>OX419707.1:2675000-3343750 GCA_948474745.1 Oligia latruncula | reverse complement strand
TAGGGTACCTTTCATCCCGAGGAAAACAACAATAACGTTATTATGATAATAGATGGCGCCACGTGTCTTTCCAATCAAAAACGGGACAACGTCGGTCGGGTCAGCTAGTAGGATATATTTTATGTTAAAACAATAAATTTCACGAGGACGAAGTCAACGCTCATGTCTTCTCTATACCTATAAGAAAAGGCCTTTGCCCTGCAGTAGGACAATAATAGGCTGGTATTATAATCTGTTACATTAATCTGTCATGTCAATCTCAAATTGTCAATGTCAAGTAATAAAATAATGTGTGTTGTCTTTGGTCCCTGGCCCTGACATCAAGCAATAGACAAAATTGTCAACATTTTTTTTTAAGCTTGAGTACGAGGCATTTGACTACGTCGTGTGTGTATATTTATCTTTTTTTGTTTATTATTTTATTTTTTTATATGCAATGTGCGTTTTGTTTGTGCAGAATAAACAGTTTTTCTTTCTTCTTTCTTTCTAATCTCCTACACTAAAGGACAATAATAGTATTTGTTCTGATCGTGATGCGTAGGTCATCATCATCAGCTTTTCAGTCGAAAATCGTCCACTATTGGACATCAAGCACCGCCACTTCGACCGGTTCTGTGTTTCTCGAATCCAGCGGATTCCTACGGCCTTCACCAGGTCATCGGTCCACCTTGTGAGAGGCCGTAACGCTACGTCTTCCGCTACGCTGTCGTTAATCCAGAACCTTTCGACCTCATCGGCCATCTGTTCTGTGAGCAATGTGCCCTGCCTACTGCACTTAAGTTATGTAGCTGTAGGTCAGACCAGACATATATGTCGCATAGGAATATCAGATATGATGTTACCATAATTAACTTAAGCCATCTGCCCATACTTTTCTGCATTTTGTCACAAATGATTGGCAGGTAGCCAGCTGAATGCAACAATGTTATATTATGTAGTCGTTGTGCTCAGGATTAAAAGTTGACACAACCATCTTGTCCACCTTGCAAGCAAAAACTGCATACACTTCAACAAATGAACAAGCAGAAATTATTGCAGTTAACAAAGGACATGACATTTTTATTACAAACTATTAAAATCAGCTTATCCTATATTGAAAACCAAGTGTCAGATTAGTTCACAACCGCATTATTTGGCAAATAGCCGTTCAACAAACTTATGAATGCGAATTCTGAGACTCTATTCCAAGTATATAAGGGCTACAATACCGTAAACATAAACGTTTTGCAGTGGCATAAGAAAGCAATTAAGAAACAACCAGTTTAATAAGATCTCGAAAATTCTGTAATGCATTCGTTTTTGTGCGTTTAGGAGAAGAAGGGAGGGTCTTGATAGTTGGTAGGGCATCAATACGGCTGACATATGTTCGGCCTGCAAAGCTAAAGGGGATTGAGTGGCATAAGCCCCTTGGGTTCATTATTGCCCTTTACCCTTCCCTTAGGGCCCTTCACTCAGTGTTTGCAAAGTGTACTTATTTCACTTAATATAAGAGAAAATTTCATTTAGCTTGTTTGGGTGATCGTTTAAAAATCTGGTAAGATGTTTAACGAGTATGAATTGGGGGTCTACTCTAGGTAGTTTTTCACCGCTTACCACATCGTTTCACAAGTCGAATCGCCACGCAAAGGCGGTTGAACGGATTTAGATGAAACGCACACAGGTGGCATTTTATCAGGATTAACACATAGGGTACTTTTTATCCCGGTAAACGCAGACGAAGTCGTCTGCAGAATCTAGGTTAATATTTATTAGTTTAAAGACACGATCTTTGATGTCATGAGAAAGACGAAAGACGACCTTAACATAAACAAATGCTACAGTTTATCAACTAACCTGCACCCTAACTTCAGGCAGGTTCACTTTCATCGCCAGTTCTTCCCTGGAGTACACGTCAGGGTAATGGCTCTTCTCGAAGGCCCTCTCCAGCTCATGCAGCTGGTAGGTGGTGAAGGTGGTTCTGTTCCGCCGATGTTTCTTCTTGTTGTCTGCTGCGGAGCCTGGTCGTGCGGACTCGTCGTCACTGCCCGGGGGAGACTTGTCGTCTGTTGGCGTTCGCTGGCTGTACCCGTCGTTACTGTTGCAAGAGCCTTCGCCTGGAATGTGTGGGGGAGGGGTTAGTGAAGAGTAATTGTTGGACAAGGTTGGGTTGTTAAATGTTTTGTATTATTGTGCGATAGATTTCGGGTTATTATGATGTGAATGTATACAACGTTATTTTTAGTATATTTGAAACCTGACTATAGTTTGTTCAGAATAAGTCACTGAATCGATTCCAATAATTTTTACCCCATGTTATATTTTGTCCCAAAAATATTTAAAAAAGGTTAAAAGTTGAACACCGAGCGACACTACGTAGGTTATCCAATCTCCGCGCCGAACAGTTAGGTACCTAGGTACTATTATCAATGAGCACAAGACGGCTCGTCGCGGGTGAGCAAGTTTTTGTGGTAACTTAACAAGCTTATAACTTTGTGATTTTTCATGATACAGTTTTGAAGTTTTGTACATACATAGATTCTTTACATAAAAAAACTAGACACGTGTCTCGGGTTTCGCATATACTAAAAATTATGTTGTATAATAATAAACAAAACGTTACTCCTTTTAGGGTTAGGCAAATGTGGACTATATGTGTATAGTCCACATTTGGCCATTTTTGTTTTAGTAATAGGGGACAAGCCTATCGCCATCAACCGGGCACAAATCCGGAATTCAGGCTGTTACTGAGAAATTCCTGATGAAAAAACCCATTAACACTTTGCCCGACCCAGGAATCGAACCCAGTAGCAGTAGCGCTTGCGATGATTAGACTAACGAGGCAGGTCTGTAATCTGGTGCTCAAAATATACAGAGTAATTGGTAAGACATTAACAACCTCTTAAGAGGTCATTGTACTCATCATCATGAACAACTTTTACTAGGGGATCAATTCTGAAATCGCGAAAAAAACTCAGCTGTTCCCTACATTTTGACGAGTTATACGAACATAAATGTAGGGAACAGCTGATTTTTTTTTCGCGATTACAGGTTTGGGCCCACAGTAAAAGTTGTTCATAATTATGACTAGGTACCTACAGTTACCACTTAAGAGGTTCTTAATGTTTTACCAATAACCCTGTATATTATGGTTTAACGTTGAAACTCCACATCGTGATATACAATCCTATAAATAATGTTCTTAGATTTTATTGATCGTCAAAAGAGTCGAAGAACAAAAGCTAAAAATAAAAAGTAATTTAAAAAAATTAAACCGACTTCAAAAAGAAATTAACTCAAAATTATGAAATAACTTTAATTTCGGAAGTCGGTGTCTTGGGATCTGTATTTTAGTTTTGCCACATACGTCTATGAAATTTTGTATATTTGTTTGGAAGCCCTAATAGATCATCATATGTAAATATAATGAAATTTCAATAATATTACATACATACGTATCGAATTGATAACCTCCTTTTTTTTGAAGTCGGTAAAAAAAATTGCTTTAGCTATTTCATCAGTCCATTTGGACACACACAACATTTATGCCCTATGCCATGGGGCCATGTGTACACTTCAACAAATTCTCTTCCCACTATTAATAATAATAATTCCTTTACGTGTTATCTAAACAAACACACCTCTACCTTATACCTATCGCATTCAGTCCTACGTACAGTCGGCGCCGCAATTACGCAGCAAACCAACAGGGAAACAGCGCATAAATCAAACGAAACAATTTGAGCTTGCGTATGCTAATGTTGAGTCGTGTCTTGCCGATAATGCAATTATATTCAAAAATACCACGCACACTGCGCTGAAAGCAAACTGGCTGGACAAAATAAATAGTTGTAGAGTGAAAATTTAACGCTTTATTCTGCCAGTATGCTGCAAGAGGGAAATGTTGTTGCAGATCCATTAAATCATAATTATTGTAATATTTGAGCATCTTTAAAAAAAAACAAATATTAAAATTAATTATTTATTACTAATTTTTTAATTTAAATTTCTGGCCTTTTCTCACAGTTGGTCGCTGTAACTAAGCTAGGGGACCCGGACCAAACTGGTTGAGTTCGGTTCGAACTATGATCAACCATCAACCACGCGTAAGCCGAATTGGTCGCAATAACTAATCTAGGGCACCCCGATCCAATAGGTTAGGTTAGAACTGTGGCCAAATGTTACTTCCAAGTTGGTTGCAAGTTGTTTGTATTTTTTTTTCTTTAGTGTTTTTAGGATCCCAAAACAGGAATTAATAGAGGTTATAGCAAGAGTAGACATGTACAGACGCCAGCACATCAAGCTACACGAAACTGTCAAATTTTCCCAATCAACTTTGAAACTTATGCTTTAGCGATAAAGTTGAAAATCTATTAAAGAAATTTGACAGATTGTAGTAGCTTGATGTGCTGTCGTCCATGAACACGTGCATCCACGCGCCTGCGCCCTCGACTGTCCGGCCCGCATCACGCTCGCAAGAGACACGATTTTTTCACCGTCTCAGTGTTCAACTCCTGAACTAAGTATTTTTTGTGTTTTGTATTTAGAGAACGACTGTATTGTTTTTTATGCCGCAAAATTTGATTTCACTCACCCTATAAGATTCGATTAATAGACTCAGCAATGAAGCAAATCAAATACTAAACAAACATTAAAAATGTAATCTTCAATTTTACCAACAGCCTGAAAGCGATACCATCGCACAGTGGGCTAAAAGCAATCCTCCCTCGACAGTAAATCTGAACACAACTTGTATCATATATCATCGCGTATCGCCTGATCTGCAAACCAAGGCCTTCCTCACACAGTTACACGCCAATTATATCTGACTTGGAAACATGATCGTTTTATATTTTGATCTGTGTAGTGTAGCTATATATTTTGTTGTGTTGCTAGATATGTATTTGATTATTATTTATTTTTCACCCGCATTAGTGTCGATTCCGTGGGAATATCGGGATAAAATGTAGCCTATATGTTAATCCAGGGTGTCAGCTACCTCCATACAAAATTGTATCAAAATTGGTCCAACCGTTTGAACGTGAAGAAGTAACACACACACACACTCACAAACTTTCGCCTTATAATATTAGTGTGATTAAAATAACGGCATTCTGCCAATTACATTAAAAGCTTCACAAAGGTTTCCTTTAAACTATCTGTCACATTGATTTTAAAGTAAAAATAAACATTGCTGTCGACAGTAGCAATTATTATTGACATAGCTCACAGAATAAACAAGCTGCAGTGGCAATGGGCCAGTCATATTAGCCGTAGACCCGATGACAGTTGCGGTAGATTTGTTTTTGAGTGGAGACCGTGAATCGGCAAACGTAAGGTACGCTCTCAGGCTAGATGGAACGATGATCTTCAAAGGGTGGCTGGTAGCAGCTGGATGAGAGTTGCCGAAAATCGAGTTGAATAGCATGCAATAGGAAAGGTCTATGTCCAGCAGTGGACTGCTGAAGGCTGATGATGAAGCGACATTTAATCTTAAGGTCGTAAATCAATAACGTCACCTCTTGTACATAAAAAAAGCGTAGCGATGTAGCAACACTTCCACCAAAGTAATTTTGTTATCGTATTCGAAACTTGCTAAAATATTCATACAGCTTAAAACGTGGTGAAAATCATGTTCCACCGAGGGAAACTCGAGGGGTAATTGTTTGCGGAAACTCTGCATTTATCACTTCCATTATTTTGTCCGCGGTGAGTGATTGAGTGGCCCACTGGGTGGGTATTTAATGCATGCATTAAGGTTCATGTCAATAAACATTTTTATTCTTTCAAAATTTTTATGTTTAGTAATAGTTTCAAAAGTGTATTTGTTCAATATAGACCACTGTATTTGAAGGGTCGTGGCTAAATGATAACAGCCTCACGGGTCGATCGAAGGGTTAAGCTAAGCTGGGTCGTAGATGGGTGACCGTCCATTACATACCAAGACCTCTGTGCCTCGAAAAGCACGTTAAGTTTGTGGTCCCGGCTGTCATTCGTAGATCCTTGGTAGCCGTTACGTGCAGTAAGAAGCCCATAAGTCTGACAATCAGGTATACCAAGAGGTATCGTGCTTCCCAGTAACTGGGTTGTGGAGGTTAGATAGGCAGTCGCTCCATCTCGAGCGGTCGCACGGGTTCCTCTCCTTCCGTCTGGTGCAGGTGCTGTCCGGACACGGTTGCTTCGGATGGTACCTGCACCGTATCGGGCGGGAGGAGACGCCGTCGTGTCACGACTGTGGCGCGGCGGAGGACACGGCGCAGCACACTCTCGAGGTGTGCCCGTCGTGGTCCGAGCCGCGCCGCAGTCTCACCGCGGCGATCGGAACGGACCTCTCGCTCCCCGGCTTGGTCAACGCCATGCTAGGGGATGAGGGGTCCTGGGCGGCAGTCGCCTCCTTCTGCGAACACGTCATGTCCCAGAAGGAGGCGGCGGAGCGCGTGCGGGAGGAAGACCCTCTCGCGGCGCCGCTCCGAAGGCGGAGGAGGGGTCGAAGAAGACGTCAGTATGACAGTCATCTCCGACTCCTCCCAGATGGAAGCCAGCAGGCGACGGGTGCGGGGGCACCCTCGCCTGTATTGCACAGGCTTCCACCAGTGCCGGACGGGAATGGCCAGGTGTTCCCGGCCATTCCCGTAGCCCCCCAGACGGGGGGACATGCGGGGCCCGCCAGCTAGGCGGGCATGCGCCGGGGGGGTTGTGGATGCAAAGGCTGAGCCGGATTCCCATGACCTCCCCATCAAGGCGATGAGGGAACACCGCTGAGTTTTAGTGGGTATACTGCCACCCTGGCAGGGAGTCCCACATACTCCGTCTCTTCCCCCGACGAGCGGAGATGCGTAAAGTCATTTCTCAGCGGAAAAAAAAAAAAAAAAAAAAAAAAAAGGCAGTCGCTCCATGTAAAATACTACAGCTGCATCCGGTTACACTGGGAGCCGATCCCAACATAGTTGGGAAAAGTCTAGGCAGATTGATTGGACTACTGTATTTCTTGGGCCCATTTTAAAAAAAGGATAGCGCCATAAATATTCGATACGTCATCTGTCAGTTGAAAAAACGATTAAGAAATCAAGAGTGTACAAGACATACAAAACATCCCTGCACGTCGCTGTAGATTGAGCGATCAAAAGTCACAACATTCTGCTATCTCCCTCACTCGCACCGGCTTTAACGTCAAACGAAAGAGAGCGTTGTGTCACATTTAGATTACTGAAGCAGATTACAAGCGGCATACAAAACAAATAAAAATATTGTGGGCAATGCATTAAGACATTTTACACTTATCATGATACGATCTGGAACCGTATTTTTTTCCTTTTTGTAATAATTATCGATAATCTGGCAACACTCGCGAGCATTATCGTCTATAATGGCTTGTCTCGTTGTTTTTTTTATAGGGTAACCCTAATCATGTGTCAGATTTGCCGTGTTCGTATTTATATTAAAGCTCTTCGCGGCATTAATGATTTTTTCAAAATGGATTCATTATTGAATTATTTATGGAAGGTTTAAGGTTGGAAAAGAAATCAAATTCAATCAGTTAATTCTCTAATTATTCGATAGTCTCGTTTCTAAGAATATTGAATTATCGAATAAAATCACCTAAGCAGAAAATCATTTGTCAGCAAACATTGATTTTATGGTATGGAACGTGTTTCATTGCCAAAACTACAAATCAGTTCCTTAACAACATGTTCTTTTATAAATTTGCAAGTAGGTGTGGACCTCTCTTTACCTACATGAATTAAACATAGTCTATAGATGTAATGCGAATTGGAGTTTTCTACGCCAGCATATTTATCATGAACCCTAGCATAATCAGCCTATTATAGGTAATGTTCCCACTGCTGGGACATAGGCCTCCTTACTGTGAGAGAGAGAGAGTGGACTATAATCTACCACGCGGGCCCAGTGCAGGTTGGTAGATGTCACATCACATGTCTTCGATTTTTTGGTTCTAGGACATGCCGGTTTCTTGCTATCTCAATTAGGGACTTACCTAAGTAACTTGCTCCGACATTTCCTCATCTCGTTCGTTAATTGATATTATTTAAGTTGATTTTGTTTTTGCTTCGCCTTCGTATCGGCTTGACAGACAACTTCTGAAGATCTTAAATGAAATGTTAATCATAATTTTGATTGTGTGCCTTTAATTGTTGCTGTTAAGTTTAATTGATTTATGAATTGCGTTAATTATGGTCGTGTGTTGGAAATCCACCAATTATGACACTCAATTAATTGACAAAACCAATAGCTATATCCAGAAGCAAACTTTCAATGGACGAAATAACTTTGTCGCCTATTAAGAATGTAATTACATAATATGATATAACAACAATCTTTAATTTTCTAAACAACAAATATGTTGAGGAAGTTGTAGTTACATAAGACATTAAGAAAGTATTTGAAATTCTTTGAAGTAGGTAAAAGGGTATCTGACGAAACCACTATCTATATCCACAAGCAAGCTTACGATGAATGAAAGAACATTGTCGGCCATGATGAATGCAATCATACATGACGTAACAAGAATCGTAAATTATCTAAACAATAAAATGTTGAGGATGTTAATACGTAGAAGATACTTATGACATTAGGGGCTGATTTTTCCAATGCCAGATAGTTTTAACGGAAGAATAATTTTGAATTTTTGACAGTTCTTCCATACAAAAACTGTCAGACGTCAATTTTATTCCACCAATAAATATTATCTGTCGATTGAAAAATCAGCCCTAGCTCAAGAAAGCCTTTGAAATTCTATAAAGTAGGTAAAAGGGTGTCTGATGAATCCATGAGCAAGTTTACAATGAACGAAAAAATTATGAATGCAATCATATAACAACAATAACCGTTAATTATCTAAACTCTAAACAACAGACATATTGAGGATGCTACGATGTTAATTACAAATGTGTGTCCGACAATTTCAATAGCATACACAAAACAGATGAATACAATCCAATATATAAACTCACACAGATACAACGAAACGAGCTTAGTTGCGGACCAATGAAAGCTTCATCACAACCGCTCGATTACGGGAACTCGATTGTGCGGCTCACAATCGATTTGCAATCGCTATTACGAGCCAATATTCGATTATGTCCCCCTGCGGTGCTGACCGCAACGCTAAACGATCATTCGATCACTATTAATGGCTCCTAGGCATCGCTCGCGTTTATTGATGTTTGGTATCGATGTGCATTCTATATCTCAGTAATTAAGGTTGCGGTTTGTAATTAGAACTATCATTATCTTCTTCTGCTTTTTGAGTCGATGGTAAAAGTAAAAATATTGTATTATGTTATATGAGTTGTGCCCATTAGGTGGCCACGCCAATCATGGCAACAAAGGCGATTTTAGCTCCTTTTGGTCAAGAACCATCTTGCCCTTATCCCAATTTATTTGGGGTTGGCGCAACATATTTTATTTTCTTCTATACTTCTCTATTAGTCGTCATATTGGTAGTCACTACCTTTCTAGCCATATCATCTTTCACATGGTCCATCCATCGTTTCTTTGGCCTTCCCCTACTCTTAAAGCCATCCAAATTCATACTCAAAATTTTCCTCACGACTTTTTGTATCGAGGAATGTAATTATAACCGCTTTGCCACACCCACACATCTCACACACACAATTGTTTCTTTCACATTAGAAACAATTTCATCATCAGGCTTCTATTCCACCGCCGCCGACAAGGAATCTATCGACTATTTTCTCGCTCAAGAAACGTATGTACAGACGCCAGCACATCAAGCTACTACAATCTGTCAAATTTCCTTAATAGATTTTCAACTTTATAAATAAATAAATGCTAAAGCATAAGGTTCAAAGTTGATTAGGAAAATTTGACAGTTTCGGGTAGCTTGATGTGCTGGCGTCTGTAAAAAAGATTGTATGTCCCGTGGCAGTAACAGAAATACATTAAATTTAATACATGATCACTAATACCACCAGTGAAAACTCTGCACCCAAGCACCCAAGTGCTAGCTCTAAGTACTCGCTTCTCACAAACAGGCAGTGTGGGATTGTTATTCAACCATAAAATCAAGCGATTACCACAAAGTTTAAGGAGTCCCACAAGGCAAGTTTTGAGCCCTCATAATTGTGCTGTGGTGCACACGCACGCCACTGATCGCGCCGATAACGCACTAACTCGATTAGCTAATTAATAATTTCACACAAATTATAGTAGCCAAGTATTCGTGACCTCGTTAGCTTTTATTTCGAGCAACGGATTTTATTGGTATCAAAACATTTTTTCTATTGAATTATTGTTTGACCTTACGGGCTGGTGCAAAGGCGTTGTTCGGTGGCGGCGACGCTAAAGTTTGTTGAATTATTGTGTGTGGGTTTTGGTGATGGCATTAACTAATTATTTTATGAGTAGTAAATATTATTACTAAGACTCCACTGTCCGTCTGTCTGTCTGTCACCAGGATGTATCTCATGAACCGTGATAGCTAGACAGTTGAAATTTGCACAGATGATGTATTTCTGTTGCCGCTATAACAACAAATACTAAAAACAGAATAAAATAAATATTTAAGGGGGGCTCCCATACAACAAACGTGTTTTTTTCGACGTTTTTGCCTTGAGGTACGGAACCCTTCGTGTGCGTCTCCGACTCGTACTTGGCCAGTTTTTATTGTTAGTTCCACCATCACACTCTTAATCACCTCTCTAGTTTCTCTGAATATCAAATGATCAATTGGTACTCGAAAAATTTACCCTTGCGCATGACATTTTAATGTCACCTGTGTTCCTGCTTGTGTATTACCTGGATAATACACAATTTTCTGTTTCTATTTCTTCTTACGCAAACACTGCAGAGGATAAAAGTTTTCAGAATTCTCATACTCTGAAACATCTTTTGGATTGATAGCTATCATTATCGATCTAGTTTATTTAATCGAAGATTGATTGCAATTGTGATTGATCGTATTAAAGTTATAGGTAGTTTTAAATTCGTATTTTCGGCTACAAAAACCTTATGTGAAGTCCACGTAAGGCCTTACGTTTTAAATCTCTCAATCATTCAAAATAACACGCGATCAATCAAGGAATTAAACATATGTTTCGTTCAATTTAACATTTCTTTTCACTTGTCTGAACAAGACGTCCTACCAACTTAGTCTACAACGTAAAGACAGTATAATTTGTGTTGTATCCCAAGCGGAGCGTAAGGGTCGATCCATATGAGCGCAGAACCGAAGCGCGGCGAAGCGCTAATCTAAATGAAAACATAGCAAATATGGGAACCCTTATCTCTACAATGTAATGCACAGATTTGTAAAGAGATAAACAAAATACGTGGATTCACACGTATTCTGTGGGAGTTTCAGTGGAAACAGCTGCGACTTACGAATTTGCGGATGGGAAATCATCAAATGACCCCTCCCGCTCTGGGTGGAGCGGAAGGGAGTGTCAGACTCTTACTGACTAAAACCCACCCGTGTTCCTTCCTTAGCCCTTTATGTTCCGGGCCAGCGGTAACCCTTTCGGACAATCCCGCTGACCCGGCAGGCTTCGGCCCTATGGGGCCCCTCCTCGATGCTGACATCTCTTTGAGGCGCGCGTGGAACACGTACGCGCCGTCCGGCACGGGCCTGGTCCTGATCGGACGGTGAGCTACCCATTACTCTCCGCCCGCAGGCCCGCGCCTACGGTGGCCGGGAGTCGTCGCGCGGCTCCCGACGCCCGGAGCGTCTCCCGAGGCGGCTGGGACGGGAGGCTCTCTCCCTGAGCCGTCCCGCCACCTCCTTCGCTAGCATGACTGCTTCGCAGAAGGAGGTGACTGCCTCCCACTCCCTCTCGCCCCGGACCATGGCTTGCACCAGGGCCGGGCGCGAGAGGTCGCCGCCGCTGCCGATCGCCTCTACGAGGACACGGCGGTGCTCCGCCCAAGCGGGGCAGACCTCCACCGTGTGCTCCACCGTGTCCTCTGGGCGATCCTGGCAATGGTGACACCCGGGCGTTTCCTCCCGCCTGATGATGTGCAGGAACCTCCTGAAACTTCCGTGTCCGGTGAGGACCTGCGTCAGGCGGTAGGTTAGGGCGCCGTGGCGCCTCTCTAGCCACTCCTCAAAGAGGGGTCTTATCGCCGTTATCGCGGCGTGCCCTGCGCTGGGTTGCGACAGTCGTTCCTTCCATGTCGCCATGAGATCGCGCCGGAGCTCAGTCCGCTCCGCAGCGATTTGCCGCGGAAGCGGAACTTCCCCCCGGCTTAGTGCCTCCGCGCGCCACTCATACACGCGCGCGAGGACTATCGTCTCCAGATCCCATGGCGGCATGTGGCGGATGTGCTTTACTTTGTGTAAATTATTTCATCTCCATTTCTCTCAAAACGGTGAAGGAAAACATCGTGAGGAAACCGCAATGTCCTAGAACCAAAAGCTCGAAGACATGTGACATCTACCAAATCGCAAAACAGGGCATGCGTGGTGGATTACGGCCCACTCTGTCTCACCGAGAGCAGGCCTGTGTCCCACCAGTGAAAACATTATGGGTTGATTATGCTTATGCTAAGGATTACGCAGGTCTGTGAGCTACCAGCGCTGATTCGTGCACACGCGTTAGACATAAGGGTTAATTTGCTATGTTATCTTTTAGATACGGTGGGAGGATAAGGAGTTGACAGCGCCGCCGAAGCCGGCCGAGGAAGAGGCGACGAGACGACGATGACGAGACGATGACTAGACGCGTACCACAAGGGTTAGATCGAGGTGACCCTGGAAAAGCACGCTTGAAAGGATTTGGGGGAGGCCTTTGCTCAGAAGGGGGTCAGTGTTTTAGATACAGTGGGTGGCTAAGGATCTAAGGATGGACGGCGTCGCCGAAGCCGGCCGAGGAAGAGGCGACGAGACGACGATGACGAGACGATGACTAGACGCGTACCACAAGGGTTAGATCGAGGTAGCCCTGGAAAATGATGCTTAAAAGGAAATCCAGGGGGGGGACTTGTAGATTGATGCTTCGCTTCGTTTCTGCGCTAGTATGACTTGACCCTAACACTTACAGTCGAGTGGAATAAAAGCAAACAGCATCGCTTAACAAAGTGTTTAATACGCAGATACGATCTGGTGCATCACACTCACGTTACAAGGTGCATTAGTGAGCTGCTACCGACCGGCGCATGCGCTGGGCGCTTGTATAGCGTGTTGCTATTCCGAACGGTTTTATATTGAGAGGAAATTTAATTATGGCAGAATGAGAATTTGTAATTATCTCTTAATTAACATAATAATATCTCGCCTGTATTAACCGAAGAGTCAGACAGAGGTGCACCTATCCTTAGCGTGTCGACGGAAAAAATAGCACGAAGAAATAAATATAGTTTTTTAAATTTGTTTGGCCTAAATTTTAGCAACGCACATTTCACCAATTGTGTTTAAATCCAATGTAACAGGGGGCGAGCCCATTTATTGCGCACAATTCCAGACTCCGAGCTGCTGTTGAGAAATTCCACATGGAAAAACCCCACACTTTTCCCGACAAGAATTGTCCCAGTGGTTCGGAACAAACTACAAGAAACTTACAAAAACAAGAAAACATCACGAAATTGAACATCCTTGCATGATGCACGCGGTCCATTAGGAGAGAAGCAAAGATCTGAGATCGATAACGTCTTCCTCAGTATTGGAACTAGTTTCATTGATACAAACACAAACTCAGGCTATGTAACATAGCTTCATTATAACATTTAATAATATGCGGTACTTGTTTATTGCACCTGCCTGTACTGAAGGCACATCGCGCGTGTGAATACCTATACATTGTGTTCTATATAGCACCACAGCGGCGCGTATTTTGGTACTGATCGTACGCGACCTACCGTACACGACCGACGTCAACGTAACAGGTATTCAGGCTTAATAAACAATTAAGTAAGTTTAATCAGAGCTAGGAAGTTTTCTCATCGTACAATTCTAAGAGCAGCGGTGGCCCAGTGGTTACGTCCGCGTCTAACGAGTTCTAAGTCGAACCGGCTGTCATTCGTGGATCTTTGACAGTCGTTACAGGTCGTCAGAAGCCCGAAAGTCTGACAACCAGTCTTACCAAGGGGTATCGTATTACCCAGTAACTGGGTTGTGGAGGACAGATAGGCAGTCCCTCCATGTAAAATACTGGTATTCAGCTGCATCCGGTTAGACTGGAAGCCGACCCTAACATAGTTGGGAAAACGCTAGGCAGATGATGGTTAGCATTAAGGAGGGATTTTTGAATAATCATCCCGTAAAGGGGTTAAATAAGGAATTAAATATTTATATAGAATTATCATTTTTCCAGATGGTAAATGAAAAAGCCATCGGGCACACGGCTTGATCTCAATAACTTTTGATGGTGTGGATGTGGAGCTATGTCGCAAACTATGCTCCACCTCGTATCCTATCCTCTGTGTTCCAAAACATGTAGTGAAAGTGACTTCGCGCTGCCACCGACGACGCCAGGGAAGTGGCGAAGTTTTGGGCCAACAAGATTAGAAACGAAGAGCTGAGGTGGCCAAGTAGTAACGACCGCGACTTACGAGTTCTAGGTCGTAGGTACGAACTCAGACAGGCGCTTTACTTTGTGTAAATTATCTCTTCACCACTGCTCTCAAAACGATGAAGGAAAACATCGTGAGAAAACCGGCATGTCCTATAACTAAAAATTTGAAGACATGTGACATCTACCAACCCGCACTGCCCACGGCCCACTCCCTCTCAGCGAGAAAAGACCTGTGTCCCAGCAGTGGTAACACTTACAGGCTGATTATTCTAAGATTTTAAAATTGCCGAGCTAACTAGTTACGGGAAGAAAAAGAAGAATAACTTTTGATCAAGAATAGCGGCGTCGGCTGGTTGAAGGGAAAATCGAGCTGGATAAGCCAAAAGAATTGAAAAGAATTCTTAACCCTAATTACATTAATGTTCTAATGAAACAGTAATCTTTCACTAATGCACCGGATACGGCATGTCAACGCTGAGCCACTTCGGTGATCATTCGGAGTTGAGACACGCGTGTTTGTACAAACTGGCGGTCAGCGTTCAGCGCATTAGGCGATCGATACGATAAGTTGCGCTCTCGCATCCGCTTGTGAAACTTGTGTTACATTGAGAGCTGTTATTAATGTGATTGTGGCTGTTAGGTACTTATATTTTTTGTTTCCACCGTAACTGTTGATTGGCGCGTTTGGAGTTCTGTTTGTGGAACTAGAATAATAAATTCTTTGTTGGCAAACACAGGTACCTAATAGAAAAAAATGTGAATCCGTAACTCCAGAGCTAGGTTAGAGTACCTGTATCAGGAATGAGGAGATCCGCAGGAGAACCAAGGTAACCGACATAGCACAAAACTACCAGCACCAGCACCAGTATTCTAAAATACTGGTGCTTACTTGCTGGCTGCTGGTTTTCAAATTTTTGTAAAGCGGTTTCAAAATAACAAATGATGTTAGCATTCCTGTGATAATTTTATTTTATTATTATAAGCTTGTGTTGTCCCACTGCAGGGCAACGGCCTCCATTCCCTCTTTCCACTTTTCCCGGTCTACTGCGATTGTGCCAATCCTTTAGGAAGGAGTCCAGCTCATCCCGCCATCTCTTTCTGGGCCTGCCGCGCAGTCGTTTCCTGCCATTGGGGATCCACTGAATGGTAGCTTTTGCATATTGCTGCTCCGACATGCGACAGATATGGCTAGCCCAGTTCCACTTTAGTCCAGCAGCTATTTGTGTTTTGGAACGAAGTATAGAGTTCTTTATGCGGTCTGTGAGTTTGACACCAGTATACTTCGTTCCATAGTAGTCAAATGGTGTTTATGCTGTAAAAGCGGGAGAGGTCCTTTCATGAGATGTTTCATCGACCAATAGTTCTTCCAGGCGTTTTCTGTGCGGTGAGCGACTTCTTTGTCCTGTCTCGCCTAGAAGGATACTATTATGTGATTATGAGTATTATTATTATTATTTCGCTAGAAAATGACTACTTATTAATCTACAGAACCCATGTCTAAAACACAACACTTCACTAAACTTAATCAGTAGCGAGAATCTCCACGCGGTCCATTAAATTATGTTTCAATCGTAGTATTAAACAGTAGCCATTCGATTTGTAATTAAAAGTCTGTTTATTTTGCAATAATTTCCTTACTTGGCTATTAAGGCATTTGCAAGATTTGATCTAGTTTAATTGAGGGGTCCGTGGCTAAATAATAACAGCCGACACAGGTCGATCGATCAGGTTAAACTACGCTTGCCGCGGTTGGTCTGTGGATGGGTGACCATTTTTATGTACCGAGATCCTTCCGTGCCTCGGAAAGCAAAATATCGGGATAAAAACTACCCTATGTCCTTTCCCGGGACTCAAACTATCCCTTGCGCCATCCCATCTTCCTAGCACGGTGGGCTGTGCTGGGGCGGCTGCTGCAGGTGCAGAAAACCTCAAACGGCGAAAATATTCCAACCTGATTGGGAGTTATATGTTCGAGCAGTTTGGGGTTGAAACACTAGGGCCATGGGGTCCGAGTGCCCACTTGGTTTTTCGAGATATCGCCAAGCGGTTAGTCGACTCTTCACGTGACCAGAGGGCTGGCCTATTTCTTGGCCAAAGAATTAGCATTGCCATACAACGTGGCAATGCTGCCAGCCTTTTGGGCACTGTTCCTGTTGACAGCGATGCGGACGAATTTTTTGATGCCCTATGATCATTTTGCTAATTTTTTTTCTTATAAAATACATATTATTATTATTTTAAATAGGTATTAGCATAAATTATGTAAATATTAAACACATAGTATCAAATTTAAATAAATACTATACGAGTCCCGTATTTTTTTGTTAACAAAACTATCCCTATACCAAATTTCATCTAAATCGGTTCAGCGGCAGCGGTTTAAGCGTGAAGAGGTAACAGACAGACTGACAGACACACTTTCGCATTTATGATATCTAGTATGGATTTTTTAATTAGAAACTCTTTTGCAAAATTTCATGCTTCTAGTCCCAGTCATTTAGGGTGTGAGTGATATAATTGTCCTCAAATTATCTACTCAGGTATTTTAAGCGTTACTTACAGAAACATTATTGTGTTTGTGTACTCGTAGTATGTTTATGCCTACATCAACATTATAAGTTATATCTGCAAAATGTTATCGAAACTAAACTAAACATGGAGTCGAAAAATGCCTCCGTATCGTGGTCGACTCCATCTGCCTAGCAGTTTCCCAACTATGTTGGGGTCGGCTTCCTGTCTAACCTGATGCAGCTAAATCCCTACATTTTACATAGAGCGACTGCCTATCTGACCTCCACAACCCAGTTACTGGATAATACGATACCCCTTGGTAAGACTGGTTGTCAGACTTTCGGGCTTCTGACTACTCGTAACGACTGTCAAAGATCTACGAATGACAGCCGGGACCAACGGCTTAACGTGCTTCCGTGGTACGAAGGGGTCTTGGTATGTAAAGATGGTCAGCCATCCACAGACCAATCGCGGCAAGCATAGCTTAACCTGATCGATCGACCTGTGCCCTCGTCGACTAGTAATGTACCTATTTAGCATAAAAACGGTGAACGAAAACATCGTGAGGAAACCGGCATGTCCTAGAACCAAAAAATTCGAAGACATGTGACATCTACCAACCCGCAACTGGGCCCGCGTGGTGGATTACGGCCCACTCCCTCTCACCGAGAGGAGGCCTGTGTCCCAGCAGTGGGAACATTATAGGCTGATTATGGTATTATGGTACATAAAATACGTGACTTGTTCTACTGTACTTTTTGACCTTCTAATAATGCTCACTTAATGAGCTTCTTTTTGACTTTCTGGCCTTTTTTCACAGATGCCCAGTTTTTCGCAGTATTTAAAAGCTAGGTTACAACGACCAAGCGGTGCCGTGGCAGCAGCCGGCGAATGCTACATCTAACTTAGTAGCAGTTACTTGGCCATTAATTTAGTAGCAGTTACTTGGCCATTTAGTATTTTAGGTCCCTAAAATGGAAATTATTTGAAGTTCACAAAAAGACGTGCAAACATTAGGTATATTAGAGTGCACAATAATATTTTTAGAAGCGCAAAATGGAAATTATTTGAGGTTCACAAAGAGGCGCAATCATTACATTCGATTGTTCAGTAATATTTTATGTGCGCAAATTAAGAATTATTAAAGGTTCAGTTATATACATGCCTTAGGTTACGAGTGAATCCACTACCTACTTAGATAACCAGTCACAACTTCCACAAAATGATACAAAAACATTCCTATGTAAAACTAACACGATAACAAACAATACCTACTAAGGGCGCATTCCACCAAACTTTTATACCTAGAATAAGTCCTAAGGCTCCTACAAACAGGCGCGACACGCGATATAATCGCGCGCGACACAAAGGCACCGCTCGTTGCGCGACTTACGGTGCCTTTGTGTCCCGACTCCCACGCGATTTTATCGCGTGTCGCGCCTGTTTGAAGGAGCCTATAAACTGAGAATAAATTCAAAAAACAGTTTTTCCATACTAGAACTGTCAGACGTCAATTTTATTCCACGAATAAAAGATACCTGACTTTGGTAAAATCAGCCCTAACATAGGTAAGTATCTACAATTTGGTAACTAATTAAAGTTTTAAAAGTACCACGGGGCTAGCCACGGTATTTACTTACGCCGTGTACCGAATGTAGGCTGTTGGGTGTATTTACCGTGACATGTGTGCCCGGGCATACAATATGTATTGTGCTAGAGCCAGCTATGGTCAGCCACAGTGCCCAAAGGCTAATTCGCCGAATAAATTTTTTCACGCTCTGGAGTCTTCGATAGAAAAAAATATACAACATTATTTTTAGTATATGCGAAACCCGAAACACGTGTCTAGTATTTTTATGTAAAGAATCTATGAACAAAATTTCAGAACGATATCATGAAAAATCACAATGTTATAAGCTTGTTAAGTTACCTGTTTGTCAGTACAAAAACATGCTCACCCACGTCGAGCCGCCTTGCGCTAATTTTTTTAATTTTGAAATTAATTGTAGTAAATAAAGTTAAAAATAAATTTGAAAATTAAAATTAGGTACTTATTATCATTAGCAAGGTTTTCATTATGAAGATATACCTAAACTAAACAGCATTAAAGGACAGACAGGCGCGACGCGACGCGACGGAGCGACGCGTTTCTGGTAGAACAATTTTAATGAAGTTTTCATAGAAATTGTTCTAATAAAGTCGCGTCGCGCTTAAAGTTGCAGAACACGTCACCCTCATAGCTACAGACATACCTACTGCTATTACAGCATGTCGGTGACGCGAACTCATATTATTTTCCCCTGCCGAAAAGCGAAAAGCTCAGCGAGATGTCTCGCCGAGACTTCTCGCGAGAACTCGGAACTATCCTCACTCATGAGTTTTTGTCAATTACCTACGTTCTCGTTCCGATCCGGTATGGACGACTGTGCTTGGTAGTATGTGCAATAGCCTATTATAACCTCCTTAATATAGAAATCAGACGGAAAGCAAAGAAAAACAAAGAAGACCCGCACGATGGTGGAGGACACCAATTCATCGAAATAGAACAAGGTTTGGGCATTGCTATTGTTCATAAAAACATGTGATATTCACTTCCTCTGAGACCAAACAAGAATGTGATAGTGTTCACTTTTCTCGCCCGAGAAATACTTTGAAGCGGGCTAAAATTCCGACACCGATCGGAGAACGGGCGACCGCGAGAAAGAGACTTAGAGAAAACTCTCACATTCACACTTCTCGGGTGTTCTCGGCGTTTCTCGCCATGTGTCTGTATGGGCTATAAGAATACGTGGCGTCGTCGCCTGTATGTTTTAGATAAGTACCTATTTATAAGTTAGGCAGGAACGCACCCTTGTCAAGTGGCAATACGAATCTCAATCCGGGGCGCTACCCATAATGTTCCTTAAGTAGCGTCACGTCCCTCTCTTACTTGCCAAACGTCACGGGATACGGACTAGATTATTGTCATTAGTTTATTTTGTCCTTACTAGTTTTAATTAGTTATATGTGCTAAATAGTGTATCTAACTGTAAACTATAATACGTATTAACTGCAAGTTGGAGTTTCACTTCCGCTCTTCGATCACGACTTCACCTCCAAACTCCAATCCGCGTAAGAGGAGACAGGTAGAATACCTTCCACCTATATGTCTCCAAAATGTGAAATAGAATATATTTTGAATTTGATTTTGAATAAATTTCTAAAATATATTTAGAAATTTCTGTTTAAAACCGCTAAAAGAATTATATGTTCCGTATTGTTTAGCATATTAATCTCCAGAAATTGTTGAGGCTGTGTAGAGTTATAGAATTCCTTTTATCATGGATACTTTACATATCTACTGTGTAGAACTCGTTTAAGACATGTTGCGCCGATCCTAAATAGATTGGGGTAAGGGCAGGACTCAGGAGGATGTTGACTGATGTAAATTAGAACCATTAGAAATATTACTTTTAACGACGTATAAAATTTAGCGTCTGATTCCAATAAAAAATTGTATTAAATTTTTCTTTCGTCAATGCAATCAAATGTTAAGTATAATTGTATACTTACTCGTACTTAATGGGGCTACAGGACCTGAACGCAAAAACGCAAGTTTTATAATGCCTGAAAGTATATAAGATCGACTAGGTACTTACAGTAAACAAAATCAGAAAAATATATGATATTTTTCAGGATATACCTATGCTAGTTAGTGTGTTGAAAACATACCTAATACAATTAATTTGATATGATAGAAAAAAATCATGAAGATAGGTACCTCTAAAAACTTTCTTTTCACAATAAAAACCATTACCAAATATTAACATACAATCATTCTGATTTTTTGTCAGATTATTCTACAAGCAACTTATTAAAGTACTAGTGTTTTAATTTTTTAGTCCAAACCATAGATTTTTTGTAAATAGATAATTGTTGCTTCATATTTTGCAATAAATTACCAGCGGTGTGTCATCTCGCTTCTTATTCTTTTCTATGCAGTCCGACGGTGACCTCGCTTTATGTCTTGTAATTCCCATAACAAAATATTCTTCTTAACTTTTCAACTAATTTTATAAGTAGGTACCTACATAAAATTATAAAAAATAAATAAAATTTAAAGTTCCATCTAACCTGTGTTTAATTATTTTTTCACAGGGCAAAGGTCTCCCTCTCCCTTTTCCACATAATTCTGACTTTTATTTATTGTCAAAAGTAAATAACAAAGTTATTTTAATAATATTAATACCTTGTCAACCACAAAATAAAAAAAAGAAACTTTCTCATGAAAGACTTTCCTGGGCAAAGTTAACCCGTCGGCGGCGCGCGGTCGGCGGGCGGGATATTTTCGCACGGGCGGCGCTTATAATGCAACGCCTATTCGCAATGGGCAATGCATTATTAGTACAAATACATAGTGCGGTTTTGTTGTAAGTATGTTGCGTTGAAATATTTGCCCAACATTTTTGTCATGAATATTGAAATATTTGCCCAATATTTTTGTCATTAATATTTAAATTACCTACTTGTTTATTTTTAATCCGTTTATAAAAGTAGATTTGGTGGTTATCTTGCATTTTATATGGAAAGTCCATTCAGAAGAAGATAATAGATTATAGTAGGTATACCATATAATTATCATTCTGAGATAGGCAGTCGCTCCAGGTCAAAAACTGGTATTCAGCTGCATCAGGCTAGACTGGAAGCCGATCTCAACATAGTTGGGAAAAGGCTAGGCAGATGATGATGATATAATTATCATTCTTCTTGATGTCAATATTGTGATAACTAAATAGGTAGGTACCTACCCAAACGTGGTTCAAAAAAATGCCCTCTAACACGCTTTCTTGATTTTTTTTTACTGGTAATATCAATTTGATAATTACTTACGGTTGAATGAATAAAAGCTCGTTCGTTAACAACTAAACAAAAGAGCTTTGAAACTAAGTAATTAAACTTATGACGAAAGCAAAATTTTGCGAAAGTGACACTATGAGAAAGAGACATTTTGCGAAAGAGACATTTTGCGACTAAGCCATAAATACCAAGATTATGTCTGGACATGTGACCTCTGAGTTTATTTCGGCTTTTCTTCTCAGAGTAGTTAGATAGGAAACGCCGACCTCATCTAGTTTTTCAATTATGATTGACGTGTAAAAGTGTTTGTACAAACCTACTTAGGTACACAAATAAAATCATTTATCATATAAAGTCCACCTACCAGCGCTTTCTACGGCTCCTGGCGACACCGGTACAGTCTCACACTCCCTCTCTTCTCTTCTTTGCTCAAACTCACTCTGCACTCTAGTAACTTGCCTCTGGCCATTCAGTCCTAATATAGCGTCTATCGTGTGCCTCGGGCCTGGGTTAACACTCGTGGGCACTTGTGTTAAGCCTAACCTAGATTTCACCGCATCAAAACTCTGGTTCAGATGCATTTGTTGCGCGTGAAAAAACATTCCCATTCTGTTAAGTGTCTCTAAGTTCTGTTGGTGTTGGGACAGTGATAAGGATTGATCCGTCACGTTTATTGAAGAGTTGGAATTCGGACTGCTCATTTGTGAGCGCGGGCTGTTCGTGTCGGAGCGGTCCGGCGTTTGGTTGCCGTAGTATCGGTCGTCGGGCACGTCCATCTCGCAGCGATACGCGTACGTCACTGGCGCTCCGAAACTACTACTGGCGTCGGCGGGGAAGAAAGAGGCGGGGCCTATTGGAAGGGGGGCGAGCGAAATTGCCCATTGAAAGTGCGAAATTTGGGGTCGCGAAGTGATTTTGTTTGGTAAGAAGCAAGAAGCGGCGTATTAGCATTTTCCCCTCGGAGTTTCTTTGAACGGTATTGAGAGTTGGTGATGGTTGAATAGTTTTTTTTTCTGTTTGATTGGGTCGATTGTGCTAGGTGTTAGAGTGTTGCCCGGAGTTTGTTAGCGATTTCTTTGAGGGTTCTCGACGCGCTCGTGGGTAGTTATCCGCTTGTTGCTTCCTTGCATGTTTTTGAAGAAGTCATAGGTTGACGAGATTCATTTAAAATTTACAGATTTTTTGCTATTTCAAAAGATAACTTTGAAGTTGGATTTATTTTAAAAAAATCTTCTTGCTTCTTATAAAGATTCAATTATACATGACCAGATAAGCATTAAAAGCTCATCTTATAACACAACTTTCACCAATCAAATTAAGCTACCTACATAAAATACATAACTACTCAACGTTAATGTTTTTGCATACATTACCCGCCATCAAACAAAGGAGCAAAAAACAAACTAAGCGCACGGTATAGTAGTGAGTCCAAACTTCCAATTACGCAAATGCTAATGAACTCAATTCTAATTAATCACACTAATCAATACGGGGCCAATCAGACGCTACCTGTCTCAGCGGAGCGCGGGGCGAGGGAGCGAGAGCACCGCCGGACATCTGCCTGTTAACACACAAATTTAACCAAATCGGTTAACCCGTAACCAAACAATAACAGCTTTTCCAACTGACCAGAGCAATGAATGCAATGAGACTTATAAGCACAAGTTACAACAGGAAACATGACCTTAACATGAGGCGTTAAAACTGAAAATAAATTGCGCAGATTTTGGCACATGAGTCGTTAAAGCACCGGCACGGGAACCGTCAATATAATTTTGTCTTCTTCACACTTACAAAGATCTCGCTCGCTCTCATCTCAGGTGTAGTGACGGTTGTTAGGGGGCGGGGCGCGCGGTGACGTCACACGTCGATCGACCAATCGTGTGTTGGATTTTGTTTTTTTCTTGGCGCGTCTTGTATTGTCGATGCGTTTCTTTTGTCCGTCGCGTTCAGTGATTGTTCGCGGGCGGCAGTTACAGGGTTAACTTTTGGAATAACAAGCTACCGGCTTTCTGATAGAGATAACTCCATTATGTTCTTATTTTGATAAAAACTTCGTCATTATTGTTAGTTTATAAATTTAATGCGATCGTTTGTTGATGTAATAGACAAAAAGTTTTATTTTTCTTGTTGAGCCATTACCTACCTAGATAAAAAAATTAAAATAAGTAGGTGCTTATATTTAAACTAAGTATTTAATAGTACTTTCTTCTATCAATTAACAATCTACACTATCCATAATATAAGTACTAATATTATAAATTCGAAAGTAACTCTGTCGTCTGTCTGTATGTTACCTTTTCACGCCTAAACCACTGGAACGGGTTTCGATAAAATTTGGCAGAGAGATAGATTACATCCCGGAGAAGGACATAGGATAGTTTTTTATCGACATAACTCGCGGGCGAAGCCGCGAGCGGAAGCTAGTATTATAAATGTGTAAGTGTGTGCAGATGTTTGGATGTTTGTTACTCAATCACGCGTAAACCGTTGAACAGATTTGGATGAAAATTGGCACATAGATAGACCATTTTCCTGGGTTAACACATAGTATACTTTTTATCCGGATTTTACCACGGGATCGAAATTTATGCGGGTGAAAGCGCGGGGCGCTGCTAGTAATTTATAAATTACTGACTTCGCAATATACTAAAAAAATACAGGCCATGTTACTCGCCAATAATGTAGATTTATATACTTAGGTAAAAGATTTTTTTTTAATCCGTTAATTGTTTTCTGAGTTTATCCATTACAAACAAACATACAAGAAAATCAAATCTTTTCTCTTTAAATGTCTTTCTTCAACTTTGGTTTAGAAAAGAAGTTACCGCAGAATACCACCAATAATATATCTATCAAGAAATCCAATTATACCAGTTTGGAGACAATTATTTTTTCCATTTAAATAGTAGGTCTCTATCTACTATTAAAATATACATATTTAGTATATACAAGTGTATATAAAAAATTTAAAAAAAGGTAAAGAAAAAGATAGGAGCTCATTGGGCATCAAAAAATTCGTCCGCATCGCTGTCAATGGCAAAGTGCCCAAAAGGCTGGCAGCATTACCACGTTGGATGGCAATGCTTATTCTTTGGGCTAAAAATAGTACCATTATAAACTTATAGAATAAATTTATTCTACTATTCAACTTTCAAGATAGTTATGTAGGAGCTTAAGCAATCTAGATTAGATGCTAAATACCAAGAACACAGACGAATTAATTTAGCAATTAAACTTTGTCTACTTATATGTAATTTGTTTAAATTTGCAGACAGTCAGAAAAGCAAGGCCACTTTAGGGTATTTACATATTATTATATAGCAAATATTTTTAATAAACAGAGCCATGGCCACACTGATGTTTGTGTCTTGAAGTGAAAAAAAAAAAACAAATTATTATTATTAAAGTACCTAGGTAGTCACTTACGTTATGCTTTACCTTAAGACAAAAAAAAATAGGCAGTCGTTCATGAAAATTACCGGATAAATAGAATGAATATAATAATCACAATCTTTTAAAAGGCATGTATTCAAACGAACACCTAATAACTTCCATTTTGTGATCGTAAACATATTATTGAAAACTCTCATTTTGTGATCCTCAAATAATTCCTATTTTGGGGTCTTAAATAAAAACTAAATTAAACTAATTTAAATACTAAATAGCATAGTAAAGTTACGACCAAATTGAATGTAGCGCTCGCCGGCCACAGCCGAGGCTCCGCTCGATACGCTCGCTCCGCTCGCGCGCGATTTCAGCAGTTCCATCCTACGTTACAGCGACATTATAAATATTAAGCACAAAGGAACTGCTTACTTCACAAGAAATTAAATATAATTTGAAAGTGAAATATTTAGCTAGGGCACCCCGACCAAATGGGTTAGGTTAGAACTGTGATCAACCGCGTGCGAGCCGAGAGAGCGAAGCGAGCACTACTTCCAAAGGCCACTAAACGGCTAATTTAACTAGTTAGCTGCGACATGTAACATAAATAATAAATTAAATCTTAGCCAAGAATCAAAGCAATATTTTTCCACCGTAACCGTGCATGTCGCCCACAGTGCACCAATACATTATAGTGATTGGAGCTGAATATTTAACGCGCTCACAATGAGTACAAACTCTTCGCTTGATTGAATGCACGCCACTGCTGCTATTGAATGACTTTTAATTGCACCTTCCGTGTGTTTACGGTTTAAAAGCATTCATAACGTTGTCACACTGCAACTAACCATTATGTCGTAGACTTTCAATTTTTATGCTGGCAATATTGCCTAATGGATTGGCCTGATCAAGTTCCCGGTATCAATCAATTTGTTTAATGATTTGATTTTGATCTAGATTGAAATTATATTGCCGTGCAAAATACCTATGACCAGTTGCACGTTACCTGGTAATCTATATTTAAATAAATAATTAGGTAAAATTACAATTAGATAATTACAGGAGATAGAGGATAATAAGAGAACCAAGGTAACCGACATAGCCCGAAGAATTGCCAAACTTAAGTGCAGAGGGATGGGTGCATTGCTCGCAGAACAGATGGCCGATGGGGCCAAAAGGTGGCCAAGAGTGGCGACCGCGTACCGGAGGACTTAGGGTTAGAAAGCCAGATGGACCGATGACCTTGTAAAAGCCGCAGGAATCCGCTGCATGTGCGAAGCACAGAACCGGTCGAAGTGGCGATGTTTGGTGAGGCTAATGTCCAGCAGTGGACGTCTTTCGGCTGAAATGATGATGATGATGGCCACCGGAATGATAGCCGGGACCGAAACCTAGAGTAATTATTAGGTATTCCACTCAGAGCACTGATTTGAACCGCACTTGGGCGAATCGCACCTGGGTGTCTACTCCGAAGCGGTAAACCACCGTATCGGCCGGATGTTCGGTCATTTTACTACCTTTCATTTCCTATATTGACTATAGGTCCCGACCAAACTGTGCCAATCCGAACCTTTTTAGAACCCTTACCCTTTTTTTACCTTTTTTATTTTAAATTCGTAGTATGACAACAATATTCGAATCAGAAAATGACCGAACATTCGGCCGACACGACAATCAACCACTTCGGAGTAGACCCCCTGAGCACTTCCACTAACCGCATTAAAACAAAAATTTTTAACGTGCGGTTCGGTGGAACAATTTATCGTTATTGTTTTCAGTCCCCGAACGGCCGCGGCACTTGCATACAGTTTGTAGAAGTTTCTAAGCGATCCAAAAATCAATTAAAACTCTCCAAGGATAAAGTAACAGACATGAAATTACTCACTCAAAGCTCAATAACGAGTCTAAATATAATAACGATCGTAAATGCTGGATTGATGCTTAAATTAAGCGAGTTTGCACTGGAGATTGATTGGGATAAGTATGGGATGGGAGGTCGAGAGGGGGCGAGAGGGGGCGAGAGGGGCGAAGGAGGGGGTACGGGTCCGGGACACGCTAATCTAGTAGGACCATGTAACAATTTGTTGACAGTGACGGGTTATGCCGATGTGTGTAATTAGATCATAGGGTTAGGGGGCTTACGGTGTTTAATTTAAGTTTCAACGTAGATGATTTTTAGTTTGAGTTCAGAAGATATGATGTCTAGTGGTCGTAAGCGCTACTGCTGAGCCCGAGGTCCTGTGTTTGATTCCTGAGTCGGACAAAGTCATCATCTGCCTAGCCTTTTCCCAACTATATTAGGGTCGGCTTCCAGTCTAACCGGATGAAGCTGAATACCAGTATTTTACATGAAGCGACTGCCTATCTGACCTCCACAACCCAGTTACTGGGTAATACGATACCCCTTGGTAAGACTGGTGGTCAGACTTTCGGGCTTCTGACGACCCGTAACGACTGTCAAAGATCCACGAATGACAGCCGGGACCATCGGGTTAACGTGCTTTCCGAGGCACGGAGGGGTCTTGGTATATAAAGATGGTCACCCATCCACCGACCAACCGCGGCAAGCGTAGCTTAACCTGATCGATCGACACGTGCGGCTGATATTACTTAGCCATAAAAACCCCTCACTATCAGCAAAAATATATTAGTCGTATTTAGTCGCATATTTATCGATATCGGTGCACCCCTACGCCACCTGGCTGCTGACAGCGACCTCTGTAATTGTTGAATGAGCTAGCATTAAAGCGCCAATTAACCAACATTGATTGGTTTTGAACTCCCCCCTCCTTCTACCCTCCGCATCCCTCTGTGCCCGCGTTGCGGTCTCGGATAATTCTGGATTAAAGGGCTAGCGTGGATGTGGAGGACCCGGGCATTCCGCCATATTTAAAGTAGATAAGCCTAAAATTAAATTATAACAGGACGAAGTCACTGGCTTCTGAAATACAGGTACTCTATCCTAGCTCTGGAGTCAGGTACCTATCACATTATTTTTAAGCCTATCAGAAGTTGCAAAGAATTCATTAATTGTAAAATATAACTAGCTGCGCCCCGCGGTTTCACCCACATAAGTGTCGATCCCATGGCTATATCGGGATAAAAAGTAGCCTATATGTTAATCCATGGTGTCAGCTACCTCCATACAAAATTTTATCAAAATTGGTCCAGCCGTTTGAGCGTGAAAAAGTAACAAACATATAAACACAGACACACACTCAAAAACTTTCGGCTTTATAATATTAGTGTGATATTATTGGAAACTAGCCACCCACTCCTGCGTCGCACAGTTTTTAATTCTTGACACAACATATAGATTTATTTATTTAATGTAGGTAAGGTTAATAACACATAAAGCTTCCAGAATAATTTCTCTAAATTATGAAAAACACTGTAAGTATCAATATCTGGTGTATAGATAAAATTTAGAAAAACAACGTGATCACACATATTATATGAAAAAAAAGCGAGTTTATTTTATATTTTTTATATATCTATCTCTGGTGTGATCGTGCTTCTTCAATACTACTCTTTCTCGGTTGTTCAATTTCCTGTAACAAACTTATTCATAAAGTACCGAAGGTGACCCAGTAGCATTATTTTAACCAAGTTTAACTATGGTAACACTGTTGATATAAATAACAAGTACCTACTAATTGCAAGATAATAATCTAGTAATATTTTAGGTCCAACACTAATTTCTCATTGTATTTTGGCACTATTAAGAACAAAGGCGCCTTAGTTTATTTAAAGTTACCACAGAAGTTTAATCGTATATAATTTATTTATATACAATTTATTTATACCTACCTTTATTAATATATAATCTTCTCAAGTTGGTTATCTGACATCAGAGAGCGTTAGGTTATCTGCTAGCTAAATCTAATTTAACTAAACCAATACAACTGGTAGAGTTTCGCACAGACCGGTAATCCCATCGCGTAACACACTTTCTTCCACAATCCGAAGGATTTTGAAGGAAATCCTTACTCCATTGCTTCTTACGTGCGGAAAATTCGCCTGCTCGACAACGTAAATAACGCAATGAATGTGGTCGACTTGTCAAAATGTTACGCAATTATCCCACAGATTACTAAAAGTTATTCCGAGAGACGGTACGCGATCCTTCCTAAAATATCGGCTGCAAAATTTTAATCAAAAGCTTACCAATTTGGATCAATCAAAAATTGAAATTGTTTAAAACAACAATCCTACAAGCTGCCAGTGTCCAGTTGCTGGGAGTGTCCAGTGTCCGGCAGAAGGACACAGCCACAGAGGTACCCTTGAGTTAATTAATATAGCGAGCTGCTCCTGATCTATTAATGGTGGACGCAGCGGGCGGTAAGGCTACGGCCGGCCACCGTGTAGACCCCTACACGGTGGCCGGCCGTAGCAAGGATAGTCCCGAAATGACAAATTGACGACTATCATATGCTACTAGTGACAGGAGTACAGGACTAACTAGACTGGACAGGTCCACTTAAATCTGTGTGGTTCATTCCTCAAAAGACCTATCTCAGACATTAATCTGCATGGTCCTCATATGGCCTGACTAAGATTATATTGGGCTTTAAAAGAGATTGTGACCTCTGAGTTTGTTTCGGTTTTCTTCTTACAGTAGTCGGCGAAAGAAACGACGAACTTATCTAGTTTTATAAAACATTTGTTATTTTTGACGTGTAAAAGGTTTTTTTTTAACCAATTTACAGGTTAGAATTTCATTTAACTAGACTAGATACGACTATGAATTGAAGATCTTCTTGATTTTTGAAAACTTAAAAGCGAAAAATTAAAACATAAAGACAACGCTGCAATGATATGAGAATGGTACAGACGCCAGCACATCAAGCTACCCGAAGCTGTCAAATTTTCCCAATCAACTTCGAATCTTATGCTTTAGCGATAAAGTTAAAAATCTATTAAAGAAATTTAACAGATTGTAGTAAATTGATGTGCTGGCGTCTGTACATATCCGTCGACGGGAATTCGAAATATACTTGGCTAAACTTAAATAAATTCCTTGTATGGCTGGCAGAAGTACTTTCCTGGCCGTGTAGGTTATAACCTAATTTGTAAAAGGAGGTCAGCTTAAAAATGTAAATGTCATATGTGATGATTATTGAGTAGTATTAGTAAACGCATCCATCTATCTTCGCAGGATGGCTGGTAGCAGCTGGATGAGAGTTGCCGAAAATCGAGTTGAATGACGTGCAATAGGAGAGGCCTATGTCCGGCAGTGTACTGCTATAGGCTGATGATGATGGTGATTAGTAAGCGAGGCAAAAGAAGTATATAGAAGGATCATATCAAGTGGCTGTAGTCTTTGCCTAACCCTATGGGAATAAGGCATGAGTTTATGTAGGTATTTCATTTTTAATTTCATTTGAATCTTGAATGTTATTAAAAAAAATATATTGAGTAGATAAATGTGCGATTTTTTTATAAATTTTATCAGTATTAAAATGAATGTCTAAAAAATAAATGAATTATTATATTTTCCTAAATTCCCAGCCGTCCCCGAGTCTTGGTCGCCCTACAACACCTGTGTTTGTCACGCTTTGATCTCCTGAATTATCCTTTATCTACTCGCTGTCCTCAGAACAAATCCATTTCATTACGGGCACCTTGTTCAGACGTGATTGTTGCCGTTCTCATTACCGCTACCTAATTACCACTTAGACTGTTCAAAGGGTTCACTAGTTACACTGAAATGTTTTATAATATGCTCTAAATTTAACTCGTTTCTCTTTTAAAGGGGTGACGTTGTGATGTGATGAGAGGTTTTTATGAAGTTGGAGACAATTTGTGATTTTAGAATTGAAGAATCTGTTTAGTAAAATTTATGACATTTATGACACTGTATAGGCTACCTACTAATTGTAATTTAAATGAATTTTTATGGTATTAATTGGAATTTATGACAAAGTATAACTTTAAAGATAATTTTGCATGCCTGAATTGGTGCAACACAGTGGACTGCGCATTCAGCTGACATCTAGAAATGTATTATTATGTACTGTGTTGAGCAATAAACATTTGAATTTTAATATCTTAAATTAATTCATTCATTCATTCGCTAATAGACAACGCACTGCCTAAGCCGCTGTCTCCAGAAGCATGGAATTTTGCAAAAGAGTTCCTTTTGTGAATAAGAAAGAGTTTTTGAAAAAAATCCCCAAAGAGTTGAGCAAAGTTAAAGGTAAAGTAGATTGGGGATATAAGTTTGTATGGAAATTTGTTGTTTTTGGCGACGGGTGTACCGTTCGAACAAGGCTTGTTGTAAGATAAGATCATTCATCTCTCTTGCAAAATTTTTCACAGCTTCAAAACCAATTACCTACTGTTTTATTGTAACTTGAATGAATGAACGACAACAAAAAAAAATGTAAAAAAACGTGTGGGTTTGGAGGACCCCCGGCAGGAACGAAGTTCAAAATGAAAGTCCAAGATGGCGGCTGCTAAAATGTGAAAATATTCGCAACTGCCATTTTGGATTTTCATTTTGACCTCACTATCGGCAGCACCCTCAAAAACCATAAAAACAACACCAATGAAGAAAAATCCAAATATTTTTGCAGGCACCATCTTGGATTTTCATTTTGACCTCACTATCGGCTTCAGCACCCTCGAAAACAATGAAAACGTCGTAAGAAGTCGCATAGAGGGGGCATAACGCTTTTTCGTTACGTGACGATTTCTCCCAGTTCACTCCTACCGCAAGCTCCGTAAAAGAACTTCGTTCCAAAAAATCTTAAATTTAGTCCTACACTATCAAAGAGAGTTAAGACAAATGTCTGCACAGAAACCACAACAACAACTCAAATAAGAACGGCGGGGCAATTGCGTAAAACACATTGTCAATCGGAATCGGTTTCATTTTGACAGTTCAACAACATTCATTGCGTTATTTACGTGTTCAGCAGACAAATTTTTCGAACTTATGAAGCAATGGATTAGCAATTTGCTTCAAAATGATTCAGATTCCGACTGATAGTGTGTTGCGCAATTAGGTTGCTGATCTCTGTGAGGATTTCAATTCAAATAACCTGTCACCGCTTGGCAGTAATGAAATGGGAAAACCGTAGTATACAATGGTCCAATCAGGTGCTCGCTACATCAGACACAAGACACAGCGGCTCATCTCAGCTGGCAATCGAGTTACCGCGCTGTTACGTGGTCGCTTGGACACACGCATAGAGTAGCTGCAAAGATAGAGGCTGCAGGTATCATAAATCGACATCAAAAGGCAGATGTGAGTGGAAACATCGCGATGGGAAGCCTTGAAGAACATAATAATACTGACGTTATTTTTGATCAGACAGTTTCGGGTAGCTTGATGTGCTGGCCATCAAGCTACCCGAAACTGTCAAATTTCCCAATCAACTTTGAACCTTAGGTATGCTTTAGCGATAAAGTTGAAAATCTATTAGAGAAATTTGACAGATTGCAGTAGCTTGATGTGCTGGCGTCTGTACTTCAGTAAGGTCAGGTGCGTAGTACTCACAACCGGTGTGTATGACCAGATATATGAAGTTATTCCGGTCTGATCCCCTGAACCCCCCTCCACCCCCCACCTCGATCCCCTGCTTGATCGTCTTCTGTTTTAATCTTTGTCTTATCCACATTTTATGTAAGTTTACTCTTTTTGACAGGTAAGTAGGCGTCAATGTCAATCCCGTGGGAAAATCGGGATAAAAAGTAGCCTATATGTTAATCCAAGATGTCAGCTACCTCCATACAAAATTTTATCAAAATTGGTCCAGCCGTTTGAGCGTGAAATAGTAACAAACATATAAACACACACACCCCCACAAACTTTCGCCGTTAATATTAGTGTGATGTATAGTGTGATAGTAAGTATGGATTTCCAAACCTCTGAGAATCGGTCTTCTTGCAGCATCTGCATTGTTCACTACCCTGTGCTACCTCGGCATGCAATCACAAGACGCGGAACAAGTAACTAACTGACCGCTGCAATAGTGTTCGGCTGGACACTATCAACTCACCTAACTCAGTTACTGCTCCAGTTACACTAACGCTTGCATACTATAAGGTGCACACATTTGTCAGCCCACCTGCTTCATTACATTTCTGTTTGTACCTTAATAAACGTAAAGTTATGTTTCAAGTTAAATAAATGTCAACTTTATTTTAATGGTAATTAATTTGATGGTAATGAAGTAATTACTGTGTATCGAAAAACTAAAACACTAGCGGAATGTTGCACACTTGTACTGTAAGCGATTAGGAAGGAGGGGGGCGCGTCTTCGTGGATTGCACTATCTCTACCTCTACTCGTCGGCCGTGGAACAGGTGCCTTAGACTCTTAACTATAATGTAGGCCAAATCAACGAAGAAGCTAGTTAATACTAACTACCTACCAACATCCAAGTCAATTAAACCTGACACTTATTTCAAACATTTGGACCAACATTAGCCTAAAACGCTCCAAAAGCAAATATTCGCTTACTCATCCAATCCATCACCACAGATCGTAATAACATTCACTCAAATTAATACCTGCCCGCTCAAAAATAGAATTGAAAAATTGACGACCACCTTAGAGAGACCCCTCGTTATGTTCCCCCATTCTTTTTACATTCAACCAATTCGTTCACAGAAGAAAGGTGACGGGTCTCAACAAACTGGTCATATCTTAATACGGGCTTATTACTGATGTTAATTTTTGGGTTGTTTCGGGTGAAAAAAGTTTCGAATGGTATTTAGAGTGCTTTTAGAATCGCCATCGATATATTTACGTACAAACTCGTAGTTTTTTTGTACAAATTATTATCATTTGGCTACTTTGTGCGTAAGTGACGTTTAAATTGATAGTTAGGGAGTTGATAAGTTGCTAGCATTTGTGTGTATGTTTTTTTCGCGGATGTCTTAATAGACGTGTGCATTTATACGGCCAGTTGTGTGCCATTATAAGTAAAAAAAGGAAGAAATTGTTTTTAATGGGACTCGCACAGGAAGGTCACAAACTGAACTAAACACACTCTTAACAAAAAAAGCATATAAACAAAAAAAAAAACAAATGTAAAAATTATTTATTATTTTATTTTACCATTTATGTATACATAAAAACAGACAAGAAAAAAAAAACAAAACATAAAAATAGTTACAAAGGTGGCATAAATTACACATGACTGGTTGACACTTTCCCGTGACCCAAGGGCTGGCTTTTATCTTGCCTATAAGCTAAGCATTGCCATACGTACAACGTGGTAATGTCGCCAGTCTATTGGGTACCTAGTAGCGTCGAAAAATTCACTCAATCAAAATCAATTCAATTCAATTTTTCGACGCTATATTTTAGGTTGTAGGTATAAAGTTTTAGTTAAGTTAGAATATAATTTTGTTATTTTTATTTATTAATTAGGTATTATTTGTTAATTATTTTAATTCTTAACAAATCATATTTAAATGCAATCATCGAATTCATTTGTTTTAATAGATAGAGGCGGTGGCAGACAGTTGACATTAAAACAATTGTATTGACACTAACACCTACTATCTGACATAATGTCAGATAGTACAATTTTAATTAAAATAATTGCCAGTATACACATAAACAAACAAAAAACTGATTCTGATCGTAAGCATTCAGCAAAACATTGTTTTTTCACTTATTTTGAGAAAAAACCCTTCTGTTGTGAATTTTTAAATAATAAAAAAAATATACACCAAAGTAATTTATTTAACAAGCGTAACAATATTACACACAAGACGAAGAAATCGATGATAAATCAAAGGTAATAAAACAATAATGGTTACACAATCGAATCAAACAGCACTCAGGGTGAAGCGCCCAGTTGTCGGCGTACTAGTGGCCGTCAATTACGCTGCGTACAAAAAGTCTGATCGTCGACTATTTTACTGCTTTTAATGTAGATACAGTACTCAGTAGTTACAGTTTTTTTGTTATTATTTAGTTAGTGTGGCTTAGAGATAACTATAATTTGTAGTTTTAGTACCTAATGATTTTTCGGCTTTTTAGGGTTCCGTAGTTACCCAAAGGGTAAAAACGGAACCCTATTACTAAGACTTCGCTGTCTGTCCGTCCGTCCGTCCGTCTGTCTGTCACCAGGCTGTATCTCAAGAACCGCGGCAGCTAGACAGTTGAAATTTTCACAAATTATGTATTTCTGTTGCCGCTATAACAACAAATACTAAAAACAAAATAAAATAAATATTTAAGGGGGGCTCCCATACAACAAATGCGATTTTTTTCGGCGTTTTTGCCTTGTGGTACGGAACCCTTCGTGTGCGAGTCCGACTCGCACTTGGCCAGTTTTTTTGTTGTTTTTTTTTGCAAAAGATTTGACCATTTGCGTCAGTAGTTCAGCACCAACCTTTTGATAGCAATAGTAACATTAGTTTAAAGTTTTCTTTACTAACAATACGGTATGCATTCACTTTGGTCTGGTATAAAGGTTTATAATACGAGTATTAACACTAACTTAAATGGGACTGGGCATGTCTGCCGCATGCAAACTGTGGGCCCAAATAGCATAGAACTGGTGCCCTGAGACAGTGAGGCGGGGTTGCGGCAGACCACGTAGGAGATGGCGGACTCGCGAAAGATGGAAAGAGTGAAGTGCCCAGGAATAGGACAGCTAGTAAAAATAGTACATTAGGATACGTGTGACTTAAGTAGTCCATTATTGACTACTTAAGTCACAGGTATCGTACACTACTAAAATGAAATACTTAAGTCACAGATAAGCGTGACTTAAATGCAGGTTTAGGTCACAGAGTGCTATAAAAATATCTTCAAACTAAGCGATGAGATATCACTTAATAGTTTGAAAAAACTTTAGAGCGTCATCTTCACCTTCTTTGATTTGTATTATCACGAACCTCACTGCTAAGCTTTACAAGTGAGCAATTTATCAACATTTCGTGGAATATCTGTATGAAGAATTGCCATAATAATGATGAAACTCGCAGAATGGTCTCATTCACGAGTGCTACCTACTTGGAGTAATACTGACTAATCTGGTTTCAATAGTATAAAAGTACCTACGTGTTATTGTGGTAATAGGGATGATTTTTGTTAGAAACTATTATTTGGAATACTTGTGGCTACATAGCCAATGTTATTTGTATTTTGGAAAAAAGGATTGTGAATGAAATAAACCTTTTGGTTTGAAGGTTTAAGAAGCTATTGTAGTCTTGGTATTTAATACACGTGTATACACCAATATTAGACGAATTGGCGCCTTACTAAGAGGGTAGAAGATCAATGATCGTATTTAGGTAATTAAAGGACGATGCAACCAAATTTTTTAAACATGTTGCCTAAAGTTAAAAGAGGGCTAAATAATAACAGCCGCACAGGTCGATCGATCAGGTTAAGCTACGCTTGCCGCGGTTGGTCTGTGAGACCCCTCAGTGCCTCGGAAAGTACGTTAAGCCATTCTTTCGATCTTTGACAGTCGTTGCGGGTAGTCACAATCACAAGCCCGAAAGTCTGACAACTAGTCTTACTAAGGGGTATCGTAGGTATTACCTAGTAACTGGATTGTTATGCCTGCCTATTTAACCTCCACCCAGAAACTTGGTAATACGCCCCTTAGTAAGACTGGTTGTCAGACTTACGGGCTTCTGACTACTCGTAACGACTGACTGTCAAAGATCCACTCACTTTTCTTATAAGTAATCAGCTAAAAATTACATAAATAAAGCCTTAAATTAAAATATGACTGCCATAATTAGAACATGATTAAGAGGCTCCTTCGTTAAACAGTTGGCGTTCAATCAAAATGATTTCACGGAGATAAATTGAGTGTAAACAGAGCGGGCGAAACGTGAAATAATCTCGTTTATAACGAAGAACGAACATCTCGCTCTAATCTTATAAAAGCACAGACTAATTTGTAGACAATTGCAGAGTTAAGGAGCTTCAGGCTTGCTGCCAGTTCGGCATTCGCTTCATTGGGGGCACATTGCTATACCTATAGATCTTTGACAGTTGTTACGGGAGGTCAGATGCCCAAAAGTTTGTCAAGCAGTCTTACCAAGTCTTTACTGGGTAGAAGAGGTCAGATAAGCAGTAAGCTAATTACATAGGCTAATTTATTGTCCCGGCTGTCATTCTCGGAACTTTGACAGTTATTACGGGTCGTCAGAAACCCAAAGGTCTGACAAGCAGTCTTACCAAGGGGTGTCGTGTTACCCAGCAACTGGGTTGATGAGGTTAGATAGGCAGTCGCTCCATGTAAAATATTAGTATTCAGCTGTATCCGATTAGACTGGAAGCCGACCCCAACATAGTTGGGAAAAGGCTAGGCGGATGAGATGACTTCTCTCTATTAGTCGTTATCTCGGCCACATCACTTCCTTTCTAGACTTATCATCTTTCACGCAGTCCATCTATCATTTCTTTTGTCTTCTCTTACTCTTATCGCCATCCACATTCATACCTTAAAACTTTACTCACGACATTTTCCTCATTCCTCCGCACATTGGGGGCACATTGTGATAGTAACCTGAATTATCAAAGTATCATCGATATATTGATACAATTTAATTACAGCCGTATCATTAGAAGAAATTCTCTTGATACCTACCTATGTTACTTAAAAAAAATCCAAACATTCAGCTTACATATCTCTACATAAATCTCTTGTGTTGTGATATAAGCAAAATTTTTTGAATTTCTAAATTTTAATCTTGACAGGAGCTTACGAAAGCCTACTCACGACTAGTCAAGACAAGTCAAATCCAAAATATTTTATTTCACCTACCTTACTTGCCTACATGGGCTCTTATGAAACGTCAGAAGCTAGGTGCACGGTTCCAAGTCGTTTCCTATCACCATACAATAGTCCGAACCACACGTATAGACACCCAAATACAGTTGTTACCCAACCAGTAGCCCTCCGTGTTGTTCCAGCACAATATAAAACAATAAAAAGCCTATTAAGTTGGAACAATATAATCTTCGTGGGCCTCCCCTCCCCACACCCCACACCCCCCCTCGGGTCCACCTCTCGGAGCACTCTGACGTCCAGCGGGCGGTAATTACCGACGCCTTGAGACTCGGCAGTCAGGAGGCAATAGCGTTATTTAGCACCTTCACAATTTGTTTCTAAGAAATCACTTTTATCTCATTATCTACCTACGTATTTGTTGCTTTGAACGAAATTATTATAAATTGTAATGTTTTTTTAAGTCAAAATAACTTTCCTTGCAGTTTTATATGGTTTCATGTGCTCAGTGTTCTGGACAGGAAAATACTTTGTACCTATGCATTATGCCAACTGACAGAAATGTGTCTAACATCTGAAAAAAAAAATCATCATCATAATTATTATTTCAGCCGAAAGCCGCAACTTCAACTTGTTCTGTGTCTTGCATCCAGCGTAAAAATAGCCAATTTTGGCTTAGATGCACGGCAATTTTTGGCGGAGAGCAATTTGATAGTTTGTCTACTAGGTAACTAAAATATAATTTATGAAGAAATACCACCCCAAGGTATTTCAACGATTACGAAACAAAAATAAATTGTAACTTGAATCTAATCTAAAATTCTGATCCAAGCGATATTTAAATAAAGAAAATACCAAATAACCAAATAATACGGCAATTTGACACAGAATGATTTGGGGTCTTTAAAATGAATTCCAAATTGAATCGTAACAACTAACAAAACCGAATAATGCATCTAAATAACAAAATGTTATCAAAGAGAACAAAAAGCTCTCAAACACTACGGGCATCCTCTATCCCTTTCGCTCGCTATATCGCTGTCCCGCTCACTCTAATCGTATTAAGCATCCATTTTTGTAAGCGCTCCGAGCCCGATCCAATTTCAAACTCATTTGTTAGAGCATAAAACAATTATTAAAAAACGCCAGTGATTTGGCGAGCAATTTTTGCCGTTTTACATCACTTAGCGTTGACTATAAAAAGCTGTGGAGAAGGACGATTGTTTTAAAGACAACGTTGTACCATCATTGCAGTGAAAACCACTGAATATCAATTTATTAAGTGGTTTTCACTGTGTGGTTTCACTTTTAATTTGTAAAGAAGTCCCTGTCATATATCAATATATATGACAGGGACTTCTTTACAAATTACGTAACTCACTTGATAATGTTGACGTAACAAGAGAAGTATGGAAAACGCATCAATGTAGATAGATCTATATATCTATCTACATTAATGCGTTTTCCATACTTCTCTATAAACATAAACCAATTCAGTGTACACAAAACACGTAGCACAATACAAAAAAGCACAATTATATGATAACAAATTACATGAATATATAAAAACAAGGTGACAAAATAGAAAAACAAAAAATGAAAACATACTAGAAATTAAGTGACACCCATGACTATGATAAACTTTAAATCAAAATAAAGAAAATATAAAGTGCGGTGTGGGTCTCAGTTTCACCAAATTCCCGAGTCCAGCTCAGCATGTGTCAGGCAAATGGACGCTGATATTCTGCTGAATCCCTGCAGTGACATACCGATGTCGAACAGCGTAACACATTTCTCAATCTGAATAATTTTGAAGGATTGTCAGAATTAAACGCAATGCTATTGATAGTGTGTTACGCAATTATCCACAGGACGACATTACAGATAATTTGCAAAAAAAAAATCACAAACTGTTTTCATTTCAGAAAAAACACCGTTAAGTCACTGGTCACTACTTCTTAAATGCAATAGGTATAATTATTACTTCACTAGCTTCGCCCCGCGGTTTCACCCGCATAAATGTCGATCTCGTGGGAATATCGGGATAAAAAGTAGCCTATATGTTAATCCAGGGTGTCAGCTACCTCCATACAAAATTTTATCAAAATTGCTCCAGCCGTTTGAGCGTGAAGAAGTAACAAACATATAAACACACACACACTCACAAACTTTCGCCTTTATAATATTAGTGTGATGTGATTACTACAAAACCTTTTTTTTCACAAACCTAAAGAACCATTATGAACAGTCTCCTTGCCCACCACTGTCCACATACGCAGGACTCGTGTTTTTTCGTCGAAGTAATCGAATGATCGTGCGTGCGAGCCAACAACGGGTGCGCTCACCTCGCCGCTACGCCGCGAAAACAATAACGTTTGAGTGATGGTACAACGTGAGTAAATATAATATTAATAATATAGTAAATAATAATCTTTTAAAGTACCTAAATAACTACTTATTATAAATCTTAAATTAATTCATTCAATGACAAACCACGTACAGTCACGAGCACTAATATGTCAACCCATGGCAACTTTCAATTGCGATTTTTTCACGAAATAACGAATGCAACGGTGAAATACGATACCTTACATAAACCTATGGGTTCGAAAATACTATGTTCGTAATAATATCAAATTTAATTCAAAAATAAAGGAGAAAATCGCCTTTGAATAAAGCCAAGTGTATCCATACTTATGCTCGTGACTGTACAACCTTAAGTACTGAGTGTCATCATCTGCCTGCCTGCCTTTTCCCAACTATGTTATGGTCGGCTTCCATTCTAACCGGATGCAGCTGAATACCAGTATTTTACATGGAGCGACTGCCTCCACAACCCAGTTACTGGGTAATACGATACCCCTTGGTAAGGCTGGTTGTCAGACTTTTGGGCTTCTGACGACCCGTAACGACTTTGAATCCACGAATGACAGCCGGGACCAACGGCTTAACGTGCTTTCCGAGGCACGGAGGGGTCACGGTATGTAAAGATGGTCACCCATCAACAGACCAACCGCGGCAATCGTAGCTTAACCTGATCGATCGACCTGTGCGGCTGTTATTATTTAGCCACGGGCCCCTCAACCGTAAGTACTGGGTCTAAAAGCATGAAATGTTGCAAAAGAGTTCCTTAAATAACGAAAAATATATGTCATTGTCAATGTCATGTCATGTCAATGTCTTTGGGAAGTAATGACATACATTTTTCTTATTAGCGAGACTATCGAATGTTGTAATAATACAGTGTTTTTTTTTTCCAAATCAACTGGTTCGATTTTTTGCTGGAAATATTGATTTTTCAAAAATCCAATGATGCAGTCTTAGTTTTCATCAAAATCGAGCCCGAGACTCCTTTGAGTAGTTTTCGCTATTGCTCATACTTTCGGATTTGGCCATCCACGCCCACTTAATTTTTCTGAACGTGTGTATGTCACTGAACTCCTAAACGGCTGAACCGATTTTAATTACATTTTTGTGTGTGTTTGAGTTGGTCAGTGGATGGTTTAGATTCACTATTGGACCTGGTAGGTGGCGCCGTGATCGAGTTCTAGGAAGCAGGATGTCAAACCGGCCAGCTATAAGTAAAAAATATCTGTGACTGTCATTACTTTAATAATGAGAGATTTTCCTTTTTTTTTTTACTCTTCCCTAGTCGCTGGATAGATGGCGCTGACCTTGGTAAGTTACTGCAAGGAACGGAACTTCACATAATTTTTTGATTATTTCACTTGGATGTAATTTTGAGATCGTAAAACGAAAGTGTCAGTCAACGAGCTTGAACGAGCGTATGTGACGTGACGCAATGTTTTTTTTCCAAGCGTTTTGGCTTTGGCACTTAGTAACGTAGTCAGTACAACGCCATCTACAGAGTCCTTGGAAACTATTTTCTTTTTTAATACTCAAAAAGAAAACCTCTCATTGGAAAATGTGATTGTTTCGAGATATTTGCAGTTAGTGGGGCGACCGGCGACCCCGCGACATGTTGCACCGAGTCGAACACTGAACATGTTATTACGAACAAACGTGTCGTTTTCTCTGCGGGACACCGCGTGACAATCTCTATGTTGTATTCTTTTGTGTGTTCCCTTTTTATTAGGGTTCCGCCTTCCGGGTTATGAATGTGGAAGTCCTATTCTGTAAAAAAATCACAGTGAAAACTTAGGTGAAGTAACTTTTTTCAGCATTCAATCCTTAGATTCTCTAGCGCCTGTTACGATGACAGTTCATTTCGAGCACAATTTACTTAAAATTTCATGGGGAAATTTTTACAGAATTTACCGGCTCGACTTAGCAACAGTTGATAGAAGACAGATTGACTTAAGTGTAAGATCAGAAATACTGGTAGGTATAGGTGGGCGCATCCCCGAAAAATCTGATAGGGGATCGACATCCGTCAGAAACAAAAGAAAAAGGGGATCAGACCGGAATGAAAAAGTTTATAGTTGACAAGCTGCCCGGGCAAACGTTGTTTTGCCATATATATTATTTCCAGCTGCCCGGCGTACCCTACCCTACTCCTACACTACTCCTACCCTACTCCTACCCTACTCCTACACTACTCCTACACTACTCCTACCCTACTCCTACACTACTCCTACACTACTCCTACACTACTCCTACCCTACTCCTAGATTACTCCTACACTACTCCTACACTACTCCTACCCTACTCCTACACTACTCCTACACTACTCCTACACTACTCCTACCCTACTCCTAGATTACTCCTACACTACTCCTACCCTACTCCTAAAAAAAAAAAAAAACCTATAAACCTCACGGAGCCCGAGACCTTTCCGACGAATGCAAAACCGTGGAAATCGGTTCGTGCGTTCTGGAGTTATAGCGTCAGGAAGGAAAACCCGACTTATTTGTTATATAGTAGATAATACAGAGATTAAAATAGAAGAATAGCTAGCAGGCGATCGAGTGGGGGGGGGGGGTTCAGGGGATCAGGGTCCTAAAAAGGTCACTTTGGAAGAATCATAAAAGAATAACATTATGAATCATTTCATATTTTCCAGTCGAGAGTCAAGTTAGTTATTTCTCATAGTCAATTGCATACAGAACCATTGTAAATAAAACTTTAAAGTTTAAAGTAACAATATTAGAGACGGGATGTCACCAGCGGGTGGTGAGCGGTCTGTCCCGGGTTCGATCCCGGCCGGGGCGGGGCTAGCTTTGACGCTGTTACCGGGATCATATCCCGGGGCTAGCAAACTGTTCAAATCAACTCTATAATATGAAACTTTGAAGGGGAATTAGATTTTAAATTTAAATTAACTGAAGGCACACACCCTGTATCGTATCAGTTGGGAGATGAGAGGGTATTTGTAATGAGAACTGCGTGAGTCAAGCAGCGATCCATTAGATTCGATTAAGAGATGGTAATCTAAGTGTAGTTGGATAAAAACGAAACAGTTTAAAAAAAACATAATGTCGAAATGTGGATTTATACCTATAATACATCACGTTACCTAAAACTTTTAAGAATTGTGTACTTAACTTCTTGCGAGCGTTTACGCCGTACAGCATTTCATACAAACTTTCAAGCCCTTATTTTTCGAAATGAATGAACCGATTTTAATGAAACTTCATACGCATAAGCAGGATACAAAGGTCTAAAAAGTTAGTAGAGAACATTTTCGTAAAATAGTGTTACAGCCAAATTAGACCGATTTTAAATTTTCCATAGAAACAGAGATTTCCACATTTTTTTTTAAATAAATAAGACATTTCGAAAATGTTCTCTACTAACTTTTTAGACCTTTGTATCCTGCTTATGCGTATGAAGTTTCATTAAAATCGGTTCAATCATTTCGAAAAATAAGGGCTTGAAAGTTTGTATGAAATGCCGTACGGCGTAAACGCTCTTAACGTTATCTCTTTAAGTAGGAATTTGTTTAGCTACTTGAAAGTTCCGTTTTTCGAAACTAAATAAGGTCAATTCATTGCTATTTGGTATGCCAGGCCACTCAGAAAGTATTGCGAAAAAAAGTTTTTATGTTTATGAGACTGGCCAGTTATAATCTATTTTGAAAATATTCCAAAAATTTCCCGTAGTAGGTAGTCTTAACAGCTCCCTGATGTTATGTTCGTTATTGCATTACACACACACAAAGACGAATGGTAAAGATGTTATCACAACGATTAACTCACGACCCGATCCCAAAACGATTGTTCGCGGCAAATTGCTTGAGTCTTAACAATCCGATCGTGTGATAACGGCCTAATAAGAGCCTATTTAGAAGATATTGTTCGTTTTTTGCGAGAGTGGGACAGCTGGCGATGGTTTTTGTAATTGTTGAAGCCACCTATAAAATTGTGTAACGTCATTTCTGCTTGAGGGGGAAGCGCTAAGGTAGCCCGCGACATTCAAATTTTCTTACGTTTTTTGCAATTTGCTGGTCAGTATTAAGTTGTACGTTGATTAAAATATGATTCGCGACCGTAACACATATGTATTTACAGAATTATAATCATTAAGATCAGTAATACAACTGGCCAAGTAATACAAGAAAGGAATGCTCTCACTTTTTGTTAAAATATGTGTGGCACTCAGCAATACTGAAGCTACAATTATTGACAGAATTTCAGAGGAGTCGAATCAATTTAAAAAAAAATTATAATCATTAGAATTAGTAATCATTACAACTTGCTAAGTTAGTATAATCCTAAAATGTCAAGATTTCATGAAATAGTCATTCAGTAGGATTACCTGGTCTTAAGAGTTGTATTGATGACTTTAATGATTATAATTCTGTAAATACATAGTTGATAAATATTTGCATATTTGTTTACATTTTTGGCAAATAAATGGCGAATGCAGATTACTTCCTTGAGTTAACTTATTTTTTGTATGCATTTGTTTCTGTGACAAATAAACCTATTTTTTTCTTTCATTTCGTACTTTCAAACTAGAAACATAATTCGTTTGACTTTTTGATGAAGACCATTTACGAACGTGACAACTTACAAAAATATAATTTACTACTTCATCAGTAAAAAAATATAGTTGCAAACGTAACAATTTGCAAAACAACAAATAATACAACAATACTACATAATAGCTATTAGCTCTAATCACTTCCCAAATAATACTCTTAAATGTGTAGGGATAACAATTGTGGCATTTACCCTATGTAATGACGTCAGCGGTTCTGGAACTGTGAAGTTTGAATTATCTGATTTTGACCGACTGAAGTTATAAGTAAGTTATAGGTAAGGGTATAAGTACCTATAGTTTGTCAGATAAGTAATTTTGACTGATTGCTACATGTGTGATAGAAAATAATTAATTTCAATTATAATTATTATATAGGGTGACTGGTAATTAGTGACCGATACTTAAACACGTGATTTTACTCATCATTATGAACAACTTTTACTATGGGACCAAACTTGAAATCGCGAAAAAAAATCAACTGCTCCCTACATTTTGACAGGTTAAGCGAACATAAATGTAGGGAACAGCAGATTTTTTTTTTCGCGATTTCAGGTTTGGTCCCATAGTAAAAGTTGTTCATAATGATGAGTACAATCACGTGTTTAAGTATCGGTCACTAATTACCAGTCACCCTATATGTAATCACTAGCTGTTCCCCGCGGTGTCACACGCTGCGCGGCTCCTAAGGGTCGTAGCGTGATGTTATATAGCCTATAGCCTTCCTCGATAAATGGACTACCCAACACTAAAAGAATCATTCAAATCGGACCAGTAGTTCCAGAGACTAGCGCGTTCAAACAAACAAACTCTGCAGCTTTATAATATTATATAGTATAGATTATTAAGTAAACTGTTATTATCTATTATAATTAGAATTATATAGGTACCCCAACATCTTTTATCTCTATATATTTTCTGACATTTACTGTAGGTATCCTTAGTCTAAAGATTATATCCCATTTTTCATCTACACAAACAATAAAATGTAACAAAAATATTTATAAAACATTGCAAACCACAAATAAACGAACGCGGTTGTCAATGCACAGTGGTTTCGAAGCCAAAAGAAGAGGGACAAAAACTTTGACAATCGTGAACGGACCGAAACCACAATGCAACAAAACAAATCATATTACATATCGCTAGCTCTCTTTCTCCATCGGATCTCTCGCTCGCACAGACTCCCTGCTGACTCGTTAGCGACGAATAAACCTTGTAATACAATAAAACAGAAAATAGTGTAAAAAATACTTGTTGCAGATTTAACTATGCTGTTAAAAAAGCTTTATTGCCATGTGTTAAGGATCGTTATTGCGTGATGGTTGGTTTTTTTAAGCTTGCTCTGCATGTGAAGAGTGACATTTGTTTGAGGCGTTCACCCAATATGGTGCTAGAGAGAAATAAATTGTATTTTTCTATTTTTAATTGGCGCAAATTTTCGTTTATGAAGGGAGATGAATGCGAAAACAAATTATTTTTAACTGGATACTTTGAGGCGGTTATTGTTATTCTTTTTACAAGATTTTTGAGGAGTCGTTAGGGGTTCTCAGAAGCCCGAAAATCTGACAACCAGTCTTACCAAAAGGTGTACTTACCTCGTATATTAAATTAGATCGGCTACGGTCACGGGTTTGTTCGGAGGCGTTCGCGGTAAGCTTTTTATTTTCAAGTGCGTTATGGATTAAAAGCTTTTTGGCTATAGTGAATGCTTGGTTGTAGATTTATATACAAATCTAAATTCATATTAAAAAGAGAAAAAAAAACAGTTTTTGTATGTTTGTTTGTTACGCTTTCACGCTAAAACGGCTTAACAGATTTGGCACATGGGTAGTTCATGACCTGGATTAGCACATAGGATACATTTTATCCCGATATTCCCAAGGGATCGGAACTTATGCGGGTGAAACCGCAGGGCGCAGCTATTAATTAATATTACTAAAATATTATATATACTAACATTTCTGATTAAAATTTAATTAATACAATACAATAAAACCAAGCATTAACTTGATTTTCAATATTAAGTCTGAATTAATCATTTATAAAAAAAAAATTGTTAGGTACCTATACAAACTTATTTGTCACTTTAATTTTTTTTTTTTGCAATAAGTGTTATTTCTATTAGATAGTATTTCTATCAAACCCGCGATGAATTAAAAATCATGAAAAAACTATGGAGGTAACTTTACACAGATCGGCCATCTTTGTGAAACACAATCTGTTTGAGATCAAACATTGATATTTGTGGCACAATCGGTCATTGTGTCAATGGAAACGGATGTCTAACTAGTAATTACGCGACAAAGCTTACCACAATTAAACATACAATGAATATAGTAACGATTTTTTTATTGCTTAAGGCGAAAGCGCTAAGGTAGCCTAGGAAGTTAAAATTTTCTTAGATTTTTTGCAATTTGTTGGTCAGTATTAAATTGTACGTTGATTAAAATATGATTCGCGACCGTAACAAATATGTATTTACAGAATTATAATCATTATAGTCATCAACACAACTCTCTAAGACCAAGTCTTCCCACTGAATGACTATTTCATGAAATCTTGACATTTGGGGATTATACTAACTTAACAAGTTGTATTACTGATTCTAATGATTATAATTCTGTAAATACATATTTGTTATGGTGTTTGTAATGGAACGAGAGTGCCCAGAAGATGCCTAAGGCACTGGAACTCCCACGCATCGTCGACTTTGTCTCTGTCAACTCTGACCTAGACTGGAGTCAAGAGCAAACCCATATCAAATAAAAAAAAAAAAAAAAAATACAGCAGGCTGCTTGACGGCGGACTCCGGTGGGAGCCTAGGATGGTCGCAAACCAGGCGGGCATTAAACCTACCACCTAGTAGTCTATGCTACCACCGCTAGGAAAGAATTGGCGAGTCAAATAAGTTGTTGGGTGGTAAGTTCTTGTGTCGATGAAGTTTCATACAAATACGGTATTTTTTTTAGGTTTATGTTACGGTTTCCAGAAGAGCGATGGCCGCCACGTAGCGTCTGCAATTTACCGGTGAATGACGTCAGTGAAACGTTATTGATGAAACTTAGTTGGTGTGTTTTCCTAGATATCGTTTTTTGACATCGTAAAGTCAAATCTTGCTGTCAGTTCGGAAATTACGTTGCGGCCACCGCTCTTTAGGAAACCGTAGCTTTACTAGAAATATATCTTTCCAACCCGTAACGCATTAAAACACAAAAAAAACCACACAAATAAACGTACAAAAAAAAACACGACGCAAATTAACTTATTTTCTTCATTTGTTTCTAAGGACACTAAGCTAATGTTGCCATGTTATGATCATCATCATCAGCTTGCAGCAGTTCACTGCTGGACATATATGCCTCTCCAATTGCACGCCGTTTAGCTCGATTCTCGGCAACTCACATCCAGCTGCTGCCAGCCATCTTGCGAGGATAGCCGCGTATAAGCAGGAATAAAAACTATTTTAGTATTATTAATTAAGGGGCTTACATGACCTAAAGCGCGGTCTCTGTCGGACTGCATAGAAAAGAAAGAGAAGCGCGATGACACAACCCTGGTAATTTATTGCAAAATATGAACCAATTGGTTAATTACAAAAAATCTATTGTTTGGATTGGACTAAAATATTAAAACATTATTATTTTAGTATGTCGCTTGTCGAATAATCTGACAAAAAAAACCAGAATTATTGTATGTATATTAGTATGATTTTTATTGTAAAAATAAAGTTTTTAGAGGTATCTTCATGATTTTTTTCTATCGTATCAAATTAGTTGTATTATGTTTTCAACACACTATCTACCTAGCATATATCCTGAAGAATATAATATATATTTCTGGTTTTGTTTACTGTAGTCGATCATATACTTTTATTGTTTCTATAACTTACGTTTTTTGCGTTTAGGTCCTATAAGCCCCTTAATAGCTGCGCCCTGCGGTTTCACCCGCATACGTTCCGATCCCTTGGGAACATCGGGATAAAAATTATCCTATGTGCTAATCCAGGTCATGGACTACCCATGTGCCAAATCTGTTAAGCCGTTTTAGAGTGAAAGCGTACCAAACAAACATACAAAAACTCTTTTTTTTCTCTTTTTAATATGAGTTTAGATTTATATATAAATCTACAACCAAGCATTCAATAAAGCCATTATGCTTTTAATCCATAACGCACTCGAAAATAAAAAGCTTACCGCGAACGCCTCCGAACAAACCCTTGACCGTAGCCGATCTAATAACGTTGACGAAATCCTTTTATATGTCCAACAAAAACCTAATACTCCTAATAATGCCGCAAAATTTCGAAGAACCTTTTTTTCCAGGGATATCGAGTAGTGACCACTGTGCGGCTGAGATGTTAAACTACAATGAGCACAGATCGGTTTTGTCAAGGATTTCAAACAGCTCGTATTACTGTGTGTAAGTGTGATGCACAATGGAACGAATGGTGGAAAAAGTTAGTCGTGAAATGACCATTTGCAAGGATTATGCGTTTGAAGTAGCACATTGTATTGATGCTTTTATTGATGTTTGTGATAATGTTTTTGTGGCGAGACTGTCGTTTGAAAAAAAGTTGGTCGTACTAGACGAAAGGTCTGTTTGGAGCAGTGGACTGTGAGACGATACACGATGCACGTGACTCTGAAAGAAGTACAGACTTTACTGATGTAACAAATAGTAAATTGTAGGACATTCTTACGCCTAGATTCATTCTTACGCCTAGATTAATTGTTACGCCTAGATTAGAGAGAATAGATAGTGCATTCTTACGTCTAGATTCATTCTTACACCTAGTTTAGAGATAATAGGTTTATTTATTTATTTATTTAATTTATATTGCATTCATGTCGTTTACAAGGTTGTTAAAATTTAAATATAAGATTAATATAAGATAATAAGATATATAGAACCCTGCTAGGGCACCGCAACATTATGTTTCTTAATTATAAATAGGTAGGACATTCTTACGCCTAGAATCATTCTTACGCCTAGATTAGAGATAACAGGTAGGACATTCATACGCCTAAATTAGAGATGATATTCTTACTCCTTCTGTCATAGTTCTTTGACAGTCGTTACGGGCAGTCAGAAGCCCAATAGTCTGACAACCAGTCTTACCAAGGTATTATGTTACCCAGTAACTGCGTTGTGGATGTCAGATAGCAGTCGCTCCATGTGAAATACTGGTCCTTATTCAGATGCATCCGGTTAGACTGGAAACTGACCCCATACGTAGCTGGGAAAAGGCTAGGCAGATTGATTTTCTCGTCAACATTAATATACAGATATAATCAGCCTAAGATGTTCCCACTGCTGGGACATGGGACTCCTCTCAGTGAGAGGGTAACATACACAAATACTTAGTGCTCTATTCTACTTATATTATTAAAAAAATAAATGTGAAAGTTTGTGAAGATGTTTGGATGTTTGTTACTTAATCACGCGTAAACCGTTGAACAGATTTGGATGAAAATTGGTAGGAGATAGACCATTTCCAGGATTAACATATAGGATACTTTTTATCCCGATATTCCCCCGGGATCGAAACTTACGCAGGTGAAACCGCGGGGTGCTCCTAGTTAATAATATTTATGTTTCTAAGATTGTGATCATCTCAAAGCCACATCACACTGAAAAACAACAAAATTTTTCCTAATAGAATCATTACCTTCTAAAAATTCGTATAACCGACGACGCATGTTTTCAGGCGCTCAATTTTAGATATATTGTGAACATACATAGACTCCACTGCCAGGTGCTCAGAGCACAGGGGGGAGCGGGAGGGGCGGGCGGGGAACAGGGAGGTGCCTGAATTCGATTCCGGGCTATTGAAAAGTTTCAAGAGGCGAAAAGCTTCGACAAACGAAGCTAAGTGAATTTCGAGCCCTCGGAAAAGACAGGGCCGTGTTTGGTTTTCGGGAATAGGTGATATTGAGGGTAATATTGGTGGTTTATTTATGAAAAACACAAAGAAAGAAATGTGTAATGATAATTTCTATTCGAACCAGGCTTAACGCAGAGCCTTTAGGTGTAAATCAGCCGTGATTGGAGTTACAACTTATACGGCTAATATCAGCGGCCCATTGCCACTTCAGCTTGCTTATTCTGTGAGCTATGTCGACCACTTTGGTTCTCTTTCGGATCATTTCATTCCGGATTCTATACCTACCTCAGAGTATGTATTCATAGTAATTTAGTATTTATACTGTTTTCAATTAAGTGGCTAAATAATAACAGCCGCACAGGTTAAGCTACGCTTGCCGCAGTTGGTCTGTAGATGGGTGACCATCTTTACATACCGTGACCCCTCCTTGCCTCGGAAAGCACGTTAAGCCGTTGGTTCCGGCTGTCATTCGTGGATCTTTGACAGTCGTTACGAGTAGTCAGAAGTCCGAAAGTCTGACAACCAGTCTTACCAAGGGGTATCGTATTACCCAGTAACTGGGTTGTAGAGGTCAGATAGGCAGTCGGTCCATGTAAAATACTGGTATTCAGCTGCATCCGGTTAGACTGGAAGCCGACCACAACATAGTTGGGAAAAGTCTAGGCAGATGATGATTGTTTTCAATTAATTCAATAGGAAGCTAATAACGATCTGCCATAGATTAAGCCGACAACCGTAGCACATAAACAAAAACAATTACTTTCATTGGCTGAGTACGTCCCTGCGCAGGCGGCTTGGTTCCAATTTTTATCAATCCCATTTCATTTCCCCTTACGAAAGTTTTCCTCCAATTTCGCGCTCTCGCCCCCGCCCTTTTAGTGTTGGGACAATCGAGGCACATAATAGCTATCGACATTCAATATTTTTCTCTCTCCTTTTGCTCAAAAAGACCGTTATACAGCATCATATTGTAGTCTTTGGTCATTGTAGCGTAGCTGAGCGAGGAAAAAATAGCATATCTTCTTTATGGGAAAAAGTTTTTTTTTTTTTTTTTTTTCCATCGAGCCTACAAAAACGAAAAAGTATTTATTCATAAGTAGAATAATCATGAATAAAGACTTGACTTATTACTATTTCATAAAAAAAAGAAGTACATTATATTTTTGTAAATGGAACTAAAAGTGGAATGGAACTAAAAGAAAAAAAAATCTTTTCGGTAGAATGCGTGCATTGCGTTGCGGCAAAAAAAAATAAAAAAAGACATTGGCGCGAAATCTTTATAATGTTTCTATAATTGCAAATTGACTTGGTGACCGTAATTTATTTTACAAACACTGAAAATGTCATCATCTAGTAATGAAAATGGAGACCCTAATTTGCAAATGAAAGAGAAAGAAAAAGAAACAAATTTGATATCACCCAGCGTATCACGGAACGCATCAATATTCTCCCAACTAGCCCACGACCATCGACATCAAGGGATGAGTCAACTCAGCTGATTCTCTATTCAGAACTTTCGAACGAGGGACCCTCAAACCTGGAACTACGTGTATCTCCCACGTTTACCCCACAGACAACTCAACATTCATCTTCACAGAGTACTGAAATTAAGTTGCCGGGAAAAACCATCTCGTTAAATATTCAGAATTGTAAGTACAGACGCCAGCACATCAAGTTACTACAATCTGTCAGATTTTTTAAAATAGATTTTCGACTTTATTGCTAAAGCATAAGGTTCAAGGTTGATTGGGAAAATGTGACAGTTTCGGGTAGGTTGACCTGCTGGCGTCTGTACATTGAATTTTTAATAAAATAAACTATTTAATATTGTATTGGATTATTTTATTTTCTCGCAATCGTAGTGAAAAGTAAAGTGAACACGGCGCTAAAAACCCATTAATTATTATTTTTTTTAAATCAGCTGATCCATACATTTATGTTCGCATAACTCGACATAAAGTATGGATCAGCTGATTTTTTTTTCACGATTTCAGGGTTGGTGCCGTTGTAAAAGTTGTTCGTAATGATGAGTACAATGGCCCCTTTTAACGATTAAAACGATCAAAATGTAAGGGTGTAATGTAACAACAGTGGGACCTACCTACAACAAGCATCGCAGATGTTATCATAGTTCCACAACGTAAAGAGGAACTAAGTCCCGACTCAAATAAAAGTATCGATATACCGCCAGCAAAGTACATCACTACAGTCTGTTTAAACATTAAAGTATTTCTCGGGAGACGCGGACGTATCAAGTGATCATTTCTCTGTTATTACGCGACCGAATTCAATTGAGGACCGTTTACATCGACACTTGCTTATTAACTGACCCACTGTATTTGATGGGATCATCGAACAACAACAAAAAATACCATAAAACGTGTTTTCCACTTACTAGGTATGTCTATTAGCCCAAATTTTCTGGTGATCAGAAATGTTATCCGGTAAAGCCCCGGAATTACCGACACAGCTTACAGAGTAAGCCAGCTTAAGTGACAGTGGGCTGCCCATGTTTGTCGAAGGACCGATGGCCTGTGGAGCAGATGAGTCTTGGGGGCCTAAAAAGGCCACTTTGGCAGAATCATAAAAGGATAACATTATGAATCATAAGGATGTCGATGGCTATAAGAGTAGGGGAAGACCAAAGAAACGATGCGCGATGGATGGAATGTGTGAATGATGATATGGTTAGAAAGGGGGTGACTACCGAGATGACGACTAATAGAGAAGTATGGAAGAAAAATATATGTTACGCCGACCCCAAATAAATTGGGATAAGGGCAGGAGAATGATGATGACTATGGCGAAGGCAGACCTTGTTTTTCTTTTTTTTTGCTGCACTACGTAGGTATAATCAAAGAGATTGGGATTGGATTGATTGGTATTTTAGCACAGACAAAAAAAATTACTGAAAAATCCTTCACCAATGGGATTTGATATGATTAACTTAACAGTTAACTGTCCATTATTATTCATAATGTTATCCTTTTATGATTCTGCCAAAGTGGCCTTTTTAGAACCCCTGGAGTGGAGACCACGTATCGGCATGCTGCATGGACCGAAGACCTTAAAAAGTTGGCTGGGATAGACTGAATGCGGAAGGCGGAGGACAGGATGTTGTGGCGTAGCCTGGGAGAGGCCTATGTCCAGCAGTGGACTGCGATAGGCCTAGTTGATTGATCGAATTTAGAGGCATTCGGGAGGCGTTCCAAATCCTTCAAGGAGTTCCTGGAAGGATTTGGGGGAGGCCTTTCCCCGCGCCACCTCAAACCAGCCCTCGGTGTACGCGTCCAGGTCATCGCATGTCATTACGAGGAAAAAAAACAGTGGCACTCCGGGAGTGCCGACAGAAGTGAGAATACAACACAAACAGAATACTTTGACATCACTCACTGACATATCGGATATACCTGCATTAAAACCGAGTGTATCCAGGCTGAACGTTCTGATGTACAGTCAACAAAGGAGTTAAGTATACAGGAGCGTCGGATATAGTTGAAGTTTACTAAGAATTTGATGGATGTTCTGGACTGAAATTTAATTTAATAAATGAGCTGTTTGTTTTCTATTAATAAACTAAAATTTTATTCGAGAATATCCATCGGTTTCTTAGTAAACTTCAACAATATCCGACGCTCCTGTATACTTAACTCCTTTGTTGACTGTACATCAATATGGCGGGTGTACCTTAATTTTAATACAACTTCGTTCTGAAGAAGGTACAATTGTTTTAAACCTAGATACTAAATAGTATGTACATTTTAGGTACATTTTTTTTGTGTAATTATATTTTATGAGTAATGGTTATATAACAAAATACTATAGAACACCCGCCATCTTGACGTCAATATGGCGGGTGTACTTTAATTTCGAAATAATTTCGTTCTGAAGAAGGTACAATTTTTTTAAACCTAGGTACTAAATAGTACAATTTAGGTACATTTTTTTGGTAAATGGAAGGATTCGATTAGTTAAGGTACACCCGTCATTTTTACTCTCATGAATTATTGTACCTATGTTAAACAAATGAATAAATGACTTTTGAGCTTTTATTATCAGACTACCTACTTCTTCTTCGTAGCGTTTCGATGGCATTCTAAATGGACTCGGCCCAGAATTCGGCTACTTGTTTGGCGCCATCACCAGCGGCGTCCACCAGTTCCTGTAACGTACAGCTGACAGGACACGCAGGACATGATATAAAGTGTCCCATCGTTTGAGGAACAGCACCACATTTACACTCCAGGGCGGAGTCGTCTATGAATCCCACCTGAACAGGTTTTCCTCGCTTCGACCAACACCGGTCCGGAGTCTACGGAACTCCGTTTACCTATTATGAGAATAGGTTTAATTTCGTCGTAAAAAAAACTCCTACTAAGCTGCCCTCGGCATTAATCTAAGTATTTTAAAGGTAAAATAATTTTTTTCTTCAAAAACTCTTTTCGCTCTTTATAATTTGTTTTGTTGAGAACCGTTTAAAGAGCAATTACTGAGTTTCCCTCTTATTTATCGGACTCCCAAATAATTTAGTTTCGTTATGAAAATATATAGAATTTTCCATTTACACGGAAATCCGTGATTTCTTTTAAATTGGTTCGCTTCACTTAATTACTCTTTTTAACGACTTCATTTCGATGTAAAGTGTCGTTTGATGAGTAGTTTATAAATATTTATTTAGGTATCAAGCCTGGCCAATTTTCTATTTCATATAAAAAGTATTGGACCTTTTTTTATTTTGCTGATACTTATTTGGAATTTAGGTAGGTATGTACCTACTAGCTAAGACCGAAAAAGATTTAGTATTGTAATTTTTGGAGGATGAGAGGATCGTCCGATATACTTATTTTTAGTATATGCGAAACCCAAAACACGTGTCAAGTATTTTTAACCGACTTCAAAAAGGAGGAGGTTCTCAATTCGTCGGAACCTTTTTTTTTTTATGTATGTTCCCCGATTACTCGAAGATGGCTGGACCGATTTCAAAAAATATTTTTTTGTTTGAAAGGGTATACTTTCCAGGTGGTTCCATTGTCATCAGGTCAGGATCTGATGATGGGATCCTGGAGAAATCGAAGGAACTCTTCAAATATTATAGGCACACCTATAGCGATTTGGGTATTTTTTATAGTAACTCGTGCATTTGCTCTCGAAAAGCACTATTTGGTGAAGTGGAACTGATGATGAAGACCACAGATGGCCACCGGAAATACTCAATACCTAATAAGTATTTCATGGGTTGCGATTCGATTACTTTATTATGGTTGCTAAGCAAGTTATGCTCATCACAATGCGAATGGTGAAATGGAGCTGATGGTGAAATACCAGGAGAACTCTCAACAATGAATTTCCCTGCATCGGGAAAAGCAATATTTTGGAAAAGGCGATGAGCAAGTTGACATTAGGCTATTGTAACTTAGATAAATTATAAACAGACCCACTAAAAAGCGGGAAATAAAAACTTTTTAACAAAAAAGAAAAACCGACTTCCAAAGAAAACACTACAAAGTGAAAAATAACTTTAATTTCGGAAGTCGGTGGCAAAAAACTAAAATACAGATCCAAAGACACCGACTTCCGAAATTAAAGTTATTTTTGACTTTGTAGTGTTTTTTTTGGAAGTCGGTTTTTTTTTTTGTTAAAAAGTTTTTATTTAAGTATGTAAAGAATCTCTGTACAAAATTTCATAACTATCATGAAAAATCACAAAGTTATAAGCTTGTTAAGTTACCTGTTTGTCCGTACAAAAACATGCTGCATGCGCTCATTGATAAGTACCTAGGTACCTAACCGTTCGGCGCGGAGATTGGATAACCTACTTAGTGTCGCTCGGTGTCCAACTTTCAACCTTTTTTAAATATTTTTGGGACAAAATATAACATGGAGTTAAAATTATTGGAATCGATTCAGTTACTTATTCTGAACAAACTATATTCAGGTTTCGCATAATTAAACTAAAAATAACGTTGTATAAGCATTTTTTTATGGATTTTATGGATGCTAGCTGTTTGTTTTCTATTAATAAAATTAAATTTTATTCGAGAACATCCATCGGTTTCTTACTAAACTTCAACTATATCCAACGATCCTGCGTACTTATCTCTTTGCTGACTGTACATCTAATAACACACACCATTATTAAGATTAAATTAAGCTACAAACTACTTACTCTTTAAATCTCAAGCAACAGACAATTATCCGTCCTACCTAACCAAAAGGTGTTAATGTTAGCTAATCCTTAAGCCCCTTTCACACAGGGCGGCGGACCGCAGCGTTTCGGCAATTACACGCTCTGATGCGTACTCATAGTGGGCTCTATTGTCATTTTGAGCCGAGAGTGTAAGTCGGTACATGGTGCTCGATTTTGTTATGCATAACAACGCAAAACTTTCAATGAATGAGTGGTAGTTGTGATTATTTTTTTTTGTTTAAAAACCTGAAATTCCGTAGCAACTCACAACAACAAACAAGTACAATTAAACGTTGTCAGTGTTAAATAAATAATAAATAAATAAAAACTTTATTCAGTTCAGAAAAAACACGGTACAATATAAAAAACAAAATCCAGTAGCAGTTTATAAGGAGCCTTTAGCATAGTTTACACGAAGCCAACACTGGCTACCAATAAGACTGACCGTCAGCGCTGGCTTGATATTTGCCTTGTGTAAACAGCTTTTCAAGCCAAGCCAGCGCTGGCTGCCAACGCTGGCGAGAATAGAGCGCCCGTCTATTTTTCTAGCCGGTGACCAGTGGCAGGACTGGCGCCAGCATTACTGGCTTCGTATAAACTCTGCTTTAGGTGCTAGGTTTTTACAAATGCCCTGGACCCCACACTAGGATTCCCTGTGTCGTGGGGTCCAGTCTCTTCCCAAGTAAGGCAAACATTTTTATTTATGTACCTAAGTGAAGTAATTAATTCGAAGAAAAATTAAACAATAGAAAAAACAAAACAAAATACAATTTTATTAAAAACCTGATTTAAAAAAAAACTTGATTTTCATACAATGGCAATGTCAATCCCTAAGAAAATCGTTTTTTTTTTGCCATAATATTCTGGTAAACCTATTTAAAAATTTAAAAAAATAAGGGCAGCTTAACGCTGATAACGTTTAATTGTACTTATTACTTAATCAGCAGTTAGCACAAAAAATAGCAGATAAAAACGTTTACAATGTAGGGACGCCTATACGACAATAAATTAAAGAAAAACTGGCAATAGGATTATTTTGAAACTAGCAAATAAATCCTATATCGAAATCAAAATATTAGTAGTGATGTGCTGAGTATGGGGTTTCCCAATCTTTGACTAGCGATTGTGGCTAAACTATTGGATATATTTGATAGATTTTTTGTATGCAGACTGGGAACGTCAATAAGATACACGATGTTTATATTATTGTCTTCTCTACCATAATGCCTGATGGTACACTCCTCTTACCATCTTCTATATAGATAAAATTCAAAGTCCTGACTGACTGATATATCAATGCACAGCTTAAACCGCTGCCTGGTCATGGAGGGTGTGTTTTTATGAAGAGTAGGTATCCACTAAGAAAGGGTTTTTCGAAATTCCACCCCTAAAGAGGGTGATTTTACGCGGACGAATTACTATATTCCTCCACTCCAATAGGCATTTCTAGTACTAAGTTGGTTATATCACCCTGTATTAAATACAGAATTGCCTTACGATTATTCTCATCTAATAATGACATCGGAACCATTAGCACTCACCATTCCGTGAACATTCTCATAATAATAAATACAACATTAGCTATAATGCACCTCTGATATAATCCGCTCATTCACGGATCATAATCGTTCATTCACGAGCATATTCGTTCATTCATTGAACATATTTAACGGTTTATCGCTGATACTGTGAGCGACTACAGCGGGAGGTCTCGGAAATATGGTTTTCGGATCAATTCTATAATTGCGGGGAGAGTTTTTGTGAAGATCAGCTATACTTATGACATCGCTTTTTTATTGCTGGGTAGTTGCCAAATTACTGTAGATAATTTTTTTTTTATCTGGACTACCCACTAAATCAAAATCTAAATATTTTATTTCACTTATGCCTACATGGGCACTTATGAAACGTCAGACGCTAGGTGCACGGTTCCAATTGGTCGTTCCAATTGTGTGGCGGACACTGGTAATAAAACCACATAAAATAGAAACTATAGTGGACTGTATTTAAGTATAGTATGCACAAGGTACATTAATAAAAAGTAGCTAACGTGTTACACAGGCAGGATGCGAATGATGACTGGTCTGTGTTCGTTCAGTTGAACGGAACGAGTAAAAATGTTTATGTATGTGTATGCTTCATACAAATTGGTCGTTTCATATGGAGAAGAGCCGGCAAGACTCCACGGTTACTCTTTATAAAAATAATTGGCTTTTACAATATTTTGAAATTACAGTAGGTATGGGAGGACAGCGTAGCCCGTCAACCAGTACAGTCGGTGACCAACATTGTCTAACCCACCCAACATTGCCTGACCCACTAGAAGTGGGTTAGATAATGTTGGCCACCGACTGTACCAGGGACTTGATAAAATAAAAAATGGTCTACAGATCTAAAGTCTACAAGGCCTACAAAGTCCTCAAATTTACAAATTAAGAATCTATCAAAAGGATAAATAAAATATAAAAACCTACTAAAACCAAGTGATATGATTGCCATTACAACCATTAATAACTACATCACATAAACATACAATACCATTACCAAAATGATATATTTTAACGTATCCGTATTCCGTACTAAGCATGTTCTCTTAGGGTGCGTCTAGATTACGTTATATAACACATAAACTTATGTTATATAACACTTCCACATTATTTAACATTGCTAACTTCTTTAAAGAAACATGTAAACATGTTTGTAGATTTTACTGCAAGTAAATTCTGGCTAGGTACCCTTCGAAACAGTCTAAATAACTTCCGTAATAGAACATTAAACATAAGTAAAATGGGACGCGCTAATTTACGCGGAAATTGTAAAGAAAATGCATTCACTCCTATGCAATTGGGTTGTGGTGCAAGTTAAAAGAACTGGGGACCTAAAAAGGCCACTGGCAGAATCATAAAAGGATAACATAATGAATCATAATATGGCGAAGACAGTCCATGTTTTTCTTTTTTCGCTGCACTACGTAGGTATATAATCAAAGAGATTGGGATTGGATTTGGATTGGATTGATTGGTATTTTAGCACAGACAAAAAAAAAATACTGTAAAATCCTTCACCAATGGGATTTGATACGAATAACTAACAGTATTAAATTATTAAGAAGCCTATTTCTTGGCCAAAGAATTAGCATCGCCATACAACGTGCCAATGCTACCAGCCTTTTGGGCACTGTTCCTGTTGACAGCGATGCGGACTAATTTTTTTAATGCCCTATGATTATTTTGCTTATTTTGTCGTAAAAATGTACATATTTATTATTATTTGAAATATTAGCATAGATTATTTAAATATTATCACTAACAGTTAACTGTCCATTATGAATCATAATGTTATCCTTTTATGATTCCGCCAAATTGGCCTTTTTAGGCCCTTGTACGCTTTTCATAATTCACTCTTCAATCAATCTACCTAGGCTTGCCCCAACTGTGTTGGGTTCGGCTCCCAGTATAATCGGATGCAGCTGGATGCCTGTATTTTAAATAGAGTGACTGCCATGCCTATTTGACCTACACAGCACAAATTCTGACAACCAGCCTTACCAAGGGGTTTCGTGATACCCTGTTAGAATGTGCAAGCCTTTTCTTCCTTTTGATATTTTACCTTTTTATTCCTTTTGTCTATGTGTCTTTTGTTTTACTACCAAGAACCAGCGCATTTTATTTATGTAGTTAATACTTATAACAGGGTATCACGAAACCCCTTGGTAAGGCTGGTTGTCAGAATTTCAGACTTCTGACTGCCCGTAACGACTGTCAAAGATCTACGAATGACAGCCAGGACCAACGGCTTAACGTCCTTTCCTTCCGAGGCACGCCAAAGCTGAAATCGCGAAAAAAAATCTGTTGTTGCCTACATTTATGCTCATATAACTCGTCAAAATGTACTAAACATCTCATTTTTTTTGCGATTACAGTTTGGTCCCATAGTAAAAGTAGTTCATAATGATGAGTACAATGACTTCTTAGGAGGTTTTGCGCATTTAACGTTACACGTTGTAGGTATGTTAAAAGAAGACATTTTACGAGGACGACAGAATAACTAATACTTTCAGTCCGCAGTACCCTCACAACTTGTACCACACATCGTTACAATGAATGAGTATCGTTAATAGCGTTATATTTTCCATTTCCACTCGTCTTCGGCGGCAGTTCCCTTCCATTTCACTCACAATTAGCTGCTGCAGCTATTTACCGACAAGAAATTATCTTTTAACTAAAACGTATAGGTTATAAATTGTCACGGGAAATGGTTCCAAGACATTGGGTTTCAATGATAAATGATTTTATTTTGTAAGAAGGTTTGCACAAACACTTTTACACGTCAATCATATGTTTTTTAAACTAGATGAGGTCGGCATTTCCTATCTGACTACTCTGAGAAGAAAGGCCGAAACAAACTCAGAGGTCACAGTCTCTTTTAAAGTCCAGACATAATCTTTGTCAGGTTATATGAAGACCATGTAGACCGATGTCAGAGATGGTCTTTTGAGGAAAGAACAAAACAGATTGAGAGGACCTGTCCAGTCAGTGCACGCATTTGTCAGAAATCGTGCAGCTCAACTCAAAACTTAAGGAGCTCAACGATTTACGACAATTTACAACCATTTACCAGTAATGCTGAGAGGTAGTTGCTGAAAATCAGCGCTGTGTACGTTAGGTTCGTCCGAAGTCACAGCATTTTGCTGAGCAACGACCTGTTCTTGCACAGATGCGACGCACGGCTTAATTGTCCTTAATATTGTTGTTTGATACAAAAGTAGTTATTTTTTTCCTCTCTGTAATTGGCATTTTGTTTTTGTTTTGATTGTTGTTATTTTCACTTTGTTTTGTTGTCATAATTAGGCCAGTGACGCGGGCGCATCACCACAGAACACATATACTCCTATCGGATTGATTTTTGATTTGTATTGTCAAATGTCAATCTCAAATTGTCAATGTCAAGTAATAAACCTGAACCTGAACCTGATCAATAGACCTGTGCGGGTGTTCTATAATTATGATTGGTTTTTAATTGAATATTGTTTTTAGCTTCAAATATTATTTTTCTAAACATTCAGACACAATTTGTTAATTGGTAATGAATAAATGAAATGAGGGTAAGCAAACTGAAGTGGCAGTGGGCTGGCCATATCTGTCGAAGGGCCGATGGCCGGTGGAGCAGACGAGTCCTGGAGTGGAGACCGCGTATCGGCAAGCGTAGTGTGGGACGCCCCCCAGCTAGATGGACGGACGACCTAAAGAAGGTGGCTGGGGTAGACTGGATGCGGAAGGCGGAGGACAGGGTGCTGTGGCGCAGTCTGGGAGAGGCCTATGTCCAGCAGTGGACTGCGATAGGCTGAGTTGATTGTTGATTGAAATGAAATGTTATTATTTAGCCACGGGCCGGTATTGTAAGGTTGACTGAGCAACCTTTACAATACTGAGAAAGTCCTAATTGAAAACCCCAGTAACACAGCCATAGGAATCAAACTTAGGGCCTCATTATATGTAGGTCTAGTGGTCGCAAGCGCTGCTGTTAAGCATGGGTTCGATTCCCGGTTCATGCAAAGTGTTATTAGGTTTTACCATTAGGAATTTCTCAGTACCAGCCCGGAGTCTGAATTTTTGCCAGCTTGATGGCTATAGGTTCGCCCCTATTACATGGGACTTAAACATAACTGGTGAAATGTGGCTGTACTGTAGGTAGGTACACTTCTGCTCAACCCTGTGGGGAAACAAGTCGTGCTGTTATATTAGACTAGCTGCGCCCCGCGGTTTCACCCGCATAAGTTTCGATCCCGTGAGAATATCGGGATAAAAACTATCCTATGGCCTTCCCCGGGATGCAATATATCTCTCTGCCAAATTTTATGGAAATCCGTTTACTGGTTTAGGCGTGAAAAGGTAACATACAGACAGACAGACAGAGTTACTTTCGAATTTATAAATTAGTATGGATTATGTTATTAAAAATGTTCCTGACAGGTTCCACTTCAAAGACCAAATGTTAAAACTGAGTGCCAGCACTATTCCTTTCATTTTTGTGCGCATTGTTATTGGCTTATAATGCGGTTTGATTCAAAACCTCTTTGTGAAACATATCCGTTTCCTTGTATTTCATACATGCGCATGATCTGCTCAAAATGTTGTATAACACTTCACACTATTGTAAAAACCAGCCAATACTCCCCACACACAACATTATTGTATTCTCAACCTTATTCAAAAAGAATAAGATATCCGCAACTGCAGATAATATTTTTGTAACTGTTCCTAATCCGCAAAAACAAATCCATTTGCGCAAACCGCCGTACAAATTACAAACTTCCATTTTGCGTTTCATAATGGAACATTTTGAAGTTATCTCTTTCGAATTTAGTTTTCAGAACTGCATATTTGTTCTGGTTTTCAGTGCTTTTGTATGGAGGCGTTAGTTGTGACACAAAATGTTTTTTTGCGTGTTTTGGAGTATTTTGCGCAAATCTCGAGAATGTATTATATTATTATTTGATAGTTTGTAAACGTGTGTCGGGTGTTAAAATTAATATTTTTTTGTGTCTCAATAATGCTTTCGGCGAGTGTTTGTTGATGCTGATCTGTTTGCTTGTTTGTAATTTTCAAGTACAAATCCTTTGCAGCTTTGGATTATTATCGCAACGATATTGTCGAAACGTTGCATGTGTAGGTTTGACGTATAAACTAAGTTATGCAGTGCAACTTATTCTGTAAAAATCTCAATGTGAAAACTTAGGTGAAATGTGAGTGTTTGTTGATGGTGATCTGTTTGTTTGTTTGTAATCAGCTTCTAGTACAAATCCTTTGCAACTTTGGCTATCGCAGGGATATTGTCGAAATGTTACATACATAAGTTACGAACTATGATTTCTGCAACTTATTCTGTAAAATCTCAATGTGAAAACTTAGGTGAAATGTGATTATTGGTTGGTGATCTGTTTGTAATCAGCTTCTAGTACAAATCCTTTGCAAGTTTGGCTATCGCAGGGATATTGTCGAAATGTTACATACATAAGTTACGAACTATGATTTCTGCAACTTATTCTGTAAAATCTCAATGTGAAAACTTAGGTGAAATGTGATTATTGGTTGGTGATCTGTTTGTAATCAGCTTCTAGTACAAATCCTTTGCAAGTTTGGCTATCGCAGGGATATTGTGGAAATGTTGCATGATGAACTAAGTTCTGCAGTACTACTTTTTCTGTAAAAATCGCAATGTGAAAACTTAGGTGAAATGTGAGTGTTTGTTGATGGTGATCTGTTTGTTTGTTTGTAATCAGCTTCTAGTACAAATCCTTTGCAGCTTTGGCTATCGCAGGGATATTGTTGAAATGTTACATACATAAGTTACGAACTATGATTTCTGCTACTAGGTATTCTGTAAAACTCTCACCGTGAAAACTGTGAAATGTGCTGTCAAAAATGTCAATCCTTAGCATCAGGTGGAATGACAGCTCACTTAACGTAAGTTTTCACGGTGAGATCTTTACAGAATAGACCCTTGACACACTATTAATCACAATCTGAATCATGTTAGATATTGCTAATCCATTGCTTCATAGGTTCGAAAAGCCAAGTTACAGCCGAGATAATGAAGCCTCTAATTAGGATGATTCAAAGGCCTGTCTGTGCAAGTCCAATAAAAATATGTTTTACTTTGTCCATTATACACTATTCTTTTAAAATTAAACTTATTTTTTAAACAGTAACTTTTGATAAATATTTATTTTGAGTTAATAACAGGTGATTTACTCACTATACTGATACTGAGCATCCATTTTTTGATGACTGACCCGTAACGACTGTCAAAGATCCACGAATGACAGCGTGCTTTCCGAGGCACGGAGAGGTCTTGTATATGTAAAGATGGTCACCCATCCACGGACCAACCGCGGCTTGAAACTTGATCAATCGAGCACTGCGGTTGTTATTAGCTAGGCCCTACTTATTATATACATAATTACATAGGTAGGTAATTCAATTTATTTTTGGATAATTAATTATTGAATACCTATTATTTAATTTATTACTTTAATTTTCGTATTTTTCGATTTCGATTCGATTGCAATGAAGGATATAATTTCAGATTATAACTTCAAACAAATTAAATCGTCACAAAATAAGCATCTAGTTTAAAGTACCTACGACTCAATCAACAGCCGTTCAAACAAGATCACCCTTACTGACACAGACTTATCTACGATTAATTTCGCGACACGACAGCACGACAAACACGAAATCGCTCTCAAATAATCGTTCAGCAATTAAAACTGCTTATTTCCTTAATTCAGAGCAATCGGACGTTTAAAGAGCCTTTGCTGCCTCTTCACACGAATTTCAACCTTATTTGACCGTTCTATAATACATATTACTACAGACTGACGGGATGATTTTCCTAGCCAATGATTGTAAAAGTAAAATAAGCTTTATTCGAGTGTGTTAGGGTTAAATGTTGTGAAGCAAACGATGATGAGGCGACGTAAATGGGAAATTGTGCGCTAACTCGCAGTGCCGTCGGAATAAAACAACTCTTTGCGCTAATAATGAGGAAGAATGCACAGAGTAGTGTGTCGTTCAGATCCTACTTACTATCCTACTGAAGCAATGTTCATAATCTCAGATAGTTTACATTCAATCGCCACTTAAGAGAAAATGCGGTCGGAGAGACTTTTGAAAAAGCCTAAGTAAAAAATCATAATTGGAGGTTTGGCTCTCGCCTATTTCCTCCACTAATATTGGACCAATTTAAAAGATATTCCTTATACTGAATAAGTAGTTAAAGATCATGTGCCCCTATGTTTTTCTACACTAGGCCTCAGTTGACAGCGGTTTAAATCGGCATTTTTTGAGGGTGCTTATAAAAATAATGTATCATCAAAAAGAAAAACATAGGGACATACAAGTAGTTAAATTTTATTATTCTGTAAAAAAACATTGTTTTATGGTCATTAACCAGAAAGAAAACAGGCGAGAGCGTTTCTATGGAGAAAAGACCTCCCATATTTTCTCTTAACCAATTATCTACTTTAGTCAAATGTAGGTATTCTAAGTTGATTTTTGAGTGACCAAACATATAATATACTAGCTGCGCCCCGCGGTTTCACCCGCGTAAATATCGATCCCGTGGTGATCCAGGGTGTCATACAAAATTTTATCAAAATTGGTCCCGCCGTTTGAGCGTGAAGAAGTAACAAACACACAAACTTTCGCCTTTATAATATTAGTGTGATTAGTATTAGTACCTATATTAGTATTAGTATAGATTTATGAGGTACAGTTCAGCCTCTGTCTGTTGCAGCTGCTCTGTGTCTACGATCGCTCCAAATCAAACGTCGAACATTACCAAGGATGTGCACTCGGCACAAGAATTGCTTTCTTGCTGATTACTTCGTTTGCTGTCGGTTCGTGCATGTGTTGCTTGTTTACTCCCTCGTTTAGCAGTCGTTTGGTGTTCTGATTACCTTGTCATGTCTATCTGGAAAGTCACCAAATATAACTAAGTAGGTAGGTAAGTACTGTTGAACGAGTGTGGAACAGATAGAAAACATTATTTGTAGATATCTCGGTCCATAGGAAGCACTGTTGACAGAGACCTTTGTTCATAGATAGCACTTCTTGCCGTAAACTTTTTCAAAGAAATCATTGATTGCTGATACCTTGGTTCACAGAAACCAATTAGATAATTATTTTTAAGTAAGTTGTATTCCCATTCGCTCGCTCTTGCATCCTATGTCGACGAAGACCCGCTGGGCGGGGCTCCTATTTCTGTACCTACCTAAAGGGTTTAAAGTAACCTAACCAAACCTAACTTCGGAGTGCCCTTCGCTCGCTCTTGCATCCTACGTTGCGCTTTCTATGAACCAAGGTATCTGGAAACAGTGGTTTCTATGAACAAAGTTTACGTCAAGAAGTGCTATCTATGAACAGAAATCTCTGTCAACAGTGCTTTCTATGGATCGAGATATCTACGAACAATGTTTTCTATCAACAAAGTTTTCGGCGAAACGTGCTGTCTAGGAATAGAGACTTCTATGAGCTTTGCTTTCTGTATGTAGTTGTATCGTACAAGCGTGTTTCTATCTTAGGTTCCACACCGCTGTTGAAAACTTTAGAATAAATTCTTACCTACATACCTAAGCATTTTTGGTAGAGTTTACTGGGGCAGTTGCGATATGATGATGATAATTTCTACTAAACGCAGCGGTATTTTTAATATTGGCAACATATTGATTAGACGCCATTTTATCGCCCGCCATCCCTTTCGCTACTGCTATTTAAAAATGCCACTGCGTTTGGTAGAAATTATCATCATCTAACGGAATACAGCCACTAACGTTGTTGCCAGAGTAAACCTTACCTAATTTTACCTAGGTTCGTGACAACAAACATTGTTGCATTTGTCAGGTACTAGCCAGTGGCGTAGCTAGTTGGTACTTACCTAATAAAGGGGCCCTGCATCAAAATATTTTGGGGGCCCGTTTTACCCGACTGTGGCAAAGCTCAAAGAGACGTTGTAAGTGGGTCATATTCAAAATAATTGTATATTTACTACTGTCTTAATGTCCAACCCAATTATTTTCATAACGAGATGCAACTGACTAGAATTTCATAAACAAACAGATAAAATATTTATTTGAGCTTAATAAAAAACAACGAAACATTTGGTAAACCTAAACAATTCATTTAAAAAAATTAAACCAGACATTGCGTAGGATCCGTTTCATACAAGTATTCTATGTCCACGTCTTTAACGGTAAACTAAAAAAAATAATTTAATTATTCACCATTCCTACACAAAAGTTAAAAAAATATATATTCAGAGAATATTGTTTAAACTTTCAACACTACTAAACAAAATATAAAATACTATTTAGTGTACTCCAAATTTAATTTATTAATGAGTGTCCTGATTTTGCACATATCTGTTATTCTTCTCTGTTATGCTATTTTAACATTATTTCCATGGCAATAAAGAAATTTGAAATACTGGCAAAATTAGTTCACTAGCTGTTACTACACGACGCGTAAGAATAAACGCTTTGCCATTTTGTTCAATATAGTTTTTCAGCTCGTTTCGTTGTCGAAGAAAATTAGACTTTTAAAAGTAAATATTCAATGTGAGTCGTTTACAGTTAAGTAGCGGTAAGTACTTACTGTTTTATTACTCATACTAGGAAAGGGCTGTATTGTGATATTTGTTATAACTATAAAATATTCGTATAATCATGTGAATTGGTGTGGAAATAAATAGATTTGTAGGATAGACACGTGCAATTAATTCATATACGTTATTTTATCTGTCACTTTTTTCCGTTACGTAACAGATATGAATGATTAGGCGTTATTCACATTGTCTCATGTATGAATTAATGAAAATAAAATATTAATAGGTACTTAGTGCACCGCAGGTTAGCCAAAACATTTTTTTTTACTTACTTAAATTTATTTGAAGTATGTAAAGTTTGCGTATATTGTGCCATGTATTGCATTGCTGTGCCATGTATTGTCTGTGTGTGCATGTTTTACTGCGTATCCTCAGTCCTCACTGCTTGAGCCTTTTATACTAACCGCGCAGCCTCGCCGAGGCGTACCCAGCCTCTCGTCGGCCGTCTCAGTATCAGTTAAGGGGGATGCGCCAAGGTAGCCCGCGAAATTCAAATTGACTCAGGTTTTTTGCAATTTACAGGTCAGTGTAAAGTTGTATGTTGATTAAAATATGATTCACGACCGTAACAAATATGGCTATACATAATTCTAATCATTAGAATCCTTTTGCCTTAATATTAATATAAAAATTTTAGGCTCGGTAGTTTCGGAGATAAGGCATTATGGCAATGATGATGATGAATTTATGGCAATTATACCAATTATAATACGATCACCAAAATGTTATTTCATTATGTACCCACCTAGCGACCCACACCGACTTCGCACTCGTAGCCTGTTATAAACGTGTGCTATTTAAACTTGCCCTAATAATTCCTTTCTGTTATTTTTCTGTTACAATCAAATAATATTCATATCTGTTTCCTATCCGTAACTTACAATTATTTTGAATATGACCCAAGTATTGTTTCAAATAAAAATTTAAGGATTAGATTTATAAGCATCCTGAATTCCTGAAAATTTGGGCATTCTGAAAAGGAACAAGTAGGTTTTCATCGTAATTTTACTAAGAGATTGTAAAAGAGAGCAATCTAGTTTGAGCATCCTGACTCGGATAGATTAAGCTGTCACTGTCATGGCTGTAAGAGAATGCAGGAGTAAGCGAAGCGAGCACTAAAACTGGAGCTGATAAATTTTTCTGTAGGTAAAGCAAGCACGAGTGCACACTGTCACCTACGTATTGTGATGATCCGAGTAGGTATAGTGTTGGGGTTACAAAATGATATAACGTTACAATTATGACGTAGCTATACTATCACTGTTTTTCGAAACAAATAATCCTACTGGATATCATTTGAAAGCCCATTCTAAATTCGCTCGAATGTTCGAACGCAACCCTAGTATTTTTTCTGCCAGCCTACACAACTTAGGGTCGACTTTTGCAGACCACCTTTAGAGTACCTACCTATGTAGGTAGGGTACCTACGACAAACAGCAGAACCTTTTTAATGAACGTCTGGGTAATACGTAAAGCAAGAAGAAGCAAGAAAATTATCGAAACAACATTAATTTAATATATATGTATTACATAAATACAAAATACTTTAGAATAAGTTAGCAGCAGGACACCGTGTGGTCTTAGTCAGTAAGAGACAGGTTTTAGTCAGTAAGAGTCTGACAGACCCCTTCACCCACCCCAGGGTGGTGGACATCCATGAGGATTACAACACGATAAAAAAAAAGGTAAATACAAACATAATCAGCTAATTACAACACGAAAACGAATAATGTGGCCATTCACTGGCCTAGGTGGCGATACGAAAACATTACACGTCGATACAAAATTTAAATAACAAAATTTTATTTTTAATAAATGTTATTAAAAGAAAATAAATAAATAAGTACTTACCTAAATAAAAAAAAACTCAAACACGTCATACAAGAGACACAACGACATCTAGCGTCGAGTAGCTGCAACTTAATTGGCTACAAACAAAAGTTTCAAAGCGTGACATTAAAGTAATTATTTGGTTAGATTGTAAGATAAAAATTATACGTTGCTCTAGAATCCAGTCGATTCCGTTTTAAAACTGATTATATTATTTCACTAAACTAGCTCATCACCGAACCAAGCCTCTCGGTCACTTTTCAACTGCTTCCTCACTACTTCTGTGCATGAGATAGTGTTAACTTAAGCAATCTAATATTTATATACACTGCAGTTACTTTAAAGATTATAAATTTACATTTTAGACGCAAATAACATTCTACATAGTACCAGAACTGTTTACATGCCATCTAACGGGTAATTGGAACAACTTAAAACAAAATAATATTAAAACACTTAATTTTAGAACCTACCCGACATTATTTCGTTATTCTATTACTTTGCATTTTGCATTAAATAACATCATGATAAAATCACATTAAAATGTTTCACACTGTACACTTTTTTTAAATATTTAAAATAAACTTCAAACAGCGCCATCTATCCTTCAGTGGCAAGTCTTTTTGGTTTCAGCAATGTTCGCTGTTGCTCGTCGCGGATTATTTCGGCTAAAGTTTGTACCGCGACATTCATATCTTCGAGACGGATCTTGCTAAACGTTAGCCGTAAAAAGGGACAGGGGGCGTTAGTATCATACAGGAATGCTTGTCCAGGTATTAACATGAGGCCACGTTGAAACGCTGTTTGGAATACCTGAAAATAAAAAGAATTTAACCAAGCAATAAAATAAAGTAACGTGAAATGAAAAACAAATAAATTTGGGTTTTTAATTTTGGGTTTCTGTGTGTCATCATCATCATCTGCCTAGCCTTTTCCCAACTATGTTGGGGTCGGCTTCCAGTCTAACCGGATGCTGCTTTGGGTTTGTGTGTGTTTTTTTTAACAATGTTTTTTTTTTATAGCGCACTGGAATCTCGGTGTTGAGCCGAGCATCATTTATTCTCATTTTCCCAATCTTACCATGTTGTGCACATCATGGACGCCGTTGACTCGCAGCCAGAAGAATAGGCCGGCGTCGGGCTTATAGAACGGTGCTAGATGTTCTACGGGCTTGAGGGCCGTGTGCAGCGCGTCGCGGCGGTGTTTGTAGAAGGCGCGCGTGCTGATGAGGTGGGCGGCCAGGGATTTGCGGCACTGCATCAGGTGGAGGAGGATCGCCTGAAACAGGTGTGATTTTAAATTATTATCTACTTACGTTAGGTAATATTGTAAAAGTTACTATCTAAATGGATAGTAGATAGTAGATTTACTGTACGCGTTTTCTTTATTAACCTTTTGAACGCCATTGTCACATATACGTGACAAGCAAACGCGTGCCCTGTACGCCAGCGACACAAATATGTGACAAAAAATGCGGTGCACTTTATCACGAAATAAACAATTAAATCATTACTTTTGTGTGTTTTTATTTGTATACCATATATATTTAAAATTGTGGCTTGGCGTGGAGGGCACGTGCGTGCGTTTATGCTCTGGCGTTCAAAAGGTTAAAGAACTACTTTTAGGTACCTTTTTAAAGTCATAGCATACGTAGGTACCAAACCAGAAAGGGATTGGCACCGTATCAACTCGAGCCGTTCAGTATTCTTTGTATGAAACTCCCTATACTCCAACGCACACTAATCGGAATCGTAAAATTGCCTCGTCTCGGGACAAGCTCACGAACCGCGGTGCGGTGGGCTACGGCTCGTCGTCCCCGCGCTTACGGCTCGTCGTCCCCGCGCTTACGGCTCGTCGTCCCCGCGCTTACGTCTCTCCGTACCCGAGCTTACGTCTCTTCGTCCACCCTTGCCCATCTCACCCCTCTGGCCTGCCTGCTGCACCATCAACCAGCGGTCGGCAAGCCGCTTTGGTTACGTGCTTACGTTAGGTTGACGCCTGTTTGACGGCGAGGCGAAAGGCTTTCCGATTAAATACGTGTGCAAATTTGATTTGATACCTTTCTTATCTGTTCATAATGTAAATGGTGTTGTACCGTTTTAATTAATAAAGATAATCTCATGAATACCTACTAAAATGTTAAAAAAAACCTACCTAACAATATTATCACGGTTCACGATAATTATATAGGAACACTGCCAGCACATCAAGCTACTACAATCTGTCAAATTTCTTTAAAAGATTTTAAACTTTATCGCTAAAGCATAAGGTTCAAAGTTTATTGGGAAAATTTGACAGTTTCGGGTAGCTTGATGTGCTGGCGTCTGTACCTACTTTGTACATAGTACCAATCAGGTCGTGATCTTGAATTTCGTAATTAGCACCCTGCGTAACACTAGCTGTTAATCAGAATCTGGATGATTTTAAAGCATATTGCTAATCTATTGCTTCTTGTCATATGTTCGAAAAATTTGCCTGCTCAACAACGTAAATAACGCAATGAATGTTGTCAAAATGAAATCCATTGCTACTGATAGTGTGTTACGCAATTACCCTGCAGGAGTGGTATGCGAAGTGAACAAGCACCGCTTTCCCGTTTTCCTCACCTGTGCTAAAGTACAGGAATGCAACAGCTCAGCTTGTGTGTGTAGCTCCAGTCTCTCCAGCAGAGGTTTGGGCGCCGTCAACCAGGCGCCGCGAAGCCCCGCACTCACTACCTTCGAGACGGAGTCCAACCGTAGCACACGCCCACAAGTATCCAGAGACAGGAATGATGAAATGTGGCGCTGTGGAAAAATGGCGCTTATGGTGACTATGAATAGGTATGAGACTTAAGGCGAAAGCGCCAGGAAAGCCCGCAAAATTCACAAACGTTTTTTTTTGGTCACTATTACGTTGTATGTTGATTATAATTCGCCACGGTAACAAGTAGGTATGTATATACAGAATCGTAACAACTCTCTGTCACTAGAATTTCGCGGGTTATCTTGGCGTTTCCCTTCGTAGTAATATGAAGTTAGAGACTATTAATGTTCAAGAATAGGAAAAACATTAAAAAATTTCAAAGAACTCGGGCTTTGAAGAATATTGAACGTTTCGAGAAACTCCAATGTCAACTCTAAGGCTCAACTCACACCAAAAGAGCGTCGAAGCGCAGCGAAGCGGAGCGCAGTTTCAGTGTCATATGAATTTTAACTTTATTTTCATTACTATAATACTTATTATCGCATGAGAAACTCGAACGAGTCGCGCGGATGCCCGCGGCCGCGGGAATTCCGGCGAATAGCCTTCTCTACCGAGCACTTGCGATAATAAGTATTATAGTAATTAAAATAAAGTTAAAATTCATATGACACTGAAACTGCGCTCCGCTTCGCTGCGCTTCGACGCTCTTTTGGTGTGAGTTGAGCCTAAGAATGACAACAAAGAGCTGCCGCTGTGCGATTCCGTGTGACTTGAACAAATGAAACAAGTAGATATGTGGAATAGAAATGGAACTAAGTACTTTAACATCACTGCCTCATTGCAAGAGGTCTACTCTCTAAGTCCGGCAATGAAGATCAGAGGGCCCGTCAGAAAGAGTTATTAACCGATGCGTCAAAACAAGTGACAAATTAAATTTTTCGATCGGGCGAAAACATATCATTTAGTTTTCTTATCACTCATTCTTAGTTCAGGCTTGTACTACGAATGTATTCTGTGTTTCGGGTTCCGAATTAATCATATATTTGTAAGTGATAAGGAGTAGGAAACGCCCATCATACGGCTCGATTCCAACTTTACGGCGGCTCTGAAGTGCGCTACATTCTGCGCAGTACCTCACCCCTCACCCCCGCTGACACGTGAATTTGTTACTGCGCCGTACCTCACCCCTCACCCCCGCTGACACGTGAATTTGTTACTGCGCCGTACCTCACCCCTCACCCCCGCTGACACGTGAATTTGTTACTGCGCCGTACCTCACCCCTCACCCCCGCTGACACGTGAATTTGTTACTGCGCCGTACCTCACCCCTCACCCCGCTGACACGTGAATTTGTTACTGCGCCGTACCTCACCCCTCACCCCCGCTGACACGTGAATTTGTTACTGCGCCGTACCTCACCCCTCACCCCGCTGACACGTGAATTTGTTACTGCGCAGTATCTCACCCCCGCAGACACGTGAATTTTTACTGTTCAGTAACTCGCCTCATGTTCTGAGCCGCCATAAAGTTTAAATCGGGCTGTAATTTCTGCCAAAAAACTTCATGTAATGAAAACGATGTACTCACGTCTGTATAATTCAAGAACATGTACGGATCATCTTCCACAATGAGAAAGTCGTATCTGCAGGCCAGTTCGTAGATTTGTCTCCGTCTATCTTCGGGCAGCACTGTGCCCGTGGGGTTGCTGCCCGTCGGTATGATGTACAACATCTTAGGCATTTTCAGACCTCGCCGCAATCGTTCGCCAAGAACTGCGTCCAAGGTTTCTGGTAGCATTCCGTCCTCGTCTTCTGGAATGCCTATGATTTCTGGCTGGTAGGGTTTGAGCTGGGAAAAATGTGAAAGTTGTTAGCTGTGTCTTTAAGTTCGTAGTGTTTCTCGTACAATCTATTTTAAAATCAGAGGTAAACTCGAAATTCAGATAAGATAAAAAGGTTATCTAATCGAACCCATTTGGTTTCCTAAAAATATGGTTGAACACTCTATTTGTGAACTTCAAATAACTCCTAATTTGGGTTCCGAAAAATACTAAATAGCCAAGTAACTGCGACTAACTGGCGGCACTGCTCGCTTCGCTCGCTCGGCTCGCGCGTGGTATTCTCATTTCTAACCTAACCTATTTGGTCGGGGTGCCCTAGATTTTCTATTGCGACCAACTGTGTGGAGATGCCAAAACGGGCAAGAGCGAGTCGGGCTCGCGCACCATGGGTTCCGTACCAACATATGTTTTAAAATTTTCATCGGCGAGGCCTTTCGTCAGGGAATTTTAACACTGTGCACTGCGGTGTCGAATATTGCAGTTTTATGTCAGCGCCATCTCTTGACCTATAATGTAGCTTTTGTTGATGATTTCTAAAAAAGTGTGCTATTTAGAGACTTCGTTTTATTTTCCTGTAATCTTTACATAAACTTCTATCACATAGAATTAATTCAGATTTTTTTCCGACTCGCTCTTGCCCGGTTTTTTTTTTAAACATACATAATTACATGATCAGTTAGTTCTTAGAGGATCATTTAGATATTTCCCGAAAGAAAGTTACGAATTAAGCCTCACATTGCTATGTATTCCGGTGTAGGCGAACTCGCTGGTGATGACGGGGTCCCCCGGTTCCACTAACAGCTCAACGCACTGGTGGATGCCGTGCTGGCCCCCGTTGGTGACCAGGATGTCGCGTGGCAGCTCCGGCGGCCGGTGCGCTTCCGACTGGAACGCGCGCAGCTCTGATAGTAAGGCCGGGAGTCTAAAAGAGTTTACATTATCATTACTTCGGTTATGGGGCTCGTGTTTAAATTATTACAGTGTCAAGGATCGACCGAATCCGTGTATTGCCCTCCATGACATATTGCGAGCCCTCCGTGCCTCGGAAAGCACGTTAAGCCCTCGATCCCGGCTGTCATTCGTAGATCTTTGACAGTCGTTTCGGGTAGTCAGAAGCTCAAGTCTGGCAACCGGTCTTAACATAGGATATCGTGTTACCCAGTAACTGGGTTGTTGAGGTCAGATAGGCAGTCGCTCTACATAAAATACTGATATTCAGCTGCATCCAGTTAGACTGGAAACCGACCCCAACGTATCTGGGAAAAGGCTAGGCAGATGAATTGAAGTACTGACCCTTGTGATGGCACATACTGCAGGGCAGCGGCGAGCTCCTTGCCCTCCAGTACGAAGCTGGAGTAGTTCGTGTCCATCGCCAGGCGCTTGAACGGGAACACCTGCTCGTTGGGCATGCCTTCCGCCAGCGAGATCATGTCCTTGCCCACCTTGTACGCAAGAGATGCTGGAAGGAAAATGTTGCTTTAAGATCATAGGTCCGTCTAATTATCGTAGCACTGTTCCTAACAACCACCGGCTGAGGTATCACCTCCTTGCCCATTTTGTACGCAAAAGATGGTGGAAGGGAATTATTACTGTTGTAAGATGTTCATTTTTGTCAAAAGTTGCCTCCAAACCGAAGTTAAATTTTTAACCGACTCAAAAAAGTGGGGATTATGCATTCGGCGAGTTTTCTTTTATTACACCGATTTTTCCGTGATCACAAAGAAGTGGTGTATGAGTTTGTAACCAATTACAAATCAATTTGAGGTCTATTTTAACTTTCTAGAGTTCTATTCATGATTTTAATGATTTATAAACGTTGCTTGAAGTTTAACCGTCAAAAATGTATGGTTAAACAGTCGCTAATCATTACTTAACTTTAAGCAACGTTTATGAATGCCCTTATTCATAAACGTTGCTTAAGGTTTTCGTAGTTCAACGAACAACATACATAGTTAGGGTAAAATAGCGGTCAAAGAAGTGTATGCTTGTGGTTGTTTCATTATTGCTTATGGCCTCAAACCTAAGTCGTAGCCTGGATGGAAACGAAGGTAGGTAAAGTCTATTCAAATCCTTGTTTCCAATCAATGCTAATTCCACATAAAGATATCAACTTTAAACTATTGTAAGTATAATCATGTTTGAAGTTGTAGCGGAAACTAAACTTTATGTGTGGGGAATAAAGTTATTTATCCAAAAAACATATATTTTTGTTTACATGTTTGGAATCTAGATTGCGATCGCAGAATAAATAATTATTTTGTTTGCGCTCCCGACAAAAACATTTGCATTTTTCAACATTTCAGCGCAGTTTACGTCATCGGAGATAAGATTTTTGTAATATCATCGTCAGCTCTACAATTTGTTTGCACAGCTAGGCCTGTCAGTAAAGACACAAACATACTCATTCATCAAGAAATGATTATAATATTAGCTAACGACTTACTTGGTAAACATGTCGGAAAAACATAACAAAAAAGATGACAGGCGAAATACATATTTCCAGTTTTAGCTGGGTCGCGCCCGTTTGGTAACGCTACATATACTTACCTATAGCAGTGTATCGCATGCAACGGGTATAGGTAGCCACAGCCAGTACGTGGTGAAACTGCTCCGAGGCATAGAGCACAACCCGAGAGTGCTGCAGCGGTTCCACTTGTACGTACCCGACCGTTATGTGTGGAGACGACGGCCCCCCACTGCTGGTCATACCATCAGCCAGGACCAACTTGCTGGCCAAAACCCCTCTGACTCGAGCAATTCGCATCATCAATTTTATTCAGGTCGAAATTGATTATATTTACATGTCACAGGGGTGAATTTGCAAAAGTACTATTGTTCACAATATGTTACAAACAATGATCTTTATTATTAATTATTTGTGCGTGACTTGGCTATCGCAGGTTTAGACATGTATAGGTAATGATAGTTTTAAGGCATTTAAATAAATAAATAATGTTATCCTTTTATGATTCTGCCAAAGTGGCCTTTTTAGGCCCCCAGAACTTTGTATCTGTCCGATAGCATAATTTTGGAGATAACGTAGGTACAATTTTTTTTTTTTTTGCGGATGGGTAGTCATCAAATGACCCCTCCCGCTCTGGGTGGAGCGGAAGGGAGTGTCAGACTCTTACTGACTAAAACCCACCCGTGTTCCTTCCTTAGCCCTTTATGTTCCGGGCCAGCGGTAACCCTTTCGGACAATCCCGCTGACCCGGCAGGCTTCGGCCCTATGGGGCCTCTCCTCGATGCTGACATCTCTTTGAGGCGCGCGTGGAACACGTACGCGCCGTCCGGCACGGGCCTGGTCCTGATCGGACGGTGAGCTACCCATTGCTCTCCGCCCGCAGGCCCGCGCCTACGGTGGCCGGGAGTCGTCGCGCGGCTCCCGACGCCCGGAGCGTCTCCCGCGGCGGCTGGGACGGGAGGCTCTCTCCCTGAGCCGTCCCGCCACCTCCTTCGCTAGCATGACTGCTTCGCAGAAGGAGGTGACTGCCTCCCACTCCCTCTCACCCCGGACCATGGCTTGCACCAGGGCCGGGCGCGAGAGGTCGCCGCCGCTGCCGATCGCCTCTACGAGGACACGGCGGTGCTCCGCCCAAGCGGGGCAGACCTCCACCGTGTGCTCCACCGTGTCCTCTGGGCGATCCTGGCAATGGTGACACCCGGGCGTTTCCTCCCGCCTGATGATGTGCAGGAACCTCCCGAAACTTCCGTGTCCGGTGAGGACCTGCGTCAGGCGGTAGGTGAGGGCGCCGTGGCGCCTCTCTAGCCACTCCTCAAAGAGGGAACGTAGGTACAATTACAATCACATACCGCGATACCTTTATCGCGGTATGTGATTTTAATCACGGAATAGATAATATCTATTCCGTGATTTTAATTGTACGTTATCTACAGCTATCTATCTAAGCGAGCAGTATCGCACGTTCTATAAAAAAACCGGCCAAGTGCGAGCCACATACGAAAGGTTCCGTACCATACAATACAATATTTAACACCAGGTAGATATAAAAAAAACAGATTTTTTGTATAGGGACCTTTAATTTTTAACTTAGTTTTATTTGTTGCTATAGCGGTGAAAGTTGTACACAACACACTCTGTGAAAATTTCAAGTGTCTGCCTATTACGATTGACCTGTGACCTGTGACAGACAGTCGGACGGACGGACAGACAGTGGAACCTTAGTAAGTAATACCCGCACCCTAATTGCTAAACACACTATCAATTTCAATCTGAATAATTTTGAAGGATATTGCTAATCCATTGCTTCATATGTTCGAAAAATTTGTCTGCTCAACAATGTAAATAACGCAATGAATGTTGTTGAACTTTCAAAATGAAAGCCATTGCGACCTACTGATAGTGTGTTCCGCAATTATCCCGCCGTTGGGTTCCGTTGGCAGCCTTTGAATACGGAAACTTAATAAACAAGTGGGAAAATACGCGTGGAGTTGAAAATATGATTTATTCCGGTCTGACCTCCACCCGCCTCCTCGATCCCCTGAAACGATTATCTATCTGTAGGACACTAAATGTTTTTGTTTATCTTTGTTATCTTTTGTGATCGTTGTTATCTTTTGAACAAAGTCTTCATTTGATTCCGTATTATTTTCCATAGTCTTACCGCATTCTTATGCCAAGGAATTTGAGTTTATATCATACTGATCTAATAAAGCTGAAGAGTTTGTTTATTTGAACACGCTAATCTCTGGACTACCAGTCGGGTTTGAAAAAATATTTGGTCGTCTATGTCGGTTACCTCATCTCCTGCGGATCTCCTCATTCCTGATTCGATCACGCAGGGAAACTGCAAGCATAGGTGAATACATACTTTGTACGAATCGATTGATCCATGTCAGAGACTTGTGTAAATAATGTAAAGAATTCACCTAATTGATAATTGTTTTTATTTACTATAATATTTACATAATTTATGCTAATATTTAAAATAATAATAATATGCACATTTATATGAAAAAAAAATAAGCAAAATGATTATAGGGCATCAAAAAATTCGTCCGCATCGCTGTCAACAGGAATAGTGCCCAAAAGGCTGGCAGCATTGCCACGTTGTATGGCGATGCTAATTCTTGATTCCATTCATTCACCTAATTGAATGTTACTTATAAATATTCACAGTATTCAATCAATCTACTTTAACAATGATCCATGAATATCAACGTATAGGGTGAGTGACCATTTTCACGGTTGTTGATTAAAAAAAAATGGCCAAGGGCGAGTTGGAATCGCACACGAATGGTTGCGTACACATGGCAAAAAACGCCGAAAAAAAACACGTTTCTTGTATGGAAACCCTGAAGATTATTTTATTATTATTATTATTTGTGTTTATAGGGGCAATAGAAATACACACTCTGTGAAAGTTTCAACTGTCTATGTCTAAATCTGTTTTATTCTGACCGTAAATTTTTATCGTTTCGTGTAGAGTTGCGACTTTTTTGGTAGGTAATTTTTAATCGTGTAGAGTCGGGACCGGTCGGGAGAGTTGGGACGAAATGATCTATTTCGGTTCATGAAAATAAAATATAACCCGCTGAAAGACGGACGCGGACGGACGAACGGATGGATGGACAGACAGCGGAGGCGTAGTGTCCCATTAGCACCCTTTGAGTACGACGGGGTAATTGCGTAACACACTATCAGTAGCGATGGGTTTCATTTTGACAGTTCAACAACATTCATTGCGTTATTTACGTTGTTGAGCAGACATGAAGCAATGGATTAGCAATATCCTTCAAAATGATTCAGATTGATAGTGTGTTACGCAATGAGGGTGCTGAACCCTAAAAACAAAATAGAATCAGGGTAATCCACGAAATTCCGCTACAAACCTCTACGGAGAATGCAGGCCTTTTTGAAACTGTCGCCGCGCATTTTAGTTATAAAATATTGTTATTAGTGTAAATAAAAATTTATATTTAATTCTAAAGTAGTGTTTAATTACCTAATAGGTTTACCTCAACCTACCCTAACACACTACACGCACAATCGGATTATCAAAATTGCATTTCTAATTACTGATTATAGCGACGACTGGGCGTGCTAATGTACCTAATTACCGCATGATATCTAGGTACACATCGCTGACGTACCTATGCATTATCTTTGTTGGCGAAATTGTACGTATTATTGTAAATACAATAATACGTAATAATATAATACAACCCAAAAACTAACCACAGTAAAGATATGAACAGTACGGAAACTACGTACTAACGTTCGAAACGGCAAACTCACACAGACGCACGCATCTACGGTACCCCTAGCGATAGTCGCGGTGCTCTCAGTCACGGGTGCCCGCTTAGGGGTACCGTAGATGCGCGCGTCTGTGTGAGTGTGCCGTTTCGAACGTTAGTACGTAGTTTCCGTACTGTTCATGTCTTTACTGTGAACTAACTAAACATACTTAATATATACTTAATAGTGAAATCAATCGGACTATTTATAATTTGCGTGCATATAGCGATCTGCGAGTCTAGCTCAGAATACTGTTGAGGCTGTCATGGCGATGTACCGCATCAAAGATATTTACGGAAAGGCATAAATCTAGATGGTTTTGCCGCCATCATACATAAAAGAACTAACTAAATAATAACTAAAATAGGAACTAATTATAAAGTCTTACAACTAGGTGAAACCAACGTGGTCAAGTTACATGCAAAACTTCTTCCAAGTGTCATTTTTTTTTCTGAGAAAAACATAGGTATGTTGAGGTACCAATGAGGTAGGTACTTACAAAGTTTAACGAACAGATGACTGACTGAACAGGTCCACTGTGCTCCATCTGTGTGGTTCTTTCCTAAAGAGACAGCAATCTACATGGTCCTCTCATCCGACCAAGATTATGTCTGGAGTTTAAAAGAAACTTCCGAGTTTGTTTCGGCCTCCTCAGAGTAGTTGGATAGGAAACGAGGACCTCATCTAGTTTTAAAAAATATGATTGACGTGTAAAAGGGTTTGTACCCGGGTCAGCGGGATTGTCCGAAAGGGTTACCGCTGGCCCGGAACATAAAGGGCTAAGGAAGGAACACGGGTGGGTTTTAGTCAGTAAGAGTCTGACACTCCCTTCCCCTCCACCCAGAGCGGGAGGGGTCATTTTATGATTTACCATCCGAAAAATAAAATAAAAAAGTGTTTGTACAAACCTACTTACATAAATAAAATCATTTAAGTAGGTGTCATACTCATTAAGACGGTGGCACAGTGGTCACGTGCTGCCGTGCATAGCGAGGCTCAGGGGAGGCCCCTTTACAGTCTCCCCAGGGATGTGCCTTGCACGGCGTTGCACGGGGGGGTTCCGGAATTGGTCTTTTAAGAGGAACCGGGACCACCCCTATGTGCTGATGGTGATCAACGCGGTGGTTTTAGTGAGGTAAAAATCCCTCCCTCCCTCCCCGGAGGTCGGGTGCCTTTTGAAGGTTTACCACAGAAAACAAAAAAAAAAGGTATACTCACTGACTTGCCTGGTTAGTGCTGGTTCTCTCCTCAGTGCCCGCGTACTTAGGAACCTGTCATAGTCGCGCTCGGCCAGGGGCTTGTATCTGTCGTCGTGGTAACTGTTCTCACTGTAGAACTTGAAGAATTCCTCCACATTCACGTCTTTCTGCGAGAACTGTTTCTTCAGAAACACTGTCACTGCGCGGGCTTCGAACAGTCTCTTCGTCAACTCGCTGTTCACCTTTCCAAATTTTGTAGTCACGAACATGTTACGCGGGAATTATTCCTATTCTCTTTATTGTTGAGACCTCGTGGTCGATATGTTTCGAATTCGCGCCGCGGAATGTGTTTGTACGTCAAGACGTTACCGACGAAATGTAGATAACCAAATCACTGTTTCCTAATTAAAATGCTTAAGATTACGTCAAATTTAATGATAGCGTAATACGCGATAAGATTGATAATGATATACAAAATTGATAATGAGGCGGTGCTGCTTGCCAAACACCCGCGATCAAGTTCGAGGTCTTAACTAAATTGAATGTTGTATTGTATCTGATTTGTCCAATATCTAACTAATCAAAAATTATAATGACATTGACATTGTATGATTTATTTATTTAACATAAAACGGCCAAAGCCAATTAGCATATTTACCTACATCAGTTAATTAAGACAAACGATAATATAGTAGGTATGCAGAGTGACTTGTAATTTGACGTTGGTATTCCTTTAATGTGACCTATTAGCCACTATTAAACACCCCGTAAAGCATAGGCGAAAATTCATGGGATTCGAGAAAAACCAATTTATATGTATTTTCGAAAATTTCCCAGAATTTGTCACTAAATATCACTTTTCTCTAAACACTTTATTTGAATGACCGTCATTGCTATTCCACTGGGTACATAATACGGTAACAAACCATTCGATGTAACTAAATTTTCTAAAACATCAAACAGTTAAAGGAAGAAGTTTACTAACCATTTTCGAAAATCATATATAAGAATAAGAAACCGATGGATGTTTTCGAATAAAATTTATTTTTTTGAATAGAAAACAATGAGCTCATTTATCAAATTTAATTTCAGTCGACCACATCCATCGGTTTCTTTATTTCTTACTAAACTTCAACTATATCTGACGGTCCTGCATACTTATCTCTTTTGTTTACTGTACATACATGAACTTTGACACCTTTTATCTCAAAACTTTAATGTACAAAATTCGGGGAAAACGTATTCATTTATCAGCAATTTAATCAGCTGTATAAACTCAGAAATGGAATTCGAGATCAAAAATGTAAACAAAGGTGTTGCCAATTTGAAATACTTAATAACCTCAATTGTGTAGTTTGTCGAAAAGTACTATAATATAGTGCTAAAATTGTAAGTATATGTATCTTAAACAGGTAAAATATAATATTGCACACAGCTTTCAGCTTTAAACTGTTTAAAATAAAATCGTGCAAATTATTTTTATGATACAGGCAATAAGGCAGAAGCTCTAAAAAATTTTACTTTCATTTATTAGTTTATATTTATAAAATGGTTTCGCTTTTAAACAAGAGAATTCTTCTAGAAAAGAGAAAATAAATGTCTGTGTAATAAATTTCATAATTTGTGACTCTTGCTTTGTCTCGGCGTCGATTTCTCGCTGCCAGTGGGTGTGCCAGCAACGCTTGATCCCGGGAATAATCTGTAAATAAATCATTCAAAGTTTCAGGCGTCGGTCATGACGTTTGGTGGTTCGTTACACATGTATAGAATCAAGTTCTTGCTGGGGAGTTTGTTGCGCCACTTCTTCTTCCCAGCTAAAGCACTAGGAAGTGGTGAAGGGCGACGTTTTGGGGGACTGTCTTATCAAATTTAGACGTTCGAAAACTGCTGATTCTTAGCCTAGTTTGAATAAATAAGTTAGATGATTTTGAATAAGAACAGAACTACATCGAACCTCATGACTCGTTTGTATTCGTCCATCATCTCGTCGACGGGTTCCACTCGAATGGGGTCGTATGTCTTCAGTGCTAAGTACGGCGCACCTGCAGACACGGCGTTTGACATCTGGAAACACATAAAAGTTCAACATTAAACTTCTGTAAAAATCTCACCGTAAAAACTTAGGTGAAGTGAGCTGTCAATAGTGTCTATTCCTAGCAAAAAACCAACTCACTTACAAAGATTTTTACAGAATCGACCGGCAGGTCAAGAATGTAGTGATGGCTCAGTGGTTAGGACCTAGACTAGATCAATTCTATAGGTAATTTTTTTGTTGTAATTTTTGACGTTCAAAAGTTCCTATTTGAAATAAATGCTTTGACTTTTTACCGACTTTACAAAAAGGAGGAGGTACTATGTTCGGCTGTTTGTATGTTTTTTTTTTTTTTTTTTTTTTTGTATGTTTGTTCATCGAATACTCCGCCAATTGTCGACGGATTTTCAAAATTCTTTTTTTGTTCGAAAGTAGATAGTTCTGAGGTGGTCCCATTGTCACCAAGTTAGGATCTGATGATGGGATCTTAGAGAAATCGAGGGCAACCCTCAAATTTTATAGGCTCACTTATTGTTTTTCGCATATTTTATGAAGTATCTTGTGTATTTGTGTATGGTTGTCACCATCTCAGGTAGCTGGGCTGATGATGGAAGGTACAACTCCTTAACAGTAAGAAGTTACTCGAACAGGCAAGGACTGTTTTATAGTAAATTGTTTTGATGTTTGATAGGGCATTTGCCACATTTGGTCTCATGATCACCAAGTCATGACCTGATGCTACCTAACTCCTCGACAACTAACAGCAGATATATCGTGTTTAGGCTCATTGAAAAGGGCTCGATGTGTGGATAAACGTACTGTTACTGAGGAACACCGAAGACCTGATGCTGAAGCCAGGAGCATCAGAAAAAGTACAAACCTTTAAATTACAGCACCGTAGTCGTGTTTGGGCTCATTTTAAACAGGACTAATTTTAAGTTCAATGCAATGTTGACATAAGTCTGGCCTGATGCTGCAGCCAGGATTATCAGCATCTAATCTAAAAACTAATAAAAGGAGAACTCCTCAACAATTAACGTCCCTGCATCGAGAAAAGGAATATTTTATAAAAAGGCGATGGGCAAGTTGACATTAGGCTATTGTAACTTAGATAAATTATAAACAGACCCACTAAAAAGCGAGAAATAAAAACTTTTTAACAAAAAAAAAAACCGACTTCAAAAAAAACACTACAAACTGAAAAATAACTTTAATTTCGGAAGTCGGTGGCAAAAACTAAAATACTGATCCCTAAGACACCGACTTCCGAAATTAAAGTTATTTTTCAGTTTGTAGTGTTTTTACCGACTTCATTGTATGTTTTAACTTTTTTTTTGACTCTCATGGGCGAGACTGCGGCTCCAAATCAGCGGAAGTACCAATGTGACTGCTTCTATTCAAACTTTCAGTGTATAGAACCTTCAAAACAATAAATTGTTGAAGATAAGTATACAATTTTTGTATTTATTGTTAACTGCGTCGCTGGTATGATTTCAGATAATCTTGTCTGAAAAATTCGAAGTCTCTTTCTGCGTGGGTGTTTCGCAAACAACATTCTTCCTGTCGGAGTGTTGGTTATTCTTTAATAACCATCACATGAAGAATGTTCTCACTAATGATCATAACAATGAAAGCTATAGATTTATAAACTGATAGAAACAAAACGATCGAGTGTTTTCGTGGTGAAAACCTAAATGTGACTATCTAAGCAGCCATATCCTTACATCATATCAGTGTCGCTATGCATCCTTAGATGGCGCTGTTTACAAGTTATAATATACATCATACTATTCTTAGTAACTACCGCCATCTGCCAACCGCTAAAGACGACTAGTTTAGTTGTTTTAAATGGCCGGTAGATGGCGGTAGGTAAATGTTAATTAGTCTGTCGTGGAGAGAGAGTTGAATGTAGATGGCTTCTTTCTGAATAGTCAATCAATTTAATAATGTCAATAATGGCTTACCACTTGTTTGTTTGCTTCCATTTCGGCTAGCTTTCTGTTTAAATCGTTCTTCAATCCTAGCATCAGTACGAAGTCCTTCTCCAAAATACCTTGTAGTCCTGCGTTGGAAAAGATCATGTAATAGGATTCAGGGGCATTCAAATGAACGAGTTTGTCGACTCAATAAAATACAATAAGTATTAAGTAGTCAAGAAAATAGATCACTGTGTTTTGTTCAGTTTTATTTTGGCTACATTTTTGTCTTGACAGTGATATCATCGGCTGGATGCATATCCAGCCGATAACGATAGTACATATATATAACGATAGTCATCTGCGAAGACAGGTTAGCAATTAGCATTAATTGCTAACCTGTCTTCGCAGATGACTATCGTTTGTTTTTTATCCCCTCTTTACGTTTCTAACACGAGTTCTTGTTCGTCTTTATTGAAGTGGGTCAGTCGCAGTACGTCCATTTCGCAAAATGTCTAGATGTCTCACTCAGAAAGGGTTGCAAAATATGATTTTGGGTTACCTATTGTTGTTTTCACCTACAAAATTAATTTACTCTAAAATCTGTTCAGTTTTAATCCGTCAAACCATTATTTACCAACTAGAAGCTCATCAGTTTGTATCATAATGTCGTTTCAAGTGAATTTTTATTGCGAGCCACCGCTAGTTCATTGGACACTTTACATTTGTCGGGTTAATTAAGGTTTCTCCAATAAAGATTTATTTAATAAACAAGCCATGTGCCCATTTTGCCCAAAAATTACGAACTTCATCCGAAATTTCATCCTCTATTAAACGCTTTTAGGGGTAGAATTTTCAAAAATCCTTCCTTAGTGCTCACTTTCTTATTATAGGGAGGTACTCTACTGCAAAATTTCATATTCTATCAGTGAATGAATGAATTTAAGACTTTCGAAACATGTAGACCAACCAACCAGCATTCTCCAGCAGTGTATCGAGGTCTGTTAGCGGGAACTCTGCTGTGGAGGGCGACAGTAGTTGCGGGGTCGGCACCGGCGTCGGTCGCGGACGTGGCGTCGTAGATGAAGCTGTCAATAACAGGGTTATCCGGTTTAGTCTTCGAGTTCATTCGCTACTGTACACTCTGTTCACTTGGTTGATGGTTTCCCTGATCGCCAAGCGACAGTTTTGATTTGGATAGGTCTACGCAGTGGTTTCGCACTACACAGAATCCGAGAAATGCCGGTCCGAGGTGACCATAGTCCTATTTGTGTGAGGGGTTGCGCACTAGATCCGAACTCTATCCGTTCGAATTTAGAACATTCCCAATTCGGAATGAAGTCGGATCTCTGATTCGGATCGGATGTACCTAGTGCGAAACCACTGTAACAGTATCTAACGTAACAGTATCTATCAGTGTTTTGTTCTCATGCCAATAAACGCATTTTTGTGATTTATTTCTTTAGTTTCGTTTTGACGGTAAAGTTATGAAACCCATTTAAAAGAACGTACTGCTGGTAGCGGGGTAGTCGGGCAGGTCCCAGGCGGAGGGGCGGCGCGCGCGCAGCGTGTCGGCGGGCGGCGGCAGCACGGCGCGGCCCGCCGGCGCCGCCAGCCGCAGCGTGCACACGAAGTCACAGCACGACAGCAACAGCTCGCACCGATTGTACCGCCTGTACTCACTGACAAACAAACTCTTTTTATGAGCGGTCCGCAACCAAAATTGCCAATGATAAGCCGGGGATACACATGCCAGTAGCTTGCACACTTGCATACCAGCTCCTTCCACGTGTCATGTGTATAGGTACGCTAACTGGCATACAAGTATAGCACAACATTTGATTCACTTGCATGCCCGTTGAGGGAGGGGACGCGGAGGGTTGCCAAAGCATACTTTTGTGCGACGCGATGGTAATACTGGCATACAAGGGCACAACTTGCATGCCAGTATTACTTGCACATGTATCCGCAGTGTGCCAGTTATTCGTACATGCCAGTAACTTTCATGCCAGTACTTTTCCGATTTACTGGCATGGTTTACGATTGTCATTTAATTTTTCGTGAAATTAATTATACGACGGGCGAAAAGTTTCATGGCGGGAAGAGATACCTAAGTAGCGTTTTGTTTCGTCGTGTTTGATAAAAAAGTCCCAGATCTACACGAAACGATAAAAATGTACCTAAAGTCAGAATTAAATACATTTAGACGAATTGAAAATACTTTAAAACAAGTGGCGCGCGAAGTAAAATGGTTGTTTATTTATGCTCGTTACAATAAATATATTTTAGTGGATGAACTTAGATTTTCTGTGTTACTAAGTACCTACGCACCTATAGGTATGCGAATTGAACGGAAAGTTATTTTCTTTTATTCTCGTCCAAGTAAATGACATATTTCTGCTTTAGCTCGTTAAGGCTACAAAGCGTCTTAAAGAAATAGATATAATACATACATAGGTATTAAAACATTACAGAACCAAACCTCTTTTTTTTTTTTGAGGATGGGAAATCCTCAAATGACCCCTCACGTTCTGAGTGGAGCGGAAGGGAGTGTCAGACTCTTACTGACTAAAACCCACCCGTGTTCCTTCCTTAGCCCTTTATGTTCCGGGCCAGCGGTAACCCTTTCAGACAATCCCGCTGACGGCTAACGGGCCCCTTCAATTGATGCTGACATCTCTTTGAGGCCACCAACCAACCAAGGGTTGGACCAACCAACCTCTCCTGCTGTTCTGGGACAATCAGGTAACAACTTGGAGCGTATACTAAAATACAGATAAATATAGGTAATTACTGACGGTTCATCTTCGAGTTTTTTCTTGTCCCAATCGTCTTGGTTGTCGACCTGCAGCATCAGTCCACCGGTACAGCCCTGATACACGCTGGACCCGCGCCGGGACAACACTATCGACTCGTCTAATAGCGATTCTTCCTCTTCTTCCTCTCTACGTACTGGACCTGATAAGAAATCATCCTCGGCGATAAATTGTTTATTTATTAATTTATTAAACTTTGTGCACTACAAGGGTACAGACACCAGCATATCAAGCTACTACAATCTTTCAAATTTCTTTAATAGATTTTCAACTTTATCGCTAAAGCATAAGGTTCAAAAATGATTGGGAAAATTTGACAGTTTCGGGAAGTTTGATGTGCTGGCGTCTGTACAAAGGCGGACTTAATGCCTTGGGCTTTCTCTACCTGCCAACCAAGGGTGCTGGAGAGATAATATTGCAGGTGTTCCTAGAGTTCCTAGAGAGTTGTTTGTGAGTAGAAACAAATAAAAGTATTAACAAGGCATATATTATTTTTTTTTTTTTTTTGATGGGTATGCTTATCCATTGCTTTATGTTTGACAATGAATGTTGTTGTTGAACTGTCAAAATGAAAGCCAATCCGACTGTTAATGTGTGACGTAGTTACTCCGGTCTTGGGGCCCAATTTTCTTTCCCCAAAAACGAAATTTTCGTCGTTTCTAAAGTGGAATTTGATCAACCTGAAACCTTGGAAATCAATGACCTACATTGATTGCCAAGGTTTCACCCAGCCCCTTGTCTTCGTAATACTAAAAACTTAACCCAAGAAAATGAGAAATGGTTTTCTCACCAGGATGTATGCAATAAGGGCCGAACTCGACCTTCTTGCCGAGCACACCCAGGAACGGAAACTTGATCTTCATGGTCTGCAGCAAGCACTCTTCGTATAAGTCCCAGATGTGCACTGTCTGTTCATCAGAAATGATCACGTGTACAGTCACGAGCATAAGTATGTATTCACTTGGCTTTATTCAAAGACGATTTTCTCCTTCGGTTTTGAATGAAATGTTATGTTATAACGAACAAAGTATTTTTGAACCCAAAGGTTTGTGTAAAGTGTCGTATTTCAACGTTGCATTCGCTATTTCACAAAAAAATCGCAATTGAAAGTTGCCAAGTGTTGACATATTAGTGCTCGTGACTGTACATAAAATTTCATTACTCTCACAGTTTTCCTCTATTGTAGGTAGGTAGCTTCGCATAATGACATCTACCAACCCGCACTAGGGCCGCGTGGTGTATTACGGCCCACTCCCTCTCGAAGAGAAGAGGCCTGATGTCCTAGCAGTGAAAACATTAAAGGCTGATTATGATGTTGCCGAAAGAGGGGTCCATGGCTAAATAATAACAGCCGCACAGGTCGATCGGTCAGGTTAAGCTAGGTGCCTCAGAAAGCACGTAAAGCCGTTGGTCCCGGCTGTAATTCATGGATCTTTGACAGTCGTTACGGGTAGTCAGAAGCCCGAAAGTCTGACAACCAGTCTTATCAAGGGGTATCGTATTACCCAGTAACTGGGTTGTGAAGGTCAGATAGGTGCATCCGGTTAGACTAGAAGCCGACCCTAACATAGTTGGGAAAAGGCTAGGCAGATGATGATGATGTGATGTGGCCGTATGCTGTATGCATCATTGGGTGTTTTTTACCCGTATTATGTATCATCAAGTTACGTTTTATAAGATTTGTCTAGTCCTAGCATGTTGGGAGAGTGGCCACTTTAATAATGAAATTGAACTCACACAATTATTACAATACGCGATGACGAGCTCATGAGCAGCTACAATTACGAGATCAAGTATGGCGGGTGAGGTGGGAGCGACCAGTGTGGCGAAGGGGGCGCGTGCGTACGGCTGCCACAGCCGCACGGCGCCGTCGCACCCGCCCGTCGCCACCAGGTGCAGCGCTGACACTATGTGGAAACAAGTGACTCCCTGAAATGTTATACTGAATTCTTAAAAACATTCAAGATGTTGGTCTAGTGGTAGCAAGCGCTACTGCTGAGCATGAGGTCCTGGATTCCATTCCCGAGTCGGGTAACGTGTTATTGAGTTTTTCCATTTTCCGCTTGGGGGAGGTCTATGTTAAGTATCTAAATGATGATGATGAAACATTTTCTTTAAATTATTGTTTTTTTTTTTATATATATATTATTTGTTAAGTGTTGCGCTGACCACATGGGAGTCATAGGGCAAAGGCAGGAAGATGATGACGATAAAGTATTTGGCAGATATTTACCCTCATAACTTTGAAGACGTAGTCATCCATCTTGCCAGGCACGTGTCTGATGCGCACGCTGGCGGTAGCGTCGTGCGAGCACGTCACGAGAATGACGCCGCCGCGACTAAACGCCACGCGTTTTACTGAGCGCGAGTGTACCCGCCGCCAGCGGGTGATGCAGCAGTACGACGAGTGAGGGGGCGACGGCAACTCCTGGAACCGAGGTTCATAATGAACATGCCCTTCACAAACTAATTGAACGTCAATCTGCTCTAACTTAAATACTAGCCTGTATATTACGATAGGAAGCATTCTTCTTCTCTTATGTTGTTACAATCACTGCGACTTCGTCCGCTTCAAATTTCGGCCCCCACCCACTGCGTCGCATCGCATCGCCCGCACGCTTTTACTTCGTTTTCGTTTAGCGTTCTTTCTGAGTTTTTATTTTTTTGATTGGCTTTTATGGGTCTTCACGTGATGTTAAATAGCCTATAGCCTTCCCCGAGAATTGGGCTATCAAATGCAAAAATAAGTTTTCAAATCCGACTGATAGTTCCAGAGATTAGCACGTTCAAACAAACAAACTCTTCAGCTTTATTATTAGTTTAGATTAGTGTATTCATTTTAATTTCGAAGACTGAGTATAAAATCACATAGAGCGTGGCTTACCATCCAAAAGTAGTAGTTGATGGCATCGGGTGTCTTAGTGTGGAACAGTTGCACCTTTGGCTGGAGGAAGCGGACGAGCGTGACGTCACCCCTCTCCGTGCCGAAAGCAAGCTCCGAGGTGTCACACATGTGTGAAGACGAGGAGTACGCCAAACACTGCCCAGTAACAAAATGAACATAATATAGAAAATGATGACGTATTCCACATTGGACACCCGCTTAAATGGCACCTGAGTGAATGTGCCGCTGTGTGTCAGGTGCATTCACTCAGGTGCCATTTAAGCGGGTGCCCAACGTGGAATACTTCAAAATGATTTTGATGTGCAAAATGATTCGATGTAACATAGTCAGGCCATAATGTCAACCAGTACCCATCTACCTAAAGTTAGCTGTTATTATTTAATCACAGGCCCTCCCATACATTTTTTTTTTTTTTTTAAACGTTGCCCCACACTAGGAATTTCTCCTGTATCGTGGGTGCGTTTACAAACATTTAAACTCACATACACAAACAGCCAGACCCGGAACAACTACTTGTAGGTCATACAAACATTTGTTCCGTGCGGGAATCGAACCCGCGACACGCAGCGCAGCAGTCAATCGCTTAACCACTGCGCCAACCGTGCCGCCTATACATAGCGTGTTCAAATCATAACCTTTGGTTTTGCTGTAGTCTGATAAAAAGTGGTGTGGAAGTAAGATTCTTACAGTAGGTATATTGGGCAGTCCGGTGACGCAGTACAGAGGCGTGTGTGACAGTGTGGTCGCGTCATACATTGTCAAGCTGCGATCCGATGCGGACATCACCAGGAATTGCGCGTCCTGGACATAAGCAAGGTTCAAGAATCTCTACAACTCTACGACATTATGATCACTTCTTACTCACATCTATACACTGTAATGAGACTAACCTAGGTTAGGCACCTGTCCCTGAGGAAGGGACTATAGTCCGCGCGGAACTAATTGGCCGCTGAGGTGAGGACGGGGTGAGGCGGCGGGTTGCAACCCACGTAGTGAGTAATGCAACCCCGCCCCTCCGTCCTACCGCTCACATACCTAAGGCGTGGCCAACTAGTTCCGCGCGGACTATAGCTATCAACGATTTTCACGCAGATTTGTAGGTCTTGTGTAAGTAGTTATGGAACACTGAACCAGTTATGGAACACTGACCGACGCGACAGTACAATTTTGATGCTGGTGATTGTGTGTTGCTTGTACTCTCCATCTTTATTTCGGATGCGTGTTCCTCTCCCCTGAAAAAAGCACATACTCTTCTGTTGCACTGTCACAGCTAGGGATGGTGGTGAGCCCATCTTTTTAGGGTTCCGTACCCAAAGGGTAAAAACGGGACCCTATTACTAAGGGTCCACTGTCCGTCTGTCCGTCTGTCACCAGGCTGTATGTCATGAACCGTGATAGCTAGACAGTTGAATTTTCAACAGATGATGTATTTCTGTTGCCGCTTTATCAAAAAATACTAAAAACAGAATAAAATAAATATTTAAGGGGGGCTCCCATACAACAAACGTGTTTTCTTCGGCGTTTTTGCCTTGAAGTACGCAACCCTCCATGTGCGAGTCCGACTCGCACTTGGCCAGTTTTTTTAATTGCTTCTGGTACTAAACAATGGAATCACTCACCGGTAAGTAAATCGCGTCGGTTATCCAGCGGTTCTTGACGCGGGTATGGAGTCCTGATCTGTGGTAAAACATCTGTAACATGGAATAATTATTATCTCGGAGTACAACCAAACATAATGCTTGACAATTACTTATTCTTACGAGCTACAACTCGTAAGTCGCGGCCGCTGTCACTGCTTCACTACTACGACTACAATAAGTACTACATACAGACGGAACTCGTTCATGATTAGAGCGAGTCGTATGTACAACGCAACCTGCCAGGAAGCTGATATCGACATTTTCAATACTAGTGTTGCTAAATTGAAGAAAATTTTATCTAATTGCTTCTTTGAGCGTAATTAATAGTTCTTTTTTTTCTGTTTTGCTTAAAGTCTATTAACTTTTTTTTTTTTCTGTTTCATAATGATACACTACTCGTGGAAACTTGTAATTGGCCTTATTTTGTATAAATTATTACTTACTGTATTGTTTAGCTGTAAGTTTTCCTAAAATAAATAAAATAAAATAATAAATTGCTAAGATCTTAGCGAGCGACGTAACTTGGTGGGCCTGAGTATAGCCTTTGCGAACTTTCGCGCATGTTCTTTCACTCACACTCGCTTCATATCACCATTTGGTTCCTAAAAAATCTTACTGCGCAGCCTTCTGCGCGAAGTTCAGGCCCGCCAAGTTACGTCGGTCGTATTGCACCTCATCATCATCATTTCAGCCGAAAGACGTCTACTGCTGGACATAGACCTCCCCCAAGCACTTCCACATCGACCGGTTCTGTGCTTCTCGCATCCAACGGGTTCCTGCGGCCTTCACAAGGTCGTCGGTCCACCTTGTGGGAGGCCTTCCAACGCTACGTCTTCCGGTACGCGGTCGCCACTCCAGAACCTTTCGGCCCCATCGGCCATCTGTTCTGCAAGCAATGTGCCCTGCCCACTGCCACTTAAATTTGGCAATTCTTCGCCTTGACCTACCTCGTAAGAATACAGTAGTCGCATTTCTCCACTGTACACGCCAACTCGGCCGCCCCGAGACACTGCCACGTAGCAGAAGGACTGCTCACGCTCCACGCAGACTAACTTCACCAGTGTCTCCCTCTGTCACGTGATTGGATTTATTTGTTAACATTTAATGGAATTAATAGACATTCATAATCCTCACTTTAATTTAGGAAAAAAAAAATCTTCAGAAAGGTCAGCTGCGTAGGACTCGCCACCAGCGTGCATGTATAACGTATGTCGTGTATAGCGTATGTCGTGAATAACGTATGTCGTGTATTTAAACGTATGTGCGTGTATAACGTGTGTCATGTATGAACGTAAACGAGGCAAAAGGAGAATATTACGATCGTAGCAGGTGACGTTCTGTAGTTTCGTTAGGTAGAAACTACAGAACGTCACCTGCTACGATGCTATGGGAAGAAAGAAGGTATCGATAGGAAAATTCTGATCATCGTCTTAGTACAGACTCCAAGCACATCAAGCTACCCAAAACTGTAAAATGTTCCCAATCAACTTTGGACCTTATGATTTAGCAATAAAGTTGAAAATCCAATAAAAAAAAATTACAGATTGTAGTATCTTGATGTGCTGGCTGTATGTGTTACCAACAAAACTTAATACTTTACACTTTATCAAGACCATGACAGTAACTCTTGTTTAGTTTCAGCGGGTTCATTGCGTAACACACTATCAGTGCCTTTTTATCATTTACACATTTTTTTTTTGAGCAGACAATTTCTTCGAACGTATGAAGCAATTAATCAGCAATATCATTCAAAATGACTCAGATTGAGATTGATAGTGTGTAACCTTCGCATTTAAGGTGCAGGTTGTATTTTAGTGATATTCAGGTGCGCATATTTATAAGTACCGATTCTTAGTTTGTAACGCACTTTATCATAGTATCATACTGATCATACCTTGCAGTGTTCCAGCCTTTTGATGTCTTGTTCGCAAAGAGGTGTCCACACTTCTGCTCTAGTGCTGGTCTTCTTGGCTCCGACGGCCACCAGCCTGTTTATAAGCTGTCTCCACCATACCTTGCCAGTGCTAAAGCTGTCCAGTAATTGGAACAGCTTATGTGCATGCGTCGTATACTTATGGTGACCTGCAGTTGTAAATGATTTTATTTTTGTAAGTAGTTTTGTTGTGCAAACACTTTTACATGCCAGTCTTCTAAAACTAGATGAAGTCGGCGTTTCCTGTCTGACTACTCTGGGAAGAAAGGCCGAAACAAACTCAGAAGTCACAGTCTCTTTTAAAGTCTTGCTCAAATCGTGTTAAGACTATGTAGATTGGTGTCTGAAATGGTCTTTTGAGGAAAGAACCACACAGATTGAGCGGATCTGTCCAGTCAGTGCACGCATTTGTCAGTAATCGTGCAGCTTAACTCAGAACTTAAGGAGCTGTACGATTCAACAAACAAACAATACCAAAGAAAGGACATTTGGGCAGGCCGCATGGATTACTCAAACTACCAAACTATGATTGAAAATAACTGAGAAAAAAATTACCCATATAGTGTCACACACGATGTCATTCACGATGTAAGAGCTCATTTGGATAAAATATGTAGTTTAAAAAAACACGCTTATCCAATCTCATCATTCATCATTTCAGCCGAAAGACGTCCACTGCTGGACATAGGCCATCCAATCTATTGCACTCATATACAAATACAAATCATATGAGCCCAAACTCGAAGGGTTTACTAGTAGCCACTAAAGAGTTGCACTATCCACCTCCTGGCTACATCATCAGATCAGCTCCAAGATACCAGATTATAGTTTTGTCATCCGAACGACATATACATTCAAAGTTTCATTTCGATACGACAATTAGAAGTAGGTTACAATTGACTTCTAAGATTTTATGTATTTATTAAAAGCACCAAAAACTCCTACAATTTACCAAATATATTGTCCAGTGAAGTAACAAATCCGATCTCGTCGAGCCACAGTGTGTCTTGAGGCGGTGCTGCAGTTTCAACGAACTCGATGCCTTCCTCAGCAGCCGCTGCACGCATCACCTCCTCCACACGCCTTTAACATACATTCAAGATGGCTGATCAATCGTCCTTTTTGCCTGACCGCGGAGAAGCAAAAAGGTGGGTTATGATTTTGACCGGTATATGAGTAGGTATGTATGTTCTTCATAACTTCTAAGCTGCTATAAATTGAGAAGCAAGAAATGAGATACCTATCGTTGGAAGCGTCTGGATCATCCACTGGTTAGGTTGTGTGACGTCACATGAAATACATTAAAATTTATGTAACCTGTATGTTGTTTATTTAATAGACGATAAATATTGAATAGTTTGTACAGACGCCAAGCGAATCAAGCTACTACAATCTGTCAAATTTCTTTAATAAATTTTCAACTTTATCGTTAAAGTATAAGGTTCAAAGTTGATTAGAAAAATTTGACAGTTTCGGGTAGCTTGATGTGCAGCTGGCGTCTATACATAATAATTTCAGATGAGAATATTTTCTTGTTTCGTAGTTTTTAGAGCATTGATTTTTATTAGTGTCGATGGCGTCATAAACCTTTGCGCTAAGTGAAACCCACCTGTCAATATCGTGAGCTTTGCTTCTCTCCTTGTTCTTCTTAAAACATCGTCTCAGTTTGCTAAGCATTGCCGGAGTCATCTTATTCATCAGTACACGAGCCAGGGATTCATCTTCATCATCACTGTTGGCAGATTAATGAACAATGTTCGCTTGGTTTTTGACAAAAAGGAAACTACTTATAATGTTATAGCAGTGGTGGACTGGTGGCCCAGTGGTAACGACTCCGTCTTACGAGTTATTGGTCGTGGGTTCAAACCCAAGCAGGCGCTTTACTTTCGCGTGGTAGATTGCCCACTCCCTCTCGAAGAGAGGAGGCCTGTGACCCAGCAGTGGGAACATGCTGATTATGTATACCTAGTGTTAATAATCAAACAATTACGCACCATGACAAACTTTCATCCGATGCACTCCTCACTGAATAGCTTTTCTCAATTATCTCTGAACACTCGTCGAGCAATGATTTCTCTGATTTTATAGACATTATGTTGTAGAAATAACATTTATCTACTGCTACGTTTGATTTGGTTTTTTGGAAAACAATAGCAACTCTTACAAGTTGCTCTTGTTTTGTCAATAAATTGGCGGCAACGGCCCGGGTACGGTACAGCGCCATCTAACGATCCATTAAATTGGCTTGATGGAACTTTTGTAGTTTGATAAAGTTGTAATATATCTAGTACTAGCTTCTGCTCGCGACTTCGTTTGCTTGAAATTTCACCCTCCCCCCATTCACCCTCTTAGGGGTGGAATTTCGAAAGAACCTTTCTTAGTGGATACCTAGGTACTCTTCACAAAGAACACGCCCTCCAAATTTCATGTTTTTATGTTACTAACATCTTGGTACCTACCTATTGTAATTATGGAATTGTATTCTGAAATAAAGAGATTATTGACATGAAATTTGGAGGGTGTGTTCTTTGTGAAGAGTACCTAGGTATCCAAAGAAAGGGTTTTTAAAAATTCCACCCCTAAGAAGGTAAAAGGGGGGAGGGTAAAATTTCACGCGGACGAAGTTGCGGGCAGAAGTTAGTTTGAAATAAATGCTTTGAGTTTGACTTTTTAAAAGAACTCAATCCAGATATTGCGCTCTCTGCCCTCTCCTGTAGCCTTAATGTGAGTTTTTTCGACTCACGTTCGGTTGCGAGCGCGTTAGAATTTTTTATGGGAAATTAGGTTTCTCCTAGTGACCACCAGGTGGCGCTATACCTGGGTTGTGGAGGTCAGATAGACAGTCACTCCATGTAAAATACTGGTATTCAGCTGCATCCGGTTAGACTGGAAGCTGACCCTAACATAGTTGGGAAAAGGCTAGGCAGATGATGATATCGATATATCAGTACCCACCACGTCTGCAGGGGGTTTCGCTAGCTTATTTAATTTCACCCTATACAGCATCGTGTTATAAATAAAACAATTATGTGAACATTGTCTATTTTATTGTATGTATGTATAATAATACTTATAAACTAGTACTGTAATTCTAGAATATAGGCTATACATACATGGAAAGAGCGAGTTATTGTATTCAATTAAAATATTATTTGTTCTAAACGTTATTAACCACTCAGTCCTTTACTTATAGAAAAAACTCATTCATAAACGGTACATAACTATGAAAAGGTGTAGAGACACCATTCGTTTTTAAAAAATTAGGACTTTTTGAAGCAAACTGCATATTGTTAGTTAATCGAAAATTTGTTAGGTTCCCTTTGGCGTCTGTAAATAAAAATAACTATTATACAGATATTATTATAACTTAAAACTAAGAGATTCTATAAAGAAACGATGGCTCCGAATAATGTTAATGTAAACAAAATCATTATTAGGGACTTACACACAAAACAACGGACGGAAATAACATCTCGGATTAAACAATAATTAAAACAAAAATACGTACTTACATGACATAACAAAATTATCTGCCTCTTCGGAGCCCGGCGTCCTAATTGCGTAACACACTATCAATATCAATCTGAATCATTTTGCAGGATATTGCTAAGCCATTGCTTCATATGTTCGAATAAAAACTTTTTTACAAAAAAAAAAACAACCGACTTCCAAAAAAAACACCACCAAGTGAAAAATAACTTTAATTTCGGTTGTACCTACCTACTCCAATCAAATTCGTATATCACTACTTGCTATGTGAATATCATTGACAAAAAGCTATTAACACAGATGTGTTCAAAAGCTAGGAAGATGCCTACCCCTTTAAAGGGCACAGGCGTGATGTTATGTTGTGTGATTGCGTAAACAATGCATACATAATTATGCTATAGCAGCAATCGCGGTTGATTTGCTGACATTTATTGAAGAGTTCCGTTGTCTGTCCCCGAAACTCATAATCAGATCTTTACGAAATTTAAATGGGTCCATTTCGGAATAAAGCTCTTTCGAACAAAAAAAAATATTTTGCAAATCCGTCTATTTACGATGGAGTTATGCCCGAAAAAACCTTTTAAAAAAATTAAATATCCGAATTGAGAACCTCCTCCTTTTTAGAAGTCGGTTAAAAATGTGTCTGCTCAACAACGTAAATAACGCAATGAATGTTGTTGAACTGTCAAAATGAAACCCATTGCTACTGACAGTGTGTTACGCAATTACCCCGCAGAAAACGCAATAGGAACTATCAACCACTTTGAACTAATAAAGAAATGTCAAAAATACAGTGGCCGTGAGTCTCCAATTTTGTTTATCTATATATTGAATATACCTAGCTATACATTTACACACATAAAACATACTTTGGATCGAAATACCGTATACAGCATAAGGTCTGGATTATTTTTCTTTAACTCTGAGATACGCCGAATCGCGTATCTGCTCAGAATTGTTCGTAAAATGTTATACACTGTTCTAAATTACCCTCTTTTGTCGTATAACTATTTATCAGTAGTCTAGAATAAAACTTTTTGGGAAAACACTGTTCAATCGGGTTTTATTTGCCTCTTCGTAAAGAACTTCACAATTGGGACACATTTAAAATTACTATCACATTCCCTATTGCATAAAATATATTGTATTTTGGCTGCACTAGGTATGTGTAAAATCAAAAAATAGATTTCGGGCTCCGTCTTGATCTTAAGTTTCTATTTCAAAATGCAGGTAATACTGATTACATTAGGCGTTTTTATAATTTCTAACGTGACGATATTTTCGTGTAAGTCCACGGCATCACGGTTATACCTACAGGGAAATAAAATGTATGGAAATATATGAAAACGCTTTCAAAGGGGATCGTAGATTTTAAGGCGCAACCTGGAAAATAAATCGGAGCGACTGATCTACTGTTATAACGTGCACGTATTTCCATGCATTTTAAGGGCGTTGACGTCCGCGATATATCGTCACGTTCGAGATTATAAAAGCGCAAATTCTTTCACAAGATCTATAAATGATTTACGACGAAGCCCGAATAAACAAAAATATTCTCTCTATACTCTATGACGGTAGTCTATTCTACATTTGAATTTGGAATGATGAGAATCCGTACCTAAACTATAACCTCGATTACGTCAAATTGCGTAAATACATTAAAATTACCTGCTATTTAACACTATTTAATACTTTATACTCGTTACTTAAACAATAAATAGCTTAATATTAAACTATAATTTATTATTGTACGAATGCGTATACATGTATTTTCTCGAATACAGCTCACAATTTTATCGTAAGTGGGAAATAATGTCTCTCAAAAATCGTTATCAACGTCGCCCTAGCGTTGGAGAAAGTGTAAATACATAACTACCTGAAGTTTATAATAACCTTTGTGTACAGAGCACATCAAGCTACCCGAAACTGTCAAATTTTCGAAAACAACTTTGAACCTTATGCTTTAGCGATAAATCTATTAGAGAAATTTGACAGATTGTAGTAGCTTAATGTGCTGGCGTCTGTACATCAAGATCGGGAATTGTGTGCGTCTTTATCGTAATTTTCTTTAGTAAATACACTGAAAAAAATAATTTCTTACTACAGCACATTAAAGCGATTTCATTAAGACTTACTGAATTATACAGTAAGAAGAAATGTTTGTAAAACAGTAAAAGAGAAAACAGTAACTTTTAATGATTGAACATACTATTTACTGAAAAAAAACAACAAAAAAAAGGACAACCAAAATTTTCATTCTTCTGGGGCTTTATTACGAAATATTAATGGTTCCAGTGCGAAAAAGGGATGGTGCTATCGGTCATGTATATCTCCGTCTGATGGTAATACGGCACCTAGGGCTGATGCCCTTTAGAACCGAAAAAAGAAATCGTATACCTATATGACAATATTTACCTTTCGTATACTTTGTATTTCAATGTTTAACAAAAAGACAACAGAACTGAACCTACAAAAATGCACAATTCCTGACAGAAGCGCTGCGCGGTCAGTAGACTTGACAGGGCTGTGACAACACAGGATGATTCATGAGTGACACTAGCGCTTGTACCTACCAATCAGACTGAAAAGGTCTAGACATCAAAAGATAAGTTCGCTATAATATAGGCTACAAAACCATTAAGGCAGACAGGCGCGACACGGCGACGTTGCTAGGCGACGACCGAAGGTGCGACGTGAACAATTTCTATGAAAATTTCATGGACATTTTTCGCGTCGTGTCTGTCTGCGAGAGCCTTTATAATGACGTAAATTTGAGCTATAGACTTCTTCTTCTTCTACTTTGAGATGCGACACACTAACAAAACAATGCTTCACAGAAAAAAGGAGCCAACGCCATGCCCATAAAAGGCAACAAAGACGGTTCGCGGTCAGATTCCCGATCAGAAGGGACTGTGCAGTCAGAAGATGGGGCTGTGCGATTAGGACCCTAACTTCACTATGACCTTTCTTCGAAATCACGCCATTTCCTTAATCACGCCAACTTCGCGTTCACTTCGCGCGGTTTCGTTCATATTGTCATAGAGAATACGGTATCAGAAGGGGCTGCGCGGTCAGAAGACGGAGTAACGCGGGCAGTAGACGGGGTAACGCGGTCAGTAGATGGGGTAACGCGGTCAGTAGACGGGGCTGTGCGCGTCGTAGTTGAGCTGCAGGTAGGGCGGGATGGCGGCCGACAGCTCGCTGGCGCGCCGCCGCAGCGCCGCGATGCTGTGCCCGCGCCACACCTCCTCCTCCGCCGGCTCGCCGCCGTTACCTGCGCAACATTAATCAAATCGTAACCCACTGACGCGAACATCGCCGAAATTATACATTGGACGCAAATCAGGAAATGGACGTCCGCCAGAAATGGACATTGAAAAAACTGTGACAGCAAGCACGTTCCACCCCTCAGTATTTTATTTTTTGTAATTTAGTCTAGTATTGGAGTATTGCTTGCGTTCCAGGTTCTTTAGTCGTAGACTTCTCAGTAGCAGCAATCCAACAGCAACTTTATTACAAGGAGTATAAAAACCACTGTGATTTAGTCAGTGATGCAAAATCAGAGGTAAAACTACAATCTGTCAAACTTTAATAGATTTTCAATTTTAGTACTAAAGTATGAGGTTCAAGACCGATTTTCGAAATAGATTAGGGAAAATTTGACAGTTTCGGGTAGCTTGTTATGCTGGCTTCTGTACAAACACTTTTACACGTCAATCATATTTTTTTAAACTAGATGAGGTCGGCGTTTCCTATCTGACTATTCTGAGAAGAAAGGCCGAAACAAATTCTTAAAGTCCAGACAAAATCTTGGTCAGATCATGTGAAGACAGACCATTTAGATTGGTGTCTGAAAGGGTCTTTGGAGAAAAGAACCACACAGATTGAGCGGACCTGTCCAGTCAGTGCACGCATTTGTCAAAAATCGTGCAGCTCAACTCAGAACTTTAGGAGCTCAATGATTCGACGAACAATACCAAAGAAAGGACATTTGGGTAGGCCGCGTAAATTACTCAAACTGCCAGATCATGATACTGTAGTATTAATCTTAATATACATGCCATCAACTTATTAAATAACCATGGTGGTTGCATAGAAATCCATGCAGGCTAAAACCTCTACAATACCAGAGAATAAATAGTACTTCGACAATACTGACCGGAGGCGGTAGGCGAGGCGTTGTTGTTGCCGCAGTGTCCCATGTGCGGTGGCGTGGGCGAGCCCTCCAGCGCGCCCTGCTGCTGCTGACTGATGTTGTTGCAGTAGGACATCATCGTGTCTCCTGCAAACGGCAGCCATATATACTTCTGTTCAATATTTATCACCAACTGTACCAGTTGCAAGAACCACCTCATCATCTGCATAGCCTTTTCCCAACGATGTTGGGGTCGGCTTCCAGTCTAACTCCAATATTTTACATGGAGCGAATGCCTATCTGCCCTCCACAACCAGTTACCGGTTAATACTATACTCCTACAAGAAACACCTACTTACTATTAATTTAGTCAGTAGTCAATATTGTCCGGTCTCTTTAAATATCAGTTTTTTGAAGCCTTCTTCAGCTTTTGCCGCATGCCCGATGAGATTTCCCAAAAGAAAAAAAAAATGACGAACTTTCGTACCCTATCTAACCCCTTTAGGAGATGAATTTTTAATAATCCGTCATTGTTGCTCACCTTCGTATATTCGATACATTTTTTTTTGTTTTCAGAGGTAACCTTCAAAAGGCACCCGACCTCCGGAGATCCCGGTCGGGGAGTATGGGATTTGTATCTTACTAAAACCACCCCGGTGTTCACCGTCAGCACATAGGGGTGGTCCCGGTTCCTCTTGAAAGACCAATTCCGGAACCCCCTGTGCAACGCCTATAAGGCACATCCCTGGGGAGACTGTAAAAGGGCCTCCCCTGAGCCTCACTATGCACGGCAGCACGTGACCACTGTGCCACCGTGTTCCCTGGGGTCACTTGGTGGGCGGACAGAGTCCCCACTCTGTTATACCTAGGTACCTTCGTTATACCTAGGTAGGTACCTTCGTTATACCTAGGTACTAGAAACTTATGGGCAAAATTGTATGCTTCTAGACAAAGCGGTGGCTATGCGTTGTCTTTTATATATCAATGGTTGTCAGGCAGTTAATTAAAAAAAAAAAATTTTTGCATTATATACCCAAATACGAGGAAGAACACACGTAACCGTGATATATATTGCAAACGGCATACTTGTTTCTAACTCACAAAGCTCAAAATAATGCCATAAATGCGGCTCTTCTTGGAATATAATTGGCTTTTTTAAACCCCAACTGCCCATAACGGGTGAACAACTGTTTTAATTCAGTCTAATCAGTCTATCTGCATCTTGGTTTTACTTACCGAGTGAGTTGAGCGGGTAATGTCCCTGGTAAGGCTGTCCTGAAGCAACGGAGCTAATAGGCAGCGAGGGGTTGAGGTCAGCGGCGAGCTGTGGCAGCCCTCCCGCGCCGAAGCCGCCCATAGACACGCCACCTTGCGATAGCTGACCTAGACCTGCAATTATGAAAGTTGTCACATTAAGGCGGCATTGTCACTGGTAATTTTTTCGGACACGGTTGCCCGGTTTTGGATGTTCACATTAGACCGGATCTGGCAAGAAAAATCCTCATCTCAGTCGAGGTCAGACCTATGTGTACGAAGGGCGACGAAAGTGTTGTTGTGGTGGTGTTTAAGAAGAAATTGATTAGAAAGAAAACATCATAGGTACCTGAGTACCTGAACTGATGCGCTAAGACGGCATAAAAAAAAAATCTTACGTTTTTGAAATGCACAGGTGTATATTGATTAAAATAAGATTCGGGACCGTGACAGATGTATTTTTACAGAATTATTTTCATTAAAATCCTCAGGTTTAGAATTGACCTTGAATGTCATGATTTCATCAAATAGTCAGTACAAACAATAATTTGAACTTAGGCTGATACCACGTTGGGCGTGCGACCGACGCGAATGCCGCGTGCGCGCCGCGTCCGCCCAATGTGATATAAGCCTTAGGGAGTTACTAGTTAGTACTTGTATTGGTGACTTTGATGTATAAAATTCTCTAAATACATATTTGTTACAGTCGCAAATCATATTTTGATCAACATCCAGCCTTACACTGTCCTGAAAATTGCAACAACCTAACAATTTGAATATCGCGGGCTGCCATGGCGCATTCATCCTGAAAGCCACAATTTCTTTTCAAATCCTGGCCTGGCAACAAGTACTAGATAATTAACCAAATAGATAATGAACAGGCTGAGGTCATTATACTAGAGTTTCTTTATTTTCCCAATCTACTCACCAGCTGGCATTGACCAGGGTCTGTCGGCAAACACGCCGGGGCCGCAGACGTCGCCCGCGCCAAATGGCGGCAGGCCGTGTGACGGCAGCAGGGCGCCTGGAGAACGGAACACGTTGGTACTCTTCTTGCGTTTCTTCCACTTCGCACGACGGTTCTGGAACCACACCTGCAGAGGAAAGAACAATATTTCGATATTTATTTAGGATCTCCAACCAAAGAATACTTTGCTGTTGAAATAGATGCTGGCTTAAAGTGTTTAAAGATTTTATTTGTTTTTTTTTTTTTGTGGAATGAGAAAGTTTATAGTGGATAAGACAGTGATTAAAACAGAAGAAGCACTAGCAGAGGTTCGAGGAGGTGGGGGTGGAGGGGGGTTCAGGGGATCAGACAGGAATAACTCACAATACATAGCATAAGCTTAATCCCCCAACATCCACAACAACAACAACCCAACATCTACAGACCTGTCTGAAAGAGGACTTTTGGCCGAATGGTGTAACAATTTTCAATACAAAACGAACACTTCTTCTTCTTCTTCAAATTGACATTAGCATTTTCAGGAAGAATTAAATGAACCATATTAGTTTAGTCCTGTCAAATTAGACAACGCCTAACGTAAATTAACGTATTTTTAGTAGCCATGTTTTTAATCACGTCTAAACTTGCTATGGATTATCATATTTTGAGTTTTTTTTTTCCTAATGAAATAGAAAGAAAAAGAGGCACTGAACTTAAATTTAGTTTAGTTTGTGAACACGGTAATCAGCGCCACTGGCGTTTTCAGGAAGAATCAGACGAACCATGCCGTCAAACTCCGTAAGATGTCCCATAACTTACATCACCCTTCGTCGATTATCATCGATCACTCTAAACCCCTAAGATCGGCGCGTCCACGCGGGGCTTGTCTTGAATCGCGCGTCATTTGTCTGTGGCTCGCAACTTATTGATTTCGATAATACTCGGATGAGCCGATGTTATTTATCATTCTTTGCTTGTTTAGGGTTCCGTACCCAAAGGGTAAAAACGGGACCCTATTACTAAGACTTCGCTGTCTGTCCGTCTGTCCGTCCGTCTGGCTGTCACCAGCAAAGAGAATATTATATCGTCGTTGGTCACCAGGCTGTATCTCAAGAACCGCGATAGCGCGGCGGACCCACCCAGAGCGGGAGGGGTCATTTGATGATTTCCCATCCACAAAAAAAAAAGAACCGCGATAGCTGGACAGTTGAAATTTTCACAAATTATGTATTTCGGTTGCCGCTATAACAACAAATACTAAAAACAAAATAAAATAAATATTTAAGGGGCGGCTCCCATACAACAAACACGATTTTATTGCCCTTTTTTGCTCGATATCAATAATGGCAACAGGCACTTGAAATATTCACAAAATACTCAGTTGTATTTTTACTTTAATAATAAAATTAAAATAAAATAAATATTTAAGGGGGGCTCCCATACAACAAACGTGTTTTTTTTGGCGTTTTTGCCTTGTGGTACGGAGCCCTTCGTGTGCGAGTTCGAATCGCACTTGGCCCGTATTTTGCTTTTGCTTGACTGTCGGTGTTGTATGTATTAAGGGTGTGGTACAGACAATAAACAAGAACTTTTTTACAAAAAAACAACAACCGACTTCGAAAAGATTTTTGTTGATTTTTCAAAAACCGCTTGTCCGATTTCGATAAAATTTTCATGGGACTATTTGGGAAGTATATTATTATCCTTTCCAACAAAAAAATAATTTTTCAAATCGGTTGGCAAGCGACGGAGTTATAACAAACATAATAAAATACAAACATCCGAATTGAGAACCTCCCCCTTTTTTTAGAAGTCGGTTAAAAACCAAACAACTTTCTCCTTTGAACCAACATCGTAATCGCGAAATAGGTAATATAATTTGGGTCGAGTAGGTATGATTATTTTTTCGCGATTAATCATAATCGCGAAAAAATAATCTTCAGAATAGTTGGTCCTATCGAACAAAGTTGTTCAGTTTTCAATGGTCATGGTCTCTTTTAAAGTCCAAACAATTACAAGTACTTACTTAGTCAGACTTTCGGGCTTCTGACGACCCGTAACGACTTTGAATCCACGAATGACAGCCGGGACCAACGGCTTAACGTGCTTTCCGAGACACGGAGGGGTGTTGGTATGTAAAGATGGTCACCCATCCACAGACCAACCGCGGCAAGCGTTGACATTGATTTCAATTGCTATTTATTATTAATTAATTTGTCAAAATGTGTCATTCTTACTTAATTATTTTTTATTGGCCAGACTTACTTGTATTTAATTCTTTTTGTCGAGACTTGGCTGGCTTGATTAATCACAAACATTTGTACGCCCTTCTATATTTATATACCATCATTATTGTACCTATTTTCAACAAATTAATAAATGACTTATGACTTAAATGACTTATGACTTACTATTCGTTATTCTGTGATATTACTAGGATTTTATGTGAGATCTACCAGATCAACAGAACATTTACGTAGGTCATAATTATTATAAAATACTTAAATGTTGTCGTTTTATTAGTATTATGCTCAAAGATTTTCTATTTGCTACAAGCTTGATGCACGAGCATCCCATGCATCATGGAGGTAGGCAGCATTACAACTTTTAACAACGAAACAAAAGAACCCTCGCCACGTGGAAACGTCGACCACATTAAAAATTTAAATAATGTCGCTTGCTTGGTGATAAGCGGGAGCGATTAACTGAAATTAAATTATTTTTTTATGCTGTAAATAGGACATTGGAATCACTTTTACACGTCAAATAAAAAATAGGTTAGACGGAGTTCATATTTCCTATCTGACTACCCCTGAAAAGAAATGGCGAAACAAATTCAGGGGACAAAGGCTCTCTGTCTGTATGTTACCTTTTCACGCCTAAACCACTGAACGGATTTTGCTAAAATTTGGCAGAGAGATAGATTGCATTCCGGGGAAGGACATGGGATAGTTTTTATCGACATACCTTGCGGGCAAAGCCGCGGGCGGAAGCTAGTTAAATATATAATATATCCTATGACACTCGGCAAAACTGTGGCTTCCCACTAGAGAAAGGTATTTCGGAATTGGAGCAGGAGTTCCGAAGATTACCCCCTATAAACAAACTCACAATTTTGTCCTCTTTATTATAAGTATAGATCCATTTATATAAAATCCATTTAATACATTTAAAAACAAATTCCTACTAACCTACCCGCTTCCGCTAAACTAGCACCGCAGCCTTAGTATTGCCTGCAAGCGAGACAGCAAACGAAAGAAAGAGAGAAACATACTCATTTGGCAACTGTCACCGGCAGGACTCTATTATTTATGGTGTCAGCGGTCGGGATGCTAGCTTTGCAAACATTCAGGTTTTCCTGCTTTTTGTTTGTTTTCGACTTCGTGGTAAAACAAATGTATTGTAATGTGTGGAAATGAAGTCTGCCCTTAGCGTGCACTATTAGATATTCGCCCCTGCCTGGAGGCTTTGAGTTTACTTAAGGCAACCACAGGATAGTCCGGTTAAGTAGTTACGAGTACGACCTCTTAAGGTCAACTACGAGATGCCGTTTCTAAAAATAAAAAGGAAATGAAGTGTCAAGGGTTATCTTACTAGTTGAAAGAATATTATTCAAGACAGCTAGGTGAAAACGTTTGGCCAACTCTTTACTAGATTAATAAATTAAATGAGTGAACACCTAAAAAAAGCACTTGGCAGAAAAGGACAACATTATGAATCCAAATACGGTGAAGACACCTTGTGTTTTTCTTTTTTTCGCTGCAGTAGGTAGGTAGGTATAATCAAAGAGATTGGGATTGGATTTGGATTGGATTGATTGGTATTTTAGCACAGACAAAAAAAAATAACTGAAAAATCCTTCACCAATGGGATTTGATACGATTAACTTAACGGTTAACTGTCCATTATGTTATCCTTTTATGATTCTGCCAAAGTGGCCTTTTTAGGCCCCCTGGTCGCTCGGCCCAATAATGGTGACCCCCGCGAGTTGTGATGTGACCGATGATCGGTACGTGAGCCCAATATCGCTAATGACTTTACGATGTCGGACTTTTAAACTCTAATTTTGATAATATTTAAATTACAATGTGTCTGTAACATGTCGGTATTATTGCCTATATTACTAGCTGCGCCCCGCGGTTTCACCCGTGGAAATATCGGGATAAAAAGTAGCCTATATGTTAATACCACAAACACACTCACAAACTTTCGCCTTTGTAATATTACATTAGTGTGATTCCACCATTGCTTTATTATAACTCATTTTGATTAGTTCTGCTAGTGGCCTTTTTAGGCCCCCTGAGATATCTAAATCAATACCGCCAAAACATAAAGTATAATTTTGTGTAGACAAGTCTCGACCTTCAATTTCACAACAAAACTATCAACATTGCAAAATAAACTTACAAACAAACATCACCATCACAAAATACATATTATCAAGTTCGAATTTCCTAATCATAATTCAAAATACCGCAACATTTCCCTCGGCCCTGTGTGTTTGAATGTTAGTGCAATACAATGAAATTCATAAAACGGGCGTTGCTTCTAATTGGGCGTACGGTATAGTTTCCCAAGCGTGAGCTGCCCGTCTCGTGAGCCTGCAGTTAGCGGGCCGTGTTTGTGTGTCGTGAACTCGTGGCTAGCGCCCGAGAGCGGCTAGCGGACGAGCCTTGCAGCTTTTACAGGCGAGTGCTGCAAGGTATAGCAGCTAGCGGGAATCGTGGTTTTTATGCGTGGAACTTCACAACATTATTATACTCTTCAACTTCATATTACTACGGCCTACCTAAAGGGCATTTCTTTAGTGTTGGTCGTCGAGCTCCGAGTTGAGCTATACGATTTCTGGCATATACGCACTGACTGGATAGGTCCACTCAAATCTGTGTGGTTTTATCCTCAAAAGACCATTTCAGGGATTCTACATGGTCCTCACCACCTCAGACCAAATAAAAAACCAAGACAGAGGACTGTCAACAGTAAAGTGAAGCCGGTTTCGTAAACATGTGTGCACATAGAGGTGTAGTCGGGAGTAACCCGTTTGATCGTAAATGGTGGTAAATGTGTACGTGTGAGCGTGTATGCACAGAACGGAGGTGTAGTTTTTGCATGCGTCACTGTATTGTTCGCAGCTCACCACATGAGATGATCAAGATTGCAGATTTTTATTAGATTCGTGAGGTTTATTAGATTCGCAGGCTGTTACCATTGGGCTACCATTGCTTTCGGTAGGTCCACAATTTAATGACACAAATACGCGCTTAGCAAAGGGTTGCTCTCCTTTTTTGGTCATACAACCCAACACCTTGTTATTAGTTTTAAAGCACAATTTATTAAAAAGAACGCTGTTCAATTCAAAAAGCCGCTAAGTTGAAGTGGGACTGGGCTGGCCATGTCTGCCGTATGCCCAATAAATAAGCTGTGGTCTAAAATAACTACCACGTGGAGCCCTGAAACAGCTAAAAGGCGTTGCGGCAGACCATGTAGAAGATGGTGCGACGAGCTAGACAAAACAAATGACCAGTGATCCACTTTAGCACTGGATCGAAAGAGCTGAAGGTCATGGGGTGGCAGTGGGATAGTGCAGGCTAAGGCTAACAGTTACAGTTATAATTTAACTGACATTGTTCCCGAAAATCCAAACACATTTTGGGAAATAGCTACTTAGATACCACACAGACTCGGGTGTATTCTTGTTTGTCCGTTACTCTGCATTATTATACCTGCGCAGTAACACGCTTGGTTGTTGGCGTCAAAAATCTAGGCATTCAACATAACATGTTATATACGTCTATGTAGTTGTGTACTCGTTTAGTCATCTGCACTTAGCTGCTAGATCCACAACATACACTGTACGTGTGAAAAAAATATGCAAATTTAAAGGAAATCATTTCAAATAGGTACAAACGCCAGCACATCAAACTACCCGAAACTGTAAAATTTTCCCAATCAACTTTGAACCTTATATTGTAGCAATAAAGTTGAAAATCTATTAAAGAAATTTGACAGATTGTACTAGCTTGATGTGCTGGCGTCTGTACATGAATAATATTGTCTGAACCGAACACTTTAGTAGGTTTGAGAGTCGTTTTCTAAGAACTGCACCTTAATTACGTAACACACTGCCAATCTCAATTTGGATAATTTTGAAAGATATTGCTAATCCTTTGCTTCATAAGTTCGAAAAGTGTGTCTGCTCAACAAAGTAAATAACGCAATGAATGTTGTTGAATTGTCAAAATGAAATTTGCTACTGATAGTTTGTTATGCAATTATACCGCTGCGCGCTGTTTGTTCTTGGGTGATTTAGAAAAGTGACGAATTGCTTATCCATAAGAACTGATTTGTCATGACCTAGAACCAAAAATTCGAAGACATGTGATATCTAGGTACTAACCCGCACTGGGCCCGCCCTCTCGAAGAGAGGAGGCCTGTGTCCCAGCAGTGGGAACATTATTGGCTGATTATGCTTAGAACAGATTGGATATGTTATTTTTAAGGTATTTTTGGAGTCCAAATTAAGGAAGAGATCGTACCTACTATTTGAACTTAGATAATGAGTTCGATAAGTTTCGTAGAAGTTAGCAGTGCAGCCACTTCATTCCATTACCACATAAAAGACACCATTCAGTCGGGTATTTGTTAGCTGTTCTTCGATAGTCTGCATACCCTTGCGATATTCAAGCGTAAAAATCGTAAGGGTGTGCTCCTAACTCATACCAACTATCTTAGTCGCAATACCGTTAATATGTGTACAGTTTCTAAGCCTCAAAATTGGGCTAAGGTCGCGCAGTTAGCCGATAAGGAGACCCTCGACTTGCTTGATAAGTAAGACACCTAAACTCGACCCAAATGATCGGACTGATATTTTTTTCACGATTACGAAGTTGGTCTCACGGAGAAAGTTGTACAGTTTGATGGTCTGTCCGCCTGTACCACACCCTCAAATTTTACCACACTACTTTCTGATACATGCTGTATGCTACATGTGTACATACCCTTCTAGTATACCTATTTCTTTTAGACGGTGATTCACCTCACCAAGGCTATAATGAATGTAGCACGCGAGCCGTGGCGCCTGTCAATTGCGCCAACGCAGCGCTGCGAGTTCTAACACGAAGAACAAACATGTAGTCACGGTAGCTGAGCTGTTGCTACCAGAAGAAGCACTACACATAATAAAGAACTAGATAGTTTAATGATCCATTTCCATTTTATTCAAAGATGAAGTAAAATAATATTATGCTGATCCTCGATTGTCAACTGTATTAACACATGAGTGGATGGAACTCAATGAATAAGTAACGTCTGATTTTTCCAACGCCAGATAGTTATAACCGAGGAATAATTTTGATTTTTTGACAGTTCTTCCATAAAAAATCTGTCAGACGTCAATTTTATTCCACGAATAAAAATAAAGTCGGTAATTATATGTCGATTGAAAAAATTGTCCTAAGAATTGTATTGTATTGTGAGTTAAAAATATCAAAAATCAACTTAATTTTGTAAATTATTTCATTTTATTTTAATGAATATTTATAAGAAACATTTGCGTAAAAAATTGTCAAGTGACATTGAACACGAATCAGAGCGCGACACGTCACTGCTTGCGGACGACTGTGTTTTAAAGTGTGAAAACTAGGAAATAAGAAATAGTAATCGTCTACGAAGTACTTACCTACGACTGTCAAAGTAAACATGAACCCAAATAATTATTTACTTAACTATCCTATAAAGTTCCCACTCTGGGACACAGGCCTGTTCTCTTCGAGAGGGAGTGGGCTTATTAATCCACCGCGTGGGCCCAGTGCGGGTTGGTAGATGTTGTGTGTCTTCGAAATGTTGGTTCTCGGGCGGTGATGGAAACGGAACGGAGAGCATGAAATTTTTTACACAAAGTAAACAACCTGTCTGGGTTCGAACCCACGACCTACAAACTCGTAACCACTAGCTACCACTGCTCTCTTATAATAATTATTTGTCTGCTTTAGATATTATATTTTAAGGATTTGAAAACGTTGTCAATTAAAACTACCGAATATTATAAATAATTCCGACTGAAGTAAAATATAAAGTTTGTGTGCGAGCAACACTGTCAAAAAACTCGCAGATTTGACACCATGAAAGTATTAAAGTCACTCGAGAGTCGAGAGTTCGAGACGCCACTCCACGCCATGACAGAATGCCGCGTTTTGACTATCAAATAAAAATTACGATAAAGGAAAAAATTGTTCTGTTACTGTTAATATTTTGCTGAAATATCCATATTTTCAGATAAATAAACCACAAGAAACATTACTAATTGGTTTCTCAAAAACTGCAAACTACCCTATTATCAATGTTTTCAAACAAATCGCACGGATGTATCCCTAAAAGTTCTAGTTTTAATTAATAATGGCAACGTACGGTAAACAATCTATAGCGGTCTTGAGCGTGAAGTACTACGCCGGTACATAGCGGGGTATATAGCCACCGCTCAATACATACGCGCGCACGCGTACACGCCCTGCGAGTGATGGGCTGCCGGTATCGATACAAGGGACCAAATAAAGTAAGTTAGCAATATGAGAGCCTTTTTGGTCTCGCGCATTACTTTTTTTAAATTATATTTTTTTTAGTTTTAAATGTAGGTACCTTTTTTACTGTTTGTATAAAATATGTTTCTTTCTTTGTTTAAGTTTTTTAACAATCACGCTTGTAAAAACTATTTTTAACCGACTTCCGACCCAGGTGAAGGTATTCTGACAAAGGATAGCTGTTTTATGCAATTTCTAAGAGGAACAAGTATCAAAATGTAAATCATGAGGAACAAGTAGGTATCATTGGGTATGTTCATTACCACACGAAACGATAAGATTAATAAATTGTCTATGTGATCATCTTGCAAATTATGAATTTTAGCTTTTGCAAGCCCTCGTACCCAAGGGCGATTTTTTCCCGCAACGTTTTTTTATCGCGCTCTGATTTTTTACTCTCGGCGTTAAGCCGAGCATGGAGAATCAAACAGACAGCATCCCAGCGCGGCAAAAATTACAATGTTGGATTTTGAACTCTCGGCGCTAAACAATGCGTTGAAATTCCAGTGCGCGATAAAAATCGCCGAGGGCTCAGTTCTGGTAGTTTTTTTCTGCCGAAAACTATGTAGGTGAAAAAATAAACTTCCTATATTTAAACAAAAGTGAAGGATTTTCGGTTATTGATCGAAAAATACGTAAAATTTGATCAAATATAACTGCAACGCTATAAAATGCTCTTTAATTCAAGGTGAATAGCATAATTGTTAATTTGAATTGGATTCATTATTTCAGCAAGTCGTTCATTTACTGATATTATAACATAACTGAGCTCCTCAAGTTCTGAGTTGAGCTGCACGATTTTTGACAAATGCGTGCACTGACTGGACAGGTAGGTACGCTCAATCTATGGTTCTTTCCTCAAAAGACCATTTCAGACACCAATCTACATGGTCTTCACATGATCTGACCAAGATTTTGTCTGGACTTTAAAGGAGACTGACTAAAAGGAAAAAATATATTAATATTATAAAGGAGTTGGTTTCGGCCTTTCTTCTCAGAATAGTCAGATAGGAAACGCCGACCTCATCTAGTTTTAATTTTATAAAAAATATGATTGACGTGTAAAAGTGTTTGTACAAACCTACTTACAGAAAATACTTCATTTATCATTTAACCGCAAGCCCGATGATCGGAGAACATAATAACTGGAATTATCGATACAATACTTAACGTGATTAGGGTACACCCTAGCCGATGGCCCCACCCGCGTCCGCGCTGTGAAACGTACCTACCTACGACTGTGTTACCTACGTAAATAATTATATTTAATAAATATGTACTATTTTTATGCTTACGAAATACTCGTCATCTTTATGTTAATATACGAAAGATAGGTACATTTATTATTACGTTACGTTCTAAAGTGGCTGCAATTTCTGTGATAAATTGTGTGTGAGTTATTGAAATCTTAGGCTTTCAATGGGAATGGAACCTAAAAGTAGAAAAAAATTCAAAAATTGGTCAAACCATCGACGAAAAAAATAGAGTCTCACTCAATTACACAACATACATCATTTGAATTTAAGATAATTAGGTATTAATAAAAATAAAGTTTAATTTGAATTAAATTTAATAATAATGAAACATGATGTAACAATTTAATTATGATTTACGTAACACTAAATCTCGATTATGATTGTAAATGTATGCTTGGTCAATCCCTAGCATCAGTGGGATGACACTGACAGCTCACTTCACGCAAGTTTTCACGTTGAGATTTTTACAGAATCTACCGGCTTTTTTTTGTGTTTTTTTTCGGATGGGAAATCATCAAATGATCCCTCCCGCTCTGGGTGGAGCGGAGGGGAGTGTCAGACTCTTACTGACTAAAACCCACCTGTGTTCCTTCCTTAGCCCTTTATGTTCCGGGCCAGCGGTAACCCTTTCGGACAATCCCGCTGACGGGCCCTTTCAATCTACCGGCTGGGTCCAGAATCTATGGTACAAATTACGTGTGAATGTCCCTGCCACCTTGTTTAAATGGAACCATCGATACGACGAAGAAGACTTGGGCAAAATCAGTGGGTAGTTCAGCAGGCAAATCAATCACACTCAATCTACTACAAGGTTCTGGAGTTTACTCAAGAGAACTCCAAGAGAAGTATCAAGTTCTCCTAAATGTTAGCTAGCGGCCTATCTATGTATCTTTGTTTGTGGGATTCTTTAAACCCTCGAAACATCCTAACGTCTGGATGGATTTTAATACTTATACTGTTGGGGCGTAACTCCCAACAGTGAAAATGTTATGGATTTGTTATGTAAGGTGCGCACTTGTAAGGTGCGTTATGTTATGTAAATGAGTAGACGAATAAATCTTGCTATTTATATTTACTATCTTTACTGTCTGTCTGTCTTTATGGATTTTAATACTTATACTGTTGGGGCGTAACTCCCAACAGTGAAAATGTTATGGATTTTAATACTTATACTGTTGGGGCGTAACTCCCAACAGTGAAAATGTTATGGATTTTAATACTTATACTGTTGGGGCGTAACTCCCAACAGTGAAAATGTTATGGATTTTAATACTTATACTGTTGGGGCGTAACTCCCAACAGTGAAAATGTTATGGATTTTAATACTTATACTGTTGGGGCGTAACTCCCAACAGTAAAAATGTTATGGATTTTAATACTTATACTGTTGGGGCGTAACTCCCAACAGTGAAAATGTTATGGATTTGTTATGTAAGGTACCTATGCACTTGTAAGGTGCGTTATGTTATGTAAATGAGTAGACGAATGATTTCCCTTGATGGATTTATTGCTACTGAATATAACTACACAATTGTTCTACTTAGATGCTATGTTGGAGGAATGTACAGCTTTATAAATACGTACAAACTACCACAAAGGTGAATGTACAGACGCCATCAGCACATCAAGCTACTACAATCTGTCTTTATTTATCAGATTTTCAACTTTATCGCTACAGTATAAGGTTCTTGGGAAAAATTTGACGGTATCAGGTAGCTTGATGTGCTGGCGTCAGTACAGCGTAGCTCGTACATATACCTATAATAATAAAAGCTTTGAGGACACGATTCCAAAAATACATAATTATAACAATAAAAAAAATATATAACCTTTATATACTATGGCAAAAGATAACCTGGAAGGATTTGGGAGAGGCCTTTCCCTAGCATTTGAACAGTACAGGGTAAAACAAAACCCGACTGCAAATAAAAAGTTCGAAACAAGCCCACTTTTCAAGCAGTGTGATGCAATAAGTTTTTGTTTTTTTTTATTCTATTAAAAGATCTTTACTCTCAACAAGGACGCAGGAATAATAAGTTGGAGACATTTAAATGGTCAACCAAATTAATTTCCTTCACTCACCCGTATATTTTCATAACGATGAAACAACTCTTCCGCTTTAGATCTTAACAAATAATTATAACTTGAACAAAGTCGAGCGCATTTCGTTTGCATTTATGAAAAGTTAATAATTCGTTTTGACGTGATGAAAGTCGACTGGTCGTAATCCGTCGGCTTCCCAGCTATGCGTAAATTGAATGGAGTCGCTTAGAAGCGTTTCATTAGGACGCGCCGCGCTTATATTAATGTTAGCCCCTTCTTAGCCCAGCTTCTCATGGGCGCAATTTTCTCGCGGCGATTTTTTATCGCGCACTGGATTTTCAACGCACTGTTTAGCGCAGAGAGTTTAAAATCCATTAGTGTGTTTGTTTGACGTGCTGGGATGTGCTCTGTTGGATTCTCAACCCTCAGCTCAACAACGTAAGTTGAAAATGTAGTGCGCGATAAAATCCCGTCGCGATATATTTAGGTCCGCGCGACGTGGGCTCAGGCAGCCTCCGACCGTTGTGGAAAGTTTCGCAATTTTGGTGCGAAGAAAAATTTGGTTTTATTTTAAAGAAGTTTTCTCGGTTCTATTACTAATTAAAATTCTGAAATGATTATACAATTAGCTACCTACGTACTTCGTAGCGCCTCATAACAAATAACAAAAAAAATATATCTTCATGATTTTTTTTTGTGAATTTTTCCCATGTTATTCGGTGCGTAGATAAATCCAACAAATTAAATATCATCAAATAAAAATCAGTCCAGCCGTTCTTTGTATTAACCCGACTTTGTTCTATTTATAAATAGATAGATGTGAAAACACCTATACGACAATAAATAAACACTTGCAATACTAATGCATAATTGCATATGAGTATTTTGGAATTATCAAATAAATCGAAGTAGAAGTGAATAGTGATGGTCCGAATCTCAGACCAAATAAAAAAGCAGACTGAACTCACTAGATATACGAAGTTCAATTTACATTCGTGTTATCGTCTCCACCTTGTTTGAAGTTGTTTTTTTTTTACTAATACATCTTATCATCGTACCTATTTTTTTTTTTATTCACAAAACAAAGTGCTTACTCTACCCCGATCCAACAAAGACAGCTGCAGACTACCAGGGAATCATAACGACGAGGATCCCTCGGGAGGTTTAATTTAGTTCTTGTGTATCTGTATGACGCGAGAGGCGCGGGTGGTGGCGCGGTACTCACTCCACTAATGGTGCAGAGATTTTCTCCTCTACCTAGATGCAGGAATTAGAATGTCAATGTTTTATCTAAATAAAGTTTCAGATAATACTATATTTATACTGTTATTATAAAGAGAAAGATTTTATTTTAATGTTTGTTGCTGCTGCGGCTGAACGAATTTTCATGAAATTTGACATATGGGTAGACCATGACCTGGATTAGGATATTTTTTCGGATCGAGACTTATGCGGGTGAAACCACAAACACATAATCTGTGCTAATATTAAAGCTGAAGAGGCGATGCGATACGACGGGGTGGGTCAAGGAGCAAGAAATTTCACGCGGATGTAGTTGCGGGTAGAACCTAGTAATATTATAAATGTGAAAGTTTGTATGTTTCGATATTTGGATGTTTGTTACTCAATAAACACAAAAACGGCTGAACGGATATGAATAAAATTTGGTACACAGATAGCTTACAACCTGGATTAATACATAGACTATTTACCCCAGTAAATGACCCTAACAACTGTTATCAATAGGTATATGTTGATTCTGCCACGCAGACGAAAACGCGAGCAGAAGCTAGTACAATAATAAATAATTTTATAATAGGTAAGTATGTAGTTGTTTCAACAAACAAAAAAAAACTTGCAATACACCATAGACACCACAAAACAATACAATACTCAAAACGGAACCAAAAAAATCTCCACAGATAAACAACATATTCATAATCTGCATTAAAAACTTGACATTAGCGACGCATAAACCGAGACACATATTTAATTGAGCGCGGTAATCTGTATTAATAATAGAGCAGCTGGCGACCCCTGGCGTGATACTACAGATTTAAAAGTCAATATATACTGCTAGGGATTACACCCGGGTTCGCAAAGGCAGGGGAACGAATAATTAGGTGTTGGCCATAGTGCGAGAATGCGTTTAACCAGACGAATAAATTGTTTAACGAATTATTGTGTGAGAAAGAAAGAAAATATGTTTTGTTTTGTGTGTACGACGTGTAACGTTATGCGCAAAACCTCTTAAGAGGTCATTGTACTCATTATTATGAACAACTTTTACTACAGTACCAAACTTGAAATCGCAAAAAAAATCTTCTGTTTAGTTCATTTTAACAACTGATTTTTTTTCGCGATTTCAGCCTGGGTCCCATAGTAAAAGTTGTTCATAATAATGAGTACAATGACCCCTTAAGAGGTTTTGCGCATTAACGTTACACCTTGTATAGTGCACGTTTGTTTTAGGAATCGGTTGGATGAAGTATATAGAAATTTATAGGTGTATTTAAGTAGTCTTTAACTACTTACCTTACTTTGGAAGGGGTTACCCCCTTACTTTTAACCGTTGCTTCAAGTTAAAATAAGCCTAAACCACAAAAATATTGCATACACTGACATAAGCAACGTTTATACAGAGTGAAATTAAATTAGATCGTATCGATATCTAAACACGATAAAAAAAAAAGATTTAATGTTTTTTTGGGGTAGGTATTGTTAGTGTTGTTACTTAAAGTATGAGTTGAGAAAATATGTTTTATCGTAGGTATATAGGTATCGATACGAATCACATCTGTGAAGTCTTGCTAGTTAATGTATTTTGACCCTGTATATTAATTGTGTCAAAGTAGCGCATGGAAACAAACTTCTAAATGAAGCAAAAACTTTCGGCAATCTTTTTGAAAGATACTGGCATTCAACGGGGTAATTGCATAACACACTATCAGTAGCAATGGCTTTTATTTTGACAGTTCAACAACATTCATTGCGTTATTTACGTTGTTGAGGAGACAAATTTTTCGAACATGTGAAGCAATGGCTTCACATGGTCGAAAAGGGATATGCAATGGAGAATATAAAAACGCGAAAAATACTTTTTCTTTCTTTCTTTCCTTTATAGAATGCTCACTCTTTATCATCATTCTTTTCTTGGTTTTGACAATTACTTAAAGACAGTCCCTTCCCAAAAAACCATTATTAACCAAAGTAACAAATGATCGCTCATTTCTTATTACTTCTGAAACCACCTGGGAATGAACCAAATACACTGACCCTTACTTAACAAACCCCGGTGTTGCCACCAAAATTAACTCGCCCGTTGATCCTCAATACAATTTTATTGCAAATGGCCCCAAATAATGCTAAATCACAGCTAAATCCCTATAATATGGGGTAGAACTCGATTTCGGGGTCTATTTTTTCGGCTTGCAACATTATCTTTTATTGTGATAAGTGTTAATGTGATGCAATTTTGTGGTTTTGTTAATGCGTTATGAATTATTTTATGAAGTTAAAATGTTTTAAAATAAAGTAGCAGACCTTTATATTGATAACTTTTCGGCTATGTATTATATTATAATAGTAACTTCTGGAGTATAAATATTCTCCTAAATAAGCTCTTATTTTCATAATAGTACCTACATTATAATACAAGTGAGCTAAGTTTGTCATTACACTCGAGGCTGGATTGCAACCTGTAGCAGCCCTCTCCTAAACTTGTTACGGGTAAGGCTCTTTGCTGCGATTAAAAAAAAAGCGCACATTACTGCACTAGTGTGGTAATATTAAATAAAAACATGTGTATGTAAAGAATACGCTGCATATTCATTATGCAGCGTATTCTTTACATACACATACCATACATACCTAAGAGCGGTGCAATAAGAGAGTCACTCTACAGTTAGTATCATCATCATACATAATTTTACATTAATTTTACTGTCTTATATAATAGTCAGTTATCTGACACTACAATGAAAATTAGGGATTGACTTAATCCATTCATGACTATTATCGATATTTCGATAACTGCGCCACCTGTCGATCGATACGTGTTCCAGGTGTTAATATATTTTATTATGATTACATTGTGGTTATCCGCCCCTCATTTGTTGTGATTCATAATATCATAAAGCTGTTTTGGGAATAGTTTGTAAACAACACAGAAGTTAACATTATTTAAAACCTAGTGGCATTTAAAAAGGCGTAATGGCAGCAATGTTTTACATCAATAAATGATATTTATTTCTGTTAATTGGTTAAAAAAAACACTTTTTCACGTCAAAATGAAATTTTGTTGTTATAACTAGATGAGTTCGGTGATTAATGATCAAACCATCAACATGTTTAAGGGTTGTATCTTGAAACCTTTAAAAATAATTAGCAGTGCAGTGTTAGGTATCTAAAGGGAGCAGCTCAATTAGGCTCAAACAATATTGATTAGATTGAATTGAAAACCGGAAATCTACCAACGCAAATAAAATGGAGTGTTAAGGTGTATTTTTCTTTACTGTAATGCCAATAAACGCCTTTTTCTTTCTTTCTTTCTTATAAATGGACATAACGGTTTTTTTTTCAATACGCACAAAATAAAATAATTTACGAAGATGTGTTAAAATGCGAAATAATCAAACATTACACGTCCTAGTGTGCTAAGGGTCCGGACTTGGTCCCTAAGTTATTCGGTTAATAAATCTTAATATACCGCGCCGCGGCCGGCATGCTAATGCCTCCTAATGTTGCAGGGGCGGCCACGTTTGCCCAATATAATTATATTTTGTAGGTAAGGGGTAAAATGTGCACATAGTCTAACTCCATAACATTACCCTGTTGGTCGGCCTTTTTAAAAAGAAAATGGTTTTATTTTGTTTCATTATCATGGAAATAATAATCCCCTATTGGTTTTTATTTTATGGTCATTAGGAATATTCGTAGAAAATTATTCAACACAGTAATTAACTAGACTTAACATCTAGCTCACACACTGACTTATTAACTATTTTTTTTTAAGTTTATGAAAATCTTTACAATGGTTGTGTCATCGTATTTATCGAGCGCATATACGACCTGCGCAACTGGCGGACCAGCAGTCCCAGCACTGGCTGGAATAAAATCTCGATGCCACAATAAACGTCAAACGTAAAATGACAATTAGGATTAATTTATATAAGTAAGAGAATTTACATAGGTAATACTTTAAAATAATTATATGCAATAAACCATTTTTCCTCATTTTGTAAATCATTATTAATTTACTGAAAACTTACATAAGTACCCATAGTTGTAAATATGTGAGCACAATGTGTATATCACATAATTAATTTAAGTATCTGTCATGGCTTCATTTTTATTTCTTTTACCTATTTTAGTATAGTCGTGTTATTCTATGTACATCGTCTTCACATTATAATATAATTATACAATTCATGTACTTATACAAAATAAAGAGTAACGGTGAGTTTCTTGCCAGTTTTTCTCTATACGAAAACTGTCTTTTAGAAGGGGAGACTAGAATCAATTCTATTTTATTGTAAACTAGCAGCGCCCCGCAGTTTCACCCGTATATGTTTCGATCTCGTGGGAATATTGGGATAAAAAGTATCCTATATGTTAATCCTGGTTATAAACTATCCGTGTGCCAAATTTCATTCAAATCCATTCAATAGTTTTTGCGTGAAAGAGTAACAAACAAACTTTCGCCTCTATAATATTAGTGTGATTATGACGTATAAAAGTGCCTTTTGTGCCTATTTGAAATAAATGCTTTGAATTTCTGAATTATTTACGTAACTAGACGACACCGAATGACTTTCCGATATTGCCAAATAGATAAATAAAAATAGAACGTAAATGCGACTGCATGTGCATAAATATATTTACAACTTAAAATGGTTTGGCGTCTATCTGTTACATGTATCCATTATACAATTAACGCAAAATCGCATGCAGAAACTAAAAAGTTTTATACAAAAAAGGTTCGGAATAATTAATGATAGAAAAAGATTTCCATGTAACGTACCCGGCGACCATTTAACTGTCTAATCGTTGAGAATATCGAATGAGGGGCACGCTTGCCATTTATTTTTATCGATGTCGGTACCCAGTATAGTGTCACAACACTAGGGCTATGCATCTTTTTAATAATGAAGGGATTTGGTAAACAAAATGCGACACGGGCAGGGCAGAGACATTTTTTATTTATTTTTATTTGATTCCGTAGTAGAGCGATGTGCGATGTTAATTTTAATATGAATTAGCAGATTTAAATGCTGTTTAACTTACGGAGCAATTCTGCGAATATGAAATTAACATTTTTAAAGTCAGATTTTTTATTTGCTAGACTAAAATTACAGCTGCGATCGACCAGAGAGGCAGTTCTCGTAATTTTCATGAACGTTGACAGTCTGAGCTCAGTCACCATCTGTCAAAAATACCTCTGATTTAGTTACATTTTTGACAAGTATTTGACATTGATTTTCAATGAGATGAGATTGCGATTAGATTTTGAACGTTTTTAAATTACGGGAAGTAGCCTTTTGTTTTTGTCAACATGACATTAATGTAATGATAGCAGTTATTTTGGTCTAGCAAATAATAATATTATTAGGGGCTGATTTTTCAATCGACAGATAACTTTTATTTGAGGAATAAAATTGACGTCTGACAGTTTTTGTATGGAAGAACTGTCAAAAATTCAAAATTAACCCTCCGATAAAATTATCTGGCGTTGGAAAAATCAGCCCAATTTTATTCATGGAATAAAATTGACGTCTGACAGTTTTTGTATGGAAGAACTGTCAAAAATTCAAAATTAACCCTCCGATAAAATTATCTGGCGTTGGAAAAATCATCCAAATTTTATTTGTGGAATAAAATTGACGTCTGACAATTTTTGTATGGAAGAACTGTCAAAAATTCAAAATTAACCCTCCGATAAAATTATCTGGCGTTGGAAAAATCAGCCCTAAGAGGTACAAACTTGTAAGTTTGGGTGTAGGAGGTATTCTCCGAAACTTCTCATTCAATTCAAAAAAATACTTTACTGATGGAAAGCTAAACTCTTGCCGAATGCTATAGAGGAAATACAGGGTTATTTTTAAATTGACTAGCTAAACTCCACAGACGCGATGGGAATCGATATCTAAAGCTGATAAAACAAAAAATAAATTACTTTTATGATTTTTTTTTGTGAGATCATCGACAGTTATTGTAGCACTTTAAATATCAGTTTTTTTGTATAAACTTCACAGACGTAATGTGTATATATATATATCTAAACACGATAAAACTTAGAAAACTGTTTTTCTCAACTCATACTTCAAGTAACAGCGGACGTTGACCTCCCAAAAAAAACATCAAATCTTTTTATTTTTCACGATTCCCACGAATTTTACGTGTTTATTTTACAGCTTTCACTAGGGGACTAACTCTGAAATCACGAAAAAAAACAGCTGTTTTATACAAAAGTTCAATACCTACTAGTTGGCCCAAAATGTATGAAACAGCTGATTTTTTTACCCTGTGTGAACTGAACATCCTGTAAAAATTTGGAACCGGTACAAAAACTGTGAGAAATATGGATCGGTGGCCTCGCATGTACAGCACAGTGAACAAACGTGCGAACAAATTGGAATCTCGAACAATGCACGGCAAACATCGATCGACATACAGACCGACGGCACATCAAACCTGTAGACTGAGTAGTGTGACCATACGGCACAGAGGTTATAGAACATTTTGAAATTGATAATAAGTAAAAAATCGATATCGCAGCAGTGCGCGGCCTAGCTGACGGACGTCAGACGGTTGATCATCAGTTCAGACGACGCGTGCCTTTGTTTCAGCCGCTGATGTCAAAACAAGGGCGCGTGTCTTTTGTTTCTCAAACGGCTTCTAGAATATTGTAGAAGCTACGCCTGTTTCCAGCGGATTGTGGCAGGAGCAGTTCGAAATAGGTTCGGTTCGCAATATAAAGAGATACTATGACGACCGTAAGTACTACTCCTGAATATTGTATCTATGCTAGTTGCGCGGTAAACTCTGCTTGCGAGAAGCAGAATTTTGCGTGACGTCAATATGACGCCTTGTTCGCATGTGGCGTTGTAGATACCGGTATGGGTACACTAACATCTGTTTTTAACACTAGGCGACACAGTTTAATATAAATTATTTGCCAAAATAAAAGCGCACTATTGGATTTTAAACGCTCGACTCAGCGTTGTTACCTGTGCACTTGATAAACTTATGACTGACTTATCAGTGAGTGCAGCTCGCGTACCCGAATTTTGGGCCAAACATTTACTATATTTTTAGCCATCGATACTAGGAAGCGCCGTGTTTTAATCCAAGTACAATAATATTTAAACATTAGGTACATACGCCAGCACATCATGCTACCCGAAACTGTAAAATTTTCCCAATCAAAATTGAACCTTATGCTTCAGCGATAAAGTTGAAAATCTATTAAAGAAATTTGACAGATTGTAGTAGTTTGATGTGCTGGCGTCTGTACATTTAGGTCTCGTACTGGAAACCAGCATAAAGGATGTAAACTAGAAAGTGATGTCATCGGAAAGTCAAGATCCACATAGTGTACTAGGTAACACGAAAGTGTTCACCACTCTCCCGAAATCGGAAATGTCTATCATGGTGCGCCTACCGCTACCTATACGGTATAATATTTTTATGGTAGTGCTAAAAAGTCCGACCGGAGGATTTCCGACCTCCCTTTGTTCTGATATCATAAAGTTAATAGTGTAAGGATAGCGATACACTTCTGCATTTGGGAGATAAGTCGCCAGAACAAAGACTGGCTTTGTAGTATTTACCTAGGTTAATGGAGTTATAGAGGTATGAGGAACAGGGTGTAAAGTTCACTCATACTCTATAGAAAAGGGAGGATCCTCCGATCAGACGGGTGTTGTGTCTGGCGGACAACTGCCCGATGATTCATGTCGGGACGTTGTATCTATGCTAGTTGCGCGGTAAACTCTGCTTGCGCGATGCAGGATTTGCGTGTCGTCAGTATGACGCGTTGTTTGCATGTGGCGTTGTAGATACCGCTATAGAGTGTAAATGCCTAATTAATAAAATGGACTACAAATAATGTGATTTGTTGAAGCTTTTAATTATAGGCACGAGCTGTTAGACAACTATAACTGAGCGAAAACCAAATGAAAACAAAATCAAAAGTCGGCGGTAGAATTGGGCTGTGGGTCCAGTCGACCTATTCAAAATGTGATTGGGTTGAGTGATCCTGTGCGTGGGTCCATTTCGAGTGGGTCCAGTTGAACAAAGACTCAAAAGGTGCCTGATGTGTTTTGGTCCATCACTGGTTGTGGCAAAATCGATTGAATGCTCGCTTCTGTGTTCTTAACGTGTATGCAGGTCGGCCAGGCGAGCCACACCGTCGTCATGCTGCAGGGACGTCTGTTATCTTTCCTATCTTGCTGACATTGAGGGCGGCTTTAAATTGGGCAAACCAGAAAAGTGAAGTGGTAGTGGGCTGGCCCTGTTTGTCGAAGGACCGATGGCCAGTAGGGCAAGCTTAGCGTGAGACGCCCGTCAGCTATATGGACCGACGACCTTAAGTGGCAGGAAAAGACAGAAGAGCAGGCTGTCGTGGTCCAGCTGGGAGAGGCTTAATCCAGTAATGGACTGCGATAGGCTGAGTTGATTTGATTTTTGATTGAGACGACGGTGACGTTATTCATCATCATGAGTTCCTGTCCTCATTCCAGTTTATTTGAGATCAGCGCAGCACGTCGTCTTCCAATCTAACTAACTTCGTCTAACTTCGAGAAAGAGGTCAATCGTCAAATCCGACTCGGCTGGGCAGCGTTCGGGAAGCTACGCAATATCTTCTCGTCCCACATACCGCAGTGTCTCAAGACGAAAGTCTTTGACCAGTGCGTGTTGCCAGTTATGACTTATGGCACTGAAACGTGGTCGCTCACAATGGGCCTTATAAGAAGGCTAAAAGTCACCCAAAGGGCAATGGAGAGGGCTATGCTTGGAGTTTCCCTGCGTGATCGAATCAGGAATGAGGAGATCCGCAGGAGAACCAAGGTAACCGACATAGCCCGCAGAATTGCCAAACTTAAGTGGCAGTGGGCAGGGCACATTGCTCGCAGAACAGATGGCCGATGGGGCCGAAAGGTTCTGGAGTGGCGACCACGTACCGGAAGACGTAGAGTTGGAAGGCCTCCCACAAGGTGGACCGACGACCTTGTGAAGGCCGCAGGAACCCGTTGGATGCGAGAAGCACAGAACCGGTCGAAGTGGAAGTGCTTGGGGGAGGCCTATGTCCAGCAGTGGACGTCTTTTGGCTGAAATGATGAATCCACATTTTCTATAACTAAAACTGTTGTTAGATTGTAAAGCTAAATAAGTTTTCTATTAGGTATAAAGATATTAAGTAACGAACTGGACCTTGTATATTTCCATATATAGAATTTTTGTTTATTCGGTCGCTTGGCTGCATATTTATATAATACAGTGCCGAGTGCGTCCGAAGTCGAGCAAATAGTCAGGGAACTCAACCAGTGTTTGCAATCGACCGGCCGGCACTGTAAATAGTTCATGTGTATCTACAGTGTGTTGTTGAGCATGATCTCTGAGTAACGTGAGCTGTCTACAAGTCGTTCTTTAAATCTATCAAATTCTGGGATGAATAGAACTTTTTTGAGGTTCCTGTTTAGCTTGCCAACCCCGAAAATTTTTCGCTTCCGCTAATCAAAAAATTTGTCGGTTATTTTTACCTTATTAAATACTTTGTTATTACCGTATTGCTATTACAAGTTTTTTTCGTGTCTGTTGGTGATATTATCATAGACAACAATAACAGTGTTAAGACAGTTGTTATAACTAGGTACTTATATCTCTGATCTCAAAATTCGACGTATTCCACATTGGGCACCCGCTTAAATGGCACCTGAGTGAATGCACTTGACACACAGCGGCACATTCACTCAGGTGCCACTAAAGCGGGTGCCCAATGTGGAATACGTCCAAAATTCAACTGAAGTCCTCAGACAGACATTCTCAATAGCTATTGATTTAAACGTGTGGTCGACCGCCAGCCGTTGGCTGATGTTGCAAATAAACTGAACGGTATTACCGGTCCCGAATAAAATATAGTTAGGATTAAAATTAACGCCAACGACAAAATCTATTGACGACAATTTTCTCTTTATTCATTTACCATTTCATTTTTTTTCCGTTTTTAAACTTTTTAGATTAGTGTACCTACTTATTATAATATTATATTATTGTATTATATATGGTATTGTGTTAAAGTTTCTATTACTGTTTAGAAAATAGTGTTAGTTCTATAAATTATTTTTAAATTGTAAATAATAAGTTAGGGTAGACTTGTAAAATGACCGCATTGTCGCATTGGGTACATACACCTAATGATAGTTGTAAGGAAGATTAAATTCTGTGATAAAACCCTGTGAATAGACAAAGAGTTCGAAACAATGGGAGTTCATGCACAGTAGCCGGTTGTCAGGCATCGCCCCGGCCAGGCGCGGCGGCCACACGGACGCAGTGCGACGGACAGACAAATACATTTGTGTTCGTGTTGTATGTTTCTCCGGGACCACTTCGCGCCACACTGCGACATTCTTCGTACGCGTTTTATTATTTATTTATTGTGCGTAGCAAAGCATCGACTTTTTTGTCGACGCTGCTTTTTTTAAAACTCCGAGGTGTAAAGGTTAGTAGTGTTTGCTTTGTACGACGGTTATTCATACATCACGATATTTTTGTTGAAATGCGTTTCACGGGCCAAATGTGTTACCTAGATGGATTACCAATTCTTAGTATTTCTTCGATTCAATGCTTCGATCAACAATTATTGTTGACCGAAGATTCAAGGTCAAGTTACGAAACGCCCGCTGCACAGAAAAAAGAATGTTGTTGAACGATGACCAACGGCGGTATCATCCATATTTATATCGTCAACATTTTTGAGCCTTCGAGCCGGATCAAGCACTTGAATTTTTGTTGATCTTAATCTCTGAATTTCACTGTTCAATCATATAGGATTGATGATGGATAAGTGTTGGGTTAGATCCACTTATCCACAAAATATCTATGATTCAGTAACTACCTACTGGAAGTTCCAGAATTCTATCAATTAACTTACTAACTAATCTTTCCTATTCATCGATCTTGGATCTTTGATGGAATCCTTCGTTCCAATGGTGCTTGACATAGCAGCCATAAAATTTCAAATATAAAATAATTCTCTCTCGTCCATTCAGGCTGAGCAAGAATTTGCAGCATAACCGCAAAAATTGCTTCAGAATGTATATCTGGGAAATTTATTTTGTCGTATTTTGGAGTGTTTTTAAAATGATCCTTCCTCACCTTCTTTATAAAAGGAATTCGTGTGCAAAATTGTATGCCTATAGACCCATCGCATTAGGCCGTCCGTTATCTGTCAGTGAATGAATGAATGAATTTAATATTTTTAATACATTTTTAACTCTTCACACGTCGACTGTATAGGTGTACCATGTGTACCGATAACAATAAAACTGCCATTGTGTCTGTTAATTAGATGTGGAACGGGTAGGCACTTTTGGAGGTAAACTTAAGGATATAGAATAAATGTACAACAAGTAACCACAAACGTAAGAGGTAATGGTGATGGTTTTCATAATCCAAACCTATCTATTAATAATTAAAAATGTTGACCCACGGCAGCGTATCATCAAATCCAACTTAATTTGTTGACCTATCCTTACATACATAGGTAATACTTGTAAAATGTCACAACTTCCTAAATCAATTTCAAGTCGACCGCAAACAACACTGCCATCAAGTACAAACCGTCATCAATATGTATTAGAGGATCCAATCAATGAACGAAGCCCCATTCAGTAGCAGCCCAACACATAGTCGATAACAGTTACAATGAATAACGTAACACTAAACTTATTACTGTGACGATAAACGGGCAATTTTCACGGATTACAACTGGCTTCTTGGTGACGAACACACGGATGACCAAAATTACCAGCGTGTCGAGCAACATATCAATCTGCCCAGCTTTTTCCCAACCATATATTGGGTTCGATTTCTAGTCTAACCCTAATTGCGTAACACACTATCAGTCGTAATCTGAATAATTTTGAAAGATATTGCTAAACCACTGCACCATATGGTCCAAAAATTTGTCTGCTCAACAACGTAAATAACGCAATGAATGTTGTTGAACTGCCAAAATGAAAGCCATACCTGCTGGTAATGTGTTACTGTGTTAGGCAATTATCCCGCGGATGCAGCTGAATACCCGTAATTTACATGGAGCGACTGCCTATCTGACCTCCACAACCCATTACTGAGTAAAACGATACCCTTCCATAAGCTTGCCAAATAACATATCCCAATATGAATTCACGGTACTCATATGTTTGCTTCTTCATTTTGAGTTTGTCCGATTTTCTACTTCACTATTTTGACGTGTGATATAAACTAGAGATATTTTTAGATCTACTTGCAATTAGGTTATCGGTTCTGTTCTGTATAGATATTTCCACTAATTAGGAAGTTCAACGTTGATTGAAATTTAGCTCTACGTGCCACATGAACTATAAGGAATAATTGTTTGGGTAGCTCGTGTAACAAGAATGGCAATCCGCGAGTGTAGTGTGTGATTCGCTGGTGTATAAGTGATTTACGACCTCTTCATAAATATCTTGGATGTTTCGTATACAAATGTCATCAAATAAAACAAAGCATAAAATCAGAAACCTGTCCTAACCTAAAACTCAGCTAAACAAAGTGCTAACTATGATATGAATAATACTGCCGCATTTGCTACAACTGCAACGAAAGTTTAACAAAAGCTCGAGGTCCCAACAGGCCGTGTGTCACCGGTGTTAACGAAATACAAATATTAGTCAACACACGACACAAATTAAGACTAATGTCTAATGTAAAGCATAGTTTAACTTGAAACTAAGTGCTTGAACAAAGTGACAGTGGCTGATTACCTGCAGTTACATTCTAATATTAGTCTTTACAATACTCCGCGAAGGTGACGATCTGATAAGGTTTACAGGGCCAACATGGTCAGAGATAGCACGAAAGAAAAAGCACTGGTACAAAATATCAGCAAACAAAAAAAAACTTAAGAACTTTTGTGAGCGAAATTTTGTATAAATTGTTACACCAAAACTCACAACTATAACATTCTTAGTGGTATTGGCATATGCTTGGTTTCTATAAACGAAAACTAATCGTTTTGCTTACCATTCGTAGCATTTTTTATTCCCAAACTAGGCGTATAAATAAATTGTTAAGCTAATTTTACCTGTGATAGCTACTTCCATATAGGAGGATTTGGTGAAGATACAAGAGTTTTAATTTTAACTAATAACGGTCCATAAATTAAAGGAATCGGTCATTAGTCTATAAGAGCTTCTGTTGTAAGGATCGAAGCCACAAAAACGCCTTACGTTTGTAACCGACTGCGGATAAGGAAAGGTAGTCAACGCAACAGTCCTGTGTGTAAGTTAGCCCAAAAACTACTGCCGGTCGATTCTGTAAAAATCTCACAGTGAAAACTTAGGTGAAGTGAGTAAGTGAGTTTGTTTTTGCTAGAAATTGACACTATTGACAGCTCACTCCACGCTCACTTCACCTAAGTTTTCACGGTGAGATTTTTACAGAATAGCACAGCTGTTCCTATTTTGACAAATCAGTGTTTCATTTGTTAGTTCGTCACTATGTTTATTCCCGCTGTTGATGATTATGTCATAATTAAATTAGTTATATCCCTAAGTTGTTGTTGTAGTTTATAATGTACAGTCAGTTATAACAATTAGCTAAGTATAATAAAATATAACCATTTATGCAAAGGTGGGTCCTTTGCATAAATGGTTATATTTTATTATACTTATATACTTACTTATACTTTGCTCAAACAAATAAAATATAAAAGAATAATAAAATTCTATCGATTCGTATTCTAAAAAATCTCAACCGTTTATGCAAAGGTGGGTCAGCTAATTGATGTAACTGACACTACATTACACTATGGAATGCAAACAAAGACATGAATATGAGTTTGTCACTAAATTAATTATGTTCTGACATGTCACCACATTAGTAGATTGCACACGTGCGATACAGGGGCGGGTCGCTAGCTATTGATATACATAACGATTGCCAAAACTATTACTCGAGAGCATTTTAAGAAAAACGAATTCGTAAAATTAATGTAAAAAGTTGATATTCAAGTTGACTTAATATAAGCATGTTAAAAAAGAACCAAAGGTATCATAAAATGTATATAATTATTAACAGTCTGACAAACACGGCTACCGCATAGCTGGCAGGTATCTCAATAAAAATGTGTCTCAATAAAAAGTTAAGACATGGAGCTTAAGATCCATAAAACTCCAATACTTAGGTTGATTCTACTACGAAGTTTTTACTAAAGCGTTTGACAGCCTCGACCACCCATTAATATAGCTTTTAAAAGAGCATAACTTAAAATTACATTTTTATTCGTGCAACGCGAAGGTTGAATCAGGTAGAAGGTGCCGTGAAATGTATCAGTGTAGTGCAACTTTTGAACTGGACGTGCGAAGAGGGACTCTCACAAGGTGAACGGTTGGGCCCAATTCTTTTTATATTGTGTGTTTTCAGCGGATGTTGGTAAGGGTATAACGGTGTGAGAGATTCGAAAATCACCTGTTGACTGTTATCGATATGATAAGCAATAATAATTTATGTTTAATAGAAAACTATATTTTAATGACCTTAAACTCTTCAAATAGTAGGAAACATTTTGTATTTTTTATTTTTATAATACGAACGATTGCATATTATATTATGGTAATAAAATCGTGACCGCACCTGTGACCTTTTGAATTAAATGAAATCTTTTCTTCTAATTCGTACAGCGGTATAGTATGGATCACTGACCTGCACTCTACTCTCGGTGAGACCGATCCTCATGGCGATTTCCTCACGCATGAAGATGTCAGGGTAGTGCGTCTTAGAGAAACATCTCTCCAACTCGTTCAGTTGTGCCGGTGTGAACCTTGACATAAACAAAACAAGAATTATTGATGTTATCGATTAAACGTGACGTGATTTCCAGTCACTCTGGGACCGAACTCAATTCTGTTGACTGTCAACTTGTGATGTATTTTTGAAAGTTTGCTGCGTGCTTTAACTGCTATAAGTCACAAGCTGTTAGTCCTGCGCCTGATCTCTCTCCGGTCGTGTCGGATTGCCGTCCCATCGGACAATGAGAGTGAGGGAAGAGAGAGGGCACCTATGTATGTCTGCGCACACACCTTGTGCACTATAATACCTCCCGCGACGATGACTAGTCTCCGCTTGGTTGGCAGATTGGTCGCCATGGCCGAAACTTGGTCTGGAGAATTTTTTATAAGTCAACAAATAAATGAATACAAAATTGTTTTGGTTTTCTTACCTCGTCCGATGTCTCTTCTGCTTGGCAGGCTTATCGCTGTCGGAGGCTGATGACGACATGCTGACTGGCACGGTGGCCATGTGCCCTCCACTGTGCTGTTGGTGGATGCCACCTGTACAGAATAACTTATTAGTAAATGTTTTCGAACGGAAGGTTTTTAATAAACTTTTGTTGATTAGAGAATTTATGCCGGAAGGTTTACATATATAATAAATTAATATGTATTTTACAGCACATAAATCTCGATGGTTTGACATGTCGCCACATCAGTTGGTCGCACCCGTGCGAAGGACAGGCAGGTAGCTAGTCTTGTTATAAAACCACTAACTTCTACCCGCGACTTCGTCCGCATAAATCCTATGACCCGTCGGCATGATTTTTTCCGACAGACATCTTCAACAATCATCGTCATATATGTCAGCCAAAAGATCAAATAAAAAGTAATTTATTTAATCACATATTAACACTAAAATATACATAGTTGTACAAATGGTCATAGGATTTATACAAGTATATAATAAAAAACTGGCCAAGTGCGAGTCGGACTCTCACATGAAGGGTTCCGTACCACAAGGCAAAAACGCCGAAAAAAACACGTTTGTTGTATGGGAGCCCCCCTTAAATATTTATTTTATTTTAATTTTATTATTTATTATTAAAGTAAAAATACTACTGAGTATTTTGTGAATATTTCAAGTGCCTACCTGTTGCCATTATTGATATCGAGCAAAAAAATCGCGTTTTTTGTATGGGAGCCCCCTTAAATATTAATTTTATTTTGTTTTTAGTATTTGTTGTTATAACGGCAACCGAAATACATAATTTGTGATAATTTCAACTGTCTAGCTACCGCGGTTCTTGAGATACAGCCTGGTGACAGACAGACGGACGGACAGACGGACGGACGGACGGACAGCGAAGTCTTAGTAATAGGGTTCCGTTTTTACCCTTAACCCTAAAAACTAACCCTAAAAAAGGAAAAGAAAAAGACAGGAGCTCATTGGGCATCAAAAAATTCATCCGCATCGCTGTCAATGGCATAAGTGCCCAAAAGGCTAGCAGCATTACCACGTTGGATGGCAATGCTTATTCTTTGGGCTAAAAATAGGCCAGCCCTCTGGTCACGTGAAGAGTCAACTAACCGCTTGGCGATGTCCCGAAATATTCGATGAGTACTCGGATCCCAAGGCCCTAGTGTTTCAACCTCAAACGGCTCAAACATGTAGCTCCCAATAAGGTTGTTATATATTTGCGCCGTTTGAGGTTTTCTGCTTAAACCTTAAAGGATTATACACTTAAACCTTTCTCATGAATCAGTCCGGCCATTGGTGAAAACCCTATGAAAATCCGTTAGGAAGTAGTTGAGTTTATCGCGTTCAGATAGACTCGGCGGTGGTTTGTTTTATATTTAGTGAGAATAGATTTAGGACAGTGGGCAGTCCCTGCGTGACCCGTGTGTTGTATGCGACTGCATAAAGCACACGGGTCACGCAGGGACTCGCCCCATTAACTGCCGCAATTCACATAAGTTTATAGTCCTATACCTACCATATAGTAGGTATTATACCTTGCCACCATACCATACCACCTTACCATATAGTATTTATACTTTGCAGAGTAAGCAAGCTGAAGTGTCAGTGGGCTGGCCATGCTTGTCAAAGGACCGATGGCCGGTGGACCAGACGTCCTGGAGACCGCGTATCGGCAAGCGTAGTGTATGTATACGCTCCCCAACTAGATGGACCGACGACCTTAAAAAGGTGGCTGGGACAAACTGGATGCGGAAGGTGTTGTGGCGCAGGCTGGGAGAGGCCTATGTCCAGCCCTGGACTGCGATAGGCTGAGTTGATTGATTGTATCTATACCTTGTAAGTGTTCGGAGCGTATATTGTGCGCGATGTGCAGACGCGGCCCGAGCGCATGGTGCGACCGGTCGAGGCTCGGTTTGATCTCGTGTGGCTTGCTGTCCTCGGAGCACGAATCTTTGTGACCTGCGGATACACATGCTTGTAAGGCGCCTGTCTTAAACGAAGTGTGGTGGATAGTGATCGTTTAGATTTGATGACGTGCTCTTAAGGATTAGCTAATGTAGGCAACTCAAACAATACACATATAGGTACATACAACAAACCTAGACGTACAAATCGAAACATTCTTAACCATAGAAGTCGGAAATTGTACCATGGGAACGACCAGACGGACCAGGACAAAAACGCGTCTGTATCCAATTTCATCCAAATCCGTAACAACTTTTACCATTTAGTACATTTTGACGAGTTATGCGAGCACAGTTATGCACGCACAACATCATCTTCAAGGTTAATACTTGAATTTAAAAAGACCTGACAGACAATCACTTCCCCATAGCAATAGCTGACTCTTCAATGTCTGATCATAAACAAATATATAATGAACTCGAAAAAACTATATGCTCTAGAAAAATACGATCCCAATACTAAGCATTTAATTTTACGAAACTACATCATCATCTGCCTAGCTTTTTCCCAACTATGTTGGGGTCAGCTTCCAGTCTAACCGGATGCAGCTGAAAACTGTAACTTACTTTTACGAAACTACATGCTATGCTAAAACTACAAATTTTGAAGAATAAGACGATGACTACGCACTACAAGAAAACAAAATAAAGTCAATAATAGACAAAAGTAAAACAACAAATTTTGAATAAATAGAAGTATAATAATTGATGATATGCTGATCAAGATGTTTATTTCTCAATAGAATTAAAAAATCACTTATAGAGAAAACATAAAAAGGTAAGTGGAAAATGATAATCCTTGATATCAATAGATATTGACCTCAAAAAAGCGTTTGACTACGGTGTCAAACGCTTTTTTGAGGTCAATATGAATTGGTACTTAAAAACCTAGAAACCATCAACATTACCGGCACTGCCTTAAAAATGTTCGATTCCCATCTTAAAAACAGGGTACAGTTAGTTAGGACAGGTAATAATGATCAAAGTGACGCATTTCGTGTGGAGTTCCCCAGGGATACATTTTAGGGCCTCTGCTCATTTTATGTAGGTCATTATTCAGGAAATAAAACTAAACCGTCATATTACTCTATACGCAGATGACACTTGCTTATTTTATTTCGGATCTTCCATTCATGATTTAGTTTGCCAGGTTCAGAGTTTTAAACACCCTTTTTTCATGATTTCAACATAACTTATAAAAGATAAAAAATTCTAAAACATATATTTTAAATCTTATTTAAAGCAAAAAATAAAAGACCTCCAGTTCTCCACATACACAATTAGTAATTTACAATGCCTTTCAGTAATTAAATAGTTTTCTGTCGTGGACTCACTCACTTGAGTCCTAAATAATAACATGGTTTACTTCACTACTTGGATGACTCCGAGACATAGTGCGATGTATTCCACATACGAGTATTGCGTCGGCACCATCTACTATAACGCCTTCGTAAAACCACACCTACTATACGGTTATATATGTGTGGTTAAATATGGTGTATATATGCGGTTGAAATTTGGGGTAGTGCGACCAAGACTAAGCTAGCAAGTCCCCGAGCTACACAAACCAAATACCCATATTTAACTCAATTACAATGCATAATTTATGAAGAAAACAAAAAAGCATGTATTTTTATCTTTACGGCTCTCAACAAAAGTCTAAACTCAAACTTAAAGCATTTATTTCAATTAAACCATTTACAGGCACTTTTGAATTGTCAAGAATTCGGTCAGTCAGAAAATATGAAGCTAGTTGCCCATTCCAAAGCGTAGGTACCTATGGAGAAAAACGGGCATGAAACTCCATGGAAATTTTTGCAAAAATATTAGTAAGTATCATATCTGTATATTATATCTAAGTATCTATTGACTAATGTATTGTTTAATAAAGTAAAACAAGAAAGATAACTATAGGTATTAATGGTTCTAATGATTATAATTCTTTAAATATGTACCTGTTATTGTCGCGAATCATATTTTGATCAAGATACAACCTGACACTGACCAGCAAATTGCAAAAAACGTAAGAAAATTTGAATTTCGCGGTCTCAACTACCCATTCACCTTAACTAAGTATTTAATCGCAAAAAACTTCCTACAACTAAATGCATTGGATGGGTGTATCATAATAATTGACACAGTGACGATTACTACGAACTTCATAATTATAATTTTGCTAAGAAACATTGTTCTCATGCAAGTTGAAATCTGAATACAAGTCAGTAGTTTTAAAAACTTGATGTTATTACACCTTAACCAATTTAAAAGTAATTAAATTATGCTACAATATTAAAATTGTACCTACTTGCTTTATATAATAATTAGGTAATATAACGCAGCAAAGACAATGTAGAGTCCGTCTCATGAAGGAAGTCTCGCAGACGCGGCGCTACAGACATACGACGGAATCATATATCCTTATTTATATACATATTTATCTCAACATCATAATAATAGCACTGGTTAATAAAATTTACAATCTTATATAGACAAAAGTTGTCTGTGATAGAGTGTTGTTGTAGGAATGTTGCTAAGTTGTATATTATGTTAGTTGCACTTATTGCCGCGGGACGACGGATTCTAGAATCGGAATTAACTTAGAAGGTGCAAGACAATAGAAATATTTAACACAAAACAACACAGCACAAAATAGACAACGTTGAATCTGAACCAAAGTAGAAGATACTACAACAAAAATATCTTACGCAAAATAACAACCGGCAAAGATAACATATCTTAGCATCGGAGCAACGGAGAGTGCGAAAGACACAGAAATATTATTTTTACACAATAACTCTATGCAAATCATATTTCGATCATCGAATCTGATAAGTACCACAAGGTTTTAAGGCACGGTTTTAAGGTTCCGAACTTGAAAACACCTTTTTAGTATCACTTTTTTGACCTTCTGTCACAGAGGTTTTTCTCGAGATCTATGCATACCTAGTAGGAATTTTTATTTTGGTACCTATAAATAAAGTCCTCCAGACCGTATTTCGGCCACGGCGGCCAATCTCAACGGAGACTAGCCTTCGGCGCGGGAGATATTATAGTGCACAAGTGTGCGCGCAGACACAGGTGCACTCCCTCTTCCCTCACTCTCATTGTCCGATGGGACGGCAATCCGACACGACCGGAGAGAGATCAGGCGCAGGACCAAAGGCTTAACGTGCTTTCCGAGGCACGGGGGTATCACACCGCCAACTTCCAAACTCCGGGCTGCTACTAAGAAATTCCTAAAAAATTCTTATCCTATTCTTCCTCTTATCTCTATTCTTCCTATTCTTATTCTTCTTTAATTCTTTTGGTATAATGTCTCGGCAAAGCGCACATAGCTGGTCAAAGATCAAGAAATATAAATTTTTTTTTTGGCGCCTATTTACGGTGTTATGTAAAAAAGTTGATTAACACAATTATCGTGTTTGATAATTTATATTATTTTATTAAAAGTGCTTTTCACACCACCTGTTCGGTAATGCCAAATAATATGTCATGCAAATCTACTACTGGAAACGACACAGCATGTTTTCATGTGAAGACTAATCTCGTAGTTGAGAACGTTCACATTCAAGTCGCAATTTCATCTCAGCGACTTTCAATGTCTAAAATAGGTAAATATCGGGATACAACTATCCTATATGTCTTTTCCCGGGACTCAAACTATCTCTAGGTATACTAAATTTCATCTAAAGAGGTTCAGCGGTTTTAGCGTGAAGAGGTACAGACAGACAGCCAGACAGACACACTTTCGCATTTATAATATTAGTAAGTATGGATGTTAGCATGCACGTGAAATTATTTATTTGTGGAAGTCGCCTCTGCGGCGTAAGCCTACCGACATAAATACTTGACGGATTAGATACTTATCCGGACGGATAGGTATCTATTGATATTTTCTCCATAGGATTCGCTTCATACAGACGTACCTTATTGAAACAGTGCGAACAAAGTACGTCCACGAACTCAAATTGGTTTGTTTTGTAATGTTTTAGATTTAGGTCTACTAGACACACTTTATTTACACACATTCACACCCACACATACACAAACACACCCCCTCACTCGACTCACCACACCAACACTCCTTATTCTAATTTGTTTTATTCAATTTTAATTGGGTACATTACCTGTCGACAGCGATGCGGATGAGTTTTTGACGCTATTTTCTAGTTTCTGTATAGTTTTAGTTATATTAGAATTTAATTTTGTTATTTTTACCTGTCTAAATAAATTTCTTTTGATTTTAATTAGGTATAATATTTTCACATTTGTGTTTTGTTTTATATTAGGTACGAGTATACAGCCTACATGTAGGCTGTATACTGATTATTGTGATACTCACATAGGGAGTCGACACTGTCTCTCCTAAAGACAGACTACTTAGTAATCTAGCCAAGAGAGCTGCGATTCAACCAACAATTCGTTGCTACACCATGTAATTAATAATGCACACTTTGTAAGTCCCTCATGTACCTACTAGAAAACCTTTATATACCATAATATATTATTATTATTTCCTCCTTTGTCTCTATTAATAATAATATCGTCACTGGAAAGGAGAAAATGCTAAGATTAGCAAGACCATCTGAGCCAATTAAAATTGGCTCAGATTGTCTTGAAACTTAAACAAATCGACGCAAAAAAAAATCTAATTCAACGATATAGTCAACTCATTTTGACCCCAATGTCGCTTTAAGCATTTTCTCCTTTCCAGTAACGATTGCATATCTGTCATATCATGCATACCTGTTAATTGCATAGATACTGAAATGCCAATTTTAGATTTGAAATTAGGCTATTAAGGGGACTAAATGACCTAAAGCCCGGTCTCTGTCGGACTGCATAGAAAAGATAGAGAAGCGCGATGACACAACCTGGTATTTAATTATATATTTACAAAAAATCTAATGTTTGGACTAAAAAATTAAAACACTAGTGCTTTAGTATGTTGCATGTGAAAAACAGAATGATTGTATGTATACCTATTGGTATGGTTTGTATTGTAAAAATAAAGTTTTTAGAGATATCTTTTTCTATCGTATCAAAGTAGTTGTATCTAACTAGCACACACTATCACACTATCTAACTAGCATATATCCTGAAGAATATCATATATTTTTCTGATTTTGTTTACTGTAGTCGATAATATACTTTTAGGCATTATAAAACTTGCGTTTTTTTGCGTTTAGATCCTGTAGTCCTTTTAAATTATATACCTACTTGGCGAAACAAAAAATGTAATCAGAGGGGCAATTCTCGTAATTTTAAGAACGTTCACAGTATCTTAGACACAATTTGTCAAAAATACCTCTAATTTCTGTAAATTTTTGACAAGTTTTTGACATTGATTGTCGCTCAGATGAGATTGCGACTAGATTTTGAACGTTTTTAATAGCCAGAAAATAAACGAGAATCGCCCTTCTGTTCTCTTCAGCAAACTATTTAAAAAAAACCTCTAACGATACTAAAATGAAACTACACCGTTTAATAAATCCAATTTGGACGAAGAACAAAGTGTTAATGCGTGAAATTGGCAAAGTTTGGTCGTCGGCTCCTAACAACGACTTTGCGATACTCGGCATTTTCTATTTGCCAAGAAATTGCGAATTTTCAAGCATAAAACTTGTGTCTCAAGTTGTAATAGGATATGAAATGGTACCGCTTATAGCCGAAATGGTAGACAACGACGTTTTACAAGATGAGTTTTAAGATATTATTTTATGTAGGTATACGAACCATGACATGTGCCTCCTGGCTTTTGTGACATGTGCCTCCTAGCTTTTACGAGCCATATAATGTGTTATTGTGCAAATGATTATCTGGTTGAGTCCGTTAAAGTGGAAAAAAATGTTTGTTAGAGGCCAAACCCGGTTTTAGGATGAACTAGTTTCGCCTACGCCAAACCAGTTCTACCTACACGGGTTGCATGGTTGCGGTCGGTCGATAGGCGACCCAGGATGCAAGAGCGAACAAAGAGCACCCAAAGGTTAGGTTTGGTTAGGTTACTTTAAACCCTTTACACAGAAATAGCTCCGTCGACATAGGATGCAAGGGCGAGCGAATGAGAACTAGTTTCGCCTAGGCGAAATTAGTTTATCTTAAAATCGGTTTTGGCCGGTAACATATTTCACACTTTAACGGATTGTACCCGGTAATTTGCAGATTACCTAATTAATGCGCATATTAAGAGTGTTTACGACGTACGGCATTTCATACAAACTTTCAAGCCCTTTTTTTTCGAAATGAATGAACCGAATTTAATTAAACTTCATAGGCATAAGCAATGATATTATAAGTGTAAAAAGGTTTTACTTATAATATCATTGCGCATAAGCAGGATACAAAGGTCTAAAAAGTTAATAGAGAACATTTTCGAAATGTCTTATTCAAAAAAAGATAACTAGAAATCTTTGTTTCTATGGAAAATTTAAAGTTGGTCTAATTTGGCTGTAACACAATTTTTCGAAAATGTTCTCTACTAACTTTTTAAGTATATCTGGGCATCCCAATTTGATGAGTAGTACCTAATCTACAGATTAGCTATTAAAGCTCTCTGTCACAGGCTGCGTCATACGACATACCTAATGGTTTGGGAAAAGTATATGACTATAAACAAAGAAGTTGAATTTGAAATCGATATGAAATGATGTTCCTTTGTAAGGCATTTGAGAACGACTGGACCGAATTGGCTATTTTTTGTTTTAAAATGTTCGTAAAAAAAAGTTGTAATTGCCTGAAAAATTTGAAAATTCGGGATTACTGAAAGGGCCTTTTTTCTATTGGGTTTTTGTATGAGCTCAATACCAGTCTGTCAGCTCAGCTATTCCATAAATACAACCCAAAGTAGAAAATTGCTACCAGCATCAAGTTTAGTAAGTCTGTCAACAAAATAAAATATGCAAAACCTTTCACTTCGTCTAATGAAAGGTGAATAAAAGGAAGTTCACCTTGTTTAAGGGGCTTACAGGAGCTGAACAGAAAAAACGCAAGTTTTAGAAACAATAAAAGTATATTTATTTATTTATTTAATCAGTAGTACAGTCACGAGCAAAAGTATGTAAACACTTGGCTTTTTAAAAAGGCGATTTTCTTCTTTATTTTTGAATGAAATTTTATATTAGTAGGAACATAGTATTTTCGAACCCATAGGTATGGGAGATGTAAGGTGTCGTATTTTAACGTAGCATTCGTTATTTCGTGAAAAAATCGTAATTTAAAGTTACCAAGTGTTGACATATTGGTGCTCGTGACTGTACACATACATTTTATACATTTAAGTTGGTGCCAACATAAACTCATTAGATCGACTACAGTAAACAAAATCAGGAAAATATTATGATATTCTTCAGGATATATGCTAGTTAGATAGTGTGTTGAAAACATAATACAACTTTGATACGATAGAAAAAATCATGAAGATACCTACGTCTAAAAACTTTCTTTTTACAATAAAAACTATACTAATATACATACAATCAATCTGATTTTTAGTCAGATTATTCTACAAGCAACATACTAAAGCACTAGTGTTTTAATTTTTTAGTCCCACCCATACATTTTTTGTAAATAGATAATCACATCACACTAATATTATAAAAGCGAAAGTTTGTGTGTGTGTGTGTGTTTATATGTTTGTTACTTCTTCACGCTCAAACGGCGGGACTAATTTTGATGAAATTTTGTATCGAGGTAGCTGACACCCTGGATTAACATATAGGCTATTTTTTATCCCGATATTCCCACGGGATCGACATTTACGCGGGTAAAACCGCGGGGCGCAGCTAGTTGCTTCATATTTTGCAATAAATTACCAGCATTGTGTCATCGCGCTTCTCTTTCTTTTCTATGCAGTCCAACAGTGACCGCGCTTTAGGTCATGTAGTCCCTATCCCATGTCCTTCCCCGGGATGCAGTCTATCTCTCTACCAAATTTTATCGAAATCTGTTCAGTGGTGTAGGCGTGAAGAGGTAACACAGGTACAGACAGACAGACAGAGTTACTTTCGAATTTATAATATTAGTATGGATACCTATCTGGCCGGTTCAATGATTTCTTTCCGGTCTAAATTCTACTTAAGTTTTTACTTTTGCAGTGTTTGGATCTTCTTCTTCTTAGCGTGTCGATAGCAATCTAAATATACTCGGCCCAGAATTCGGCCACTTGTTTGGCGCCTCCACCAGCGTCCATCAGCTCCTGCAACGTGCAGCTGACAGGACACGCAGGACACGACATTAAGTGTCCCATCGTTTGTGGAACAGCACCACATTTACACTCCAAGGCGGAGTCGTCTATGAATCTCCACCTGAACAGGTTTTCCTTGCTTCGGCCAACCTGGGTCCGGAGTCTGTTTAAAGACTTCCATGTTACCCAAGGTAGCTCATGTCCAGGTGGAATTGTGTTGGATGGAACTTAACAACGCTGATTCTTCAGACAGTAACCTTATGGGGAAAATTCATGTCCAGAAAACGAGCCACAGTCCGATCCTCCAACCATTTTGGTTCTCATAAATTATATTAACCTTTCAAGTCACTATTACGACGAAAAAACTGAAAAATAACCTTTAAAATACGTACGCACACTGTAAGTTTGAGACCAGCATCTTAATTGTAACTTTAAATCACATTCCGAGGGTTGTGATGGAAATTCCCAATCCATTGCTTCATAGGTTTGAAAAATTCGTCTGCTGAACAACGTTAGTAACGCAATGAACGTGGCAGAACCGTCAAAATGAAAGGCATTGCGGTCGATTGCCATTTTATGTGTGTTACGCAACTACCCCGCAGTAATTGACAACAATTTTTAGGCTGCTGACAGTGCTGACATTGACATTGGCACGACAGCTAGGGCAGTGGATTAATAATTAACGAGTGTTAGTAAGTAGCATGGGGGTCGATGGGTACCTATATATTGATGTGTTATGTTTGCAGGCGTCGTGTTTGATAAAAAAATAAAAAAATATACGCGTTGAATTGAGCACCTCCTCCGTTTTTTCGTCGGTTAAAAAGTTAAGACAGTATGCGACTGACATCAAAGTTGAATAATAATACTATTGTTTATTTTTGCCAAAAACAGTGTTTACGATTAGGCTAGGCTAGGTTTACAAAAAAAAAAACAGTGGCACTCCGGGAGTGCCGACAGAAGTGAAAACAAAACACAAAAAGAATACTTTGCCATCACTCACTGACATATCGGATATACATTAAAACCGAGTACATCCCGAGGACAGCCGAACACATCCGAAGCGGGTATTTTTTTTTTATCGTCTTATAAACAAAACACGCGTGGTGTCGCTTATGCTAACAGTGGCGCGAGTTAGGCAGGATACAAAAGTCTAAAAAGTTAGTATTTTTAGACCTTTGTATCCTGCTTAAGCGTATGAAGTTTCATTCGGTTCATTCATTTCGAAAAATAAGGGCTTGAAAGTTTGTATAAAATGCTGCACGGCGTAAACGCTCTTAACTAAATATCTATTTAAAATAGTTTGAGTCTAATTATAGAATCTAAAAAAAGCTTCAAAATGTCAAACGAAATATTTTATTCAAAAAACAGCCATATTCGCTGGTATGCTGGTATGGTGAACTACGCCGTAGCATAGTGTGAGCTACGCCGTAGCACAATTTGACCTACGCCATAGCACTCTCCATCCGTCTTACGAATTTTCGATCAGGTCACGTGTCCTGACGCGAGTTTAACATTTTTTACCCATTACAAAAAAAGTGTACAACGCCGCTAAAGAAGTTTTCACTTAAAAAAAAAAACAATAAGACGTAAAGGAAGCATTTTGCTAATAATAATAATACCCCCCGCCAATTTATCCGTGTATTGTATAATATAAAACATTGATCAGACAGGGGTCATAGTTCTTCCATAGTTCCTGGTAACCAGTTCACTTTAGCCACCCAAACCAATAGTCCTACATTTAATTTTTCTATATCCTGCAATAGTCCTACACCAACCGGGGTTATCCTTGGGTGCACTTGCATAGTGCATACAGGTATAATCGTCGGTTGGTGCCGCATTTCATTCAAATTTTCTAAAGGGCCTCTGCGATTTGGCTTCGGCCCCTCGTACGCCTTCCAAAGGATCGGGACCCCATGGTCCCGAGATATGTAAAATAAAAATAAATAATAATCATTATGAACTCCACACAAGGTCGAGCCTGTGTCGTGAAGTCCATGGGTAATATTTTTTTTTATTTTTTTTTTCTCTTGACCTCGATCACGCCTGATGGAAAGCGATGGATGAGGTTTTTCACTATATTACCTTATAGTGAAAATGCGCATTACATTTTTATAGGATTTTTACAGTTGAGAGACAGACACACACACACATACACACACTACACACGCACGCACGCTTAAATACACACACATATTTAGCAACAGACTAAGAAAGAAAGAAAGAAAGAATTTTTTTTTTGTGATGCCTCGCAAAAATAAAAAAAAATAAAAAAATTCTTGAAAAAGCGTTAATTTTTAGGGTAATTAAAACATTATGTAAGTTTAAAAAAAAAAAAAAATTAAAACAGTGTACTTAAAACAGCTAAAAAAAAAAGATAAATTAAAACAGTAAAGTAGGTTAAAGGATTATTATGGCTACAATGTGCACTATGTGTATAGAATGTCTGTGGAAGAGTTATTTCCATAGATATCCGTGGTTATTTCAATCCTCTTTCTGTTTATCGAAAAATTCACCTCACCCCAGCTTCGGCTCGGGAGACAGTCTGTTCTTGCTTATTTAGAAGAGTAGGTGATAAAATTACTGAAAGACACACGTTTCCATTTCTTTCGCGTGACAAATGAACATCAAACTAGCCTATACATCGATATAATGCGTTCAGTCTCAGAATGTCCCTTTCCCAAATGATGTCTAATGCGTGATCTACCAACAGTTTTCCTTCGTTGCCATTTTTTCCAACCATGTAAGGATCGGCTTCCAGTCTAACCGGATGCAGCTGAATACCAGTATTTTATATGAAGCGACTGCCTATCTGACCTCCACAACCCAGTTACTGGGATACGATACCCCTTGGTAAGACTGGTTGTCAGATTTTCGTTATTATATCCAAATATCAATTAGATACTCAAACGAAAATCCCATAGAAAAAAAATGAGGTTCAGTTTCCACGAATTTGAACACATTCCGGGAAACTTTTCCAATTATTATTTCCCTTATTTGGACTATTACGATCAATACATTGAAAGCCAAATTGACCCCGCCGTTCTAAGTTCTAAATTTTAAGTGATGCGGTTTCTACTATATGAAAACGGTGCACATCCCTGGTGCCCAGAGTTCGGGCTAGCTCCAGCGACAACCTGAGATTCGATTGTCAGTCCCTGAACCATTGCTGTATGATTCACGTACTGAGCAATCAAAGTTTGTAATATGTTCACGTGTATTATTGAAATGTATTTTTTTTTTAATTTTGTACTTACTATGTCCCTTGTTGCTGGAACCGGTACCAAAAGCACAGGTTCTGTATCGGCACTTAGCGGTTCTTGCCATTTCAGTACTTGGGTACTGGTTTTAGACTTGTACCTACCGATACTCCAACTTACAAGTACCGATACCAAATTCAGGTACCCGGAGCACACCACAAATCTCATATTTGTACGAGGAACATCGATGGTTGGCCATCTTGATGTAGGTAATTTTTCTAATACCTATGAACTATCCTTTAAACTTACTTTATCTGTTTTCTCACTCTGACTTACGGAAATAAGTATGTTCGTACTGGTACCTACAGTAGCGATACTGTAGTGCTATTCTGTAAATATCTCACCGTGAAAACTTAGGTGAAGTGAGCGTAGAGTGAGCTGTCAATAGTGTCAATTCCTAGCAAAAACGAACTCACTTCACCTAAGTTTTCACGGTGAGATTTTTACAGAATCGACCGGCTGGTTAGAAATTCCAATAATATAGAGCAGGTACTACGTTTGGTACCGGTATGTGTTTATTGTTTGTCGCTAGATGCCTTACGCATCCATTAAAATAATGTTTTTCGGATGCTGTTGGGACTGCCCCATTTCTGTAGTGCATCAGAGATGTTTTCGCTAAGCCAAACTGACGGTTTTCACGAAGTCATACGCAAAAAATTTGCTTCACTGATGCATCGAGTGCGGGTCAATAACAATAGTGTCCTGAAAGTAGTGGTGGAGAGTCCACCCCCCCTGTTTTGAGGCATTTTGTGGAGAGGATTGTCAGCTAGGTAGCTGATCTCTGGCTTGATCGTTCTTTGAGCAACTTGCCTCGGTTTAGCCGGTGTTAATTATGTGTTTTGTTTTGTATTACTAACATTAGCTATAAGGTATTTTTTCACTAACAAGATGGACTGTATTATTGTCCGAAACTGGATAAATAAATTAAATTAAATTAATTAAACGATATTTATTTATTATCCAGCCCTACAATACCGTGATAACCAACTGATATCCCTACAGTTCACTGTTTTCTTCACAAATCAGCATTTAAATTACATCCACCCCAAACAGGGGCAAAAGTCGAGGCGGACCCAGTCTTAGCGCCTCAGTCCCGGCTCACCGGGATTACGACCGACTCATAAACACGACTTAATGGAATTGAATCCCGTAAAACAGAACGGTTCGACGGCAGCCCGGGATATTGTGTGCAAACTGTTTTATTGTACCCTAGCTTTTCTAAGGGCTGGGGTTTTCTTTCGCCATTTGAAGAAATTTATCCAGGTTTGCAACTTGTGTAGCGTCTTGAATTCAGCTTTGTTTATAGCCGGTCCTTTTCCTTCTTCCTTATGTTTTTGATCTTGTTTTGTGTATTTATTTTTCTTTTTTATTTACCGCTGCACCGGTTGACGTCATCGCGTCCAAAACCAACCCTACGGCATAGAGTCACAGCATTATGCTGAGCGATAGCCGTTTTGCGTGGATGTGACACATATTTTCTCCTTGTTTTTTTGTGTTTTTTCTTTGCGGCAAGTTTACCAAATTGCAAATAATGTTTTTTCTTTATTTCTATAAATTGTAAATTACCTACTTATAATTATAAGACAGTACCTATTGAATTATTAGATTTCAATTTAAATTCCTTAGAGTTTTAAATGCTTTCCGTTAATATTTTAACAAAATTTGGGTATGTTGGCAACTTGGGGCTTGGGGCTCATCATCTCTATCTAATCCTTACATTATCCTTACATACTTAGTAGTTAGTACAAAACAAACTCGCCAAAATGTCTGTACGCTCGCGCATAACTTCCGAATGACTGCACCAATTTGTATGATTCTCTTTTTGTTGTGTTCGGTATTCCCAAGACCAGATTTTCATGAAAAAAAAAATCGGAAATTCGAAAAAAAAATTGCACCCGTGCGCGCAACGTGTGAAGCTGGGGCGGGCCGTTCTAGGTAGGAATGACAAAAATTTTATGGTCCTGTACCCCCATATACGTGCGTGCTACCTAGGTAGGTATATACCTACCTGCGCTTAGACTGATAGGTGAAAGAATTTTTCAAAACGATCATGGATACGGTTAGATTTACTTTTATGGTTTGTAGAGTAGTCCCCTAATGTGAATGATGTCGGTCTGCCTGCTCTCAGTGGTTGCAACTTCGAGTTATAGCGCTTTACAAACACAATTTAGGTACTTTCTCGATGACTAGGTATGTAGGTCTAGGTACCTATTTTGTAGGGTAGGTACCTACGGTATGGGTACATACAATAGTATGGGAAACCTGGTAATAGGTACTCTTCTAATCTAACTAGTTTGTATTGTCCCATTGCAGGGCAAAGGCGTCCCTCTCCCTTTTCCACACAATTCTGTCTCTTGCTTTTGTTTTAAACGCACGGCGAAATCGTGGCAGGCAAAGATGGCGGGACGAGCTTGACTCCTACCAAAAGGACTGGCTAAGATGGCGGGACGAGCTTGACTCCTACCAAAAGGACTGGCAAAGATGGCGGGACGAGCTTGACTCCTACCGAAAGGACTGGCAAAGATAGCGGGACGAGCTTGACTCCTACCGAAAGGACTGGCTAAGATGGCGGGACGAGCTTGACTCCTACCGAAAGGACTGGCTAAGATGGCGGGACGAGCTTGACTCCTACCAAAAGGACTGGCTAAGATGGAAGGACCAGCTTGACTCCTACCAAAAGGACTGGCTAAGATGGCGGGACGAGCTTGACTCCTACCAAAAGGACTGGCTAAGATGGCGGGACGAGCTTGACTCCTACCAAAAGGACTGGCTATGATGGCCGGACGAGCTTGACTCCTACCGAAAGGACTGGCAAAGATGGCGGGACGAGCTTGACTCCTACCGAAAGGATACCGAAAGGACTGGCAAAGCAAAAGGCAGAATTATGTGATGATATATTACCACAAGTGGCGAAGGGTTATGACAGAGGTAAGCCGGAGCAAAATAAATGCATGTAGGCGTTTTACAATGTTTTAATTGTATGGTGTATTAAATACCTACAGTATGGTATGATAATATATTACATCATTCTGAATTTTCGAAGGGAAGCCGATGGGAATCGAGTTGTATGGTACCTTCACCACTGATTATCACACAAAAAATCCGTATCCGAGGCAGGAAATTAATGGGGGTATTCCTCGAAACGCACCAACTTTGAAACGCACCAAATGAAACGTCTATCGATATCATTTATTGTGAATCCTTCATGCTCTTCTCTATGTTTCATCGTTGATGCATTTCGAGGAATAAAATTACAATCGGTATTTTTTTTTATTATTTTTTTTTTCGAGGAATACTTTTGGTGCGTTTCGAGGAACACCCCAAATGAATGACAACTTACCTCCCAAAGCTGTCGCTGTGAGGTTATTGAGCATGGCCTCTAGGGGCCAACCCTGGCCGCCCCCTATGTCGACATCGTCCTCAACACAGCTGCACAAACCAATGGCTACCGCTGGCACCACAGTCCACTCCCTAGCACTCGCGAACTATCAGCGAACCCGCCACAACTTAACAACGGGCATCATCCCTTAACCAAATCACAAGTCCACTCTTAACAGCACGGAAAAATCCAACGACACTCACTCAAAACGTCAAAAAGGACGAAATTCCAGCGAAAACCCGCCTTAATACAAAATAATTAGCGCTATATTAAACCCAATTAGTTTTAATTACGACTCCGTTCAAACTTATTTACACACTTAATTTTTGTTATAAAATTAATATAACCCGTTTAGTATCAATTTGTATAAATTTGCAGTTTGATTGGTTCGCCCTTAAAATGATCGTTTAATGTGGAAACCGACCGACGACTGCTACAAAAACAGATAGTGCTCACATTGTTGCCGACCCTGCTCCACGGAAAGCTCTACGCGAAGAAATATACCCGTCCTTCTCTAACACCTGCCAAACATCCGAGTGTCTCGCTCGTTTTGCACGCGTGCATCAGTAATGGATGCTTACATTTTGTTTACGTTCGATTTGAACAAACGAATAATCTATTATTTCATTCGTGCACGTATTATTGATACGGACCTTTCCCATTCATACAATATTCATATACTGACATAACTGCTTTTGTCCCGTTCTTCCTGGAGCGTTCTGTGCGTCAGGTTCGTAGTTCTGTCTCTATCGCACACGGGTTTTGGATATCGAACGCATTCCTTGCCTCTACACGGCGACCAATCGGAGCCCAGAGAAATCACTTTCAAAGCATCTAGGGCTGGCACCCACGTCGGAATATTGAAATATTATTGCTACGGCGAGCGCAGGGCGTTCCGTTCTTTTGTAATGGAAAAAACAAATACAGGCAGTGTGTTCGTGATATAAGTCGCTATAGTTGTGTTGTCGGAGGTAAATAAGAGTACTCGAATGAGATCCGTTGGAAATATTTCAGCTGGGTTGCGTTCGAAAACGTCGCAGTCTGAGTGCGATTTCTTGTAAAAGCGCCTTTAATTTTTGGACGTTGTTGAATAAGGAATGCGGGGGAATGGACACTTGACGAAATGGATATGGACTGTTTTTATGCTGGCTTTTTTGTTCTAGATCCATTGAAGCATTTATTTTATTTCGGTACAATATGTTAAAGGTATTTTCATTTATGGATTCATGCATTTCATGGTTTTATTGAATGTTATTGAACTGTCAAAATGAAAGCCTGTTTTTTCCGGTCGAAGTGGAGGTGCTTGGGGGAGGCCTATGTCCAGCAGTGGATGTCTTTCGGCTGAAATGATGATGATGATGGTTTTATTGTAGGTTCGGTGGATACCTATAGTTCTTGAAATTAATTTCCATGGTTTCGGTTTCAACTTCTAAAACTTTTTGTTGGTAGATACTTATTTGAAATTGTTTCTTAAGTCCATATTTAAATAGAACAACGGAGAGTTGCGTAACACACTAACAGTAGCAATGGCTTTCATTTTGACAGTTCAACAACATTCATTGCGTTATTTACGTTGTTGAGCACACAATTCTTCCGAACATATGAAGCAATGGATTAGCAATATCCTTCAAAATGATTCAGATTATGATTTACTTAAAGTTTGTTATGCAATTCAGAAGCAGCTTCTTGGACTGTAGAGTTTGTTGAAATAGATGAAAATTAAGAAACAAAAACGAGAAAACCTAAAATGCCTGCTAACTTTAGCAGGGTAATCATTATTGTTGAATTGAAACTTTTTAGACGGCGATTTGATAATTGGACGAGAATTGAGAGTCTTTCAAGGTCGCGTTCCGTTTAGGCACATTTAGTTACCTACATGAGAGAGAAGAAAAATATAACTCTATATTTTGTTTCTCACACTAAATCTCTCAAAATTTGATGTCACCACGATAATAGTTATCGCCGCGATTCTTTCGCTCGTGGGTACGGCCCCTTATTCTTAATTTTTTAAGAAGTTTTACTTCTATCACATGCAAGGCTTGAAATACCGGTATTTATGGGAACCGGTACCAGTAGCCTTGGTCTGATACCGGTACCAGAGTAGTACCTACATGTACTATTATGACCGGTACCTACCAGACGTACTTAGTAGGTACCTGTGCTATTGGCATTGTAATCAGTAGGTATCGGTACTGTACCTGTTGAAGTGTGAAAACAGTTACTTATAGTACCTACCTACCTAAGTAAAAAGGGTAGTTAATAGGTAGGTATTAAAAAAATAACTTTAATATTGCCAACCATACTAGGTACCCCGTACAAACTATGAGATTTGTTTGCGCCGGGTCCCTGAATTTAGTATCGGTACTTGTTATGTGGGAGGCCTTCCAACGCTACGTCTTCCGGTACGTGGTCGCCACTCCAGAACCTTTCGGCCCCATCGGCAATCTGTTCTGCGAGCAATGTGCCCTGCCCACTGCCACTTAAGTTTGGCAATTCTGCGGGCTATGTCGGTTACCTTGGTTCTCCTGCGGATCTCCTCATTCCTGATAGGTGGACCGACGACCTTGTGAAGGCCGCAGGAACCCGTTGGATGCGAGAAGCACAGAACCGGTCGAAGTGGAATTGCTTGGGGGAGGCCTATGTCCAGCAGTGGACGTCTTTTGGCTGAAATGATGATGATGAATGATGACTTGTTATGTGGAGTATCGGTACCCGTCTGGAACCGGTATGTATATACACACATCAAAAGTGTCTAGGGATCAACATATATTTTTGCAATAACTTTTCTCCTGATTGATATTAATTAAAATTTTCTTTAAGGATTCATCAAATAAAGTGTTTTCGTTTGTCACAGTAACGATAAACCAAGTCACCTTTGCATTAATAAAGAAATTTGCCATTTTCCTAATAAAGGGATTTTTGACATTTGAACCACTAACACAAAAGTTCGAAAAAAAGACTGAAATAACAGTTTTCTTTAAAATTTTATTGGGTAACTTAAACAATTAATAATCCGTGTTTCTACCGCGAACACTAACAACACAAGAACATCGGTTTGGCATACTCAAAATGAGTTCATCCAAATCACGCTGTGGAATGGCCGCCCATGTTCGTTGCAACAACAAAAAAAGGTCTTCTTGCGACTGGATACCCTCCATATTCGGCAGAGCTCTTCTCTGTAGCATATCCCATGCATGCTCAATCGGGTTCAAGTCTGGCGACTGAGCAGGCCAGGGCAGGACATTGATGTTAGCTGCGGCGAGAGTCTGTCTTACAACTCTTGCGGTGTGCGGTCGTGCATTATCATGCATTAACTGAAATAAGGGACCGATTTGCACTTGTAGAGGAACGATGACGTCTGATACAATCGTCTCAGCATAAATTTGAGCGTTGAGGTTGCCTCTGATCCAAATCAACTCAGTTCTTCCGCCGATCCAAATACCCGCCCATACCATGATGGTTCCACCACTATAAGGATGGACTTCCTGGCAGGATTTTAATCGCTGTTGGCGTCCAGGGGTTCTCCAGTGTCGTATACGTCTTGTATCCGGTCTCATACCAAAACGAGACTCATCAGAAAAGCACACGAAACGCCATTGTTCTTCTGCCCAATTTCTGTGTTCAAGAGCCCATTGATATCGAATCCTACGATTGTGCATTGCTATAGGTGGTACCCGTAGCGGTCTTCGGGAATGAAGGTTCACTTCATGCAAGCGGTTTCTGACTGTTTGGTCGCTAATTAAGTTCCCTGAAGAGTGATGAAGCCTCACGGCTAACATCATGGCGGTTATTGTTGGAGCTCTTCGAGTTAAGATTTGAATGTATCGGTCTTGTCTCCGTGTGGTGCAGCGATACCGTCCTCCATGGCGCTCAGCCACGGTACCAGTGCTTCGGTAACGTGTCCAAAGTCGACTGATAACACTCTGACTTGTATTCAGAGCTAAAGCCACAGTACGTTGCCGGGAACCAGCTTCTATCATTCCCACGGCTCTGAGCATTTCTTCCCTGCTTAAATGACGTCGCCGCTCCATAATAACGTTGGTTTTAATCAGTAGTAGGGAAACAGTAGCACTAATAATGTCTTCAATGCGTTGTATGTTTTTATAGGGAAAATATTGACAGCTGATTTTCATCTTTTACTCGAATTTGATTCACAGTTCCTGATTCAAATTATGAAATGCACCAAAAAGGATCCATATAAATTTATAAAATCATAAATTTATTACAAAGCCACATCTCAATCTCAAGAAATCCGCATAAAAATGCTTGATCCCTAGACACTTTTGATGTGTGTATTATACTTTACACCACAAAAATACATAACAAAAAAAAGTTTTATCGAATACCTACTAAAAATATAGAATGGGCGGCCTTATCGCTTTCTGCGATCTATTCCAGGCAATGTTGGAATGAACAGCGATAGGTACCAGCGGTACCTACCTATGCATTTACCGAAATGGCAAGAACCGCTAAGTACCGGTATAGAACCTGTACTGTTGGGCTTAGACCCGGTAATTTTAGTACCGGTTCCAAGCCCTAATCACGTGCACCATGCTCAACGACGATATAACCATGCTCCACGCCATTATTGGGGTTCCGTACCTCAAAAGGAAAAACTAGTTTGTACTTCCCGTTGACCTAGAATTATGAAATTTGGCAAGAAGCAATGTCATGTAGCACAAGTAAAGGAAACGATCCGAAAACCGTACCTACATATAATTATCAACAAACTTGTACAGAACCCTCGGTGCGTGGTTCCGACTCGCACTTGACTGTTTTTTACTGCCAGTATCTATAGAATACATACATACCTAGTCGCTTTCCATATTAACTTTGATGAAATTCCTTGTGCCCAGAGAAAAGTAGAAGAATTTCATAAAAACACCTAGAAGAATTTCATAAAAAATTGTAAGCGAAAGTTTGACAATCAGTCTTCCATCGTGTTACCCAGTAGGTAACTGGGACGTGGAGATCAGACAGAGGAGAAGTGGAGGTTAGACTGGAAGCCGACCCCAACATAGTTGGGAAAAGGCTAGTCAGATCACCACCTACCTCTATCTACTTTTAGTAATCCATACTATCTAAATATATAAAACTCAAAGTTGACTCGTGGAGGTTAGACTGGGAGCCGACCCCAACATAGTTGGGAAAAGGCTAGTCAGATCACCACCTACCTCTACCTACTTTTAGTAATCCATACTATCTAAATACTTATATAAAACTCAAAGGTGACTGACTGACTGACATAGTGATCTATCAACGCACAGCCCAAACCACTCGAGGGATCGGGCTGAAATTTGGTATGCAGGTAGATGTTATGACGTAGGCATCCGCTAAGAAAGGATTTTTAGAAATTCCACCCCTAAGAGGGTGAATGGGGGGGAGGGTGAAATTTCAAGCGGACGAAGTCGCGGGTGGAAGCTAGTAATACTCGTATTATAAATTCGAAAGTAACTCTGTCTGTCTGTCTGTATGTTACCTTTTCACGCCCAAACCACTGAACGGTTTGCGATAAAATTTGGCAAAGAGATAGATTGCATCCCGGGGAAGGACATATAAGATAGTTTTTATCGACATACCTCACGGGCGAAGCCGCGAGCGGAAGCTAGTAAAAAATTTGGCAGAGAGATAGATTGCATCCCGGGGAAGGACATAGGACAGTTTTTATCGACATAGCTCACGGGCGAAGCCGCGAGCGGAAGCTAGTAAAGAATACATTCGTGCATTACACATACACACACACACACACCCCTGTTTGTACAGACACCCTTACGAGGACCTTGTTAGTCCTAGAACGAACCGAGGACCCTCCAAAAAACTGGTTTAAATACCTCCTAGGCCTTTTAGAATAAGATAGAAAGAGACAGGTGAGTAAATCTATAGTGATGAGCTTATTGGGATAATGCTATCTCAACATTTTTCTGTATGAATTTCGGCTATCATACTGAGGACCTGAAATACACAGCTAAATGTAGTCAGCGATGCACATACGAGGACTTTGTGTAAGCCAACCGAGGACCTCTTACGTAAGCCCTGCGACGTCCTTCCGAGGACGTATTTTTACACAATATTTCTTATAGCTTGTACAAAGTGCGGACGTTGTGTTAGACTTTATATCACTAAACCGAGGACAGTTTTTCGCGTAGAACTTGTACAAACCGAGGACCTGGAAAATACCTACCTACCTACCGAAAACATTTTACGTGTAAGATATTAATCAATGTTCCGATTTATTTCTTACACACTTTTTCTAAAATGAAGTACTAAGCGAGGACGAGTCGGTCTTTACGTTTGTCAGCGCTTCTCAAAGGATTATTTATCAAAGAGAGCCGAAACTAACGGCTTTATTTTGTTTAACACTCGTGATTGTTGCTTTTAACGTAAACAAAAACCCAGAAATCGATCCTTATCGGCGACACTATCGAATGGTGTAATAATACAGTGTTTTTTTCACCCTGTATATATAAAAGGAGAAACTGACTGACTGACTGACATATCAACGCACAGCCGAAACTACTGGGTCTAGGAATGTGATTTTAGACATTACGGACGCTTTTAACGTTCTGCATTGTTCTCACGTGCATAATTTTTAACATGAATGATCTAAACAAGATTTTGTAACCATATTATTTTGATTTAAAAGAGTGTCCATGGAGTTTCTTGCCCGTTCTTCTCCTACGCTTTGGAATGGGCAACTAGCTTCATCTTTCTGATTCTGACTGACCGACCCCTTGACAATTCAAAAGTGCCTGTAATTGGTTTAATTGAAATAAATGGTTTGAGTTGAGTTTCAGATTGTGAAATTTTGCACACGGCTTCCTTTTATAATGTAGGGGAGCACTAAGAAGGGATTTTTGGAAATTCAACCTTTAAGGGGGTGAAAAGGGGGGATTTCGTTTGTATGAAAAATCGTATTCCTTAAGTTAAATGAAACTTGGCTTAAATACTTATCTAAGTAAATTATGAAGTTTTGCATTTTTTGTTTTTCTAAACTACCCCCTAAAGGGGGATTGTGGAGTGTCAAAATTTGTATGGAAGATTTTTAACTCGCGGTCCGATTAACTCGAAACTCAGTATTTATACTTAAGACCGAAAATAAGAAATAACGTGTAAGTATCAGAGTTTTTAGAAAATCTACCCCCAACGGGGTGAAAAGGGGTAGTTAATTATACAGGCAAGGATTTTACTGCGTGGCTTGAATAACTCGAAAATTGGTATTTAATAAATAAATAATGAACATAATAATATCCCAAACAATTTTTCGGAATTCCACCCCTGTGGGGGTGAAGAGCAAGAATACAGTTTATATAAATAAATAAAAACTTTATTTTCAGGCTACTATGGCCCATAGATAGAAAACCAAACCTTACAGAGTTTACAGACGAACATATATATTATAATAGTACAATGTGTGATATTGTATAAACTTAAAACTATGTTAGTAAAACTCACTTCACTCGAGCACTGTCTTTGTGCGATCGTGTGGCACTTGTCCGCGGAAGCGACGGAACATTACACCTAGCGGCCAAAAGTCCTCTGCCATGACGAGATGCAGGTAGCATGTAGGTACTCGCACCACGAACGCCTTGAAGTTGACGTTGCGGCGCGATTCAAGCAACTGCACTCTCGGCCTGTACTTGGTCCTTTGGCACACGTACTCCACGATGTCCGCGGCCTTAGTGGTATAGTGTAGGCGGGAAATATATACGGGAGTGTTCGGCTGGGCGGCTCGAACAGGGATGTCGGGCTTGATAGGAGCTGTGCCGCAGCGGTTCTTGTTGGTTCTTTGTCGGCGCTTCTTCCTCTGCACCGTCACAAAACCATCATCATCAGCCCGGTTCGATGCCTTTTCAGGCACGGGCTTCTTTGCGGGAGCGTGAAAAATCTTATTTATTTGGTTAATAAACTTGAAACTAAAGGGAGATTGGGGGTGTAAAATTTTGTATGGAAGAATTTTAACGCGTGGTCCAATTAATTCGAAACTCAGTATGTAAGACCAAAATAATTATTAAAGTACATCAGGGTTTTTAGAAAATCTACCCCTAATGGGGTGAAGAGGGATAGTCAATTTCTTGGGAGTATTTTATTACGTGGCTTGATAGGATAATTGCTATAAATAATCTTTAAGTTAAGCTATAGAAACATCGCAGATGATTTTTCAAAACTACACCCCTATGGGGATAAAATATTTTTAGTAGCCATGTTTATAATCACGTCTAAACTTGCTATGGAGTATCTTAATTTGACAGGACTAAACTAATATTTATCTTCTGTCCTTTTCTTAATGAAATATAAAGAAAGAGATGCACTGAACTTAAATTTAGTTTAGTCTGTCAACAAGGGAATCGGCGCCATTAAGTTATTAAGTTTGCATGCTTCCCAAATTATTTTGATCTCACTTGATAATATTTCTTTGTTGTTTTTTAACTAAGCATTGTGCTATGAAATTTCATGTTAAGTTTTTAGCCCAAATTATGTCGATATCTTTTAATTATGGTTTCTATACTTAAGTCTTTTTGTTTGAGTCGTTTTCTATTAACTGTTAAGTAAGTTTCATAATCATACTTCTCAAAGATGTTATTGCAACGTGATTATTATTTCTATAAGTAGACCGTTGGTAAAAGTTTGATAAATAATTTGTTTCATTTTAAAATAAACCTACTTTTATTTCAGTAAAGTTTATGACGTGGTTTCCTTTAGTACGTTCATGTTCTGTATTTCTTTGTAGTTTATATTTGTTTTAAATCTTGCTGCAGACATTTCACCTAGGAAGGCATTTATATTCTTTATGAAAAGCACACGTATTTAGCTTGTATGACAATACAATATTTTATGGTGCAAATCATAATGTTGTATAATATAAGCGGGCCTAAGTACTTAGCACATACTGCAGAAGAAGCCTGATTATTCCTCGTGCACCTAGTAGCTACCAACGATTTGTTTAAGGATTCAGTTTACCTTCGATTTTCTCCTTCATAATTTTATTTCAATGATAGCATATAATTTGTCTTCTACACACAAGGAAAACTGTCGAAACGAGGACTAGAATACACACTGTTCGGAAAATCTAACAAACCGAGGTCTTAAATACACATTGTCTGGAAAAGCTACCTAACCGAGGTCTTTTGTATTAAAGTTAACACATAGGTCCTCGGATAATACTACAAACGTGAAATGAGTGTAAAGAGTCTGTGTATGAGGCGACAGTGGCACCATCTGGTGGATACACAAAGTCTGTGTAAGATTATGAATAATCTTGATCAAACCGAGGTTCGGACAACTTTTTCGTATTAAGTATATAGAAAGACTCAAAATCGCTTGCAGAATACGAATCTTTGGTCAAGTCAAACCGAGGACCCTCGAAAAGGTTGTCGCTTTGAAAAGGTCCTCGGTCGTGCCTTGTGTATTCATACGCACGTCCTCGGATGGTACTTAAAACAAACACACATATCATATATACATACCTACTCGCTTTCCATATTAACTTTGATGAAATTTCTTGTATAGAGAAAAGTAGAAGAATTTCATAAATTTTTGTAGCAAACCTAATATAACATGCTCCAGAAAATTTCTTTACATTTTCGACGACTCATATACACGGTCAAATTAAATTAGCTAGCGGAACTGCGCAGACGTGATGGTATCGATATCTAAACACCACAAAACTTTAATGATATTGATTCAATGATTGTTTGTGGGGTCATCGACCGCAGTTAGTGTAGTCACTTAGTATGTCTGGCAGTTTTAGTAATTAATGCGACCTACCCAAATGCGGTAAACATGACGATAATGATGATGATGATCTACTGAAATTAAAAATGTTAAATAAATTATTAGCCTTTGATTTTGGCACTTTGTGATTGCTTACGGTTTTTTGCGTTATTTGCCGCATGATATCAGACTGAAAAAAAAATCAGAGAAAAAGAAAAAAAGGTATCTATGAAATTCAGAACATTTTAAAAGCTTATGATTTAGACAAGTTATGGTCACCGATTTCTCCATGACCCGTGAAAAAGCGACTGCAAAATGAATACTGATTGTAATTTTGGAAGTCTCTGGCAAACATTCTACTTAAACAAAACCGTATGTTTTCGTATTATAGTCGCTTTTTCGGAAGGTTTAAAAATAATAACACTGAAACTAAAACATACCAAAATTTGGATCTGACAAGGAAGGGGCGCGACGACGGCGGCGTAGCAAGTCCACGACGCGACGTAGCGACGTTCCGCGCCGTAGCAAAGTTCCGCGCCGTAGCAACGTACCACGCCGTAGCAACGTTCCGTAGACGTGCTACGAGTTAACCTCCGTTCATTATAATAATGAATATTATTCCTAGTGTTTAATTATTATTTTTTTGTTCGTCAGCTGTAAATATGTAATAAATTTTTATTATTTATTAGATGTAAATACGAAGTCAAAACAGTTAAAACCGGCTAAGTGCGAGTCGGACTTACACACTTACATAGATCACGTTCGCACGGACGTAAAAATATCGCGGCGGGATTTGATCACGCACTGGATTTTCAACTCTCGGTGTTGAGCCTAGCGTTGAGAATCCAACAGAGCGCATCCCAGTGGGTCAAAAAAACACGCTGTTGGATTTTCAACTCACGGCGTTAAATGATAAATGATTTTATTTCTGTAAGTAGGTTTGTACAAACACTTTTACACGTCAATCATATTTTTTTTAAACTAGATGAGGTCGGCGTTTCCTAACTGACTATTCTGAGAAGAAAGGCCGAAACAAACTCAGAAGTCACAGTCTCTTTTAAAGTCCAGACAAAAACTTGGTCAGATCGTGTGAAGACCATGTAGATTGGTGTCTGAAGTGGTCTTTTGAGGAAAGAACCACACAGATTGAGCGGACCTGTCCAATCAGTGCACGCATTTGTCAAAAATCGTGCAGCTCAACTCAGAACTTGAGGAGCTCAACGATTCGACGAACAATACCAAAGACAGGAAAATCCAGAGCGTAAAATGACATCACCGCGGGAAAAACGCGCCCGTGTGAACCTTGGCGAAGGGTTCCATACCGTACCACCAAAACTATTATTCCAACCTTCAGTATTTGAGGTCTCTAACACAAGTTTTCTGTGACAGCTAAGTTAACAAAGTCCCGTTGGTACCTACCAGTTATTGAGTGCAGCTTCCTGAAAAATAAATTATTTATGGGCATAAACATAGGTCTGTGAAAAATGTGAAACCCTAGAATACCAGTGACTTCTTTCAATAAGGTTACAATTAAGCAAGGTTTAAGTCACTTATAATTATGTTTAAGTAATATGAAAAAAAAAACTTGTTTGAAAATAAAATAGAATAAAAGCAAATTTTATACGGCATACATCGCCAAGCAGTTGGTCAACTATTCACGTGACAAAGAATCAGCATTGCCATACAATGTGACAACTTTTCCTGTTGACAGCGCGATGCGAACGAATTTTTGTTACGAATTATGATTATTTCCCATCCTTTGTTAGGTATATATACATCTTCTTGGTCGCGTACTTCATTACTGACACGACCTGTCATGATGTTCCTCCACTTCATTCGGCCCTCAGTTTCTCTGACATCGGTCGTCACAGAGAGTCCAGTGGTAACTGGACCTGACCAGGCGGTCAGGTGACCGGCCATGAGGTTTTTAGGGTTCCGTACCCAAAGGATAAAAACGGGACCCGTGCTATTACTAAGACTACTATCCGTCTGTCTGTCTGTCTGTCACCAGGCTGTATCTCATGAACCGTGATAGCTAGACATTTGAAATTTTCACAGATGATGTATTTCTGTTGGTGCTATAACAACAAATACTTAAAACAGAATAAAATAAATATTTAAGGGGGGAACGTGTGAACAAGAAACGTGTTTTTTTCGGCGTTTTTGCCTTGTGGTACGGAACCCTTCGTGTGCGAGTCCTACCTTACCCATCACCATAAATACTTGTACAAATTATTAACATTTTTTTAGGACTTAGCTTTATAAATGATGTAAATATTATGCTGGAAATATATAACTAAATCTAAACTAAATTAAATTTAAAATTGAAAAATACAATTCAGAAACAGTATCTCAATTAGCTAGAAACTCAGACGGACGTGATTACGTCATAGGTCTCATAGGTAGTGCCAACACCAGCGGTGCTATTCTGTAAAAATCTCACCGTGAAAATTTAGGTGAAGTGAGCGTGGAGTGAGCTGTCAATAGTGTCAATTCCTAGCAAAAACAAACTCACTTCACCTAAGTTTTCACGGTGAGATTTTTACAGAATCGACTGGCAGATGAGTAGACAAACGACACTGCGTCACTAGAACTCACCCGTTCTGACGTCACTCGCGTAATTGCAACATATTGCGTTGCTGTACCACTTGACGTACGGCTGACAACCCGGTTCAATAATAGAGGGTACTCTTTGATAAATTTCAAAAGTATACCAAATCAAAAATATACCTACATTAAACGTCCAGTATTCAATAAATAAAAAATGGATAGAAATTACTTGACAGTCTAAATTTCATAGAGACGTGTGATGGATAGACATTCTGGAAATCCTGAGCATGACATGATTTTTGTATAGAGGTGGTTTATTTTATGGCAATACTGCAACAGAATTTGATAGACTTGCAATGACAAAAACATAATCATTCTTGAATCTGCCGATATATTCTATAGAAAACTCACCGTGGAAACTTAGGTGAAGTGAACTATCATTCCAGATGATGCTAGGGATTGTTGACATTGACAGCTAACTGTCTAGTTTGAGGCTCACTAGTTAATACTACATTGTAACCTAGCTATAGGTAATATTTTAAGCTACTCATATTTGTCGTCTTAACTTGCTGACCAGTGAACCTGCATGTATTACCTGGACAATAAATATTTTCTAATACTTTACTTATGTTTTCACGGTGAGATTTTGAATTTTTGGCAGTTTTGCCGTACTGTCAGACGTCAATTTTATTCCACAGATAATATATATCTGACTTTGGTAAAATTAGCCCTCAGAAACGCAACTATCCTATTTTATCTTTGTCCCACAATTCGTGTGCCCACTTGCACACAGGTAACAGTAGGTGCAATAAAATGGCGCTTGGCGAGTAGTACTCTGTCAGAGTGGAGCAGTGTGTGACAGTCCGCTTTGAAGCGACGCGCGCTGCAAACTCAAGCGCCATTGAGAACATGCAATGTGCGCGTGCACTGTTTAATATTAATACCAGTAACAATGTAAAGGAAGTCCTCCAACTACGTGGAAGAATGGTCTGATTTAAATTAATTCCACAAAAAACATATAAGTATGTGAAAAGTGACGAAGGATTATCGGCGATAAAAGAATTGAGATCTAATCATCTAAGTGTGCATACACAGGAGCGGCAAGGGTCGACGGCACAGGCAACTGCCGGCGTCGACACAGCGGCAGTTGCTTCTGCCGTAGACGCGTGCCGCTCGCGTGTCCTCACCTGGCTAGCCTTTTCCCAACTATATTAGGGTCGGCTTCTAGTCTAACCGGATGCAGCTGTATACCAGAATTTTACATGGAGTGACTGCCTATCTTACCTCCACAACCCAGTAACTCGCTAATACGATACCCCTTGTTAAGACTGGTTGTCAACTTTCGGGCTTCTGACTACCCGTAACGACTGTCAAAGATCCACGAATGACAGCCGGGACCAACGGCTTAGCGTGCTTTCCGAGGCACGGAGAGGTCTCGATATGTAAAGATCGATAATCACCCATCCACAGAACAGCCGCGGCAAGCGTAGCTTAATCTGGTCGATCGACTTGTGCGGCTGTTATTATTTAGCCACGAGCCCCTCACTGACCATCCGTATCCAAGGTAAACTCGTACCAGTAAAAGCTCATAACATAACATAACATGGGACACAGGCCTCCTCTCGGTGACAGGGAGCGGGCCGTAATCCACCACGCGGGCCCAGTGCGGGTTGGCAGATGCCACATGTCTTCGAATTTTTGGTTCTAGGACATGCCGTTTCCTCACGATATTTTCCTTCACCGTTTTGAGAGCAGTGGTGATGAAATAATTTACACAAAGTAAAGCGCCTGTCTGGGTTCGAACCTACGACCTACAACTCGTAAGTGGCGGCCGTTACCACTGGGCCACCACTGCTCTCATCAAAAGCTCATAATTTGCACGTAAATTCTTCAACATCGAGAGGATTAGGTTGAAAGTTAGAAATTGCATGAATGGATACAAGAATCCCGCAAACAAAAGCAGCGAGCTAACCGTGACGGATTAACTAAACACTTGGGGTTTCACTTAGCACCACTTAGCGCTGCCCCGCCAGATTAACAGTAACGTGTCTTTACTTAAAACTAATGCAATTACAGCGCCAGACCGAGACGCTGCTATACGAGAGAGAAAGATAGGGAGAGCATACAGCATGCTACCGTTTGATGCCGTTTGATCTGGGATCACTGGGAGTGACTATACTTGTTGCCCAATCAGTGATGACCGTGATGAGGGATTTAATTATTTTGCAGTTTGTCTATCTTCATTTGGATCCAATTGATTGGACTAGCATAGTGGGAATATTATAGGCTGATGCCTATAATGTTCCCACTGCTGGGACACTGGCGTCCTCTCTTCAAGAGGAAGTAGGCTAATCCACCACGCGGGCCCTGTGCGGGTTGGTAGATGTCACATGTCTTCGAAGTTTTGGTTCTAGGACATGCCGGTTTCCTCACGATGTTTTCCTTCACCGTTTTGAGAGCAGTGGTGATGAAATTATTTACACAAAGTGCCTGTCTGGGTTCGAACCCACGACCTACAACTCGTAAGTCGGGGCCGTTACCACTGGGCCACCACTGCTCCTAGGTGGACATACATACTCCTTCACAACTTCGAGAAGCGACCCTTCCATGTGGATTGGTCTCCATGTGGATTAAACAGATAAGAGTGTGAAATCTGTAACAAAACATAACAAAGTTATGCAAACAAACAATAAAGCAACCAAAACACCATTACAGGGGAGCGGGGGCGTGGGGGAGTGGGGGAGCGGGCCCGGCGGGCGCTAAGCGATGATTTTTAATAAAAATATACCCTCGGCTTAATATCGGATATGCCTATGGTATCTGTAAAAAGTCCACCGAAAAAGCCAAAATTTCCGGGTCACTGCCATTCAAAAATCTTTTCTCATCTCCACCTTATACAGTCGAAATTCGAATGCACACCTAACTTCTGCCTCTCCTTAGTGTCTCGCTTTTACTATCTTAGAAAATTCAACCTTAACTGGAAATAATAAAGTTTAATTTTGCGGGGCAAGTGGTAGTCGTTAGGGCGAATACAGACAATCGTGTGGGGTAACGCATGGTAACACCGAAACCGCGCGTAGTTTATTATAAGTTAATACGCACCCGCCTTAACTCGCCGGATAGCTTTGATACACTTCGAGCCAAAATTATGTGCGCAGAATAATATTTTAGGCAAAATTTTACCGACACAGTGGAATTTAAGACAACTCCTTATTTGTAATAAAATATTTATTTTAAAAAAACTCAATTTAAAACCTTATCAAAACAGAAATCTAACTGCTATAAACATAATACGTCTGAAACTCTGTATAGTATACATATCAGTCACCAAAAGGTATTTAAATTATATGTAAACTAATATTCTCTCAGAATTTCTATAATGAATTATGTACTTAAATACAGTTTGCAATAATCTGAACGAATACAGAGTCAATTTAAATTAGCTAGCTAAACTCCGCAGACGTGATGAGTATGTATACATATATTATTTTATCTGAACATGATAAAACAACAAAAATAAATTAATTTGAGGTTAGTGTAGGCACTTGAAATATCAGATTTTTTGTGTAAACTTCACAAACGTGATTGTTATCAATATCTAAACACGATAAAACAAAAGTAAACAGATTTTCTCAACTCATACTTCAAGTAACAAACTGCAAGCTGCGTCACTTTTTTACGAACGCTACAAAATATGAGACCCATTTTAAAATATGTGACACATTTCTCATGCACGACAGTGCACTGCTCGCTCCCCATTTTAGCGTTTCCATTGTAACAAAGTTACACGGTTTTTAACTCGGCGGGCTCGGCACTTGCCACTAGCACGTTGGTACTAAGGTACCATACCGCGCTCCCTACACTTTCGGCGGCAGATGTTCCGATTTTCCAAAGAAGAGCCATCAGTAATGCATGTCACTTGTTTTGAACAGAGCCCACAAAAGTAAGTTCGTTATTTTTATATTTAGATAAGAATAAAGGGAAATATTTCGCTGATCCTCTAAAAACATTTTGGGCATCTAATGATGAACACTTTTTTTTTAATTCATGAACGCCATGAATAAGCCATACACGCTACGGTCTACCGGAGAGGTTACCTGTGCAGGTTTGCGTTCGCAGGTCAACCACACGTCGGTAGTGTGTATGGGGACGTTGCGGTGTACCGAAGCGGTCTTCAGTTCTTTTACAGGTAAACCGTACGGTGTCACTCGAAAGAATTGTATTTCGGCGCCGGTCGCCTGCGCAGGTTAAAAGAAACTGCACAGGTCTATTCTCACACACGCTCCGGTTCACCTGCGCAGGCACACCTGCACAGGAAGACCTCTCCGGTGGACCGTAGTGTGTATGGCCGGCTTAAGAATGCGTCAGTGAGCGGAGTTCCCGCAGAAGAATTTTGGGCCAAAGATGTTTGAACTTTTTGCCATTGATAAGCTAAGAAGATGAAGAAGCAAGTCCCATTTTGTCATACAGTAGCTCGATCCACCTCCCTAACCCGCGCATGTTGACGATTCTCAACGGGCTCTTAGGGTCCAACTCGGGATTGGACTTGTTTGCTGATGAATGGAAGGATTAACTTAATTTAGTATCAATGGCTAACTAATTGTTCTAAATATACTCCCGGACTCCTAAATCAAGCCACTCTGCACCTCAGTATATAAATGTACCTACCTACTCTGTGCACTGCACTTCTATAACTTTTTAAATGGTCGTAAATTTAAATTCGGAACAATGACGACACCAAAAGATGGCCAGTATGTCGGCATCAAAATGCATAAAAACGTTTTCTTTGACTCGTCATTATTAAAGATAATTATTTGAAGTCTATAAATTATACCTCACGTGGAATTGCACGGGAGTGTATATACAGGGTGAATATTTCAAGTGGGCGTGGATGGCCAAATCCGCAACTATGAGGAATAGCGAAAATTACTCAAAGGAGTCGCGGGCTCGATTTTGAAGAAAACTAAAACTGCATCATTGGATTTTTGAAAAATCAATATTTCTAGCCAGGAATCGAACCCGTTGATTTTGAAAAACAAATAACTCACTGTATTATTACACCATTCGATAGTGTCGCTAATAAGGATCGAATTCTGGGAAGTAATGACATACGTGTTAGCCTATATTGTGGCCCACTGCTGGGCAATATATGTATAATCCATACCATACTAATATTATAAATTCGAAAGTAACTCTGTCTGTCTGTCTGTATGTTACCTTTTAACGCCTAAACCACTGAACGGATTTCGATAAAATTTGGCAGAGAGATAGATTGCATCCCGGGGAAGGACATAGAATAGTTTTTATCGACAAACCTCGAGGTTGAAGCCGCGGGCGAAAGCTAGTAATAAATAAATAAATGTAGTTAGGTACTCTTATCGTCAAGATATCAGTTCAGGTGGTTGCGAAGCCATCATCAATTTAATTTAAAAAAAAAGAATATCAGGCAAGATACTAGGTACTATTTACCGATGCACGAAGCTTTCAGCAACTGAAATTTTTTGAATACAATACGAAGCTTTAATATAATGCAGCTGAAATAAAATTTCATAGAGGATGAATTTAAAACGTAGGTACTTACCTAAGTACGTAGTAAGTGCAGGTGGGCAGACGAGAGAATAATTCATTTCGGAATGAATACTTCTTCCGCTACCCGCTTAAATCGCTGTCCCGCATAAAGTTTAGGTACCCGATAGTGCTGTACTGCTGCAGGTAGCAAACCTGCTATAATATCATATTATCAATAAAAAAAAGAGCCTAATCCAGATCGGTCTCGCACACGAAGGGTTCCGTACCATTGTACCGCCGTACAATATTTACATGTAGGTATACACTACACATTGGAAAACTCCGTCAAGTCTTCTCGGTCGTCAGTGTTTGAAAAAAAAAAGATCAGCTGTTTATACAAAAGTTCAATACCTACTTGACCAAAATGTATGAAACAGTTTTATTTCGTGATTTCAGAGTTGGTCCCATAGTGAAAGTTGTTCAGTTCGAAGGTTTAAAGCTTTGTTGGGTTACTTTTGAAACACGCTACATATTTAAAAAATAATAAATTATTATTATTTATGAAACACATTTATTGTATGAGGATCCTCCTGAATTTTTAACTCATCATCATCTAATCTAACCAGATGCGAATGCAGCTGAATACCAGTATTTTACATGTAGCGACTGCCTATCTGACCTCCACAACCCAGTTACTGGGTAATACGATACCCCTTGGTAAGACTGGTTGTCAGACTTTTGGGGTACTGACGACCCGTAACGACTGTCAAAGATGTACGAATGGCAGCCGGGACCATTGCTTAACATGCTTTCCGAGACACGGAGGGGTCTCTGTATGTAAAGATGATCACCCATCCGCAGACCAACCGCGGCAAGCGTAGCTTAACCTAATCGATCGACCAGTGCGGCTGTCAGATGGCCATCGGAACTATTCAATGATAAATATTTCACGGGTTGCGATTCGATTACTTTAATATGGTTGCGAAGCAATTTATGCTCGTCACAATGCGTATGGTGAATGGTTGTTCAGGAATTCTCCTGAATTTTTTTCACTTTTTTTGATGAAGTTTTAATAGCTTCCTGCCACTGATATTCACATAGCAAGTAGTGTTATTTGAATTTATGTGGGGTACAAATAAAAAGTGAAAAATAAAACCTTTATCCAAAAAAAAAAACAACCGACTTCCAAAAAAAACACTATACAGTGAAAAATAACTTTAATTTCGGAACCAACGACACCGACTTCCGAAATTAAAGTTATTTTTCACTTTGTAGTGTTTGTTTTTGGAAGTCGGTGGTTTTTTTATTGACATAAGTACTTGTAATTATTATTATTATAGTTATTTATCAATTTTAAATATTAATGTGATTTTTTTTGTTCTCTTATTTATCATCACTGGAATATTTTCAACACAGTGTCTTTTGTTATGTATTGAATATAATTATCCAAATTATGTTCACTAGACAGTTTATTTAAACTTCTGCTGGCTCGGATTAGAATCAAATTCTGCCCTACCTGGAATAAGGGACATGTTTAGATACTAGTCTCATTTACATAGCTACTAAATTCTAATTATTTTTTTCTTATTCTAATTCTATGTCTGTAATTTATATGGCAGTGGGTAGGGCACATTGCTCGCAGAACAGATGGCCGATGGGGCCGAAAGGTTCTGGAGTGGACCGTACCGGAAGACGTAGCGTTGGAAGGCCTTCCACAAGGTGGTCCGACGACCTTGTGAAGGCCGCAGGAACCCGTTGGATGCGAGAACCGCAGAACCGGTCGAAATGGAGGTGCTTGGGGGAGGCCTATGTCCAGTAGTGGACGTATATCGGCTGAAATGATGATGATGATGAATTTATATGGTGTACATAATAAAGAGTATTCTATTCTCTACGTATCGATATCGATACATTCTACCCGGACGCACACCCCTAGCCGGTGCCGGCGTAAGAGCTAAGCCCTGTTCGCGCTCCCCAGGGAACTAATATATTGTTATTTGTAACTGAGATACCCACTGTGAGTTACTTGCTGTTATTTGCGAGCCGTTTGCTCAACGCTCGATATTTGATACTTACATCACCAGAGATTTGTCGGTTTCGTGTGTTCAAACTCAAACTCAAAGCATTTATTCCAATTACACCTTGTACAGGCACTTTTGAATGGTCAGAAATTATTTATTCAGCGATGGTAAGTTTGGAACGCGTGCCTGAATTGCGAGAGAATAGGTCAGTAGAATATTTTTATGTGACTAATTTATTTCTAACTAGCTGCGTCCCGCGGTTTCGTCCACATAAGTTTCGATCCCGTGGGAATATCGGGATAAAAAGTATCCTGTGATAATCCAGGAAATGGTCTATACAGCGTGAAATTTTAATGGTTGTTTTCCCGAAACGGACAACTGCGCATGGTCGTCCTGCTACCTGCAAAGATGGTAGGTAGCGGGCGGGTGCACGTGAGTTACTATTGAATCTCACGCTTTCGAATTGAGATCACATTTTTATAATTATAATTAGATATTATTTATTTATAATTATTTGAAAAAAAAAATAACTCCATGAATCGGTAGCACACTGAGTACAAATCGTTCTGCCACGGGAAAACAACCATTATTTCACGCTGTATATGTGCCAATTTTCATCCAAATATGTTTGACGGTTGTACGGTATGTAAAAGGATGAGGATGCTCTCCTCTAACATGATTCTAATATAAATCTATTTTCACTACTGTCACAGTAACTGTAACAGAACTACACAATAAGGGCTTACAGGACCTAAACACAGAAAACGCAAGTATTAGAAACAATAAAAGTATATGATCGACTACAGTAGGTAAACAAAATCAGAACAATATATGATATTCTTCAGGATAAGTATATGTAATTAAATAATTGCTTCATATTTTACAATAAATTACCAGCGTTGTGTCATCGCGCTTCTCTTTCTTTTCTATGCAGTCCGACAGCGCGCTTTGGTCATGTAAGCCCCTTTACATCTACCATTACAAGATAACCTAATGCTATAAATGCGCCTACCCAACTTAATATACTAATAATAAGCAATGCATTCCTAGTGAATTCATTCAGAGACAAGTCCGTCTAACTCACTCCAAGAGTCCAAGGTATAGCGAAACTTAAGCATTCGATAATTCTACGACAAAACTGTAAATTCCTTCACACTTTAACCGATACATAAGCAATCACAAAACTGTGCAAAACGCAATAACAGTTCACAGACTCGTAACCAATGAAAAACCGAAATCCGCCAAACAGCAGATAGCACAGATCGGGGCACAATTTTTCCTAACGCCCCGCAATAAGCCCCATGATCCGGCCAGTAAACACCACCCAGAATACAAACTGCCGCTAACTAGCCTGGAAAACAAACATATTTCAAACTGTATTAACGCCTGATTTATAAAACGGCTTTATACGGAAATGTCGGAGAAAAAATTCCGTATTTCGCAAGCCGGGCTTTTTATGATCTCGTAATGGTAGGAGGATTTAGGTTGAATGATGTATGGGGCGGATGAGCAGGCATGTTGGTCATAATGTTTACTGGTTTAACATATTTTAGGTAACCAAATCAGTTCATATCATTCTCTATAGGGTATTATTGGGATGCATGAAGAAGCCTCCTCGTGTAGCGCAGTTTGTTCCGCCAGTTACTCAACTGAACCGAGCGCTCGGCGCATCCTGGACAGTCACACCTAACACCTTATTTGACTGGGCAATTCTTCCCCGCCTGGTTTGCGATCACCCTCCCACCGGAGTCCGGCGTCAAGCAGCCCGCTGCGTTTCGCCGATGCGTGAGAGTTCCAATGCCTTAGGCATATTCTGGGCGCGCTCGTTCCATCATAGACCTCATCCATCGCTTTCCATGAGGCGTGATCGAGGTCAAGAGGTCGGTTGTCGGTGTCTTGGGATCTGTATTTTAGTTTTAGTTTTTTGCCACCGACTTCCGAAATTAAAGTTATTTCATAATTTTGAGTTCATTTCTTTTTGAAGTCGGTTTAATTTTTTTAAATTACTTTTTATTTGGTAATTTTTAGTTGTTGCACTAGAATTTGACCAAGGTTTTGAGATGTTTTCGCTTTGACACTACACCCGTAGCTCGTATCAATAAGCCAGGCCGTCACACTTTCACGTCTTAGTCCATATCTTGAAAATTACTGAATCGATTTTGATGAAACTTGCACTGTTCCCTAAGTTGAAGTAAATGTAAGCCAATAAAAAAAGAATGGTCACGATCCGATTGATAGTTACGGAGATATGCGTGGACAAACATACATACATACGTCTATAAAATTTTGTATATTTGTTTGGAAGCCCTAATAGATTGTCATATGTGAATATAATGCAATTCCAATAATATTACATACATACGTATCGAATTGATAACCTCCTTTTTTTTGAAGTCGGTAAAAAGGAATATGTCACGATCGTAGCAGGTGGCGTTCTGTAATTTCTGCCTACCCTTGCGGGAAGAAGGCGTGAGTTTATGTATGTAGTCTATCCAAAGGAGACCGCCAGAAATCCATATATCGTTGGGCCAAAATGTGAACAGGAATCATTTATGTGTTATTTAATAGATAAAACACGTACATATCAATATCAGAAAGATTTTTTTCAAAAATCTATGGGAATTAGGAAGAAAATATGTTTTTGGGTCACTAGGTTAGGTTATGCGGCAAATGGTAAGAATTGTATTTATAATGCCAAAATGTATTGTAAATACAAACTGTCAAACTCAAACTCAAACTCAAAGCATTTATTTCAATTAAACCATTTTACAGGCACTTTTGAATTGTCAAGAAGTAGGTCAGTCAGAAAAATGTGAAGCTAGTTGCCCATTCCAAAGCGTAGGTACCTATGGAGAAGAACGGACAAGAAACTCCATGGACACTCTTTTTAAATCATATTTTACAAAAATATTAGTTACATCATTACTTTTGAATTTATAATTAAATAATGTGAGAACGATGTAAAAATAAACAAGACGTATGCGTTAAAAGCGTCCAGAGTACAACAAATAGTACTAAAACAATCCAAAAATAAAAATAAAATAATTAAAAATAAGCCGAGGCAGCTAAGTGATGACCAGCCCCAACTGACGGCGCCCGTTCACGAACATGACGCATAGATCAGCACCATTCAGCTCAACCATTTTGAAGGGAGCTAAATGATCCAACATACACGCCACCGTCAGCGAGACATTTGTGTGAGCATGACATACTATCAGCCGCCAGGGCACATTCAAGTCAATGAAAGACATATTACCCGGTAAATGGTAAAATAAGGTATAGTACTTACATAGAACTCACATCTGTGCTATGCAATTATACAATACAAATGAAATTGAGTTTATACAATGCAAAGATAGTCTTACAATCTTCAGCAGCTCCAACAGTATTTTCAGGTGTCAATCAATTAGTTGTGGTTGTGGAGCAGGACCAGCATTGAGCCAGGCATTTTTATCAGCTATGTAATCCCCTAACTTATAATATGCCTGACTGCATAGTGTGCGTTTTATACAAGACTTGAATTTTGTCTCATTCAGTTGAAGAATGTGGGGAGGTATTTTATTATAACATTTTAAACAGTACCCCATAAAAGATGAGTCTACTTTAGCCAGTCTGAAACCTGGTTGAACTAATAGGTCCCTATTTCTAGTACTATAATTATGTCTTTCACCTCTTTTACTAAAAAGATGTAAGTTTTTTCTTACATACATGATGTTTTCGTAGATATATTGACAAGGTACCGTCATGATGTTAATTTCCTTAAACAGTTCCCTCAGAGAATCGCGCCTGCGGAGGTTATATATGGCTCTGATGGCTCTTTTCTGCAGAATAAAAATAGAATCGATGTCTGCAGCCCGTCCCCAAAGTAAAATACCGTAAGACATGACACTATGAAAGTAACTAAAATAGACTAGTCTCGCGGTATCGACATCAGTAAATTGACGGATTTTTCTGACAGCATAAGCTGCTGAACTTAGCCGTCCTGCAAGAGATGTTAAATGAGGACCCCATTGTAGCCTTGAGTCGAGCGTGATTCCTAAGAAAACAGTTTTATCGACGAATTCTAGTTTCTCTTGATTCAATATTATCTCACAATCACTACCTTTGACATTTGGTAAAGAAAATCTTATGCACTTAGTTTTTTTTCCATTTAATACTAAATTATTAGCAGTGAACCAATTTTGGACCTGCAGAAGGGCGTTATTTACGTCGTCAAAATTTGTAGCACGTCTATTTACCTTAAAAATTAAGGAAGTGTCATCAGCAAATAACACCATTTGTGGTTGATTTTTTAATAAATGGAGTAGATCATTAACATACACTAAAAAGAGGAAAGGACCCAATATCGAGCCTTGTGGCACACCCATTTTTACTTTTAAACCATATGAATTGACACCATTTATTTGGACTTGCTGTTGTCTATCATTTAAATAAGAACTAACTAAACTGAGCGCAAGTTTTCCAAGTCCGTAATGCTCAAGTTTCAAAAGCAAGGTTTCGTGATCGACGCAATCAAATGCCTTAGAGAGGTCACAAAAGATTCCAATGGCGTCTTGGGCCTCTTCCCACGCGTTAAAAATGTGTTTTAATAAGGTTACTGGCTGGTTAAGGCTGTCAAATAGACATATATAAATACAATAGCAGAAATCGAGTAAGCACATCCGTAAGCGCACAAGTACGAAAACGAATGACGAGACTTGACACTACAGGAGTGACGTGGCATTATTTTTTTTTTTGGGATTTTATGACCTGGTAACTAGACCTTTAGGTCACGTCTTATTTTATTACGTGACATTGACATTTTGATATGTTTTCGTTTTGAAACAGTCGCTGATACACGATTTTGAAAGATGTTATTGTTAAATAAATAAATAACTTACTAAAACAACAATAATTCATCTAATGTCCCTTTTTCTTTTATAAACGATTATAATGTTCATGTCAAAACATGCTAAAACAAAATAGATAGTGTTTTTTAATAACTTCTTTAGACCTACTAGTTTTAGAACGAACTTAAAATGACCTGACAGCTTGTTTACAGAGCTAGTTTTAGAACTACGTTCAATTAAAAACCATATTTAAAATCATAATTTTTAGCTCATTCCGATAGAAAGTTATTATTGTTACATGTTCTTTTTAATCAGTAAAAAATCTAGTTTTTTTTTATATACATATCGATTCTGTGCATACTTTAGCCCAATTTTGGCGGTTTCCTTTATGTTTGAAATTAATATTAGGTATTTCAAGTTAAACAAATATCAACTTTATTACAAAAGGCAAATTAAGTTGATTTTAGAGTGACTAGCACTATTGAAAAAGTTATAAAAATGTTTGAAGTTGTAGCGTAAACTGAACTGTATTGTGTAGGAATGAAAGTTATTTTTCCATAAACTCATATTTGTTTAGATTTTTGGCAAATAAATCCCGAATGCAGATTATATTGTGGGTAAAAAAGCTTCAAATAATTTTTAGTTGGTATTAGTCGATAGTGTACCTACTATTTTTTTCCTAATTTATGCCATACGTATTTTGTAAAGATTTTTTGTTGTCTTTTTTATTTTTTGTATAAATTTATTATTAGAAAGCTTGGCCCTTCAATTGCATAAAATATAAGGTCTCGCCATAAAATACTTACGTAGGTATAGCACAATCCAAAATATCGACAAACAATACCTAAAAAGATTGATTTTGGATAATACTTAGATATTTGCATACCTGTTATTTGGTTAGGGGATTTGGCTTAAATAATTTTTGTTATATGTATATGCATCACCCATATTATATATTTATATTTGTTATATCATCACTCATATTCAAGCGATGCGGAGGAATTTTTCGATGCCATATTTTAGCGTTTTAGTTGTTCTGATTAATTACAATTATAAGTTATAAGAGAGCAGTGTTGGCACAGTGGTATCGGCCGCGACTTACGAGTTTGTAGGTCGTAGGTTCGAACCCAGACAGGCGCTTTACTTTGTGTAAATTATTTCATCACCACTGCTCTCAAAACGGTGAAGGAAAACATCGTGAGGAAACCGACATGTCCTAGAACCAAAAATTCGAAGACATGTGACATCCGCCAACCCGCACTGGGCCCGCGTGGTGGATTACGGCCCACTCCCTCTCATTGAGAGGAGGCCTGTGTCCCAGCAGTGGGAACATTATAGGCTGATTATGGTATAAGTTATTTTATGCTTTTAATTCTGAATAAATAAACACTAACAAACTAAGGGCTGATTAATTTAAAAAAGTCAGATATATTCCGCGGAATAAAATTGACGTCTGACAGTACTAATATGGAAAAACTATCAACAATTTTAAATGTACCTATGTATTTGTAGTTTGGTGAAATTCGCCTTAATAAAGATAAAATATTCAAGCTAATAATTTATATGATTTGATTTTTATTTATCCTGCGCCCTGTTAATGGAGCCCATGATAACTATTCTTCCTGTCATCCAAATTTGATTACGTCATCATAGATCAACCATAGACAATTACGCTCAAAGAATTCGTTTGTCGAACAAGGGATGTTATTAAATCAGTGACGTCAGTCGCGTGGCGGGAGCGTGCCCCGCGAGTGCCCGCGACTACGACGCAGGTGAGGCATGCGCTGCGCCGCTTGCGCACAGTTCATGTACTACAACGTTCCACTGGCGACCGTTGATTTGTGCCTCTATCCATATTTTTGAAGTGAAAACTTCTGAACAGTGAACGAAACTGAACCTTCACGCTTGGTCCGACGCTGAATCGGGTATACTCGGCTCCAGACGTTTGGTGACGCTGAATCGCGTATACTCGACTGCAGACGTAAGTTTTCACGTTTATCGTGTAGTCACAAGCACACACCCAGTTTTTTTTTTATGTGAAAACTTCTTTAGCCGTTTTGGGCATTTTTAGGGTTCCATGCTAAAATGGTAAAACGGAAACCATATGGTGAGACTCAGTCTGTCTGTCTGTCTGTCTGTCACAGCTGGATATCTCAAAAACTACTAATGCTATCAACTTGAAATTGGGAATAGTTTTAGATGACGTTTGCCCAACTACACACATCAAAAGTGTCTAGGGATCAACATATATTTTTGCAATAACTTTTCTCCTGATTGATATTAATTAAAATTTTCTTTAAGGATTCATCAAATAAAGTGTTTTCGTTTGTCACAGTAACGATAAACCAAGTCACCTTTGCATTAATAAAGAAATTTGCCATTTTCCTAATAAAGGGATTTTTGACATTTGAACCACTAACACAAAAGTTCGAAAAAAAGACTGAAATAACAGTTTTCTTTAAAATTTTATTGGGTAACTTAAACAATTAATAATCCGTGTTTCTACCGCGAACACTAACAACACAAGAACATCGGTTTGGCATACTCAAAATGAGTTCATCCAAATCACGCTGTGGAATGGCCGCCCATGTTCGTTGCAACAACAAAAAAAGGTCTTCTTGCGACTGGATACCCTCCATATTCGGCAGAGCTCTTCTCTGTAGCATATCCCATGCATGCTCAATCGGGTTCAAGTCTGGCTACTGAGCAGGCCAGGGCAGGACATTGATGTTAGCTGCGGCGAGAGTCTGTCTTACAACTCTTGCGGTGTGCGGTCGTGCATTATCATGCATTAACTGAAATAAGGGACCGATTTGCACTTGTAGAGGAACGATGACGTCTGATACAATCGTCTCAGCATAAATTTGAGCGTTGAGGTTGCCTCTGATCCAAATCAACTCAGTTCTTCCGCCGATCCAAATACCCGCCCATACCATGATGGTTCCACCACTATAAGGATGGACTTCCTGGCAGGATTTTAATCGCTGTTGGCGTCCAGGGGTTCTCCAGTGTCGTATACGTCTTGTATCCGGTCTTATACCAAAACGAGACTCATCAGAAAAGCACACGAAACGCCATTGTTCTTCTGCCCAATTTCTGTGTTCAAGAGCCCATTGATATCGAATCCTACGATTGTGCATTGCTATAGGTGGTACCCGTAGCGGTCTTCGGGAATGAAGGTTCACTTCATGCAAGCGGTTTCTGACTGTTTGGTCGCTAATTAAGTTCCCTGAAGAGTGATGAAGCCTCACGGCTAACATCATGGCGGTTATTGTTGGAGCTCTTCGAGTTAAGATTTGAATGTATCGGTCTTGTCTCCGTGTGGTGCAGCGATACCGTCCTCCATGGCGCTCAGCCACGGTACCAGTGCTTCGGTAACGTGTCCAAAGTCGACTGATAACACTCTGACTTGTATTCAGAGCTAAAGCCACAGTACGTTGCCGGGAACCAGCTTCTATCATTCCCACGGCTCTGAGCATTTCTTCCCTGCTTAAATGACGTCGCCGCTCCATAATAACGTTGGTTTTAATCAGTAGTAGGGAAACAGTAGCACTAATAATGTCTTCAATGCGTTGTATGTTTTTATAGGGAAAATATTGACAGCTGATTTTCATCTTTTACTCGAATTTGATTCACAGTTCCTGATTCAAATTATGAAATGCACCAAAAAGGATCCATATAAATTTATAAAATCATAAATTTATTACAAAGCCACATCTCAATCTCAAGAAATCCGCATAAAAATGCTTGATCCCTAGACACTTTTGATGTGTGTATTTGCAAAATAGTTAGGCAAACGTAGTATTATCGCTAAAACCGATCTTTATAGAACTTTTATCTCATGAAGCGACGCGCTCTTTACTTGTGTTATACAAGCGTACAAACACGCTGTAAATGTGTGTGTAAGCGGAGGACAGGACCTCTCGTTCGGTACCGTTCGAGACACGAGCGAAATTGGAAGTGTGTGTGTGTGTATTATGTGCTGACGCTACTCATCTTCAATACACACACAGCGTGTTTGTAAATGTGGTTACCACAGGTAAAGCGCGCGTCGCTTGGTGAGAAAACCAGCGTCAGACAGCATCTGTCTGGCATTAATGCTGAAATGAACCCTTTTGGCGCAGCCGTGATACACTATTGTTGTTGAAACATAATTTTTATTTTGTTAATTTTGTATTTTGTGTTTCACAAACTGTGTCCAAATAAACTTTTTTCTTTCTTTCTTTCTATAAAAAATACTGTAAGTACTACAAAAGCAATATCATATCCTCCCAAATATACGAAAGTAGATCAAAGCGGAATATATCACAATATCATACGGCAAAGGTGCATTTAATAGTCCGTTGATTGATGTTTATTGGCGGAGGGTTCCTACAATTTGACCTACTGCACACTTACAAGAGCTGTCGCGGAAATTGTACGGTCGCTCTTATGTCTTACGTAATAAGCGTCATTTTCAAACGATGTGATGTCATTTTAAAGGCAGTGATCGACTGGTTTTAATTCGTAGGTGCGTTAGTGTAGTCACTGCCGTAACGCAAGTTAGATGCAGTAGGACCAGACGGCTAAAATATTTCTTCATAGTTGGTGTTTTGATTCATAAAGCACTAGTAGCTTCTTTCTGAGGCTTTCCCGCGTGGATATAGGAAAGTATCCCACGGGAACACGCTACCGGAACAAAAAGTATCCTACATCCTTTTCCAGGATGCCATCTACCTCCTTGGCAAATGTTATCGTTATCCGTTCAGTGGTTTAGGCATGAAAAGGAAACATACAGAGTTACTTTCGTATTTTTTTTTTAAATTAGTATGGATTTTCAAAGTGTAAAAAGTCTCAACCTTTTTGGGTAGAGTTGAAAACATCTTTTTGTTCTAATTTAACGCAGTTGAAATTAGGTTTCTGATTTTTTACTTTTATTGTAGGGACACAAGGTCGGTAATCATTTGCATGTGATACGAGTCCTTTAATTACCTCTCGTATCCACGGACAATCTTTTATCGCACACTGGATTTTCAGCACACTGCTTAGCGCTGAAAGTTGAAAATCCAACAGTGTCTTTTTTTGACAGACTACGATGCACTCCGTTGGATTCTCAATTCTCGGCCCAAAATATATATTGTAATTGTACACCATGTATCTATCACATAGGTAATTGATTTACCTGTCATTGCTTAATTTTTTATTCTTTTTACCTTTTGTGGTAGACTAATTTTATTCTAGGTGCATCGTCTTCACATATAATTATAATATGTATACAAGACCTTGAAAAACATTTTAAAAGAGTAACGGTGGAGTTTCTTGCCCATTCTTCTCCATACGAAAACAACCTTTTGGAATGGGCGACTAGAATCAATTCTATTTAGTTGTAATTTTTGACGTTCAAAAGTGCCTTTAATGATCCTATTTGAAATAAATGATTTGACTTTGAACAACGAGAGTTGAAAATCCATGCGCGAAAAAAGTCGTAAACATAGAGCGGTAGAAATTGAAACACACAACCGACTGAGACTTCTGCCTATCCCTGCTCGATGTCATCAGTTCAGCATGATGTTAGAGATTCTCATGAGAACGTTTAATCAGTGCGCATTGCTGACGTAATTTTATTTGACAGTCGTTCTGTTCCGCACTGCATCATATCAAATGAAATATATTAATCCGCCTTTGTAGTTTCATATTGAAGCTACATTGAAGTGCCTGTCTGCCTACCTGTCAACACTCATCTCCGAAATTGCTGCACCAATTCGAATGGAATTTTTAATAATCCCTTTTTTGTCAGTAGTTATAAGCATTTCAAAAGTAATGAAAATGTTATCTGCTAGGTACCAAGTTTCCATATTTAGAGAGTAACTTGCGACAGTGAATTATTATGAACTAGCGGCGCCCCGCGGTTTCAATCGCATAAGCCTCGATCCCGCGGGAATATCGGGATAAAAAGTATCCTATGTCCTAATCCAGGTCATAGTCTACACATATGTGCTAAATTTCATCCAAATCCGTTCAGCCGTTTTAGTGTGAAACACACAAACATACAAATAATCAAATCTTTTCACTTTATAATATTAGTTTATTCGCGACTTATTTGCCAAAAATGTAAACAAATATGAGTAGGTATATGGAAAAATCACTTTAATACAGACACAATAAAGTTCAGTTTACGCTACAACTTCAAACATTTTCATAACTTTTTCAATAATGCTAGTCACTCTGAAATCAACATATTTATCATTAAAATAAAGTTGATATTTGTTGAACTTGAACTAACTTCAATTTGCAACATATTTGAATAGACTGCAGATAACATACCATCACGCCTGTATGCCCTGCAAGATGAGACAGAGGTGTATGTACCTATAGTACACCCACATTTCACCAGTTACGTTTAAGTCCCATGTAATAGGGGGCGACCCTATTGCCAACAACCGGGGACCAATCCAGACTTCGGACTCATCATCATCATTTCAGCGGAAAGAAAAAAGCACTTCCTCTCTCCTTAAACGTCATCATCATAATTTCTTTGCTCCTGTTTCATGTTTATTATTATATGTATATATTTATTTAGATTAGTATAATATACGTTATGTATGTTTTATTGTATTATGTAATAGGTACACCACAGACTACCTACAGTATTTGTCTGTCCTTCCCCTTTTTAATCCATCCAAAGGTTGTCTTTAAAAGATCGCTTTTAGCGATAAGACCGCCCATTGTGTCACCCTATGTACAGTTTCTAATTTTATGTCTGTAATTTATTTGGTGAACATAATAAAGAGTATTTCTATTCTATTCTATTCTAAGCAAATTGATTGAGGTAACGAGCAACACCTATTACATGTCGTCGTTGTTCTTATTGTTACCGTGTTGCTATGTAAAGACAAGGCGTGCGAATTACAAACACAGGACACTATGTTTGAGTTTGATTGGCAGTTAACAAGATAATGGCGGGTTGGTATTGACAGGCAACGCTACAACCATTACTATATGCACGGCGACGTGACGCCCCGCCCGGTGGCCGCGGGCGACTGCTCGCCAATTACACAATTTGCTGGTAATTGATAATTTTGTAGCATTAACTGATGGGTGGACTGGGGACAGTTTCACAGATCGTCAGGAATTGATAGAAAGAAAGAAAATATTTATTTATTCACTCCAAACATACAAATATCCTTACAGGCTAGACCCAATGCGTTAAAGTGAATGGGTAGTTGATACCGCGAAATTCAAATTTTCTTACGTTTTTTGCAATTTGCAGGTCAGTGTCAGGTTGTATCTTGATCAAAATATGATTCGCGCATATTTAGAGAATTATAATCATTATTACATCTTTCTAAGTAAGATTTCTACCCCTAACACTTTTCCATAAGAGATTGGTGGTTGGTGGTAGAAATCTAACTTAGAAAGATATATTAATGATTCTAATGATTATAATTCTATAAATATGTACCTGTTATTGTCGCGAATCATATTTTGATCAAGATACAACCTGACACTGACCTGCAAATTGCAAAAAACGTAAGAAAATTTGAATTTCGCGGTCTACCACTATCCAACACTTAAAAAATAAATAGTCCAATGCTTGTACCTTAACAAATTTAACCTTAAAAAACATATACAGGTAATATGTTTATTTGCGGTAAGACATGACGCAAAGAAAAGCACAAAAAAGAACGAAAAAAAAATCTGCTGTTCCCTACATTATGACGAGTTATGCGAACATAAATGTAGGGAACAGCTGATTTTTTTTCGCGATTTCTGGTTCATCAAAGTTGTTTGTTACTCATCATTATGAGGAATTCAATAACACTGTGTAGAGCAAAGACTCTATTCTCTTTGGTGTAGATGTAAAGTAGACATCTACCCTAAAAAGCAGACTGACAAAGACTTGGAAGCAGAAGGATCATATTTACAAGGTAAATACTCTTTTTCCCATCAGTTAAGTACCTACATCTCTCATTTATTTTAGCACCATCGATCACCGTTACACTTTGATTCTCACTAAACTTACATTTATTGCTTTTATTTATGACTTGCATGTTCCATCTTTACAGTTTAAACAAACAGTAAGGGCGGGTGCACAGGGCGCGGGCACCCCGCCGCGATAATGACCTTGCAAACATGCGCTACAATAATAAATAGATATTAGGAGATTACCGTTGCAGGCGGCACGTGCGCACGGGCAGCGGCCGTACGCTCCTAGTTGTCTGTACACGACATTATGAATTTTTAGTTGGTTTTCATTAGGGTGGGGTGGTGCTTAACTGGTCGTGGGATGTTTCTCTTAATTTAGCAAGATTTTGTTAGGTTATTGTACAGGTTTATATGAATCTATTTATCTATCTACATTATGTACAGTCACGAGCACTAATATGTCAACACTTGGCAACTTTAAATTGCGATTTTTTCACGAAATAACGAATGCAACGTTGAAATACGACACTTTACATAAACCTATGGGTTCGAAAATACTATGTTCCTATTAATACAAAATTTCATTCAAAAATAAAGGAGAAAATTGCCTTTGAATAAAGCCAAGTGTGTACATAATTATGCTCGTGACTGTATAATAAACTAATATTATAAAGGCGAAAGTTTGTGAGTGTTTGTGTGTGTTTATATGTTTGTTACTTCTTCACGCTTAAACGGCTAGACCAATTTTGATAAAACTTTGCATGGAGGTAGCTGACACCCTGGATTAACATATAGGCTTTTTTATCCCGATATTCCCACGGGATCGACACTTATGCGGGTGAAACCGCGGGGCGCAGCTATTATTAAAAATAAATCTGAAGAGTTTGTTTGTTTGTTTGAACGCGCTAATCTCTGGAACTAACTGTCGGATTTGAAAAATTATTTGTGCATTTGTTAGCCAAATTCTTGAGGAAGGCCATCACGCTAGGGCTTTTAGGAGCCGAGCACAAAAGAAACAAGTGAGAAAGAACTCTAAGTGAAAACGCGGGCAAACGATGTGATGCGACGCCGACGGGTGGGTCGGTGGAACGAGAAATTTCACGCGGACGAAGTCGCGGGCAGAAGCTACTTAATTATAAAAACAACTAGCAGCGCCTCGCGGTTTCACCCGCATAAGTGTTGATCCCGTGGGAATATCGGGATAAAAAGCTATCCTATGTCCTTCCCCGGGATGCAATCTATCTCTCTGCCACGAAATCCGTTCAGTGGTTTAGGCGTGAAAAGGTAACATACATCTGTACAGACAGACAATTACTTTTGAATTTATAATATTAGTATGGATTTGTATTTAGTTAGGGTTTTCCGTATAGTTTTTTTCAGTAGCAGCCCGGAGTCTGGATTGGTGCTCGGTTGATGGCAATATGCTCTCTCACATGGTACTTACACATAACTTGCGAAATGTGTGTGCAAGTCCTAGGTATAAGGAAACCTCTGCCTAACCCTTCAGCTTAATACAGGCGTGTTGTTATGTGTTTTAAATATTGTTAATTGTAAAATGGCTATCAAAACGGTGAAGGAAAACATCTTGAGGAAACAGCCATGTCTTAGAATCAAAAATTTCGAAGACATGTGACATCTACCAACCCGCACTGGGCCCGCGTGGTAGATTACAGCACACTCCCTCTCGAAGAGACGAGGCCTGTGTCCCAGCAGTGGGAAGATTATAGGCTGATTATTCTATTTATAAAATGAACAAGTCAGGAACGAAGGAGGCTCAAGGTAGGTAGAGTCACCTGCTTTAGGTTAGGTACTCATTTTGTTTCTCTCACAACCGTAATATCAGACACGTAGACACAATTTAATCAAAGAAACGTCAATACAATAGCATCTCGAGAGGAATGCTCCGCATAGCCGGCGCGTGCCGGGAGCCGGGACGTTGTCACGACAAGATGGCCGACGGAGACGGCCGTGGAGACGACGCAAATTAATTCATCCTTCGGCAGAACTGGCGACATACGACTAGGAAACCCGCTTGTGACCGCTAGCTTAGTAAAGTTATTGAGCAATGTTTGCGTTTTCAAGCTAGGTCTGATATACCGTGCCTCGGAAAGTACTCTGAGCCGTTTGTCCCGGCTGTCATTCGTAGATCTTTGATAGTCGTTATGGGTAGTCAGTAACCCAAATCTCTGCATGACTTTTTGGAAAATATTCAAAGATTTATAAGTAAAATAGCTTATGCCAGCGACTTCGTCCGCGTTAAATTTCACCCTCCCCCTTTCACCCTCCCCCTTTCACCCTATTAGGGGTGGTATTTCAAAAAACACTTTCTTAGTGGATACTCTTCACAAAAAACACACTTTCTTAATTTCATGTCTCTAGGACCAGCGGTTAAGGCTGTGCATTGATATATCCGTAAGTCAGGACTTTGAATTATAGAAGAGCTTTAGTGCAGAGCTGTTTATGAAAGGTGCTTTTTAGTGTATTGGTAGGTAATGTGAATAAACAAATACATTCTACATGATACGTATAAGCCAGTCCAGCCAGTTTTATCAAGGGGTATCGTGTTACCCAGTAACTGGGTTGTGGAGGTCAGATAGGATAGATAGCTCCATGTACAATACTGGTATTCAGTTACCCGGGTTTTTATTTATTTATTTATATATACTTTGTTGTAACAAAAAAAAAAACGATGAATACAAAAACATACAATGGGCGGCCTTATCGCTTTTTTCGTATGTAAGTTCCATCTTTCTGCAGAGGCCTTTCTTTAACTAGCTTTTTATTCCGCAGCGGGCACGTTCACGACTTTCCTCCTGTATGTTTCCGCCACTGAACACAGCCCTCGAGCCTCCCGCAACCATAGCGACAATCTATCCACCTGAGGGCTACGCGACGATCGCCGAGAGGCGCTCACCGTCCGACTGTACTTGACAATAGATTACTCAGAGTGGACTGGAAATGAACAGTATTTCTGTGTGACATGTTGTTAGGAACATGTTGCCTTCCACTTCAGAGATATAAGCGACGATGAGTGGCGCTCGAGGAAAGCCTTAGACAACACTGAGTGGACTGATTTCATTGCAGCAGGTACCTAAGTATGTTTGCCGTAGCTCGCAAAGCATGTAAAGCCGTTGGTCCCGGCTGTCATTAATTAACCGACTTCAAAAAAAGAAGGAGGTTATCAATTCGGTTGAATATTTTTTTAATGGATAAGGGTGGTATTTTCATTATTATAATTCATCAAAAATTCTGAGATAACTTTTCTTTTGTACGTACGTTCATTCTCTAAGGGCGAATTGTATCAACGAAACTGAGCCCGATCAGCACATCTAAACCCCAGGCCTGTGGTACATTCATAAAAAGAAAATATAAAATTACTATCTTCTGCCTGCGTGGATGGCGGGACAAAATGTAGCTTATGTCATCATTATTCAGTGGTTTAGGCGTGAAAAGGGTTTACAGAGTTAGGTACTTTTCAAAGTTCAGGTTAAAAACATAAAAAGCAACACTTTTATGAATCCCTCTTCTGACATGCCAATAAAATCTTCGGCCATTCATCCGCAAACAGATCGTTTGGTGGATTAGAATCCAAGAGACCATTAATGCGGCCAGAGTACGAGATACCGGGGACTTGTGCGCACAACAATGCCACACGGAGGCACAGCTAAGCCTGTGCTTTCTGCCGCGACAGTAATTGACTGGGACAAAGAAGCACAGTCAAAGAATTAGCAAGCTGAAGTGGCAGTTGGCCGGCCATATCTCGCGAAGAACCGACAACCGCTGGGGTAAACGAGTTCTTGAGTGGAGACCGCGACTCGGCAAACGTAGTGTGGGACGCCCTCCGGCCAGGTGGGATGACGATCTGCGAAAGACTGCAGGCAGATGCTGGATGCGTCAAGCTGAAGACAGGGCGCTATGGCGCTCATTAGGGGAGGCCTATGTCCAGCAGTGGACTGCTATAGGCTGATGATGAAAGAAGCACAGTATACAGAACAGGCGTGTCAATAGCGCCACGGAGCGTCTTGCAGGCTGTGGTGACCTGATCTCGTGCTCGCCTTACCTCTAGTGAGTTATATCCGAGGCATTCCTATAGAAATTTTGTCGGATAGAGGTAAGGATGATAACGCTTATCTTCTAAATATATAAAACTCAAAGGTGACTGACTAAAATAGTGATCTATCAACGCACAGCCAAAACCACTGGAGGGATCGGGCTGAAATTTGGCATGCAGGTAGATGTTATGACGTAGGCATACGCTAAGAAAGGATTTTTCGAAATTCCACCCCTAAGAGGGTGAATGGGGGGAGGGTGAAATTTCACGCGGACGAAGTCGCGGGCGGAAGCTAGTATCGCATAAAGCTCGATGAGCTTTGGAACCTTGAAATATAATGTTTTTTTTCTTTAAAACCTATGAAATAAGATTCAATTTTCAATACAAATATTTTCATTAACAACAAATGTAAACATTAAATCTCGTGATGGCAGCCTCCAGGACATACACCATAAACGTGAGAACAGACCTCATAAACGAACACCCGAAAACTATTTGTAAGTACCTACATAAAACAAAAAGAAATAGACTTCGTTCTATTGTTGTAGAGTTATCGACTCTATAACGTCGTGATAAGGGCTTCTATATGAATGACCTCCCACGCTTCGGATTGCCGATGAAAACTCACGCGCAGTTAGGGTTGCTAGAGCCTGAACTTCGCTGGATTGTAGTAAAAAAAACACGCAAGTTTTTATTCACATGATTTCGATAGTATAATTGCGTAACACACTAACAGTAGCAATGGCTTTCATTTTGACAATTCAACAACATTCATTGCGTTGTATACATTGTTGAGCAGTCAATTTTTTGAACTTAAGAAGCAATGGATTAGCTACATCCTTCAAAATAATTCAGAGTATGATTAACGCAATTGTGTTGTGCTGTTTACATGAAACCAGACTTTGATAGAGTTCAGCTTACAAATATTGAATCTAATGAATAAACTATACATCAAAAGAGTCAGCCGTTTCCATAGGTGTCATTGCTTTAGTAAATATGAAGTTTCTAAGAAATCATCACAGGGCAAACAAGCAAGTAGGTACAGTGTTGGGTGCTCTCAAAGCACTTAGCGCATGACTCAATCGCTTTCAACTTTCCCCCGGAAAAGGCGTTTGATAAAAAACTGTATGAAATAAGGGATAGTGCAAACAAGACATAAGCCCACTTGGTGGTCACCGCCAACCATATCCAATACGATTGGCGTTGCCATCCCAGGGGCAAACGTGAACTGACACGTATGAAATAAAAAAATCTATACCTATATAAAATTCAAAAGTCCTCACTGACTGATATATCAATGCACAGCCTAAACCGCTGGTCCTAGAGACATGAAATTTGGAGGGTGTGTTCTTTGTGAAGAGTAGGTGTCCATTAAGAAAGCGTTTTTCGAAATTCCACCCCTAAGAGGGTGAATGGGGGCAGAGTGAAATTTCATGCGAACGAAGTCGCGGGCAGAAGCTAGTCTTTTAATAAAACCTACACCAATACCAGTGGTGGCCAACGTGGTAACAGCCTCGACTTACGAGTTATCGGTCGAGGGTTCGAACCCAGGCAGGCTTTACTCTGTGTAAATAATTTCATCACCTGCTGTCAAAACGGTGAAGAAAACGTAGTGAGGAAACCAGCATGTCCTAGGACCAAAAATTCAAAGACATGTGACATCTACCAACTCGCACTGGGCCCGCGTAGTGGATTACAGCCCACTCCCTCTCGCTCACAGAGAGGGAGCGGGTGTCAACAGTAGGAACATTGTTATAGGCTGATTAGGCACACGGCATGCAAGCTGATTGGTGAATACCATAATGACATGCAAGCTACTTGCATACTTTTGTGCCAGCTACTTGCATGTGTATCTTTAGCATTACTGTGAACTTGGTGTTTTCCAGCGGACAGCGTCCCAAGCGTGGCAGCCCTGTGTGCGCGGGCCGGAAGCGCCGCGCGCGCATGCACGGTAGCCGCGAGCTGATACCTCAATTAGCGGGTAAATGTCAAAATTCTATGTGAACTACGCGCCAGCATACAGAGTGTTGCGATCGCTTTCAGTGGAAATTTTATACTAGGTATTTTCTATACGGGGAATTTCATGTCACAATCGAATTAACACCACGGGTCAGTGGCTAAGTAATAACTTTAAAAATAAAGTTGATTTCAGAGTGACTAGCACTATCGAATAGGGTCTAAATTTTTTTGAATTTCTAGCATTAACTGAACTTTATTGAGTAGGAATTAAATTGGTTTTTCCAAATTTCATATATGTTTACATGTTTGGAACCATAGATGGAACTACACCGCGGACGCACCCCAAAATTCGGCTACGTGTTTGCCGCCATCAGCAGCGTTTATCAGTTCCTGTAACGTGCAGCTAACAGGACACGCAGGACACGATATTAAGTGTCCCATCGTTTGTGGAACAGCACCAAATTTACACTCCAAGCCGGAGTCGTCTATGAATCTCCACCTGAACAGTTGAATTTCGTGCACTGCCAATCACTTTACCCTGTTTACCATTCCTCAACCTCATCCCATCATTCCCCATTCCTTTTTTTTTTCATTCTTTCATTTCATTCCTCATTTGTTTTCAGTTAAATATCGGCGATGGCACACTATCAATCACAATCTCAATTATATTGAAGGTTATTGCTAATCCATTGCTTCATATGCTCAAAAAATTTGTCTGCTCAACAAGGTAAATAACGCAATGAATGTTGTTGAACTTGATAAACCATTCTGTGTCACGCAGTTACTTTGCGGATCTCAGCAACACGCTGTAGCTCCACAAATGAGCAGCGCACGGCCGGCTGTTCACACGTCACGCGGAATATTACACGCTCTGCCCCCCCCCCCTCTCCGCCCCCCCGCTCGACACATTGTCTGTGCGGCCCCTTATATAGGCTAGGCGATATACTGATACAGTTACAAGGCGCTTCTTATAAGGGGATGAAAACTGCAACAGCAAGTTCTCACATCTAAAAGATTGGTTGGAATCCTTTTTAGAATGACTTAACACCGTGCAACCATGCAGTTCTTTCTTGACCCTCGAGACCGTCTAAAAATATTATAATAAGCTCTCAGTGACTTCCTCAGTGGATGCAATAAAGTATTGTTCGTTTCTCGTGTCCCAGGTTGGTAACATTATAGGATAATTATTGGGCCATTCTATGCCATCTTCGTTTGTCGGTAAACACTACGCTTGGCAAAACGAGTTACAGCTCACCACACTCTTGATGAATACTGGACCAGGACCCTCGGTTAAAGTATAACAGCTGAAGAGAAGCTGAGAGTCACTTGTTTCTCCCGTCATTTTGATTGGTTTATCGTTCTGGACCATACCCGGGGAAGGTTCCCAGGTTACGTAGATATTGAAGGTCAAAGTTTTTTTTTAAGTTTTTTTTACACAAACATGTTTTAAATAGAAGAAGAGGTTAAATTAAATTAGCTAGTGAAACTCCACAGACGATCAGAAGGCCAATTCCCGTAATAAAATTAAAAACGTTAAAAATCTCTTCGCAATCTCATCCTAGCGACAATCAATGTCAAAAATTTAGGGAAATTAGAGGTATTTGGCAGTCCTCCTGTCTGTGGGAGGGAGTGGGCCGTACCCAGTCCAGAACAGACACACAGATAGAAGGACTGTGTCCCAGCAGTAGGAACGTTATAGGCTGATTATGCTATGCTGCGCAAAGAGCACAAGGACCATAGGTGCAATGCCACCATGCATAGCGCAGTAAGTCACTAGTTAAACCGTAGATTAGCGCCACATCGCGTCCGCCCCTCGCCTTATAAATCAGAGCCCGTGATTTAATATTAATGATGTTTTAACCTTAGTGATTTATTGACGATGGCCCAAACTTCGAGAGGAGGCGACTGTATTAGTTGTGACATCAAAAATAAAGCAAAAATCTTGTTTATAAATAAATAAATAAAACGTTCAAACGCCAGCACATCAAGCTATCCGAAACTGTCAAATTTTTCCGATCAACCTTGAACCTTAGGCTTTAGAGATAAAGTTGAAAATCTATTAAAGAAATTTGACAGGTCGTAGTAGCTTGATGTGCTGGCGTCTGTACATCAGTTTTGTGAATAAAAAAATTTGCTTCTGTACATGTCAAAGTCAAAGTCAAAGTCAAAGTTATTTTATTTGTAAAACATAGGTGGTGTAGAAACAGTTGTTATTCAAATATATAGGTACACTATGTTTTGCCAATGACGGCGTACAAATATGAATAAAATAATTAATTAAAAGTGAATTAAACAAAAATAATAATTGTGTTCTTTCCCGCTACCTACTATAAGTTACACTCGTCAGATGCGACCCGCTCGCGCTCTGGTGTCGGCCCCCACTTTTTGTTTATTGCTAATAAGCTATCGTAAGCTATCTACGGGCAAATTGCGTGCGCTGTGGGGGAATGCTCCACTTTTTCTTTACTTCCCTCTGACTTGCGACTCGCAAAAAATATTAGTTTACTAAATAACGTTGTAAGGGGCAATTTTAAAATGTTCCAAGCTACCTTTAAAGGTATCGTAATATTAAGTTAGGTATTACATCTTGCTAAGCGCATCACAGTTGGAGATGATGAAAGCTAGCTTATTTATTTATTATTGTTTTCATTTCCTTTATAGGGTTCCGTAGTTCCTACAAGGAACCCTTATTATTTCGTCATGTCCGTCCGTCTGTCTGTCTGTCCGAGGTTTTGCTAAGAGACCGTTAGTACTAGAAAGCTGTAATTTTGTAGGAGTGTGTATATTAATTACGCCGACCAAGTGGTCAAATAAAGTTTTGGAAAATATTTTTTTTAGGGTAGCTCCCCTACATGTGAAGTGGGGATGAATATTTTTTTCGTCGTCTACCCCATCGTGTGGGGTATCATTGAATAGGTCTTCTAAAATGACTTGGGGGTTGCTAAAATTATTTTTCGATTTAATGCACCATTTACGGTGGGATGGCTGAGGGACAGAGCCTCAGCCGCCGCGGGAGACGCTCCGGGCGTCGGGAGCCGCGTGACGACTCCCGGCCACCGTAGGCGCAGGCCTACGGACGGAGAGTAATGGGTAGCTCACCGTCCGATCAGGACCAGGCCCGTGCCGGACGGCGCGTACGTGTTCCACGCGCGCCTCAAAGAGATGCCAGCATCAATGAAGCGGCCCGTCGGGACCGAAGCCTGCCGGGTCACCGGGATTGTCCGAAAGGGTTACCGCTGCCCCGGAACATAAAGGAACACGGGTGGGTTTTAGTCAGTAAGAGTCTGACACTCTCTTCCGCTCCACCCAGAGTGGAAGGGGTCACTAGATGATTTCACATCCGCAAAAAAAAAATAGGGGTCTAGAACAAAGAGAGTGGTTATATAGGTCTTTGGTCTAGAATCAAAAGCTGAATTCATGATTCTGCGCACTGGTTAAAATTTGTTTCGCTAATTTAATTTGACCCAGTATATTCCGTGCGGTAATCAAACTTGCGACCGTCCGGTAACATAGAACGTGGTGCCTTCGTTTTACTGACTACTATATGAAGATTTTAGAACCGTTGCTATGTGACCAGTAGTACCTACTATATATGTCCCCTGTTAAGTGGTGCAGTGCTCCGGTTTAAGAGCCAACATCTTTTTATTTGCCTCGCCAGTTAGCACGCCGCGGCGTGACGCTGGAGTGCTAAAAGCCACAAAAGCCGCGTCGTCTATCACGTCTCCATGTTTTCAATAAATATTAAATACACATGACGAAGCTTTTCTGTCATTTTAAGGGCAAGTTTTGTGGAGCGTTTTCTAGTGAATAAGCATTTCATGAAATACTAGCTGCGCCCCATGGTTTCACCCGCGTCGAGATAAACAGTATCCTATGTCTTAATCCAGGTCATGGTCTATCCATGTGTCAAATTTCATCCAAATCTGTTCAGGTATTTTAGCGTGCAAGCGTTACAAACAAACATACAAAATACAGGTCAAACACATAACCCTCCTTTTGAGCCGCAGTCGGGTAAAAAAAATCCTTTCACTTTATAATATTAGTTTAGATAGAGCTGCTCTGCGCTGGTCCAATAGCGCTCTGCCTCATCAAACTCGATTCGATATTAGGAGTAGGTACTTGTAGGGTTAGGGTAGGTTTGGAGATGCCGACAAAGATAGATTTTCGCGTTTATGTATGTGGTCTTCAAAAGCAGTGTTGGCCGCGACATACGAGTCGGAGGTTCGAACCCGCAGGCACTTTGTGTAAATTATTTCATCACCACTGCTCTCAAAACGGCGAAGGAAAATATCGTGAGGAAACCGGCATGTCCTAGAACCAAAAACTCGAAGACATCTGACATCCGCCAACCCGCACTGGGCCCGCGTGGTGGATTACGGCCCACTCCCTCTAACAGTGAGGAGGCCTGTGGCCTGTGCCCCAGCAGTGGAAACATTATAGGCTGATTATGAGTTTGTCTGTGCTGCTCCAAAAGCAGTCGATACTAAAAGTAGCTACTTCATAGGGTCGTAGCATTATGCTGAGCGATGGCCGTTTTGCGTGGAAATGACGCATGTTATCCCCGAACTTGTTCTTTTTTTGTGTTTTTTTCTTTCTCTGTGTCATGTTTTCTTTCTTTCTCTACATTCTTGTAAACAAAATAGTTTTTTTTTTATATAGTAACGGTTTCCTTAACGTTTCAGTAGGTACCTATAAACTGAAAATGAGAACGACAAACTCACGTAGTCAGTCGTCACGACGTTCTTACAGTGCGTTCACAGCCCCTCTGACAGTAGCAACCGAATAGCAACTTTATTGCAACATAAAATAGAGATCATTGTGATTTTGACAGACTTGGTAATGGGAGCAATCCAATAGCAACTTTATTGTCGCGACTATAAAGATCACTGTGATTTTGACAGATGATGCAAAGTCAGCGGTAAAATAACTGCGAACGGACTGTTGTAACATACATAGACATAGCATTTAATATCAGGGAGAAGTGTCTACTCTTACAACAAACAAATTAAGTACAAATAAATCACGGCAGAGAGAGAAGGAAAACTTCAATTGTCACAATAATTACCTACAACATTTCGTGTCGTCTGTTACGTATCGACTACACTCTGTCCACTTTTTGACAGATTGAACTAGTGATTAGCTTTTGTCTGTGGCTCTGCTGGCATGCAAGACTAAGGCCCGTAATCCCCCAAAGCGGAGGAGAGGAGATGTCTCATTTTTCTATAGAATTTCGTGCCGCTTGCCCGCTTGCTCGCACGAAATTCTAAGGGCTGACTTTTCAATCGACAGATATTTTTTTTATCGTGGAATAAAATTGACGTCTGACAAATTTTGTATGGATGAACTGTCAAGAATTCAAAATTATTCCTCGGATAAACTGACCTGGCGTTAAAAAATCAGCCTATTTCGAAAGGATTACTGATTTCTATTGCAAATTTTGCAAAGTGGTCCTGGGTTCGATTCCCAAGTCGATCAAAGAGTTATTAAGTTTTTCCATCAAGTTTTTGCTTGTAGCATCCCGCTGTCTGGATATGTGCCCGGTTGATGGCAATAGGCTCGCCCCCTATTACATGGGACTTAAACATAACAGGTGAAATGTGGGTGTACTGTAGGTACCTAGACGTCTGTCTAACCCTTCGGGGCAACCAGGCGTGATGTTATGTTTTTGCAGAATATCCTTCAAATATTCATGTCTCAGGAAATAATGTCAGTCATCAATAAAACTTGCAGTATCAACGTAATGGATGAGGTGGACGAATGGAATAGTCAAGCAAGTAGGAAAGTTTTATGCATTTTTGACAAGTTGGACAACGATTAACCATATAAAGTTGGACCATTATTAGGTCATTGTACTCATCATTATAAACAACTTTTACTATGGAACCAAACCTGAAGTCGCGAAAAAAAAATCAGCTGTTTCCTACATTTTGTCGAGTTTACGAACATAAAAACAGTAAAAGTTGTTCATTGATGAGTACAATAACCTCTGAAGAGGTTGTTAATGTTTTACCAATAACCCTGTAGATATAGTGCCAATTTAAACGCGATCAGCACGTCTTAGTGCGCATACACACGAGCGACACGCGTCAACGGCAAGGAAACTGCAACCGTCGAAAACGAGCCACACGTATATTTGAGTACAGTGCTCAAATACACGGGCGACATGTTATCGACGGCAGCCGTCGACACTCGTCGACACTCGTCGACACTCGTCGATGGCTGCAGTTGCCTCAGCCGTTAACTGAGTTCAAGAGCTGTCAATATCTGTATTCCATAACAATGATGACACTGATAGCTCCTGAACGCAGTTTAGATGTGATGATCGCGTCCAGATTCTTTGGTGAAATCCGCCCTTAATGTTTTAAGCCCAAACTTCGTTCAGCAGTAATCAGGTAAGGCACTAGGTGGGTATTTATGAACAGACAGACGGAACTGCTATTAGATGTACACGAGAACCGGTGCAGGTTACCGTTGCTCCCCTTACAGGGCGCAGACAAACATCACAGAGAGGCGCTAAAACAATAGCCGGTGACAGAGTGGTGATAATTGTGTGACGTCACGCGCCAGTCCTCATGGCGCTGTATATGACAGGTTCTACTCAAGAACAGTGCTGTGAAAAGATAAAGGTAAGCTATCTTCTATGTTAGGTCCCACCGCCGCGCCGCCGCCGGCAATCAACGAGAAGCGAGTAGGTAGAGCTAGCAACTAAAAACAAGCGCTAAAACTGGATGGCATTCTGAGACCAGATAAAGATCCACCATGTCTGATGTCCCGACTCTATAACCAGTGTGTTCTGCCCACCATGACGTACGGTGCTGAGACGTGGACGCTCACGCAAGTGGCCGTTTACAGGCTGAGAGATGCACAGAGAGCCATGGAGCGTTCCATACATCAGGCTAATACACCGAGCTCCAAAAGTCCAGATGCGAAGCGATCTTCAATATCGGAAAGCGTATTATGGAACTCAAATGCAGTTAGGCAGGACATTTGGGCCTCAAGTCTCAGAATGGTCTATCATTGATTTAATAATTGTTGATTTTGACCAGTTTGGTAATATACTAATATAATGGCGTCATTATGACTTTCCAATGGTCAACCACTGACACTCCATTGAAAGAAAAGGCATAGAATGGTAATCTCGTACATAATGACAAATGAATCACTGACTTAGGTGGTAATCTGCTAAAATTTTGACAGTTCCTTTGATTAGGGACCTACCATTAGAACGTCATTGTGCAGTCATTGCTCTTAATTCGTTACGAGTATCGTATATGTTCTGTGCCATTGACCGACCAATGATCGACCATTATGAATTCAGCAGATTACGAATTATAGCAAAATGACAATGGGATCGTGTTGGAATGACGAATTTATAAAAATAGCAGACTTGGGCAGGGGCCCAATGCTATTTTTATATTTTTTTATCAAGCAAGGCGCAGTGATGACAGGTGGCGTAAGACTGTGACAGTGGCGTCCAAGGACAGGAAGACCAGATGTCGGTAGCCCGGCGGCAAGATGGGTGGACGACATTGTTGCCATCGCGGCCAAAACATGGATGAGGTTGGCACAAGACCGTGGGGATTGGCACTAGAAAAGAGAAGTCTATGTCCAGGAACGGTTGAAGTCGTACTGTCACTGATGATGATAATACGCAAGTAAGGTAGTTCCTATCCACACTAATATTATAAATTCGAAAGTAACTCTGACTGTCTGTCTGTCTGTATGTTACCTTTTCACGCCTAAACCACTGAACGGATTTCGATAAAATTTGGCAGAGAGATAGATTGCATCCCGGGGAAGGACATAGGATATTTTCATTAACATACGGCGGAAGCTAGTATGTTATAAATAATCAAACCCATAACAAGTCAGATCACTAAAACGGCACAGCGGCTAATGAAATTTCCGTGTAGCTATAAGTTGAACGACAGTGTACGCTGCCGGCCTGCCGGGACCCGAGACGCAAATGAAACGTCCTAATCTCAGGGGCATTCATTATGCTATCATCTTTAGGGTTCGCGCTTCCATGATCCTTACATCATTTTATCTTGGTGACCTAGCTTTGGTTACTATATAATTATAATTAACTAGCTGCACCCCGCGGTTTCACCCGCGTAAATGTCAATCCCGTTGGAATATCGGGATAAAAACCTAGCCTATATGCTAATCCAGGGTAATAGCTACCTCCATACAAAATTTTATCAAAATTGGTAGAGCCGTTTGAGCGTGAAGAAGTAACAAACATATAAACACACACACTCACAAACTTTCGCATAATATTAGTGTGATGTACTTACCTATAAAAAAAACATTATAAAACACTAATTAGGGGAGCTGATACTCAATGAGCTGTGGGCCAAAATAACCACTACGTGACGTGGAGCCCTGACACAGCTAGAAGGCGTCGCGGGAGACCCCGTGGCGCTGATGCTGAGATATGAGCTGGACAAAACAAATGACCAGTGGTCCACTTTAGCCCTGGATCGAAAGAGCTGGAAGTCATGGGGACAGGTCTTTGCCCAGCCGTGGGATGATGCAGGCTAGCAGGACAGTAACTATGGAGCTTTTGCCAGTATTTATTGCGACACGTACCTACAGAAAGATCATAAACTAAACACAGTAAAAAATAAAAAACCGGGCAAGAGCGAGTCGGCCTCGCGCACCGAAGGTTTTGCCACCGACTTCCGAAATTAAAGTTATTTCATAATTTTGAGTTAATTTCTTTTTTTTGAAGTCGGTTTAATTTTTTTAAATTACTTTTTGGACCTCACTGTTCATCCCATATTGTATTACAGAATATTCTGAGTGCTTTTAACGCGTTTATAGGGCACACTGATCAGAAAGTCAATAATTCTCGTAATTTAAAACGTTCAAAATCTAGTCGCATTGTCTCTGCGACAAGCAAATGTCAAAAACTTGTAAAAAATGTTGGGAAATTCGAGATTTTGTTTGACAGATTGAGACTGAGATCAGACTGAGAACGTTCTTTAAATTACGAGAATTGCCCCTTTGATCTCAGAGCACCAAGTAATTAGATGTTTCGAAATTTATAAGAATGAAATGGTGCGTGGGCTCGCTACAGCGCAGGGGTTTGGTGTAATACGAACTTTGTGACGAAACGTAAGTTAAATTGCCGTCTTTGTACATAATGGAAAATTCTTGTTCTTACTTTTTCAAACCATATGTACAGACGCCAGCACATCAAACTACTACAATCTGTCAAATTTCTTTAATAGATTTTCAACTTTGACAGTTTCGGGTAGGTTGATGTGCTGGCGTCTGTACTTTCGAAGTTTTTCTTGGACATCACTCATCAGTGAAGGAAAAGCATCGTGAGGAAATCTGGAATTTTAATACCTACTCAATACACTATAGTAGTGATCAATGCTCCTGCCTTCTCTGTATGAGAAGGCGCCGTTGTTTAGCAGTGGGACAATAATAGGCTGGTATTATTTATTATTTTTAAAGTATTGGAAGAGTGCCAGCCCTAGAGCGGCGCACACCCGCGGAGGGCGCGGTCCGCCGGGACCCGCCGGACACGACTCCGCCATTATGACGTCATCAGCGTACAGGGAAGTGACGAGGTGTCTACTGTAGGAAGAAACACGGACAGCGCACTGGAAGCGCGGGAGGTACGGTGAGGGTGAGGTTTTTAAATACCTACCTAAATAAATTCAAAATATGTTTCTTTTATTTTTGCCACAATTTATATCGACTTGGTGCATTTAAGCATCACTCCTCTAGTACAAATATGTATCTATGATCGATCCTGTGCTAAGAGCGTCTGAGCAATGCATAGAATCCGAATGCGATGTAAATCCAAGAAATGTTGGTTCACAGAGCTACCTACCTACTATTAGGTATGTATTCTGTGACACAAGTACATTTAGTGTTACTAATTCATTTTAGTAAGAATATAACATGAACAGGGTGTATTAATGTTCGTTCTTTAGATAATTTTGGAAGACAATTGTGCTTTTACCTACGTGCTTACGTGGCGTTATCCATTTGTGATCATTCGATTTTTAATGTTATTGGATGACAAGAGTCGACCTGATGTTAAGTAGTTACCGCCGTCTTAGCCCCCGGCATCTTCAATACCATGTGTTTCTATCCTAGATAAAGAGTTAAAAGGTTTCTTATACCTGTAATCATCGCATTATTTACCTAAGCAGTTAATTACCTACACCGGCCACCCATAGGTACCTTTTTAACCGCAATACAGCAAAATAGCGAAATATGTACCTATGTGGTGGTAGTCCTTCCCCACCCAGCGAGCTCTATCACAAAGAGCTCTACATTTTTAACCGACTTCAAAAAAGGAGGAGGTTCTCAATTCGAAGGTGTGTTTTTTTTTCTAAATAAGCTTACTGCCAAATTTGAGGCAAATAGCGGTAGACACTTTTGAATTTTTAGATGGACTGATGACCTAAGGAAGGTGCCCGGGAAAGACTGGATGCGGAAGGCGGAGGACAGGGTGTTGTGGCACACACAACCTGTGAGGGGCCTACCTATTTCCAGCAGTGGACTGTGATAAGCTGAGTTGGTTGATTTAGGTACTTTTGCATTGGTAAACTAGCCGCGGTCGTCTTGTCAAAATCGGTTCGGTGCCGTGACGGTAATTTCAAAGAGTACACAATGTATTAAATGATGTATAATAATTTATATTGAAAATTAGACTAAACAAAAACTATACCGTCTCACGTGCTGTCATCTGTCGTGATTCTGGCACAACTAATAAATTTATGTCAGCGCCATCTCTTATTGAATGCAGGAAACACTTAGGATCGAACTACACTATTACATGTAAAAGTTCTGCTACTGGACAATAGATGGCACGAACTTAAACGTTTTCAAATTCTAAAAAAGGGAATGTAGACTTTTGAAACAACAAAAAAATCTAAGAAATTCAGACTTGATAGAAAAATCTTTACGCTCCTGAATATTATGTTTATTATTGATAAACCGATTCAACAAACAGCTTCTCTCCTGTTACAGATTATTAATGATTCATTTTTTCTATTTGCCGTTAGATGGCAGCAAATGAGACATTGTAAATTGCTTAGTTTATCATTTTAGGTAAGTATAGAGGGCGTTACCTGTGCTGTCTCATTGAAATCTCAAACAAAGGTTAAAAAATTAACCATGGCTACTGGCTGCCAAATTCAAACAATCGAGTTTGCTTGCCCAAAATGTGTGTATGTCAGAAATTAGCACCGTATACGATAAACACACATAATGCAGGTATGTCCGAATTCAACATCTACAATGGTTGGATCCTTAGCAGTTGCCAAGCCACTAATGGCACTAAAAGCGCGCTGTTGGATATTCAACGTTCAGCTGAGAGTCGAAAGATGAAACTCAACAGCGCACATTTATTTGGGCATTAATTTAGGTGTCACTTAAGTATAAAAAGGGTATAATTCACAAGTGCTGTGGTCAACTAGGCTGCTACCTATTTACTTTTGAAGAAGTATCAATCAGTCTGCCTAGCCTTTTCCCAACTATGTAGGGGTCGGCTTCCAGTCTAACCAGATGCAGCTGAGTACCAGTATTTTACATGGTGCGACTGCTTATCCGATCTCCACAATCCTGTTGGGGCTGCACGTGCCCTGCGCGTGATGGAAGCGCCTCGCTTGCGCTTGCGTTTGATGGCGTGGCTTAAAACTATGAAATAACAGACACCCCTACAGATATATACTACTGTTATACGAACCCATAAGATTTTCCCCTATCAGACATCGCTCAACTAAAGAAGTTGTCACGTCAAAAGTCAAAAACAAGCAAGTCTAAAGCTAACAAGACTCCAAGATTTTCATGTCCTGCAGACTGGACTCCTGCTTAGAGCCATAAACGCCGCAACCGACAATAAATCTTCCATACCTAACTAGGTGTAACAACCTAAGTGTGTGTTTAGTTGACGCTCGTCTGCGCGTGATCAGAATTCGTCCACCGTTCACGATATTATGGCAACCAGTGTGAACCTCACGTAATAATGTTACGACATGTTGTGTACTCGCGCCGCGACAATTACGACCTGTGCGCACTGCATTTTAATACTGCACTAGTTTAGTTTTTAGCGGAAGTGTCAACAGTCTCCACACAGCAGGTGCCTGAGGATGGGCGGCGCCGCTGCGGCCGGCCCAGGAAGAGGTGGCGAGACGACCTAGACGCGTACCGCAAGGGTTGGATCGTGGTGGCTCAGAAAAGGATTCTAGAAGGAATTGGGAGAGGCCTTTATTTTTTATTTATTTATCAGGAACAATTTATATTGTGTTTGATACATTACATACATCATAATTAATAACATTATTATAAAAATTCTAAAAATAAACATGCAGCAATATAAAAAAGACATGTTTATAAAAATCCATAAAGATAAAAAATTATAAAAATAAAATTGGAATATTAATATTAAATTACAGTTCGTCCATTGAGTACAAGTTTTTATCTAACAGAAATGCTTCCGCTGGCAGTCTATTACATATTTGTACAGCTTGGTAATGAGGGCTATGCTTGACAATGTTAAAACTTTTGCTCAGCAGTGGGACAGCTGAACCTAGGAACCCTAATAACAATCAACCCAACCCAAAATTTTATATCATCACGGCTGTATTCCCGGAGGGGCTTGTGGCTAAGAGTCCGTGGGTGGGTAACCATCTTTACATACCAAGAGAGACACGGAGGGGTCTCGGAAAGCACGTTAAGCCGTTGGTCCCAGCTGTCATTCGTGGATCATTGACAGTGGTTACGGGTCTTCAGAAGCCCGAAAGACTGAAAACCAGTCTTACTAAGGGGTATCGTATTACCCAGTAACTGGGTTGTGGAGGCAGTCGCTAGATGTAAAATACTGGTACTCAGCTGCATCCGGTTAGACTGGAAGCCGATCCCAACATAGTTGGGAAAAGGCAGGCAGATGATGCCTGTATTCTCCGAAGGGTAAGGGACAGGTGTACCTCTAGTACACCCACATTGCACCAGTTATGTTTAAGACCCATATACCCATAGATATAGATACACCTAGATACGCAAGAGCAACTACTTCGCGTGCCAAAAATCGCACCAGCTTACGATAAAAAATCATAAGCCGCCACTTTCGCGCTCAGTCGTGTGTAATGCTGGCTGGGTAAGCGTGAGCGAGAGCGCGAGCTTTTGACGTCATAGTAGGTAGTCAAAAAATTGCACGCTTGGTTTTCATACAGTTCGTGATACTTGCGTTATCTAGGTCTATCTATATCTGTGCATATACCTAATAGGGGGCGAGCCTATTGCCATCAACCGGGCACAAATCCAGACTCCTAAGCTACTTACTTAGGAATTCCAGATGCAAAAACCTACCTACATAACTAAACCTATAACTTTGTCCGAACCGGGAATCACACCTAGGACATCATGCTCAGCAGTAGCGCTTGTGAATGTAATGATACCTAACTTAATTACTTATGAATTTTTATATTATACTAATATTATGGTATAGAGGTAAAGTTTGTATGTAGGGGGTGATCTCTGGAACTCCAGTCGGATTTGAAAAAATCGTTTTATTTATTATTATTTATATATACTTTATTGTACACCAGAAAATACATAACAAAAAAAATACGATTAATACAAAACATACAATGGGCGGCCTTATCGCTTTCTGCGATCTCTTCCAGGCAACCTTGGAATGGACAGTGATTGCGTGGATATAAAAAATGGGGTTGTCAGTGGTGCCAAAATAATATACTATAATAGATACATAGATATATACATGTATAATGCTGTAAAATAGATACATAAATAAATACATACTAAATATACATATAAGCAACGAAAATAAATGACGACTTTAGATTATTGCAGCTACGAAAACAAGATCACAACAACAAGTAATGTTCCTTCACGAGTCTCTTAAATACAGACTATACGATACTGTCTTCTTTTTGTATTTGATAGCCCAATTCTTGAGGAAGGCTATAGGCTATTTAACATCACGCTATGACCCTTAGGAGCCGAGCAAAAACAAAAAAGTCAGAAAGAACGCTAAGCAAAAACGAAGTAATATTATAGCGCGGGCATGCGATGAGATGCGACGGGGGTGGGTCGGGGGAACAAGAAATTTCACGCGGACGAATTCGCGGGCAGAAGCTAGTGTTTTTATAAGTGCAGAAAAATAAAGTAGTAAAATGATCTAGACTGAGATCTGACTTTTGTAAGTTTGTATTACAATTAGCGAGTACACAAAATCTCACGCGTTCTGCGCAAGTGTCGGAGGTTCTTCAAACTATTGCGAAAGTGGTGCACGCACGCGCACGTAGACCGTGTCAAGGACTTAGCTTCGCAAATATGGTCATGACTCGGTTTGGGCACCGAGTTACCTACAGATTGCCCAGGATACTAATTTGATCTGTCATGGTGACGCTACTCACTAAGAACAATGTTAATTGCTTTGCATATTATACTATTGTATAGAACCAAGTTATGCTCCCACACACATGCCTGTGAGTCTTCGGTCAGGTGGACCCGGACGGTCCAGTTGACCACATTGCACAAAAGTATGCAAGTAGCTGGCATGCCAGTATGGTATTCACCAATCAGAAGTTGATATGGCACACGGCATGCAAGCTGATTGGTGAATGCCAGGATGACGTGCAGGCTAGATACTTGCATACTTTTGTGCCAGCTACTGCCATGTGTATCCTTAGCATGACAGACGGCTGTGCTGCTGGGGAATTTGTTGCGCCACTTCTTCTTCCCAGCTAAAGCACTAGGAAGTGCTGAAGGGCGGGCGTTTTGGAGTACTGTATGTCTCTGCCCCATATCTCCGTCTTCCAAATTATGCTGGCTTTTCACCTGGAAGTGTACGTTGGTGTTCATGATTGTACCTACACGGTGAATGCTGCAACTTCGTCAATAAGAATACCTAATACTGCATTCGCGATTCATTTGCCAAAAATCTAAACAAATATGAGTTTATGGAAAAATTACTTTAAATCCTACACAATAAAGTTTAGTTTACGCTACAACTTTAAACATTTTTAAAACTTTTTCAATAGTGCTAGTCACTCTGAAATCAACTTAATCAACGTTAAAATAAAGTTGATATTTGTTTAAATAATATAATCTATACATATAATAAATTTGTAGAAAAGTGGTGTCTGTACAATGGAAATATATAAAAAAAAAGTAGCAGGGGTTGTTATTATATCGATGCCGAACCCGAAATTGTAATTAATATTTTTTTTGTCTGTTTGTCTGTTTGTCGGTTTGTCTGTTTGTCTGTTTGTCGGTTTGTCTGTTTGTCTGTTTGTCTGTTTGTTTGTGCACGCTAATATCAGAAACGGCTTATTCGATTTAGATGCGGTTTTCACTAATATATTGTAGTAGGCTTCACTTAACATTTAGTGTTTATTTCATGTCAATCGGTTCATAAATAAAAAAGTTATGTCAATTTAAAGAATCACGGCGAACATTTGTTAAGGTATTCTATCAGAGTACGTACACGCCTCGGGCCTGCGCGTCCGATCTTCGGAACTACTGGACGGATTTGAATGATTTTTTTTTGTTGTATAGTTATTCTGGCTGGACAACATTCAGGCTATAATGTTTCTTGGAAACTTGAACACCTGATGCAGAACCGAAACAGACCAGCTTAACTATAAGAGATACAAAAATGGTACCATAGCAAAAATTGTTCCACGTGATGAGGATTTTCTGCTGAGAGAATAAATTTGAAGATCTGGAACACCTGATGGGGAACTCCAAGAGCCCAGCTACACCATAACACATATAGGAATGACGTCTTAGTAAAAGTTATTCGGTCTGATGGGCATTTCCTGTTGACTTATAAAAATCGAAGATCAGAAACATCTGATGTGGAAATCTAAGCTATCACTAATTTCACCTCCACGCGGTGAAGGCGGTAACAGTTTAGGACTGATTTTCGATGACGATGGTATATCATTGAAAATTTGACTCTACTGGCCAAAACTCCCATTTATTTTTTTAAAACTCCACTGTGTCCTCCTCTGCCGCTTACGGCGGGAACATGGGCACGCGTTAGCACTCATCCGTGAACCCGCCGCGGCTGTCCGTCACCGGACCCTCCGCTGGGGAGTACTCCCCATCACCGGCGCACCAGAACACATAGCACGCCGTGACCACCCCAGGGACCAAACCAGCACATGGGCCAGACGATCCCGTGTCTGGGCACCCTTGGTAGGGGAGCAGTCACTTAGATTTTAATTGATCAGGTATCTTCATAATAAAACTATAACCATGCCTAGAAAGAGGTCAAATCTTTCCCAATGTTCCAAAGGAGCTAAAAGATTGAGGATCATAAGATCGAAGAGCGTCAGGAGAGACTTGATGCTGTTTGAGAACACCAGGCTGCAACTCGCTCCGTGGAAACCTCTTCGGATCGCGAAGCACGCCTGCGTTCTCAGCGCATCTACATCCAGATCTCTAGAGACCAGTGAAGAATATGATGCGCGACTGACCGCTGATACGGTGAGATTATCATACATTGTTCCGAACACGCACACAACAAAATATTCATAATCAGAAAGTGAGAAAGAAAGAATTGCTGGAGTACGGCATGAAGAGACAGATTAAGAAGAGCGCAACGAACGTTTGAATTCTGATCGACTTCGACATTCTCTGAACAGAATGTCGATATCATCTGAAGAATCGGATGTGTCTCAAGATATAGCCGTAGGGCATGGCGACCTTCCTTGGGTTGATAAGGAACGGAGTGCATTTACGTATACTCCTATGATTGACTACGCCACATATTCCGCCATCGGAGGTATGGTTAAAAATTTTACTTTTTGTGAAGCTGTTAAATAGCAAAAAGAAACAAACGGTATGTGTTGCTCAGGTGGGAAAGTACATATTGAAATATTACAAAATCCTCCAGAAATATTAAGATCACTGCTAATCGGTGACCATCACAGTCAAAACATTTCTTGGACAACATACGTTCGTACAATAATGCCTTTCAAATGACATCTTTTGTTGCGAAACAGATTTCAGAAGGCCCATTTATGCCAACATTCAAAGTGCAAGGCCAAGTTTACCACCCTATTGGCTCATTATTGCCTGAAAATGACGTCTCGAATCGTCTCGCTCATCCCGTTGTTATCCAGTCCCCGGGTTCTTAGAATTCGACATCAGACGTTTCAGATCTTCGATTTTGACTACCCCGTTGTCGCTGGCATAACCAACAGGATCCGCGTACGAAGTCGCGGGCAGAAGCTAGTTTGAAAATAAATTTGAATAGACTTTACTTGAACATTTCTTACATCTATTGTAATAAGCTTAGGCTTGACAGAAAGCGGTGCCTAGCATTATTTACCAAATAAATCTAACCACCTGCAAACATTTTAAGTTATTTACAGAAAGTACTTAATCAGTCAAACGTCTGCACCACTCTCACTTGACCGGTTTGAAACTATACGTAGGTAGGGAGAAACCTACCTACTCATAATAGAGGGGATACCCAAGCAGAGGATTGAGGAATCGACTCTTATGTATTTGGATACTACGTACTTTATTTATTATTTATTTATTTATTTAAACTTTTCGTACAAAAAGGTACAAAGGCGGACTTAATGCCTTAGGCATTCTCTACCAGTCAACCAAGGGTGGTGAAGAGATTGGATGGCAGGTGCTTTGGTTGAGAAGAACAATGATAAAAATAGTACTACTTCTACTAGTTCTTCTTTTAGTTCTACTTTCTTAGTAGTACTTTCTTAGGTATTTTAAAATAAGTAGGTATATATATACACCTACAGACACATTGAATCATTTGTTATGTAACTGTTTACAAAGTTTGTTTATGTGAAAGGTAATCTTTGGTGCTCCAGTTTGATGGATGATAGCATTATGCTGAGCGATGGCCCTTTTGCTTGGATGTGACGCATGTTTAGTTTTTGAAGTGAAAACTTCTTTTAGGCGCGTTGGGTATTTTTTGAGGTGGGGAAATACCATTGAACTCGCGCCACTGTTACCGTAAGCGACACCGCGCGTGTTTTGTTTATAAGACGATTAAAAAAATACCCACTTCGGATGTGTTCGGCTGTCCTCGGGATGTACTCGGTTTTAATGTATATCCGATATGTCAGTGAGTGATGGCAAAGTATTGTGTTTTGTTTTCACTTCTGTCGGCACTCCCGGAGTGCCACTGTTTTCTTTTTGTGTTTTTCTGCGTCATGTTTACCGCAATATTTTCTTTCTTTTTCTTTTCACTTAAATAGGCATCTCCAAAGTACAGATTGTAAGTAATTACTACGCCTACCTACTACAGGTGTAGAACACAAGTAGTTACACCTTACATAGTATGTTACAACCGTTTAGGCGCGTTATGGCGCCCTGCACCCAATTGCGTAACACTCTCACACTCTCAATTTGAATAATTTTGAAGCAGATTGCTAATTCATTGCTCCATATGTTCGAAAAATGTGTCTGCTCAACAACGTAAATAACGCAATGAATGTTGCTGAACTGTCAAAATTAAACCCATTGTGATAGTGTGTTATCTACATAATTACCCTGCAGCGGTGCTATTCTGTAAAAATCTCACCGTGAAAACTTAGGTGAAGTGAGCGTGGAGTGAGCGGTCAATAGTGTCAATTCCTAGCAAAATCAAACTCACTTCACCTAAGTTTTCACGGTGAGATTTCAACAGAATCGACCAGCTGTTTACCTAAATGAAACTCGATACAGGCAGCGGTGCTATTCTGTAACAATCTCACCGTGAAAACTTACGTGAAGTGAGCGTGGAGTGAGCTGTCAATAGTGTCAATTTCTAGCAAAAACAAACTCATTTCACCTAAGTTTTCACGGTGAGATTTGATTGTTACACATGTGTATTTGTATCACAGTCACAGCACGGTATACAAACGACAGCGGAGAAATACACGGTCGTTTATTCAAACACAAGATAACAATAAAACACATGCGTGGAATAATATTAAAAGGGTTTACAATAACTTACATCAACCCTTCAATTCAAATCATATGTCCTAGACGACTTTTAATTAGCTGCAGTTAAATGACAGCTCATGTGTTACTTAATTGACTGAAATTGGCGTCTGTTTGTTTTTTCGCGGCCATCAACCAAATCTTGTTTTTCTAGTACAGAATAGTGTAACAAACGAAACTTATTTGACATGCATATATCTAAACTCAGTCCAAAATGAGTTAAGAAGTGTACTTAATTTTACTGCAGCTAATTAAAAGTCGGACTATAGTCAATTCCTGTGTCATAGACATAATGCTCTAGATTACCGAGTGTTGTCTTTATAATATGTAATAGTGGGAACCATAGACAATTAGTTTGGTTAGTTACAACCGTATCTATGTATATTGCGTCACGCGTTATTATAGCACAGGTGTGACCGTGGCTTTCATGGCCCCCGGCAAGAAAGTACAAGCCATTGAGACTCTTTTTATGTAGGTAACTACGAAGACGTGGAGAGAGGACTTGTTACGACGCCATTACAGAAGAAATGGGCAATAGTTTAGGTATAATTAAGACACTTTTATGGTAGTAAGTACTAGCGGCCCGCCCAGCTTCCCACGGGTGCAATTTCCGAAATTTTATTTCATATACCTTGTCGGTCTTATAGCTAATAGAGACCTTTTAAAGACAACCTTTGGATGGATTAAAAAAGGGGAAGCGAACTTACCAATTTTTTCCTCAATGGCCACTGATTATAATAAAGACAGCATCATCAGCGAACACGACAAAACACCTAAACACGTTACACTCACACATACTGCGTAGGCAAGTTAATGTGACAGACGCAGACATGCAACATGCGTTCACGCAACGAAACTTTATGGCCTGCCAAGAATGGACACCGCAGACGGCTGTCTTAAAATGGTTATAAATGTCAAGAAGATACATAGTGGCATCTTCCAGTCGTTTGATAAAAACCTAATGCGTTTTCTGTAGGCCTTTTCACTAGGACTTTTTTTTGCGTAGGGCTCTGCTTGTGTACAAAGCTATAGGTACTTAGTACTTGTTTATATTTCACGAAGCGAGGCGCGCTTTACTTGTGGTTAGCAATTGTACAAACACGCTGTGAGTGTGTGGTCTTGACGGAGAACGTCACTTTCGCAAAATGACACCGTGAAAAAATTGGTCACTTTCGCATTAATGTCTCTTTCGCAAAACGTCATTTTCGCAAAACGTAATTTTCTCAAAACGTCATTTTAACACAATGTCACTTTCGCAAAAATGTGTAAGCACAGGATCCGCGCTTTACTTGTGGTTGCCAATTGTACAAACACGCTGTGAGTGTGTGGTCTTGACGGAGAACGTCACTTTCGCAAAATGACACCGTGAAAAAATTGGTCACTTTCGCATTAATGTCTCTTTCGCAAAACGTCATTTTCGCAAAACGTAATTTTCTCAAAACGTCATTTTAACACAATGTCACTTTCGCAAAAATGTGTAAGCACAGGATCCGCGCTTTACTTGTGGTTGCCAATTGTACAAACACGCTGTGTGTGTGTGGTCTTGACGGAGAACGTCACTTTCGCAAAATGACACCGTGAAAAAATTGGTCACTTTCGCATAATGTCACTTTCGCAAAACGTCATTTTCGCACAACGTCATTTTCTTAAAACGTCATTTTCCTAGTTCCCTATACAGTCTCAGGACTGTGAACGTTCTTAAAATTACGAGAGAATAGCCCCTCAGCTTATAAATACGATGCCTCAAACCGGACACGACAGAGATGACCGATAGATCGAAATTCTCAACTACATAGAATGTGTTCTCCATTCTTTCATTGAAGCTTCTTGGCCGGTGACGTCGGCCGCGCGCGCGCCTGGTTACGCAACGAAGGCGTGCCGAAGAAAGTGGTGAGCCCATGTGTTTACTCATAAGTGGGCACCAGCCGAGCAGCCGACCACTCGGACATAGTAAATAATCTTACAACACACTTAATAATATCACATTTCTCTTCCGAGGGCCGCCAATGGGTTGTACCAGTCGTCACGCTTGTGTGCAAGGAGAAGAAATGTATAGGTAGATACTATCGTGGAACGATCGTTTGTCTATGATGGTTCTGTTTTTTTTTTAGTGAAACTTTTCAAAAGTTACCTTCCAAAAAGTTTATTAACTTAAAATAAAACCTTATCTTCACAGTAAATTCAATCAATGTAAACACAAAAACCCGGGCATACGTGTAATCTGCGGAGTAATTGCGTAAAACACTATCAGGCTTTCGTTTTGACATTTCAACAAAATTCATTGCGTTATTTACGTTGTTGAGCAGACAAATTTTTCGAACATATGAAGCAATGATTTAGCAATATCCTTCAAAATTATATTCAGATTAAGATTGCGCAATAAGGGTACGAAAAAAATCAGCTGTTTCATACATTTCGGTCAAGTAGGTATTGAACTTTTATATTAAACCGCTGATTTTTTTTTCGTGATTTCAGAGCTGGTCCCATAGTGAAAGTCGATCATATTCATGGGTAGAACCCCCTGGACAAATTTGGATGGTGATCAAAAAATCTTCCTGTATAAGTATGGGTAAATAAATTAATAAATTACTTATCACAATCACGTCTCCATGCAAATTAGATGGACTCAACTTTCCTTATAAACTGTTGAGAGTAGCGGTCAATGTCGTGACGTATCGTGTGATATTGACCTCTACGCCTTGCCCTCTCAGCTATGAGAATAACCAAATTAATTCATTAATTCTGCAGTCTTAAAGATGGTGAAATTGTAAACGTAGTTTTCACCAAATAGGGAAATATCGACTCCATAGAAATGTAATTTATCTATGGTCGACTCCACCTAGCGTATTGTTTTTTTTTTATTATTATGACGTTTGTTTTACAAGTGATTTTGATATCCTATTTACAGAATAAATCTATTCATTTTTATTTCAGCAAACGCGTCAGCAAGTACACCGTGATTTTGAGACAGTTTAGAATGATTGAAGCTTAACTTAACTTTAAACTTGTCAAAATATTAGAAAGGCATATTTTGAACAGCGAAGACTGAAAACCGACCCCAATATAGTTGGGAAAAGGCTCTATTTTGAGGTCTAGTTCCAGTCTAACCGGATGCAGCTGTGTGTGTGTGTAGTATTTTACATGGAGCGAATGCTTATCTGACCCCCACAACCCAGTTACTGGGTACACATACAACATAGTTAGGAAAAGGCTACGCAGATAAAGATGAGTTGTTTTTCTTATTCTTACCTGCGGGGCAATTGCGTAACACGTTATCAATCGAAATCGGTTTCATTTTGACAGTTCAACAACATTCATTGCGTTATTTACGTGTTGAGCACACACATTTTTCGAACTTACGAAGCAAGCTACTTAAAACAAGGCAGAAAACATTTGTATTCTAAAAGGATTCAACATCCACTTACTTGCCCCGGAGAAGATAACTTTTGTTTAGCAAGGAAAAATACTTTATTATTAGGGTGAAACATTTTTCTCATTTACTGTACTAAGTGAAAAAGCACAAAAAAAAAAGATATTAAATTAATCGTATCGGGGGCGTCGGCCACAGGTGCGTCAACCACTGGGGGCCGGACCCAAACTATTGACCTAAGAAAGTACGTAAGATAAAACGTCCATTATGATTAGGTACATCCTGGGTTATTAACGAGAAAGTTTCTGCAAAAGTTTGTCAACATATCTTTTGACACATACATTTTGTAAAGATTTAGGGAAAAAAGTTTGTCAACATATCTTTTGACACATACATTTTGTAAAGATTTAGGGAAAAAAGTTTGTCAACATTATTTGACGCATACATTTTGTAAAGATTTAGGGAAAAAGACACATAGATACCTCCATTCTTCTGCCTTTTCAATCTGCCTACCCTTTTTCCCAACTATATTGTGGTCGGCTTTCAGTCTAACCGGATACCAGTTGAAAATCAGTATTTTACATTGAGCGACTGTCTATCTGACCTCCACAATCTAGTTACTGGGTAACACGATACCTCTTGGTAAGACTGGTTGTCAGACTTTTGAGCTTTTATCTACCCGTAACGACTTTCATATTCATAGAACTCGTACTGCCGCCATTATGTACTTTTGACACCAAGTAGAACAACAATATTAATCGACACCTTCGTTCGTTTCTTCGGCGTTGATGGATGACGGGTCAATGAAGAACCCGCTACCACTTCAGCATCGGGTGCAAGCACGGATATCGGCCCCTTCAACTAACCCAGTTCCAACTTGTCAAGGTACGCTTAATTGTCTTACAACAGTAAGTACGACAAAGTGAGTATAAACAGAAATAATCTGTTCATGACTTTCACGGATCTGTCGGTCCGGCTGTATGTAACTACAAGTTGTTAAGAAAACCATGATCTCGAAGGAGCTAAGTGCGTTGCGTCAGAATTTCACCGGCACTACGGTATGGGGACGCACAGTAGGCCAATTCTACTAATTTAAAACGATCAAAATCTAGTCGCAGTCTCATCTCAGCGACAAACAAATGTCAAAAACTTGTCAAAATGTAGGGAAATTAATGGTATTTTTGACAGATTGAGACTGAGATCAGACTGTGAACGTTCTTAAAATTACGAGAATTGCCCCTCTGAAGTCCCACTAGTATTACCATTTACAATTATTTTTAGTATATGCTAAACCCGAAACACGTGTCTAGTATTTATATGTAAAGAATCTACGTAAAAAAATTTAAAACTGTATCATGAAAAATCACAAAGTTATAAGCTTGTTAAGTTACCTGTTTGTATATTTTTTTAAATTCTAATTTCTAATTCTAAAAATCTAATTCTAATTCCAAAAATCAAGGGCAATCAGCGAAAATAAACTCACGGGTTTGATAATAATCAGTCTTTATTCTTACACTATTATTATGTGATCAAAACTATACATAAGTACTTGAAAAGCTTACAAAAAATATGTTTTAATGACGTATGCTGTTATTCAATTTTCCTGAAAAACAACCTGAAAATTCCTGTAAATGACTTCTTCGAGTTGTAACCCTATTTTATCGGAGGTGCGATATTAAGATGAATATTATATTGTAGATGTTTTAGAAATAGTCCGCCACATGCTGTGTAAAGTGGGTTCTCTACCACTGAATGCTGTGGTGACAGGCTGCGTACCAACAACGCAAGTGACGCTAACGATCCCGCCACACAACGCCATGTAACTCAATTTGACTAAGAAAGTTATGACATTTTCACACTTCTACTTTTTATCAGAACAGTATTTGTTTTATAATTCTTACCTATCAAATCAAGATTGCAGCGGAGAGCAGATTGCAGAGCAGTGGTGGCCAAGTGGTAACGGCCGCGACTTACGAGTTGTAGGTCGTAGGTTCGAACCCAGACAGGCGCTTTACTTTGTGTAAATTATTTCATCACTACTGCTCTCAAAACGGTGAAGGAAAACATCGTGAGGAAACCGGCATGTCCTAGAACCAAAAATTCGAAGACATGTGACATCTGCCAACCCGCACTGGGCCCGCGTGGTGGATTACGGCCCACTCCCTCTCACCGAGAGGAGGCCTGTGTCCCAGCAGTGGGAACATTATAGGCTGATTATGTAAATCAAGATTTATTCCGGTCTGAGCCCCTGAACCCCCCTGAAAGCCACAGGTACTAGCCCAGATTAGACCTCGCCTCTTTGGAGGCGAATTGGCACGAAGTTGTGCCTCTTGCAATTTATTTATTTACTAGTTGCGCCCCGCGGTTTCACCCGCGTAAATGTCGATACCGTGGGAATATCGGGATAAAAAGTAGCCTATATGTTAATCCAGGGTGTCAGCTCCCTCCAAGCAAAATTTTATCAAAATTGGTCGAGCCGATTGAAGAAATAACAAACATATAAACACACACATACTCACAAACTTTGATTTTGAATTGTGATTTATTTCAGGCAACGCAGGCCCATAGATAAATGAATAACCTAAATATACTTACCTAGGTACATATTTTTATTGTAAAATAGCAGCGCTCCGCGGTTTCACCCGCGTAAATGTCGATACCGTGGAAATATCGGGATAGAAACTATCCTATGTCCTTCCCCGGCATGCAATCTATCTCCCTGCCAAATTTTATCGAAATCCGTTCAGTGGTTTATGCGTGAAAAGGTAACACACAGACAGACAGAGTTACTTTCGAATTTATAATATTAGTATGGATTAGTGCTTCACTAGCTTGTCCTACAAGCCTGTCTTGCATTGGAGGCGAGGCCTTATTACCCACTGGGCCTTCACCACCTGTAATTTAATTTGTAAAAAATGCTTATTTTAATACCTAGTAGGAATAGTAGAATAGAACAGCAGTGTGTAATTGCGTAACACACTATCAGTAGCAATGGGTTTCATTTTGACAGTTCAACAACATTCATTGCGTTATTTACGTTGTTGAGCAGACAAATTTTTCGAACATGTGAAGCAATGGTTTAGCAATATACTTCAAAATGATTCATATTGAGATTGATAGTGTGTTACGCAATTAGCTTGCAGATCTTTTTCGCACTTATCTCCTTTACGCATACAGTCACGATCATAAGTATGTATACACTTGGCTTTATTCAAAGGCGATTTTCTCTTTTATTTTTAAATAGAATTTTATGTTATTACGAACATCGTATTTTCGAACCTATAGGTTTATAGTGTCGTATTTCAACTTTGCATTTGTTATTTCGTGAAAAAATCGCAGTTGAAAGTTGCCAAGTGTTGACATATTAGTGCTCGTGACTGTACGTAAACCAGAAAAAAACGAGATGAAATGTATCAGCTGCTACACCATAGGTACATTTTATCTTCTTTACTAACGACGTAACAAAAAAAATATCAACGATATCCTAATTAGACATGTAAATTGATTGCGTCCACAATTTTAAAACAAATGTCTCGGCTACCTGCCCAGCTCAGCTATCATCTATCACCCAGGAGCGGTCCCTTCTACAGGAAACACAAAAACTTACCCGACATCAAATAAATTGGTCAATAAAAAATATATCATGTAACTTGTAGGCGCGGGTCACAGGGACGAACTGCAGGTAGTGATTTGTAAGTTACTAGCAGCGCCCGCGGTTTCACCCGCGTAAGTTTCGATCCCGTGGGAATATCAGGATAAAAAGTATCCTATGTGTTAATCCAGGAAATGGTCTATCTATGTGACAATTTTCAGCCTAATCTGTTCAACGGTTTACGCGTGATTGAGTAATAAACATCCAAACATCTTCATATACTTTCACATTTATAATATTACTAGCTGAGCCCCGCGGTTTCACCCGCATAAGTGTCGATCCCGTTAGAATATCGGGATAAAAAGTAGCCCATATGTTAATCCAGGGTGTCAGCTACCTCCATTCAAAACTTTATCAAAATTGGTCCAGCCGTTTGTGCGTGAAGAAGTAACAAACATATAAACATACACACACACATACACACACCCCCCCTCACACACTCACAAACTTTCGCCTTTATAATATTAGTGTGATATTGTGATAAACCAATTTCAGGCACTTTTGAATTGTAAAGGGCAGTCAGTCAGAAAGATGAAGCTTGTTGCCCATTCCAAAGTATAGTAGGTTCCTTTTAAGAAGAACGGGCTAAAAATTCCTGCATTCCGCTTCCCACAGGATCAAAAACTTAATATATAGGTTCCGGAAATTCCGGAAACTAGCTGCTTTAACAGACCTTTTATGTAATCCAAACATTCCTATAACAAGATCGTTAAATAATTACTTATGTCCGTAGAACTTTCACCAGCAGGTCTTTTGTCAGGATAGTTTTAATAGCGCCCATAAAGATCACCACCTGTCAATATAATCGTATTTTACCAAAAGAGAAAAGTTTTGCTTTACTCCCTAGCTCATAAAAGTGGGGTAAAAGTTGGTCAAACGTCTAGAGCACGATAAATAACACACACTTAACAATAATTCATTCTGTGAGCGCTAATAATAGCTCTTTAGTCAAGATACTAATTTTGTGAAGTCCATTTCAAAGCTCTGATTCACGCATTAATTATTAGTTAACGAATGCGGCCCTGGCGAGTGATAGTTAAGTTGCAATCAAGTTACGGAGACTTGGAGTCAGTGTTCGCGCGCCGGTCGACGTGATAACACGCTACATATACTTAACTTTAAACTTTTTTTATTTTCCCAAAAGTTAAGTAATAGTTAACGGAGTGTGATGTTGAACCATTTTTTTGTATTTCGAAAAATGTGATTCAGTCAACGAACCGGTTTGGTTTTTGAATTGTTTTTTTTTTTATTTTATTTTTTTTTATTTGGGATTTTTCAAGTGTACGAACTATAGAGGAGGTTTTATTTGGAATTGAAGTGACGGTGTTTTATTAAGGTAAGTTCTTTTCAAAATTTATTTTTGTCCGTCTTTTTTTTATAAACGTAAAAAGAATTAAAGTAGCGGTTCCTGTAGGCTTCTCTTTAACGTTTATAGGAGCTGCTGAATTCAATTTTTCAATCACAAAACTCTCGCCTTTAGTAAAGTGCAAATTCCTACAATCTCACTCAAAAATGTGCATAAAACGACTCTTTAGGAGAAAAAGTCAAAGTCAATACTGGAGGAGACGTGTTGGTAGGTAGAGAAGTATCTTACGTTAACTTGCATGTACTTAACAAGTTAAGTATCATCGACAAAAGGAGGTCTAGTTGTATTTAACATTTAGAACTCGCCTCAAAATACTGACCAACCAATAGGCAACTACTTACAGCTTTGCATAATTTTAATAAGATTATTTATTTAGTCAACTGTATTTTTTTTCTTTTTGAGAGCAGTGGTGGCCAAGTGGTAACGGCCGCGACTTACCTACGAGTTGTAGGTCGTAGGTTCGAACCCAGACAATTATTTCATCAACATTGCTCTCAAAACGGTGAAGGAAAACATCGTGAGGAAACCGGTAGGTATGGGTCGTTACGTGATTTTCGCGAAACGTAACGTAACTAGTTACTTTAAAGGCGTAACCTGTTTTGAAAACTAGTGATTTTTGTAACTAGTTATTTGTCATATTCTATTCAGTGATTCAAAATGGTGTTACCGAAGTATTTGCGAAACGAACATTTACCTGTTTTGAAAACTAGTGATTTTTGTAACTAGTTATTTGTCATATTCTATTCAGTGATTCAAAATGGTGTTACCGAAGTATTTGCGAAACGAACATTTATATGGTTACCTACGTAATCGTTACATGTCACAAGCTGTAGGTTTTTTGAACGAATTAGTTTTTGTAGTTACCTTAAGCAGTTACCTACATCATTAATGCTATAACGTAATACGAGATGTTTCCTCTTCAAATGCGTTTTTAAATTGGCGGTTGAGGATTTGAAGCTATAAAATTCACCACACTTGTTGCATTTTTTTTTCTTGTTATTTTTGTTGTTTTTTTTTTTTGCTTTTTTTTCATTAGGTAGTTTTTGGAAGAACTTCCACAGGACACTCGAATTGCATCGAGACATGACGAAAAAGTTATTTATTCACAATTTTTTTTATACGTACTACACTATTCACAATTTATTCAAAAATATTACGAAAACATGCATGGAAGTCACTTTCACAATAAATGCAACATACATAGGTACATACTTGTGCAATATTCACCAACGAACTAAACAAGGTTTACTTGTCAAAGTAATCATAAACAAATACTAATACAATTTCAAATTTGTGTTCGTACGCCGCCCGTCGAAGGTTAAAAATAATGACCAATCTAAATTAATCTCTAAGTCCTAAGTAATACGTATGAAAATTATACGCATCATTTTCGTAGTTGGCGACTTGGTGTGTGCATGTTCGGATTTCATCGTGTCATCACTCGTGATTTCGGGAAGTCTCGGCTCGCTTTGCCAAGAAGTAGGCACACAGGCACAGAGTAGTAACCATGTAGAAATCAGTATACTATAATGTACTCTGTGGTAGAAACGACTCGCAACGTACTTTTGTTTCGTGTCTCGCTTTTCATTCGATCACTGCATTGGTAATGTAACTAGTTACAAAAATCACTAGTTAATGTGTGACTCGAAACTAGTGATTCGGTTACATGCCCCATAAGCAGTTATTGTAACTAGTGACGTGAAATAACGCTCATACCTAGAAACCGGCATGTCCTAGAACCAAAAATTCGAAGACATGTGACATCTGCCAACCCGCACTGGGCCAGCGTGGTGGATTATGGCCCACTCCCTCTCACCGAGAGGAGGTCTGTTTCGCAGCAGTGGGAATGTTATAGGCTGATTTTATGTATTTTTTTTTCTTTAGCCTATATTGTGTCCCACTGCTGGACAAAGACCTCCCTTTTTCCTTCCAAACCTGTCTTGAGCGATCTCTGGCCATGTTGGTCCTGCAAACCTCGTTAGATCGTCACATTATCTTTGCCGTGGTCTACTTCGACGGCGATGTCTTCCTTCATTCAGGCCTCCAGTCAACTGTATGCCTAATACAGTTGACTGGAGGCCAACAAAATACCAATGACCATGCTAACTGGTTCATATTTTACGGGAATATTTCATTGATCCTCTAGAGGATCTCGGAGGGGCCCGTGGCTAAATAATAACAGCCGCACAGGTCGATCAATCAGGTTAAGCTACGCTTGCCGTGGTTGGTCTGTGGATGGGTGACCATCAGATTACATACCTTCATTACATACCTTCTCAGAGTAGTCAAATAGGAAACGCCGACTTCATCTAGTTTAAAAAAAAAACATGATTGACGTGTAAATGTGTTTGTACAAACCTACTTACAAAAAATAAAATCATTTCATTTCATCATTTCATTTCATTTCATTTCATTTACCGTGACCCCTCCGTGCCTCAGAAAGCACGGTAAGCCGATGGTCCCGGCTGTCATTCGTGGATCTATGACAGTCGTTACGGGTAGTCAGAAGCCCGAAAGTCTGACAACCAGTCTTACCAAGGGGTATCGTATTACCCAGTAACTGGGTTGTGGAGGTCAGATAGGCCTAGTCGCTCCATGTAAAATACTGGTATTCAGCTGCATCCGGTTAGACTGGAAGCCGACTCCAACAAAGAACTTGGGAAAAGGCTAGGCAGATGATGATTTCATTGATCCTTTAAAAACTTTTTGATCTTCTAAGTTTTTTTTAATACCAGAAAGTTGGTAAAAAGGGGATAATTTCGCTCGTTTCGCCTTTTGATCGACTTTCTGGTATTAAAAAAAAACTATTTGTACCGTTAAAGTTGTTCGCAGTAGCCAGCAGTAAAAATGGGATTTTTTTGGGGATTTTACGCCTTCTTTCTATGGAACAGAGACCACAGAACACCACCTGCTACGATCCTTACATATTCCTTGTATGGTAACGAGGCTTCGTAGCAGGTAGCGTTCTGTAAGTATTTGCTTCCTTATTCATAAGGGGCTTACATGACCTTTAAGCGCGGTCACTGTCGGACTGCATAGAAAAGAAAGAGATGACGCAATGACACAACGCTGGCAATTTATTGCAAAATATGAAGCAATTATTTAATTACAAAAAATCTATTGCTTGGACTAAAAAATTTAAACACTAATGTTTAGTATGTTGCTTGTAGAATAATCTGAAAAAAAAAATCAGAATGATTGTATGTATATTAGTATGGTTTTTATTCTATAAATAATGTTTTTAGAGGTATCTTCATGATTTTTTTCTATCGTATCAAATTAGATGTATTATGTTTTCAATACACTATCTACCTAGCATATATCCTGAAGAATATCATGTATTTTTCTGATTTTGTTTACTGTAGTCGATCATATACTTTTATTGTATAAAAAACTTGGGTTTTTTGCGTTTAGGTCCTGTAAGCCCCTTAAATACTTGCCTATTTTTACTTCGACATGAGCATTACCCATATACCAAGGTAGAGTGTGTCTCTATACATGTAAAGAAAACCCCAGTTATAAAGATTCGTTACCAAGATGTTATGATGTCCGAAACCAGACGCATTCGTCTTTCGCTGGCAGGTTACTTTCTCTCTCAGTTCAAGGGCGTAAAGCTGGCTATAAAACATACGACAACACGCACGTGTTGTATGAGCCCGGCGCGGCGGCGCAGTCGCAGCCAACTAGGAAAATTAAAAAGATTTGATACTCAGCCAGTACATTTTATTTGGTTTTATTTTTGAGAAAATTAAATTTTTGGCCATATATTTAATGTAATTGTAATTGATGGATAGCCTCTTAAGGGGTCATTGTACTTATTATTATGAACAACTATTACTACGGGACCAAACATGAAATCGCGAAAAAAAAATCAGATGTTCCTTACATTTATGTTCGTATAACTCGTCAAAATGTAACTACAGATTCTTTTTTCGCGATTTCCGGTTTGGTCCCTTAGTAATAGTTGTATATATAGATTAGTGTAGATTTAACACACTTTTTACTATGCACTTTTTTCAAGGAGGTAGAGACTTGGTTGTTGGTTCGAAAGTTTAGCAGTATTGGTAATTATTAGCTACCAAAGAACTCCATAAGCGGAAATCTTAAAGTGTTGGCGTCGAGAGAAAAGCAAAGATCTTCATGTCCAACACTCTCATCTGACACGAGACTTTCTATTGAAGTAATAACTACTAATAAGAAATCGTTATTTGCCATTATCGTAACAATAATGAGCGAAACCGACTCTTTTATTTTATTTTTGTACGAATCTAAAGAAACCCATTCGCTGTCAGACAATTTAATATTTATTTACAATAATTATTGTTAAATTTTTAAAAGATCAATTATTTTTAAATGGACAAAATAGCTTTGAGAAAGTACCTGGAGTTTGAGATTTTGCTGAATATTATAAAAATTTAGAAAGTGTATGGTATTATATTACCTACATAAGTAGTAGGAATATTTTATGTAAATTTTTTTCATATTAAACAAGAAATTTTGCACTGACGAAGTCGGGGCAAAATAAATTATAAAACACAGATGAATCGATATTTTAACTAAACTGGGCGCACCTTTGTCCCCCGATCCACCCCGTCGCATAGCATCGTCTGCCAGCACTATTCGCTTTACGGTTTTTCTGGCTTTCTCCTTTATACCCTTAAGTGTCCCAACGTAATGTTAAATAGCCTATAGCCTTCCCCGAGAACTGAGTCGGAACGGGGAACTACGCGAGACACAGTGGCTTTTTAATTGTTTCTCTAATTACGGTTAAATGCAAAAATATTTTTTCACATCTGGCTTCCGCTTTATCATTAGTATAAGTATCATCATCATCTGCCTACCCTTTTCACAAATATGTTGGGGTCGGCTTCCAGTCTAACCGGATGCAGCTGAATACCAGTATTTTACATAGAGCGACTGCCTAATTGACCTCCACAACCCAGTTATCTACTGGGTAATACCCGTATTACCCAGTAACTAATAGTACTATAGTCAGACGCCCGAAAGTCTGTCAACCTACCCCTTGGTAAGACTTTCGGGCTTCTGGCTACCCGTAACGACTGTCAAAGATCCACGAATGACAGCCGGGACCAACGGCTTAACGTACTTTCCGAGGCACGGAGGGGTCACGGTATGTAAAGATGGTCACTCATCCACAGACCAACCGCGGCAAGCGTAGCTTAACCTGATCGATCGGCCTGTGCGACTGTTATTATTTAGCCAAGTTTATAGAGAGATATTGATATCGGTATACTTATAGTTAAACTAACATCTATTTGTTAATAAACTCAATGAAAACTCTCACAATTTATTATTGCTTTCATCACGGAAGAATAGCTACTGTTCTTAATCTCAAATACATCGGCATTTCCTATTAATATAGCCGCGGCTGGCGAGCTCCACTTTCGCACTCGGATTCCGGTATCAAACGCGACCAGACCAGAATAGACGACCTCTGGAGAATGTTACGATAACATATCTCGAGACAAATCCATGTTCAATAATTATACTATTACAATACTTCATAGTAATACCATACTATCACATAGTCATAAAAAGTAGTGGTGGCTCCCTCTACATCCATCAACATTTATAAGTTTATACAGACTTACATAAAAAACGAAGAGAAAAGACCCAGTGGTTTCGGCCCCGACTCACGAGGTCTGTTGTACTTAGTTGTAGTACGTCCAGGCAGGCGTTTTACTTTGTGTAAATAATTTTATCACCACTGCTCTCAAAACAGTGAAGAAAAACATCGCGAGGAAACCGACATGTCCTAGAACCTACCTAGACATGTGACATCTACCAGCCCGCATGGTGGATGACGACCCATTCCCTCTCACCGAGAGGCCTGCAGTGAGATCCCAGCAGTGGGAACATCATAGGCTTATTTTGCTATAGTCAGTCATACTATTGTATAGAATCAAGTCTAACTTAACAGCGCGCGTCACTTCTTTTTTTCAGCTAAAGCACTATATTTTGATAAACTCTGGTGGGAAATACTTAATCCGGACTGTGGATAAACTATAATAACATACCTACTTAGGACATGAGAATGACTGAGGAGGGAACTATGTTCGGTATTGGAGTGTGCCGTAACCGAAAATAAATTATATTGCATCAATATGCAAATGTGTTTATAACAGGCTGAAAGTGGAAAATTGCCGAATAATGTTATAAAGGTTTGCCAGTAAAGACGCAGATTGTAGCAGAATGATTAGGGGTAATTATACAAATTGATGCAACAGACACAAATTGTTCTGAACCTTTTGGAAATTTAGCTACTCAAACTCAAGGCATTTATTTAAATTTAACCATTTAGAGACACTTTTGAATTGTCAAGGAGTCGGTCAGTCAGAATTATGAAGCTAGATGACCATTTCAGATACCTTTGGAGAAGGACGGGCAAGAAACTCCATGGACACTCATAAAAAATTGAATTACTGTGTTACAAAATATTAGTTACATCGTTAATATTGTTATTGAATACTCAAAAATTATAGTCTCATGTGATTTAGCTGATTTGGAGAGTCAAAGTATTTTCCACTGCGATCAAACAGAGACTTTATTCTGGCAATTATATGACAATATAATTTTTGGTTCTGGTCCCAAGACTTCCATTGAATATGATAGCATTCTAAACAGGATTTTTACGTTGACATAAAAATAATTATACACGTTCTTGAGCAGACAAATTTTACAAACATATTCAATGGATTAGCAATATCCTTCAAAATGATTCAGATTGTGATTGATAATGTGTTACGCAATTAGGGTGCTAATATAAGAATGTAAATGAAGCAAAAGGAGTAAGTAAGGATCGTAGCACTATTTCCTTCCCCGGGATGCAATCTATCTCTCTGCTAAATTTTATCGAAATCCGTTCAGTGGTTTAGGCGTTAAAAGGTAACATACAGACAGACAGACGGACAGACAGAGTTACTTTTGAATTTATAATAATATTATGGATACAGTCTATATTACTGGTTATATCATCGCTGGCCATACCTACGTCAACACGCGTCAAGTAGCCGACATAACCATGTCTCCGATCTCCGATCTTCGGTTACCTTTTAGGGCCAATCTGACACTTTTATTGAAGCTGACGTAACCCAAGAATGCTGAACTTCATAACAATGTGGGCAGGTGTCACCATACTAAGTTGCTAACCTGTCGTTAACGCCCATCACTTTCTCACGTTATGAAAGTTGTCACCCAAAGATTGGGCCGCCCAATATGCTAAACTAGAGAAATCCGGAAACGATGCGGCTACGGCTCCTAATTAATCGGAGTTTGATCACTCGTTAAGGTTCATTCTACCATTGATCTGTTACAATTAACGAGTTATGTAAGGCTGTGTATTGTTGTTTTGATTTCGATGAAAAAACGCCTACGGAGATTGGATACGATGTTGTTAAGATCGCTCTAATTGAAAACGGAGTCAATAGAATTGAATAGTTGTTTAGACATGTAATAGATGGAAAATAAATGAGATTTACACCGTGTTCCGGACGATATGCATAAACTTCGACCAGATGTTTAGACCATGGAATAAGCATTTTTCACTATGGACACATGAATGAATTTTTTGTTAATTTTCATAGAAACTAAATACCTTGACTTAAATCACCCGATATGGATGCCTCGTTATCCGAATTGGCAACGACGTATTTTCATTCATAAGATTTGACGGGCTGAAACTTATCAAAAATAAGTTAAGTTTCTTACTGCATAACTCAACTAAATTTCATTAAATGAAATTACAAATATCTCCGTAACGAAGCCTTTATAAGTAGATACTGCTTCCTTTGATAGATTTAATTTGTAAAAGCTATAGAAGCGTTTGACAAAGTTTATGGATAACTTGGAGAACACGGTGTTTTAAGAGCACAACTCCTGCAGGTACTTACATAGTTTAGCGTTGTCTTCGTAATGCTAGCACCTACATTGCGTTTGCAGGTGCACATTACTGGTGGGTGGTCAACCTGCTTGTATATTCAGTAGCATAAAAACTGTTATGGTTTTATTAAACAGATTTTGAATTTGGCCTTTTCCAAACTGTATTAAAATTAGATCACCTTCATTAAAACCACCAAATTGAAGCAAAAATATATCAGCTGATATGTCTGTTCTGTAAAAAATCTCATCGTGAATACACTTCACTTAAGTTTTCACTGTGAGATTCTTACAGAATACACTCATGGCCATCATTTTTAACTTCTTTTACTTACACCACTTATTACCGAAGGAGGTCTTATAACAGTCACTTACATATGCTCTCCCTCACATTCTCCTGCCTTTTTCCCAATTTACTGGGTGTCGGCGCAACATGCCTTTTTCTTCCATACTTCTCTATTCGTCGTCGTCATCTCGGTAGTCACCACCTTTCTCACCATATTATCTTTCACACAGTCCGTCCATCGTTTTTTGGTCTTCGTCTACTCTTACAGCCATCCACATTCATACAACTTTCCTCACGACATAATTTACGATATTTCTTCTACACCACTTATTATCGTAGAGGGTGTTATAACAGTCACTTACATAAGCCCTCCACTAATAGCTACAATTTCCCAATAAACGGGTCCTTTCTAAGCTCATTAACCAGTTATGGTGTAAAAATGTAAATACATCGGCTCGCGCATGCGCGGTCGCGTGCGACTCGCGCGCCGAACATCTAGCGCAGTGGGCCGGTGGTTTTCATTGCACACACGATTTACATTCGTTGCTAGTTTTGTGAGAATTAACATCTGATTTGAATAGTTTCGGAAGGAAATGGATAAGCAATTGCTGGATTATGACGGCTAATTATAGGTTATAACTTTGTAACGGTTTGTGGCAAAAGAGCAATGCCGGATTAGCCTATAAGCAAATTTAGCAAATGCTTAGGGCATCACGTCTTGGGGGGCACCATAAGGCAGAAACAACACCGAGACAGTATTTGCTAGCATATAAAGGCAAGGCTGTTTATCAGCAAGATAGAGCGGTGAATACAGCCGTGATGTAAGTTACTGTGTCGTTTTATGTTATTGTGCTACCGTGCCGTATGTCGTGTGATAGCGGGCACCGCGTGTGAATGCCGCGGGGACGTCGACCGGCGCAGGCGCTTTTCCGCGCAAGTTATCTAGACCGATCGGAACAATTTCACTTAATCACATAACTATTTCATCTGACTTGCTATCCACTGAACCGTTTACTAAATCCGGGAACATTGTTACCTACATTGTTTAATCAAGCTGTGACATATCGATTTAATCAAATTGTCTCGAAAAGAAAGCAAAAATTTTGATGAAAATAAATTGAATAATTTTACATTTCTAAACGAAGAAAGTAATAAAGTAGTCTAGGCAATAATACAAATAGTTATGGGGCAATTTAGGAAATTGGTTCTATTGATGTTTGAGAAGAAATAGAAAACTGTGTTCGATAAATTCTTGCCAGCTATTGTTTGAACTGACTGAGCGTGAGGAAACGCAGAAAAGAATGTAAACTGCAGACCTACGCAGAAAAGAATGTAAACTGTTGAGAAGTAAGTAGAATACCTACTTATAACTTTTTTTTTTTGGGTGGGAAATTGTCAATAACTTCTTCCGTTCTGGGCGGAGCGGGAGGGCGTGTCAGACTTTTACTGACTAAAACCCACCCGTGTTCCTTCAGTGGCCTGTGCCAGGGGCCACGGTATCTCTTTCGAACAACCCGCGACCCTGGCAGGCATCGGCCCTAGCGGACCCCGTCAGTTATTGCTGACATCTCTTTGAGGCGCGCGTGGAACACAACGCGCCGTCGTCGACCCGGGCCTGGTACTTACCGGACGGCGAGCTGCCCATTGCTCGCCGTCCGCAAGCCCGGGCCTACGGTGGCCGGGAATCGGTTGTCGATTCCCGACGCCCAGGGCGTCTCCTGCAGCGACTAGGGGCATGAGGGCGCAAAGATAGCCTCCGATCGATAGCCATAGAGATCGCCGCCGCCGATCGCCGCCGTGATGACGCGGTGGTGCTCTGCCCAAACTGGGCAGACCTCCACCGTATGCTCCACCGTGTCCTCCGGGCGATCCACACAACGGTGACACCCGGGCGTTTCCTCCTGCCTTATCCGGTATACTTGTAACATGCCTCACAAGTAAAATGAATTAGTGAAATAAACTTGCACAAGCTCAATCAGCCTATAATGTTCCCACTGGCACTAATGGGACACAGGCCTCCTCTATGATAGAGAAAGTGGAGCGAAATCCACACGCAGGTCCAGTGCGGGTTGGTGGATGCCACATGTCTTCGAATTTTTAATTCTAGGACATGCTGATTTCCTCACGATGTTTTCCTTCACCGTTTTGAGAGCAATGCAATGATCGCTAGTAATATATATGTCAATGGAGCAATGGTGATGAAATAAATTTACACAGCAGTAGGTATAACGTGTCTGGGTTCAAACCTACTTCAGCTCTTCAGCAGCAGTAAAACACGGCTGTTTCCACTGGGCCACCACTGCACTGCTGCAATAAACTAGAAAGAATAATATTTTAGAAAATGCTAACTGAAAAATTTTGTGAATTTGAACCAAATCTCAATATTGTTCCAAACGGAAACTATTACAACAGCATAAAAACAATAGCTCCCAAGCGACGACAATTCGTTACTCACTATTACCGAAATTCCGCGTTTCGTTTATTTTTTTTTCATTTATTTTTCAACTTTCGCCGAAAACCCGTCGAGGTAACGCGGTCGACGACTTTCTTCTCGCGTAACGTTAACCAATGCGTTTACGTTATCTTTTGTTTTGTGTCGTCATACTAATTATATTGGATTACGCAAACTTAGATGTAATAGCTGTTTATTGCTTTTTTGGTTTTAACGTCTTATTTGTTGAGTAATTTAGTCTTATTAACTCGATGCTGTTTTTGTTACGAAAATGTGCGTTGAAAAGTGAAATAATGTACCTTAAGTTACCATATTATTAACAAAGGATAATTAAATTTATTTAGTTTGCATCATATTGTTTAATAATAAAATATAATAAATATTTTATAATATTTCTACTAAAATATTTTTATTTAAAAAAATATATATATACATAAAACAAATAGTGGCCCATCGGCATTAGGAACAGGGTTTAAACTCATCATCATCTGCCTAGCCTTTTCCCAACTATGTTGGGGTCGGCTTCCAGTCTAACCGGATGCAGTTAAATACCTACCAGTATTTTACATGGAGAGACTGCCTATTTGACCTCCACAACCCAGTTACTGGGTAATACGATACCCCTTGGTAAGACTGGAACAGGGTCCTCTACCTAAGTGGCGAAATTGCGTGCACTATGTAATTACAGTTTTTGGCACATTCTTGAGATCTACCGTTGTTGCAAATATCACTTTAAATATGCAAGCCTACAGCTTTTTGTTTAGAATAAAATTTGTTTGTTGATTAGTGGAAATTATCGTTTTTTATGGTTCCGTACCCAAAGGGTAAAAACGGGACCCTATTACTAAGACTTCGCTGTCTGTCCGTCCGTCTGACTGTCACCAGGCTGTATCTCAAGAACCGCGATAGCCAGACAGTTGAAATTTTCACAAATTATGGTATTTCTGTTGCCGCTATAATAACAAATACTAAAAACGAAATAAAATAAATATTTAAGGGGGGCTCCCATACAACAAACTATAACGTTGGTTGAGCTTCTTTACATTGAGGGAGGGCCCCATCCCTTGTATTTGCCACGGGCCCCAAACGGCTTACCGGTTAACGGTACCGAACGGTTACCGGACGGCTACCGGTTAACGGTACGCCACTGGCTGCTACGATCCTTTTACCTCGTTTACGTTCATACATCAGCAGTGCTATTCTGTAAAAATCTCACCGTGAAAACATAGGTGAAGTGAGCGTGGAGTGAGCTGTCAAATAGTGTCAATTCCTAGCAAAAACAAACTCACTTCACCCAAGTTTTCACGGTGAGATTTTTACAGAATCGACCGGGTGGTCAAACACGCCGGTGGCGAGTACTACGCACCTGACCTTTCTGAAAGACATCACCAATAAGGTCACCAAACATAAGCTGCAAATCATTCACCAATTAAACAATTTTATTAACCGTATAGAGGTATGAGGAACAGGGTGTAAAGTTCAAGTCCTCCATAGAAAAGGGAGGATCCTCCGACCAGACGGGTGTTGTGTCTGGCGGGCAACTGCCCGATGATTCATGTCGGGCCGTTGTATCTATGCTAGTTGCGCGGTAAACTCTGCTAGCGAGATGCAAGATTTTGTGTGACGTCAATATGACGCGTTGTTCGCATGTGGCGTTGTAGATACCGCTACAACCGTATCCAAACATGTTCTACAACGATCAACAAAACAAATCGATTTATGTAGTACGATTCTAATCTCTTTAATTAATCAAATTAAATATAACGAACGTTGAATTAACTCGACTTCCCTCATCGAAGGATATTGCCAGTGCATAAACTGTCGATGATCGTTTTCCTATTTGTGGCAACATTGGCTTTCACACGGTTCAGCGCACGCGCTGATTGGCACAATAACTGTAACATATTCGACCGAGAGTTGAACGGAATTAGACGTGTTTATCACTCTTAATTGTGACATTATTAGACTCTAATTTATTGAATAAGGTGGTAATCTTTATTTAATAAGGCGTTGATACATCCTTTTCTGCGTAAGTATACCTTCATTATCAATTGAAACGTGACGATATTATTGTGGACGTTTACGGCATCACGATAACACTAGGAAGTCAAATGTACGGATTATGAAGATGTTTTTTTTTAATTTCCGTCCACGATAACGTTATAACGTGCTCATATTTCCATACATTCTATGGATAGACGTGGGCATCCGCGATAATATCGTCACGTTAGAAATATTATAAAAAAATATGCAAGATGCAAAGGACGTATCAATTCCGCAGCGTGGAAGCGTTACTAGGATCTTAAAGTTCAAGCCGTTTTTTAGGCGACAAATAATTACATACAGATTTATGTTCTTCTAGGGCGTCCGGCGTTTCCACTCACAAATCCGACGATAATATCGTCACGTTAGAAAATATAGAAGCGCACTATGAGTATTCTTTTCAATCTATTCTGATCCAAATTCTCTGTGAGCCTCCAATTGAAAGATGCTCCGTCCCTGAATAACAATAAAGGACGTTAAGCAACGACTAGAAATTACTAATTATACTTTAGTCGGCATCCTTCGACATTACGAGTTGAATGATAAGATGACGATTGTTACCCACAAGCCTCGCCGACAGGAATTAGTAAAGACCTCGCAACCTGTACAGGTAATCAGATGCATCTCATTCATTTGTTTAATCAACAAGGCAAATGTTAGCACCTACTGAATACCTACATTCTGTCAAGATCAGCCCACGCCAAAATGCAAAGCGCGTATCAATTACGCGCCGTGTAAGCGTTGCGAGCTTCGCGTATCAAGCATTTTGTAGGCGAAACCGTGACCCTCATAATATGCACATTAGTAATTACTCTCATTTGAAGCCAATGGCGCCGATTCTGTTGTTCACAAACTATACTAAATTTAAGTTCATGCATCTTTTTCTTTCTATTTCATTAAGAAAAAGACGGAAGATAAATATTAGTTTAGTCCTGTCAAATTAAGATACTCCATAGACAATTTAGACGAGATTAAAAAATTGGCTACTAAAAATACGTCAATTTACGTCAGGCGTTGACTAATTTGACAGGACTAAACTAAAATTTATCTTCTGTCCTTTTCTTAATGAAATAGAAAGAAAAAGATGCACTGAACTTAAATTTAGTTTAGTTTGTGAACAACGGAATCGGCGCCATTAGCTTCAAATGAGAGTAATTAGCGCCATTATTATATTATTTTACTAAAATGCTTCTATAATTTACGGTTGGAATATTTATCTACCAAACCAAAGCTTGTCGTTGAAGCTTGGTAGGAGATTTTTATTCTGCACGTTCTCACTACCTATAATTATAAATTCAACATTAATTATGTAACTAATATTTTGTAACCCTATAATTTAAAAGAGTGTCCATGGAGTTTCTTGCCCTTGCCCGTTCTTCTACATAGGAACCTACTATGCTTTGGAATGGGCAACTAGCTTCATCTTTCTGAATGACCGACTCCTTTGACAAATCAAAAGTGCCTGTGAAATAGTTGCTTTGAGTTTGAGCAAGTGTTTGTATCTTCTATAACCAACATGATCTCGACTGATCTTGCCTTCCGAAAACTTGTGCTAACGTTAATTACACAAGAGGATTAGGTACCTTTATGCTAATGCCAATAGGAATCCGTCGTTACAAATGCAATAATTTATAATGGAGAGATATCGCAAATGAATAAACTATTGAACATTTGAACCATATTAATAATGCATCCCTCACAGTAAATCTGTTGCATATTTATAACATCGAAAGTTAAATTAACCAGTGTTGAAAACATAACGACACTATTGTAGTTAATTAATTATGTAGTCAGGTACTAATTATTAATGTTATATATTATGGAGAACCAAGGTAACCGACATAGCCCGAAGAATTGCTAAAAAGTGGCAGTGGGCAGGGCACATTGCTCGCAGAACAGATCGGGCCGAAAGGTTCTGGAGTGGCGATCGCGTACTGGAAAACGTAGCGTTGGAAAGCCTCCCACAAGATGGTCCGACGACCACCGCAGGAACCCGTTGGATGCGAAAAGCATAGAACCGGTCAAAGTGGAGGTGCTGGGGGGAGGCCTATGTCCAGCAGTGGACGTCTTTCGACTGAAATGATGATGATGATAATAATTATGTTTAATGAGAGCTTTCGTAGATAGACACAGACACTTGCTCAAACTCAAATCGTTTATTTCAATTTAACCATTTACAGGGCACTTCTGAATTGTCAATGGAGTCCGTCATTCAAAAAGATGAAGCTTGTTGCCGCACGTGTTGCGGCGGCCCCAAATAATATGGGACTAGAGAAGGAAGTTGATGATGATGAACGTTTAAATCGGAATTACAGAATAAAAACCGTCTACCAAGCTTAAACGACTATAAGCTTTTGTTTGGTAGATGAATTCAAATGCGGTTTAGCGATATAGTAGTGTGGCGGCATCTACAACACCACATGCGAACTACGCACCACACTGACGTCACGCAAAATGCTGCATCGCGCAAGCAGAGTTTACCGCGCAACTAGCATATATATACAACATCATGTCATCAATCGTCGGGTGGTAGCTCACCAGACACAGCACCCGTCTGATCGGAGGATCCTCCCTTTTCTATAGAGTATGAGTGAATTTTACACCCTGTTCCTCATAGGTAATACGGGCTGGTGTCCGCAACTCCACGTCAAGGCGCGTATTTTGCGTACGGGTGGGAAAATCTGTTCCCTGTTCCTCATACCTCTAAGTAGTTTTAGGAGTTGATGGCTTTGGACCATCGGCATGGCGTAAAAATGAAAGCTACAAATGACTAGCACGTACAACGTATCACCCAGGGACTATTACAAGGCCATTCTAACTATACTATCCACCTCCATACGAAACAAATTACTCGAGGTTGACTCATACGAACACAAGGCGAGAATTACAAACAGCAACACTATATAATTTTCTTTAGTTCCCCTGCTGACTTGATGTATTATTTAAGATACAGGATGTGGACGAAATCTTAACAGACCATGTTGCCTAATGTTTGTCATTCACTTTGTTTGTTTATTTAGAACTTTTTGGTCTCGTTCGTTATATTTGTTCCGAGCATAACTACAGAATAACTAATATTATGACATAACTAGCAACTACTTTGGGCATACATCCTCAATGAAAGTAGAAGTCTGCAGAACGGTGACCCCTAAACAACAGACAGTGTAATAATCAGGCTTATGAAAATTATTCGTCACTGGGAAGTTTATTGCGGCACCTCTTCTTCCCAGCTGAAGCACTAGAAAGTAGTAAAGGGCGGGCGTTTTTAGGACTTTAACGTTCAAAAAGTGCCTAGTTTGAAAAGGTGTAGAACCTCATCCAACATCTTCCACTTCCATTCCTAGACATCGAATCACCTTGTAAGTTGTACAATTTCAAAATACCTACACTCGCTGAGACAATTGATCTATTAAAAGCTCTCGTACTTCCTCGGTAGATAGCGTGGATAATAAAGAGTAATGGTTTGAATACCGCCTTTGAAAACAAGCCCGCACCGTGAAGGACTCGCCATTGTTAGCACTGCCCGCTTCAACAACCGAACGAATGGCCTCCGCAGATCCAGATTAGAGAGATTAATTTGATGTAGCAACTGGATTCTGTCAGTGAGCTTGTTTGGGTAACACTTTTAAGAGATAGGTATTAAAGAATTATCTGTAAATATATGTTACTTAGGAGCGCCACTGAGGGGTCTGTGAATGAGGAGCATGTGGCTAAGTAATAACAGCCGCACGGGTCAATCGATCAGGTTAAGCTAGGCTTGCCGCGGTTTTTCCGTGGATGGGTGACCATCTTCACATACCAAGACCCCTCGGCTGTCATTCGTGGATCTTTGACAGTCGTTACGGGTAGTCACAAGCCCGAAAGTCTGACAACCAGTCTTACCAAGGGCTATCGTATTACCCAGTAACTGGGTTGTGGAGGTCAGATAGGCAGTCGCTCCATGTAAAATACTGGTATTCATCTGCATCCGGTTAGACTGGAAGCCGATCCCAACATAATTGGGAAAAGGCTAGGCACATGATGATGATGATCGAGCTTTGGAAAAAAAAACACGTGCGGACGTCGTTTCGTTTTCAAGTGGCTAAGACGGATGTCACAAAATCTGTGACAATCTCGAGATAAATCTGTTCAACCGTGACTTTGAAGGTTAACTACTACTTTACCTTTTTTTTCTCACCAAATTGGGTTATGTATTACCTACCATTAAGATTGTGATTAGGACAAGCAATATACACTTTAATACCTACACCTACATGGTACATACTCGTTCAATCTTAAATTGACAAATAACACAGGAAATTAGTATGCTAGTAATGTTTCCTGATTGAAACCTGTTTTTGGTCGATTCTTATTATCTTAAAAAACTGGCCAAGTGCGAGTCGGACTCGCACACGAAGGGTTCCGTACCACAAGGCAAAAACACCGAAAAAAAAACGTTTGTTGTATGGGACCCCCCTCAAATATTTATTTTATTTTGTTATTAGTATTTGTTGATAAAGCGGCAACAGAAATACATCATCATCATCATTTCAGCCGAAAGACGTCCACTGCTGGACATAGGCCTACAGAAATACATAATTTGTGAAAATTTCAACTAGCGACGGACACACGGACAGACAGCGAAGTCTTAGTAATAGGGTCCCGTTTTTACCCTTTGGGTACGGAACCCTAAAAACCATGTGACAACAGAGAGCGAGTGCAAACTGTAGGATCTTGTGGTGTATTTAACTTAGAAAAGCCTACGTTTATACAGTAGCGGATAACTGAAAAGTGACTGAAAAGTTGTGTGGAAATGGGTTGTCATGGCATGTACCTAATGCGGAAGAATGAGGAAAATGTCATGAGGAAAATTTTGAGTATGAATGTCGATGGATGGACTGTGTGAAAGATGATGTGGCTAGAAAGTGGTTGTCAAATCATCATCATCTGCCTGCCTTTTCCCAACTATGTTGGGGTCGGCTTCCAGTCTAACCGGATGCAGCTGAATACCAGTATTTTACATGGAGCGACTGCCTATCTGACCTCCACAACCCAGTTACTAGGTAATACGATACCCCTTGGTAAGACTGGTTGTCAGACTTTCGGGCTTCTGACTACCCGTAACGACTGTCAAAGATCCACGAATGACAGCCGGGACCAACGGCTTGACGTGCTTTCCGAGGCACGGAGGGGTCACGGTATGTAAAATTGGTCACCCATCCACAGACCAACCGCGGCAAGCGTAACTTAACCTGATCGAACGACCTGTGAGGCTGTTATTATTTATCCACGGGCCCCTTTTGTGTCAAAGCCAAATCATTCAATGTGAAAGTCAAATCATTAATTTCAAATTAGCTCGTAGAAGGCACTTTTCATCGTTAAAATGGTGACTACCGAAATGATGACTAATAGAAAACTATGGAAGAAAAAGACATGTTGCACCAACCCCGAATAAATTAGGATGAGGGCAGGCGCCTCAGGCGAATATGTACTAGTGGATATATACATAGAGGTATGAGGAACAGGGTGTAAAGTTCACTCATACTCTATAGAAAAGGGAGGATCCTCCGACCAGACGGGTGTTGTGTCTGGCGGGCAACTAACCGATGATTCATGTCCGGCCGTTGTATCTATGCTAGTTATATTGTAAAAGCCAATTATTTTTAAAAAGAGTAACCGTGGAGTTTCTTGCCGGTTCTTCTCCATAGGAAACGACCAATTGGAACCGTGCACCTAGCTTCTGACGTTTCATAAGTGCCCATGTAGGCTTATGTGAAATAAAATATTTTGATTATGATTTTTTGATTTTGAGTTGCGCGGTAAACTCTGCTTGCGAGATGCAGGATTTTGCGTGACGTCAGTATGCCGCGTTGTTCTCATGTGGCGTTGTAGATACCGCTACAGATACTTTAAATTGAGTGGAAGTATTTCACAGTAGTTCGAATCAATTTCTATTACAGTAGCCAGTTATGTAGGTGTTAATAACCTAATAACACATTTTCACGCGGGAAATGAGTTACCTACCCGTGCAACCATTATAACTTAAACTTTCATTTCAGACAAACATAACTTCCTGAGAGCTCCAATCATTTGGTTAATTAAAGCTCTTTAAGCAATATCCACTGACAAATGATTTATTTTCTTTGATCATTATAACGTTAAGTAATGTTAACAAAATCCGGTTAGTTTCGATAATTATTATGTGTAACATGTTGGCGGTAAGTACCTATTGAATAACGGAAAAGGCGTGTCTTTACATATTTTTAAATGTTATGATTATATACTCATAATATTTGAACTTAGTATAGCACACTACGCAGGAGACCCACCTTACAATGAAAACTTTCGATGTTTTACTTGAAATGTAGTGTCTCTAGATATTGTTCAATGTTATGATTAAATCCTCATAATATTTGTACTTAGTATAGCACAATACGCAGGAGACACACCTTACAATGAAAACTGTCGATATTTTACTTAAAATATAGTGTCTTTAGATGCCTATTAATAAAATATTATGATTATATCCTCATAATATTTGAACTTAGTATATACATACTATCTATGATACATACCTATACGCGACCCTGGAGACACACCTTACAATGAAAACTTTCGATACTGTACTTGAAATGTCTTTAGTTATTCAATGTTATGGTTATATCCACATAATATTTGAACTTAGTACGTTATGTAAAGGTAGGTACTAGAGACACACCATATAATGTCTTACCTACTTTCGATATTAAACGTGTTTATCATAAATTGAAATAATTATGTACTTACCTATAGTAGGTACACACTTAGTGCATTAGGAAACCTTAAACAGTTGCCACGAATTCGTGAGACGAAAGACAAATGAATAAAAAATAAACCTGATAGAATCTATGAATGTCCTTTAACAAAAATTCACAGGTTTTTAAGCAACTTTGCTTTTGACTGCAGCCCTCTAGAACTAGATCACTATACGAACTGAGATTGAATTTGATTAAAGGTGTATGCAAAACGGAACAGGTGTGGTCCTAGTACCAACAACATATCCTGCACTTAAGTTGTTACCAACCAGAAGTTTAATAACTTGTCTAATACTCAAGCTATATCAGATTGGTCAGGGGCGCTTGTCCACCGCGGCCATTACCGAGACGTCATCGAAAAATTACATTATTCAAACCGAACATAACGTCCCGATGACAGCGACCGTTTGTCCACCGCGCACCGTGGAGAAAGTTTATAGTGGATAAGACAGAGATTAAAACAGAAGACGAACAAGCAGGGGATCGAGGAGGGGGGGGTGGAGGGGGGTGCAGGGGATAAGACCGGAATAACTCGATCAAACTCGGCGGTTCAGTATGTCATGATGATAGACAAAACAAAAGCCGGTCGAAAAACACTTTTTTAAGCCAATCAACGCAGCCTATCGCAGTCCACAGCGGTACATAGGCCTAGTCTTCCGCCTACTGCATCCAGTCTGTCCGCAGCCATCTTTTAAAGCCGTCGGTCCATCTAGCTGGGGGGCGTCCCGCACTACGCTTGCCGATACGAAGTCTGCACTCCAAGACTCGTCTGTTCCTCCGGCCATTGGTCCTACGACAAACATGTTCAGCCCACTGCCACTTCAGCTTGCTCACTCTGCAAGCTATGTCGAAAACTCCAGTTCTATCCCCAATAACGTCATTCCTGATTTTATCCTTCAAAGAAACTGCGAGCGGAGCCCGCTCCACAATGCGCTGAGCGACCTTGATTTTGTGAACGTGACTTTAGTACGTTGAGGGCAAATCTGACGATTTAAATCTTTATTAGCGAATAGATACCAAATCTCTTTGTTAACTTTTCGAGGCTCCGTCGGCGACGTCTAGACCAGGCCAGTAGGCTGTGGGTTACAATTTATAGTATTTACAACATCATTACCGCCTCGCCATCCATCTTATCCTCTGCCCACTGCGTGATATAAGGTAAGGCTACACTGTTGAGTAAGGACGGGCACCCACACGACGCACTTTGTTAACATAATTGCTATTGCAATCACATTCACATCTATTGTATTTTAATTCTGACAGTCCATGATAGCTTTTGTGGCGGTTGATTTGTTTGTACCCAACAATTTCAAATTTTCAACTGACCTCGGATCTTTAATTGATCTTGGGTAAAAGATGTAGGACGATGCTGAGGTGTACCTGGGGCCGAGTTATTAAATGCCTGAAACAACTGATAGCACAACACCAACTCTCTACGCAACTACCGTAACAAGTCTAAATTGACGCTGGGTTCTAACATTTATGCATACTGCCTCAACCCAAAGCCAGTACCGGATTTGCCCATAAGCAAATTAAGCAATTGCTTAAGGCATCACTTCTCGGGGGGCACCTTAAGGCAGAAACAGCACCGAAACAGTATTTACTAGCACATGAATGGCAAGGCTGTTTATCAGTAAGATATTACAAGACCCAAAAGTCCCTTTACAAAACGCTCGTCGATGTTTTGGAAAAATACGTGCGGGCGTGCATTGCTTAGGGCATCAAGTACCTCTGCCCACAGTTGAATATAATCCTTATCTTGTGCCATCATCTCCGGTCATAAACGATGCCTGTGGTTGTCTGCTGCTATTTTGATGTCATCATCATCACGTCGTTTCTATGTTGTCGCGGTGTAGAGGTTGTCTAATTTAAAACTGGACTACATTAATAGTGATATTTGAAAAAGAAGTACATATTTAAATTAGAATATATCTCTACTAGATACAGGCGCATAGGTCGATCGATCGATCAGGTTAAGCTACGCTTGCCGCGGTTGGTCTGTGGATGGGTGACCATCTTTACATACCGTGACCCCTCCGCGCCTCGGAAAGCACGTTAAGCCGTTGGCCCCGGCTGTCATTCGTGGATCTTTAACAGTCGTTACGAGTAGTCAGAAGCCCGAAAGTCTGACAACCAGTCTTACCAAGGGGTACCGTATTACCCAGTGACTGGGTTGTGGAGGTCAGATAGGCAGTCGCTCCATGTAAAACACTGGTATTCAGGTGCATCCGGTTAGACTAGAAGCCGACCCCAACATAGTTGGGAAAAGGCTAGGCAGATGATGATGATGATCTCTACTAGATAAATAGATAGGTAAATAAAATACTCTTTATTATGTACACCATAAAAATTACAGATATAAATGTAAAAAAATTACAAGGGGTAACACAATGGGTGGTCTTATCGCTAAACCCGATCTTTTACTGACAACCTTTGGATGGATTAAGCGGAGAAGGAGAGACAATAATGCAGGTAGTCGATGGTCATCATCATCATCTGCCTAGCCTTTTCCCAACTATGTTGGGGTCGGCTGCCAGTCTAACCGGATGCAGCTGAATACCAGTATTCAGTCAGTTTGTTAGTCAGTGGTGTACCTACTAGGTTAAATTTGATCTTGCAATAACGTGCCTTTTTGTTATCTTACCTATTTTATATTTTTAAACAAGGCAGTCTTGAGTCATACAAATATTATCGCAAGTAAACCCGCGTGTCACAATTCGTAACTGAAGAATTTATGAGAAGCATTGTTTGAAATACCATGCGTACCGACTACAGGTACCAACGCATAATGTACAAACGCCAGCACATCAAGGTACCCGAAACTGTAAAATTTTACCAATCAACTTTGAAACTTATGATGTAGCGATAAAGTTGAAAATCTATTAAAGACATTTGACAGATTGTAGTCGCTTGATGTGCTGGCGTCTGTACCAGCTCCTTATTTGGCACCTGAGATGAAACCTATTGGTGTAGGTCGAGTTCCTTGCAAGCGAAAAATTATATTAGGGCCTCGTAATGTTTTTTGAGATAGATACTACAATAACCTAATCCACTAAGATGGTATATTCCAGGGGTGGCCTACTTGGTTAGACCCAAGATCTACTGTTCACTGACGACTCCCTCTGCGATCTACCAATTACATACTTCTTGAAATCTTAAATGAAACAGCATAGCTCAGTAGTAGTATTTTTTATTTTGTTAAGAGGAAAAATATAAAACTGAAAATTATTCTTAGTAACCTACCCATGTGAGCATTGCGTTTGAGCATCTTTCGCTAGATTAGCAAAATCAGGTTTGTAGTTGGAAATATTTTTTGTCTTGTCACGATCGACTGGACTAATAGTCGCGATCTACCGGTTGGCCACCCCTGGTATATTCGAATTAAAATGATGAATCACTAATTTTCTTATCTTATAATCCATACTAATATTATAAATTCGCAAGGAACTCTGTCTGTCTGTCTGTCTGTATGTTACCTTTTCACACCTAAACCACTGAACAATTTCGATAAAAGGCAGAGAGATAGACTACATCCCGGGGAAGGACATAGGATAGTTTTTATCGACATACCTCGCGGGCGAAGCCGTGGGCGGGAGCTAGACATGATATGAAAGAGAAGGGAGTGAATGTAAGCGTGACTGTTGACAGGGAGAATGGAAGAAGAAAACGTGTTGCGCCGACACCAAGTAACATGGTACAAGGGCAGGAAGACGATGATGAGAATTATAAGAGACTTATAAGAGAGCTTCTGCCTGCGACTTCGTCCGTGTAAAATTTCTTGTTCTCTCGACCTACCCCGCCACCGCATCGCATCACCCCTGCCTGTGCTATCACTTCATTTTCGCTTAGCGTCCTTCCTGACTTTTTTTCTTTTTGCTCGGCTCCTAAAGGTCATAGCGTGATGTTAAATAGCCGATAGCCTTCCCCAAGAGTTGGGCTATCAAATGCAAAAACAATTTTTCAAATACAACTGGAGATTACCCCCTACATACAAACAAAGATTTACCTCTTTATAATATTTTAGTAAAGACGATCTCACAGTAAAATATTCACTCAAATTAATCTTAAATAGAACTCCATAATAGTAAAACTTTATCGATTTCTTTAATGGCATTCAAATTCATGTTAAAACTGCAATAAATTGTTGAATATTCTATTCATATCGTCTCCATCTTAATGAAATACGTTTAACGATATTTTATAAGACATATCGTAGCAATTCAGTCCGCTGCATAATAAAAGTGAAAGATTATTTATTCGTCTGCACTTTGAAGTAACATCTACATTTTTGAAGTGAAAACTTCTTTAGGGGGGCACTTTGAGCTTTTTCTGAATAGTGAACGAAACTGAACTTGACGCTGAATCGGGTATATTCGGCCCCAGTCGGTCGGTGACGCTGAATCGGGTATAGTCGGCTCCAGTCGGTCGGTGACGCTGAATCGGGTATACTCGGCTCCAGTCGGTCGGTAATGCTGAATCGCGTAAACTCGGCTCCAGACGTAAGTTTTTACTTCTATGGTGTAATCATAAGAACACATCTTCTTTGACATAAATACATGCATAAACTTACGCCTTCTTTCCATGGGAGTAAACACAGAAACTACAACACGCTAACTGCTACGAGTCTACGAGTACATACTCCTTTTGCCTCGTGAATTTGAATTTGAATATTCGTCATTCCAACACGATCCCATTGTCATTTTGCTAAAAGTTCGTAATCTGCTAAATTCATAATGGTCGATCATTGGTCGGCCAATGGCACAGAACATATACGATACAATTGTAACGAACTAAAAGCAATGACTGCACCATGACGTTCTAATGGTAGGTCACTGATCAAAGGAACTGTCAAAATTTTTGCAGATTAAAGTCAGTCATTCATTTGTCATTATGTACGAGATTACCATTCTATGCCATTTTCTTTCAATGAAGTGTCAGTGGGTGACCATTGGAAAGTTATAATGACGCCATTATTTTAGTAGATTAGGTACTAAACTTGTCAAAATCAACAAATATGAAATCAATGATAGACCATTCTGACTCTGACACTATTGTAATAGCAGACTTGAGGCCCTGGTTAATTGCGTAACACACTCTCAGTAGTAATGGCTTCCATTTTGACAGTTCAACGATAATTACTGCATTATTTACGTTGTTGATAAGACAAATTTTTCGAATATACCAAGCCCTAGATATCCGTATCAAGCAATGGATTAGCAATACCCTTCGAAATAATTTAGATTGAGATTGATATTGTGCTGGCCATATTCGCACGCCGGTTGCGAGTCTGAAGAATATCATCGTCTTTTATTTTGTACTAGCTGCGCCCCGCGGTTTCACCCGCATAAGTTTCGATCTCGTGGGAATATCGGGATAAAGATTACCCTATATGTTAATCCAGGGTGTCAGTTACCTCCATACCAATTTTTATCAAAATTGATCAGGCCGTTTGAGCGTGAAGAAGTAACAAACATACAAACACACCCCCACACTCCCTCTCACACACTCACAAACTTTCGCCTTTATAATACTAGTGTGATTTAATAAATAGCACGATTTTGTTGAACATACTCAAAAATTTATAAACGTTTCTCTTTTGTTTGCAGGTAAATCATCAAAAACCAGTTTTATGATACAGTTCTTTATTATAGCTAACATGAAATGTAGAACGAAGCCCAAGGTAAGTAAGAGCATTTAAGTTAAAGCAACAAACGTAAGCTATACAGGGGCAACTTTTACTATCGGACCAAAATCAGCTGTTCCCTACATTTATGCTCGCATAACTTGTCAAAATGTAGGGAACAGCTGTTTTTTTTGCGATTTCGGGTTTGGTCCCATAGTAAAAGTTGTTCATAATGATGAGTACAATGACCTCTTAAGAGGTTGTTGGTGTTTTTCCAATAACCCTGTATAGGAATTCCTCCAGTTGTTTCATAACAGGAGATCGGATGCTGTATCAGAAAGGTGGTGTGGTCATATATTTTAAGGGTGTGGTACAGACCAAGTGAAACTGAACAACTTTCTCCATGGGACCAACAGCGTAATTTCGAAAAAATCAGCTGCCCCATACAAAACTTCAATACCGACTCAACCCAAATGTATGGAAACAGCTGACAATTTTTTCACATTATTAATACACGCTGTATAAATTGAAGATGGCGACTAAATGCTACATAAACATTACTCCCGAACATAGCGATAACCTTATTTAACCAAGTTTACCTATTACCAAAGTAATTCCTCGATTAAAAACCAAAATAAGACTAAAACCTCACTTATTTGCGACGCAAACCCATCACATCCATGCTTGGATATTTTATAAGTACTTTAGACTGGCTTTAAATCTGTGCTTTAAGACATAGCGCACACTATGCGACATCTCGGCGACTAGACACAACGACAGGCTGCAGCCGACAATATTCATATATTTTATTCAAAAAAAATTCGGGCCCTATCAGAATACCAGCGCTGCGACATTTATTTTTTAAATGTCGCAGCATCATGCTGAGATAGGAGCCTTTTGGCCTCGTATAGGACTTTTGTTACTTCTTTTTTTATATAACTTGGATTTTTATTTTACTGTGTTTAGTTTAGTTTGTGATATTACTGTACGAGTCGCAATAAATACTTTTTCTTTCGTTCTTTATTCAAAGCTCTGCACCCTTTTTTTTTTTTTTTTTTTTTTTGCGGATGGGAAATCATCAAATGACCCCTCCCGCTCTGGGTGGAGCGGAAGGGAGTGTCAGACTCTTACTGACTAAAACCCACCCGTGTTCCTTCCTTAGCCCTTTATGTTCCGGGCCAGCGGTAACCCTTTCGGACAATCCCGCTGACCCGGCAGGCTTCGGCCCTATGGGGCCCCTCCTCAATGCTGACATCTCTTTGAGGCGCGCGTGGAACACGTACGCGCCGTCCGGCACGGGCCTGGTCCTGATCGGACGGTGAGCTACCCATTACTCTCCGCCCGCAGGCCCGCGCCTACGGTGGCCGGGAGTCGTCGCGCGGCTCCCGACGCCCGGAGCGTCTCCCGCGGCGGCTGGGACGGGAGGCTCTCTCCCTGAGCCGTCCCGCCACCTCCTTCGCTAGCATGACTGCTTCGCAGAAGGAGGTGACTGCCTCCCACTCCCTCTCGCCCCGGACCATGGCTTGCACCAGGGCCGGGCGCGAGAGGTCGCCGCCGCTGCCGATCGCCTCTACGAGGACACGGCGGTGCTCCGCCCAAGCAGATCTCCACCGTGTGCTCCACCGTGTCCTCTGGGCGATCCTGGCAATGGTGACACCCGGGCGTTTCCTCCCGCCTGATGATGTGCAGGAACCTCCCGAAACTTCCGTGTCCGGTGAGGACCTGCGTCAGGCGGTAGGTGAGGGCGCCGTGGCGCCTCCCTAGCCACTCCTCAAAGAGGGGTCTTATCGCCGCTATCGCGGCGTGCCCAAGCTCTGCACCCTTGGCTTCTAATTGCAGAGTCGCAACGACAGGCTAGGGTAGTCGCAAACTCTCACTAATTGTCGCAGCGACTAGACGCACACACCCGAGTCGGATGCGCTTCGCCTTAGCATGTTAGGATAGAGGATAGATGCTCCATATTCACTCACAAGATGAAACACACGACCGTCTCTCGAAGACTTAAACAAAATTATCGCTCCCTGCTCAACGTCTGCCGTAACGACTAGTTTCAGACGCAAACGGGAGCTCTGCGATTAGTCGCAACGAAAAGACGCACAGTTTGCGCTGGCATAAAATGTACAAGACATAGTTATGTCCAGTCGTTACTCTCTGTGTAGGTCGGAGGCACAAGGTGAACCGTTCTCTTGAATAATTTCGTCAAATGTACAAAATAGACATGACACTGTTTTGAAGAGAGTTATTTTGCAACAAACGCTGGCAGAATATTGTATGTCAAAGTAATTAAATTAGCTAACGATTATTTTCTCTTGTAATTACTGTCACGCTTATTTTAGGTTTCCAAAAAGTAGGTAATGACGTCCATTGCAAATTCGCAAAGTGTACTCTGCCAGCCAGAATCGTACGGACATTACATAATGATAAAGAGAATATAATAGTCTTTGCCTAATGACATATTGCCTACAATTATAGGTTTTATTTTCAAAGTCGCCGTAGGATTTGGTTGCAATTAGGTGTGTGAAAGTGCTGCAGGCTATATACCTCGACATATCAAAAAAACTTATAAATGTAATGGCTTTCGGTAAAATTTCTTTGGGCTGACGGTATACTCGAAACAAAAAAACTGAAAAGAAAAGTTCCGTACCACAAGGCAAACACGCCGAAAAAAACACGTCTGTTGTATGGGAGCCCCCCTTAAATATTTATTTTATCCTGTTTTTAGTATATTATGTTGTTATAGCGGTAACAGAAATACATCATCTGTGAAAATTTCAAGTACAAGCTATAACGGTTCATGAGATACAGCCTGGTGACAGACGGACAGTGGAGTCTTAGTAATAGGGTCCCGTTTTTACCCTTTGGGTACGGAACCCTAAAAAAGCATGGACGTTCAAAGTACGGATAGAAAATGTCGACTCCATCTAGCTTTTTTTATAACCTGACATAAGTGAATTGTTAGTGAATTCTATAGGTACCCAATCTACAGAATACACAATTTCCAGCCAGCCAGCTTCATTTATTGGTTAACCACAATTTGTATTAGTTTGTAAGTCCTAGACATATCCAACAATTTCATTCGCCATTTCGTCACAGAACGTTACGGCAAGGTGCGTCTATAGTTTGTCACATACAGTCATTGTATATCCGTTGTACAGTAATTGCTTGGCAAATGGGTGTCGCGACGAGTGCCAAGAGTTTTCACTCACTGTCGCCTTTTCTAACTTTATAATAATATACATAATGTATAGTGTTTTGTCATTTGGTTTACGCATAGGCTATAACAGATTAACTAACAATTATTTATGAATGTAAATCTATGCCTATTATTATTATTCCATACTAATATTATAAATTCGAAAGTAACTATGTCTGTATGTTACCTTTTCACGTCTAAACCACTGAACGGATTTCGATAAAATTTGGCAGGGAGATAGATTGCATCCCGGGGAAGGACATAGGATAGTTTTTATCGACATACCTCGCGGGCGAAGCCGCGGGCGGAAGCTAGTAATATTTTACATAAGTATAGCGTTTTGTCATTTGGTTTACGCATAGGCTATAACAGATTAACTAACAATTTATTAATGCAAATCTATGCTTATTATTAAGTAATATTAGAAAGTGGCAACATTTGAGAATTGTGTGTTAGGAGGTAATCTTCGGAATTAGTGATCCAATTCCGAAAATTCTTTTTATTACCGGGTGTCATACGGAGGATGTTTAAAACACGTATTAGCTATTTATATAAACACTAGTTGCGCCCCGCAGTTTCACCCTCATAAGTGTCGATCCCGTAGAAATATCGGGATAAAAAGTATCCTATGTGGTAATCCTGGTTATAAACTATCTGTGTGCCAAATTTGATCCAAATCTGTTCAGTAGTTTGTGCGTGAAGAAGTAACAAGCATACATTTATAATATTAGTGTGATGTGATATATTAATTAATCCAAAAATAATAACAATCACAAAATCAAACGCATTTCGCAGCTTAAAATAAAATGGCGAGATATTCCTTCGTTCAAAAACTTCACTGCCAACATTTGAAGTAGCTTCACTCGGTGTTGCGAACAGTTGAAACAAGACATTTAACGCGGATGAAAACGCTGGCTAGCTAATATACCATACAATGATGATTTAGCACTGAAACTGATCTTCTCAATGCTTGTCCAAAGAGTAATGTACTATTCATGCAGTGAAAATACGCGTGCCGGATGCTGGGGCATCCTAGATTTCTAATGAGGGAAACTGTGTTTAATTCTACACGCTTTATAATAAATCACGTAATGTAACGTTCTTGCTTTGTTTGGTAGATACTATTTTAGAACATTATTAGGAAAATGCTAACATTTCCTTCGCTGAACGATTTTCCTCATATAACATTAACATCACCCAGAGGTATACCTATAGTACACCCAGTTCATCATCATCATTTCAACCGAAAGACGTCCACTGCTGGACATAGGCCTCCCCCAAGCACCTCCACTTCGACCGGTTCTGTGCTTCTCGCATCCAACGGGTTCCTGCGGCCTTCACAAGGTCGTTGGTCCACCTTGGGGGAGGCCTTCCAACGCTACGTCAGCCACCTATTCACCTGTCGTTTCGCCAGTTAGGTACCTATGTTTAAGTCCCATGTAATAGGGTGCGAGCTTATCGGCACCAATGGGGCCAAAATAAGAAGGCACTGATGAAAAACCCAATAACACTTTGCCCGACCTGGGAATCGAACCCAGGACTTCGTGCTCAGCAGTAACTGTAGTGCTTGCGACCACTGGACCAACGAAGCAGTCAGTGATTTTCTTCAATGTCATCATTTCTGGTGGTTTTTGGCTGATTTGGGTTGGGACAGCTACATTTTTCTACACTTTTCACGAACCGTCGTACCTCTATGTTATTTGGATCTCAAAATATAACCATTTTGAAAGGCAACAAAATGTAAAGAATTACGAATGGAAGAGTGTAGTTGTCCTAACTCAAATCGGCTAAAAAATGAGATAGGACTTTTAGTCCTGTGAGCGACAATGTGATTACCTTACTATTCTTCGATAATTTATAGACAATCTTACAACTGCAGCTTAGACTAGCAGAGTAGTTACTTACCCATTTTGTCGCTATTAATAACATTCTATGTTGGTTACTCATTGACCAACTGTTAATACTTAGTTATTACGATAATCAAATAGTAAGCCTAGAAATGCGACAAATTATGATTTATAGCCCTGTGAGTCATCTAGGAACTGCAACGAGTATTAGAATAATACATAGAGAATTTACTCTGGTGGAAACAAATCTGGGGTTGAACTAAAATAACTGCTCTGCTAAAATAAGGCTCCTTCAAACAGGCGCAACACGCGATAAAATCGCGCGCGGTGCCTTTGTGTCGCGCGCGATTATATCGCGTGGCGCGCCTGTTTGTAGGAGCCTCTAGACTGCTTGAAAAGCGAACTTTTTGGTTGAAATCTGTTTTTTATTTTAGGTTATTTTGGGATCTAATAGTACCTATTAATAACTGAGTATAAAAGGGTAATTCTTCAGGGACAAAATTTTCGATGTCTGTGGGTATATTTCTGTAACCAACTAAAAAAACGGCATGTAATATTTTTGTACAGTTTAGCTTTATCCCTTACTGGGACAAATGATTGTTTTTTAATAATTGCTGTCTAGGTACAAAATAAAAATATTTGAAGGTCGTTCTTCTGATTCATATAGCGCGTCCGTTTGCCATTTTCCGGAACAAAATGGTCGATGTCGCATTTTCCCTTTGATACATTAATATAAATTATAATTATATCGAAAGGAAATGAATTGTCCTCTTACAAAAAAAATGTGTATTAGTTATAACTACGTTAGACTGTTTATAAATAAGTAAAATAGAAGTGTCCGGCGTATAATACTGATTAATGTGGCGTAAGCTGCGCTTGACCGTACTTGGTCGGGTAATAATAATGAGAGTCTGGCTTCCAGCGCGGGGGGAAGCCAGTCGTGCAACGGACGACCTAGAAGGTGGACGTGCGGTTGGTTGGCTTAGATCCGGTGTTACGAAGGAAAATACCTGATTCATCTGTGTTTGGTTCAGGTGGCATCCTGATTACAATGCCTACTTTATAAAATTTTTTTTTGTTTTTTAAACTTCAATCTGTGTTGCTTGTGATGCTTTTGGGTTATAGATTCGTGTAGAAAAATGAAAATAATGAAGTCTGTATGTACGATGAGTTATGCATGATTGTAGGCAAAATCCTGATTCATCTGTGCCTGATTCGTATGGTCTAAACCCCATATGAATAATAAAATAAATTAGTTTTTCCCCTCTCCAGCACGATAGGAGCGCTTTTGTTGCGTAATTCTCCTTGTCCAATTTTTGACCGTGTACAAGTCAGTAGTTTTAATCTTATTTATTATTATTTACTTAGCTATAACCTTTTGAATAATAAAAAAATGACAGGAGTATAATCTTGTTCTAAATATGATACTTTTGATATGTCTTAGTCCTATTTAAGAATTAATAATTATTGTTTAGAATTTACATTCATAACTAACGGTGTATTTATTACTTTTTATTTCTGTTTCTGATTAATATGTAACACGTTCTGATTCATCTGGGCACAAAATTAATATCTTGAAAACTACTTTATAAAAACGAGTCCCTCATTCAAATATATGTTATTTAGTATACCTATTTTCTTAAGAACATGTGTTACAGAGCTGAAAGTGAAATTAAATTTTGGCCATATGGATCAGTCAAAGAATCAAATTTCGAAGAACTAGGTACCCAAAACTATGAATCTTTCAGAAATAATTTGTTAGAGTGCTTTCGGAGTAACTTTCATCAAATTCACATCGTTCAAAAAATTATTAGGAAAACCAAAACCTCAAGTCAAAAAATATTCCGTAAAAACAATATACTTAGATACTTACGTAAAGTAATCTATGGTTGACTGAAAATACCTCAGGCATCAAGTCCGCCTTTGTACGGTATTTTTTTATGCTTGTGCATAAAGTTTTAATAATAAACAATATTTTAATTACCTACGTGCCGTCTGAGGTATCTTATAAATCAAGAAATATTAGAATTTTAATCGATTGATCGAGATTGCTGGAGGCAGCCTAGGAACGCATGCGGTAAGCGGAGTCACGATCCTCAGTTGTACCTGATTGATGGTTATCATATCAATACAATAAGGTTGCTCTCAAAGGGTAATAAATTAACACTGGCCTATTTCCATGAAAAACTGAAGAAGGATGCTATTAAATAAAAAAAAATAAAAAAATCTTTAATGGTATCGCGTGTTTTTTGACAGATAAATAACCAGTAACTGACTGTTATAAAATGCAACTGCGAAGAGGTTGCTTATCTACATCTACACTAATTTTATAAAGAATTAATTTTGTAAGTTTGCATGTACCTACCTAGTCTCTGGAACTACTGATCCGATTTCGATCGATAACTAATGCGAAGCTCCATATTATATTTAAACATTTTGTACGACAGTTTGCATTACTCGCGAACCAAGCCGCGGACGAAGCGCTTATCTTCAGTGCAGTGTGTTCCAATGATCAGTTGAATACCTTTAGTCTAAGGTATTTTGGCCATTCAAAGCAACCAATGCAACGAAGGAATGCGAAACAGGAACTCACAGACTCGCAAGAAATTCAAGATATCATGTATCATCTGCTCGGGTTACCAAATAGAGCCTATTACTCAACAAAGTGAGCCAAAGAGCGCTCAAACAACTTTCACTCTCATAATCAATACCTAATAGAAGCATTCGAAATTTAAAAAAATATTTGCCATAGATTGTTGACGTTCGGTCAAAAGCTTTCACCGGTCAGTTGGCGGGATGGTAGGGTTGTCTCTGGTTAGATTGGTATCTATTGTGTTGATCGGAAGAGGAAAAATACAAAAGGCGCAGATACACAATTTCTAATGATTTTAAATTCATCATCACGTCTAAACGACTGGCCTGATTTCTTTGAAAATAAAATATGTTATACTAGACAATTGTCTTCGTAATTTGATCTGTGAATATTTGCAATTATATTTTTTTAACATAGTGTAATTAATTTGTAAAGTAATGTCTACCGCGGACAAAAAAACGACAATCACGCAAAGACTATCGGGTGTATTTTCATAAAACTTTCACCATCTAAAAGATAATTTTATTTCCTAAATTTTAGTCTACGGTTTTTATTTGTTTTGTGTTTGATAATTCAACTAGGGTTCGTTTTTCGAATAAACTTGGTACGCGTTGACGCGGGGACTCTGCCGGGCGACGGGCGGCAGTGCATCGCTGACCACTGTCACGGGTAGACGCTAACGCTCGGAGCAATAAGAAAATAATTTTATTCGCTTTTGAGTTTCGTGCTGAAAATGTCTGGTAAGTCCAAATTACTAAAAAAGAAACGCCTTATATTGTCAAAAAATAGATTATTGAGGTAAGTAACGTAAGTAATTATTGTAATGTAGTATATCCATACCGCATTCTTGTAGGGACAGTCCGGATCAGAGTTTCAAAAAATACTTGAATGCTAATATTGACATAGTTGTGGGGGTAATTATTCTTGATAACCACTCACGCCTACATTGCCGAAAACAGACAGCTCCCGAAAATCCTAAACTGTCCGGCCGCCAAAATCGAGATCGAACGAAAACCACAGAATGTCCAGGCGCACTTTCGGACGTTTTATTTTTAGTAATTTTGTCTATGGGAGTATTGCTTCGCGTTCCAGGTTCTTTAGTAGGGTGGTTAGATGTAGTACAGACGCCAGCACATCATGCTACTACAATCTGTCAAATTTCTTTAAAAGATTTTCAACTTTATCGCTATAGCATAAGGTTCAAAATTGATTGGGAAAATTTGACAGTTTCGGGTAGCTTGATGTGCTGGCGTCTGTACATTTGTACCAAAGACCGTGTGGTTGTATCGGCATTACGAAATAAGTTATCTGTATTTGAAAATCTTTAAAAAAATAAATGATAGCGATGACGCATACGTAATTCGATATTCGCGTGATGTTATTGTTATTGTTGATCATAACTTTGGAAGAACAATGGTATGTATTATTATGTCATTCGATTCAGTATGAATGGGGCTATTTTTAACCGACTTCAAAAAAGGAGGAGGTTCTCAATTCGACGGTATGTTTTTTTTTTTTTGTGTGTTTGTTACGCGATTACTCCGCCAATTGTGGACCGATTTTCAAAATTCTTTTGTTGTTTGAAAGGGTATGGTCTCGACGTGGTCCCATTGTCACCAACTCGGAATCTGATGAGGGAATCCCATGGAAATCAAGGGAAACCCTCAAATTTTATAGGCACACCTATAGCTATTTGGGTATTTTTTAACCGACTTCAAAAAAGAAGGAGGTTCTCAATTCGACGGTATGTTTTTTTTTTGTGTGTTTGTTACGCGATTACTCCGCCAATTGTGGACCGATTTTCAAAATTCTTTTTTTGTTCGAAAGGGTATACTCTCGAGGTGGTCCCATTATCATCAAGTTGGAATCTGATGAGAGGATCCCATGGTAATCGAGGGAAACCCTCAAATTTTATAGGCAAAGCTATAGCGATTTGGGTATTGTTTAAAGTAACTTGAGCATTTGCTCTCGGAAATCATCTTTTGGTAAAGTGGAGCTGATGATGAAGACCACAGATGGCCATGCATCGGAACTACTCAATGACAAATATTTCACGGGTTGCGATTCGATTACTTTAATATGGTTGCTAAACGATTTATCCTCGTCACAATGCGTATGGTGAAGTGGAGCTGATGGTGACTTCTCAATCAGCTCCAGTTCTCCTGGTTCTTACTAGGAGAACTCCTCAACAATTAACGACCCTACATCGGGAAAAGCAATATTTTGTAAAAGGTGATGAGCAGTTGACATTAGGCTATTGTAACTTAGATAAATTACAAACTGACCCACTAAAAAGTGAAAAATAAAAACTTTTTTTACAAAAAAAACATCGACTTCCAAAAAACAGTATAAAGTGAAAAATAACTTTAATTTCGGAAGTCGGTGTCTTTGGATTTGTATTTTAGTTTTTTGCCACCGACTTCCGAAATTAAAGTTATTTTTCACTTTATAGTGTTTTTTGGAAGTCGGTTGTTTTTTTTGTAAAAAAGTTTTTTATAGTAACTCGTGCATTTGCTTTCGGAAAGCACCATTTGGTGATGTGGAACTGATGATGAAGACCACAGATGGCCACCGGAACTACCCAATAATAAGCATTTCACGGGTTACGATTCGATTAGGTACTTTAATGTGGTTGCTATGCAATTTATGCTCGTCACAATGCTTATGGTGAAGTGGAGCTGAGGGTGACTTCTCAGCTCCAGTTCTCCTGGTTCTTTCTAGGAGAACTCCTCAACAATTAACGTCCCTGCATCGGAAAAACGATATTTTGTAAAAGCTATTGTAAATTAGATAAATGACAAACTGACCCACTAAAAAGTGAAAAATAAAAACTTTTTTACAAAAAAAAACAACCGACTTCCAAAAAACACTATAAAGTGAAAAATAACTTTAATTTCGGAAGTCGGTGGCAAAAAAACTAAAATACAGATCCAAAGACACCGACTTCCAAAATTAAAGTTATTTTTCACTTTGTAGTGTTTTTTGGAAGTCGGTTGTTTTTTTTTTGTAAAAAAGTTTTTATTTTGGTAAATAAAAAATAGGGTCATCGCTTTCGATTTTGAAATAATATTATTAAATTTTTTTACTGTCGTAATATAAACAAACAGTAAAAATAAACAATAAATTATTGAAAAAAATCAAAGTCTCTAAGTGGCGACGCACAGTGGTTCGAAATCGACGCCTAGTGGACATTGAAAATCAAAATGGCTTTAGGCAAGAAATAAAAATTGGTACAGCTTTATTTCAGTAATATTTATAATATTTAGTAATATGAAAGCCACAGACAGCACCATCTCCGAAAAAAAATTTTTTTTTTTTTTGTATGAAGAAAAACACAAAAGTCGTTTTTTCTCACAGCTTAATAAAACTTAAAGCCTGCGGCTTACATGGGGTGTAGTCCTACATGAGGCGATCCCGAAATGCTATAACACGCACACCCATGCGCGCCGCTTCTCTCACAGCAGAGTCGACTTTGCATGCATGGATCAGGTCCATGGAATGCCTGCTGCATATCGCTTACCGATTGGATTTAAAAAAATTGGCAAGCCAGAGATGAAGCTAGTAAAGCAGCTTTGAAAAGTCGCAAACAGACGATACAGCGTAAATTTTCGAGAGGAAATGGGACTCCTAGTGGATATCGTAAAACAAGGTTAGTTGATTTATTTATTTTGTATAATATCAAAGGGTTTATAAATTAGTGTAATATTATAAAACTTATCTAATAATGTTCTCATATCAATATTTTTTTTTATATAAAGGTACTGGAACCACGAATGATGGCAACACGGCTAGAAGATTTTTCCAGTGTCCTGAGAAGACTGCAAATATCACTGCAAACAATCATTACTATGTAATTATCTTTTCCAGTTGGTATGTGTACCTTTCCCAAAGATAGAGGTATCTATTTGAGTTTTTTTTTTTTTTGTATTTTTATATAGTATATTCCATTATTTCTCATTATAATTTATAAAATTAGCATACTAAAGTCAATTACTTTGTATATTTTCAAGATCACACCTAAGTCAACGTAAAAATCACTTACTGAATTTCTCGAAATTCAACACTCTGCTGTGAGTGAAGCGGCGCGCATGGGTGTGCGTGTTATAGCATTTCGGGATCGCCTCATGTAGGACTACACCCCATGTATGCCGCAGGCTTTAAGTTTTATTAAGCTGTGAGAAAAAACGACTTTTGTTTTTCTTCATACAAAAAAAAAAAAAATTTTTTTTTTCGGAGATGGTGCTGTCTGTGGCTTTCATATTACTAAATATTACTAAAATAAAGCTGTACCAATTTTTATTTCTCGCCTAGAGCCATTTTGATTTTCAATGTCCACTAGGCGTCGATTTCGAACCACTGTGCGACGGCGCGGCGCCCCGCGGCCCGTCGAAAAAAATGTTCCGGGACAGTTTAGATGACGTAAACGCGTAACGTGCGCGTTCGGGGCGTGTGAGTGGGTATGTAATATAGTACGACTTCGACTGCGGAGATGTAACTTTTACGTCTGTAGACTTACAGTACCTATGTCGGTATGTCGTGCACAACTATCTTCCTACTTTCGCCTATACTTCCATGCAGATGCCTAAAAATCCATTTATTTTGTAGCTCTGGCTGTATAGAACACGAGAAAAAGGCAACTCCGCAGGAAAAATTTCCTGTGAAAATAGAAGTTATTTTCAAGGATGACATATTTTGGGACACTAAAATGAAAAATAAATTGGTTAAATTCTACACAGATTGCTTGCTTCCGGAACTGGTCGATCCAAGACATACAAGGGACATGGCAATAAGGGACCCCTCTTACATAGTTACTATACAGGGACGCAAAAGAAAAACGGAAGAGGTTAAAGAGAATAAAAAAAAAACTGGCCAAGTGCGAGTCGGACTCGCACACGAAGGGTTCCGTACCACAAGGCAAAAACGAAGAAAAAAACACGTTTGTTGTATGGGAGCCCCCCTTAAATATTTATTTTATTTTGTTTTTAGTATTTGTTGTTATAGCGGCAACAGAAATACATAATTTGTGAAAATTTCAACTGTCTAGCTACCGCGGATCTTGAGATACAGCCTGGTGACAGACAGACGGACGGACGGACGGACGGACAGCAAAGTCTTAGTATTAGGGTTCCGTTTTTACCCTTTGGGTACGGAACCCTAAAAAGCAAAGCAAAAAACGAGCAATGATGGTGGAAGACAATAGCCAAGACAATACAAACAACCAAGAGACACTTTGTGATTAGCGTTGAAAATGCCGAAAATAACAATTTGTTTTTTTCCACGAAAAAAAAACAAATTGGGTTTTTTCCGTTTTTTTCGCATGTCACATAGAAAAATTAACAGAAGAAATCCTTTGGAAAGAAACAGGATTCTTTCGAATGTTTCGGTTAATGATTTGAAAAATGGAAAAAAACAAGTTTTATTGAAATTGAAATATATTTTAATAGGTGAATAATAATAATAATATTATTGTTGCTCTAGTCGAAAACCATGAGGACTACTGGAAATTTTTTTTTCAAATTTTTTTTCGGTCGAATTTTTTTTTTTTTTTCTTAATTCTTGTTGGGATACTGCTTGCACGGGGGTTACACAGGGGGGGTTAAATTTTGGTTATTTTTTGCCTAGGACGCACCGTTTTCGAGATATTTGAATTTAATTATTTTTTATTTGATTCAACAATTATTTATGGAATTTTATTCAAACAGTTGTTTTATATTTTAGTCCGTGCTCAAATGTTGTACCTTACCTACTCGCAATCCTGTCGTTAATAGTCAAAACAAAAACAGGAAATGAATTAGATAGTTGTTTTACTTTATTAATTTTAGTTGTAATTAAGTAATGTGTTGAAACCCGGGACATTAGTCCCAAAAAATATTTTGTCGTAAGGCGTCTCCACTTTGACTCTGTTCTTTTTCGAACTTTAGGTATTTTAGCTCACCTTTTTCCGATCACTGGTAATAATACAGGGTGTATTATTTTAATCAAAATCAACCGGTTCGATTCCTGGCTAGAGATATTGATTTTTCAAAAATCCATTGATGCAGTTTTATTTTTCATCAAAATCGAGCCCGCGACTCCTTTGAGTACTTTTCGCTATTCCTCATAGTTTCGGATTTGGCCATCCACGCCCACTTGAAAAATTTAAGTGGGCGTATAAGGTATAAGGTATCTATTCATACACGAAATAACTTTTAGCACAAACCCTGAAATCGTAAAAAAAAATCAGCTGTTCCCGACATTTATGTTCTCATAACTCGTCAAAATGTAGGGAACAGCTGTTTTTTTTTTCGCGATTTCAGGTTTGAATCCATAGTAAAAGTAGTTCGTAATGATGAGTACAATGACACCTTATGAGATTTCGTGTTTGAATAGATAGACCTTAAATAAACCAACTTATTCAATGCATAATATTAGTAATAAAATAATATTATTACAATCTTAATATAATATCAAAATATTACCTTATTTTTATTAACACTACATTGAAATAAATATGGATGGTGATCAAAAATCAGACAGGATTATCCTCACCATCTGAAACGTATGGTTACGTGCAGCGTCACGCCCCGCGACCCCGCACCCCTGCAGGTGCGGGGTCGCGGGGCGTGACGCTCGCTCCTCCCACTCGCTCGAGGTCGCTGTCATTTAATGTCGCCCGTGTTATTTATTCACGAAAATTTTTATAGTTATAGCTATGACTTACGCTTCGTTTTATATGTAAATCTGTACATATCCATACTAATATTATAAATTCGAAAGTAACTCTGTCTGTCTGTCACGCCTAAACCACTGAACGGATTTCGATAAAATTTGGCAGAGAGATAGCTTGCATCCCGGGGAAGGACATAGGATAGTTTTTATCGACATACCTCGCGGGCTAAGCCGCGGGCGGAAGCTAGTATAATTATAAATGTTGATGGATGGAGGGGAAGAAGGCCAAAGAAAAGGAAGATGGATTGTGTGAGGAATGTTATAAAATAAAGGGGAGTGAATGATAGCGTGACTGTTGATAGGTGAGAACAGGTGAGAATGGAAGAAGAAAACGTGTTGCGCCGACCTCAAGTAACAGGTAGCTTATTTGTATTATCATCATCGACTTCCTACTATAGAGGTGTGAGGAACAGGGTGTAAAGTTCACTCATACTCTATAGAAAAGGGAGGATCCTCCGACCAGACGGGTGTTATGTCTGGCGGGCAACTGCCCAATGATTCATGTCGGGCCGTTGTATCTATGTTAATTGCGCGGTAAACTCTGCTTGCGCGATGCAGGATTTGTGTGACGTAGTATGACGCGTTGTTCGCATGTGGCGTTGTAGGTACCGCTACACTACCCTAGGAAGTCGATGATGATAATACAAATAAGCTCGTTTTATGAAAGGTCGCTTAGTCTTAATTATGTAGGTACATAAATACGATAAAATCATGAGGCACTCTTTGATCCTCCATAATGATAAGATACATACATATGTTACCATACATATGTTTTATGTTACCATTCCACATGGCGAGAACCTCTTGAAAGCTGAGAAAGAGAAACAAATTAAATATCTCGACTTAGCACACGAGGTTATTGACGTTTGGAATTTTAGCTCGGCTGTCATTGTGCCGATTGTCGTATCGGCCAATGGCCAAGCGATTAACATTTCTCGAGGCTCTTGTTAGGCGGTTGGATCAAGGGCTTGATTCAGAAAGCAGTTCTCTTCAAGATGGCTCGTATCATGGGAAGGTTCTTGACTCTGGAGCCTTAACCACCGGTATCTTGGACCCTGCCTCCGATACGAGCGGACCACATTTTTTTTTTATATTTCTTAATGTTTTTTTGTTTTATTGTTTAAAAACTAGCAGCGCCCCGCGGTTTCACCCTTAGAAGTGACGATCCCGTTCGAAAGACACGTGGCGCCATCTATTATCATAATAACGTTATTGTTGTTTTCCTCGTGAACAGCACTTTTTTTCGGGATGAAAGGTACCTCATGTAAATAAAGGTACCATATTCTATACCTATAACTGACGTACAAAATTTCAGGATGATCGGTTCAGTGGTTTAGGCGTGAAAGGGTAACAAACAAACAAACTTACTTTCGCATTTGTAATATTAGTTAGGATGTACTGAATAAGTATGAAAATAAATAATAAGCGTGAAAAGAAAATAATTATTTTGGTGACTCGTAGCAGCCCTCTCGGTCATGTCCGACCGGTGCATCGACCTGAAAGAATTAAAGGGAGCCAACAACTAAATACTTTGTTCGAGAGGAGAAAGTTTACATAAATTAGCCTGTATTATCCTATAACACCAGCCGCTATGCAAGTAGGCACATGAATATTCTCCGTATGAAGCTAGGACTGTATTACATACACAACCTTTTTGCGAAACTAGGCTGAATGTAAGTTTGTCTTTGCATGACATTAGGGTGTCAGAAAAAGAAAACGCTTATTTCGAATTTTGTACGGTATTTTAATTCTGTCTTAGGAAAATTATTCTTGTTAAACAGAGTCATCTCAATCATCCAGTTGTAGTTCTTTCGCAACGTTTCCCAATTCGTCTCCCAAGGGTGAACAGATTTTGCCTTTTTTCCACTTTCACCATTTTCTATGTATTATGACAGAAAGCTGAGTACAGTTCGCGTCAAATAACTTTGCCGCTCTGAAGTTAGGCTTTTCGCTAGCCGCGCATGCGAGCTGCTGTTTTTTTCATAGAATTATCTACTGCTCAGTAATTTGTTGCCTACTTCAGAGCGGCAAAGTTATTTGACGCGAACTGTACGCACTTACATTTATAAACAGACAAGAAGAAAGGATCAGATAAATAGGTACAAAGGTGATGCTTGCTTATATAAAAGAGTTTTCAATGAAAAAAAAAATTGGAAAGCAAAATGAGAATTATTTGAGATTCCATTAAATGTAACATCAAGAAAGAAAGAGCTGTCAAAGTGTCAGAGTTCATCTAAGAATCTGCATTGTTTCGGTCGCGTCGTGCCGTGAGAATGAACAGCTCCAGTAGAGTCAAGGTTGTGTTTTTGTTTACGATAAGAAAGAACACTTTTATGTAATTTATAAGGTGACTGAACTTTTTGCTGGGACTTAATTTATTTACGTAAGCAAGTATCTAATAGTTGTAGCTGTGACCTCGTCTACTTTCACATGCTTTAGTCTTGTTTGGAGCAGTGGTGGCCAAGTGGTAACGGCCGCGACTTACGAGTTGTAGGTCGTAGGTTCGAACCCAGACAGGCGCTTTACTTTGTGTAAATTATTTCATCACTACTGCTCTCAAAACGGTGAAGGAAAACATCGTGAGGAAACCGGCATGTCATAGAACCAAAAATTCGAAAAAATGTGACATCTGCCAACCCGCACTAGGGCCGCGTGGTGGATTACGGCCCACTCCCTCTCACTGAGAGGAGGCCTGCGTCCCAGCAGTGGGAACATTATAGGCCGATTATGATTATGAAGTCTTGTTTTCATGAATCGGGCTCATGGCTAACTAATACCAGCCGCACGGGTCAATCGAAGGTTAAGCTATGCCTGCCGAGGTCGGTCCGTGGATGGGTAACCATCCATTAAATATCGAGATCTCTCCGTGCCTCAGAAAGCACGTTCAGCCGTTGGTCCAGCAGGGTAATTGCGTAACACACTACCAGTAGCAATGGGTTTCATTTTGAAAGTTCAACAACATTCAATGCGTTGTTTACGTTGTTGAGCAGACACACTTTTCGTACATATGGAGCAATGGATTAGCAATATGCTTCAAAATGATTCAAATTGAGAGTAATAGTGTGCAACGCAATTAGAGAGCTGGCTGTCTTTTGTAGATGTTTGACAGTCGTTCTGGGCATTCAGAAGTCTAAGAACCAGTCCTATTAAAGGGAATCGTGTTACCCAGTAACGGCTGTGGAGGAGATCAGACAGGCAGTCACTCCATGTGAAATACTGGTATTCAGCTGCCATAGATTAAGAAAGATGACAGATTGATATATCCGAAGTTGAGCAGTAATAACGCTTTCATTTATCTATTGCAAGCGAATAAATTGTAACCATTTTCTTTTTTTTTCATGCGGAAGTCCTCATGGATGTCCCCCCACCCTGGGGTGGGTGGAGGGGTCTGTCAGACTCTTATTAACTAAAACCACACGGTGTCCTGCTCCTACTTTTAGCCGGGGTGCTGGAGTGGAATAAATTGTAACCTAGCCTAGCAACTTTGTTACCTAATGACATTGATAAAGCATCAAGATCAATGTCGCAGCATCGTGAACTCTCACATACTTTGTCGTTCATCATCATTAGTCATTCATTCGTTCGTAGATCGGTGTGAAATGTCAAATACATAATGCCTATGTATGACATAAGTCACCCTTGACATTTGTTAGCAAGAACATAATAGCCACAGAGTACTTTCTGCAACGTGAAGAGCATAGAACATTACAGAGTCTCTGAATCTGTTTACAGAATAAACAAACTCATTTCATTTCATTTCATTACCATTTTTAAAAGACTAGACAGAGTAGTATTAGGGTTCCGTACCAAAATGGTAAAAACAACCCTTAAGGTGCGAGTCAGTCTGTCTGTCTGTCACAGCTGGATATCTCATGAACTAACCTAATGCTTGCTAACTTGAAATTTGGAATAGTTTTAGATGACGTTTGCCCAACTATTTTGCAAATAAGAAAGATTTTTTTTTTTGCAACAGGGACTGAAAGGCGCGGCTGTCTGAAAAATTCATATGAAAGAGCGCAGTTTGCACATTCTCAAACATTTTTTTTAGGCCGCATAGTTTTCGACTTGTGATGAAATATGTAAAAAAATACCGTTCCCCCCCCCTTATCTACGAAGTTTGCAAAGAGAATAATCTAATAAATTCCATAGTTTTCGTCGCGAGTTATGGTAATTTAAATCATTCATTATTTCCGCTAAAAGAAACCAAGTTGCGGTCACCTAGCGACAGTGCAGAGGTCATTGATCTCACTTTCATTGCCAATGGCAAACACTTTCCACTAATTTTGCGTAACATTGTCATTGATTTTGTGCAAATTAGATACCTAATTATGCTAAAACAATAAAATTAATGGTTCCGAATTAATTCAAAAGCGCTATTTTGGTGATACGTCGCAGTAGCTAGTAAGAAATCGGGGTTTTTACGATATTTCTATTTTTTTTTAAGAAAAAATAAAGAATACCTTTTCCGTTTCCGTTCTCTATTAGTAGTCAAGTTATCAAGGTAGTTACCCGCTTTCGAACAATATCGTCTTTCACAGTCCATCCATCGTTTCTCTGGTCTTCCCTTACTCTTATAGCCAACCACATTCAAAAACTTTCCTCACGAAATTTTCCTCATTAATCCGGATCACATACCGTAATAAAATTATGTGTGCATTAAGCAGTTAGTTCAATTCTCTTAACATTTATTACGTCACGTAATGAATATCATACCAACAGTAAAATTTGTTCAAAACCATTAACTTTTCCCGAATTGCGTAACAAGAAACAACTGAAACTCAAATTTAATAGAACCAAATTATTACTAGAAAGTAAGAACTCACTCAAAATTCCGCCAAACTAATTTAAAACCGACAAGTCTACGAAATTATAATCTAATTTGTCCAATCGCACAATTTACTTGTTCACGGTAAGGTGGTTGGCGAAGCAAACCATGTCAACACAACAATATCATAGAATCATAGTCACGGTCGCTTCCCATCAAACGACGGTGTTTCATCGACAACTTTCTTTGACATCCATCTTGCTATAGTGGTTAAGGGGACTACAGGACCTAAACGCAAAAAAACGCAAGTATTATAATGCCTAAAAGTATCGAAAGATTGACTACAGTAAACAAAATCAGAATAATATATGATATTTTTCAGGATATATGCTAGTTAGATAGTGTGTTGAAAACATAATACTTACAACTAATTTGATACGATAGAAAAAAGTTACGAAGTTACCTCTAAAAACTTCCTTTTCACAATAAAAACCATACTAATATACACACAATCATTCTGATTTTTGGTCAGATTTTTCTACAAGCAACATACTGAAGTACTAGTGTTTTAATTTTTTAGTCCAAACAATAGATTTTTGTAAATAGATCATTGCTTCATACTTAGCAATAAATTACCAGGGTTGTGTCATCGCGCTTCTCTTTCTTTTCTATGCAGTCCGAAAGTGTCCACGCTTTAGGTCATGTAGTCCCCTTAATTATAAACACAATATAGATTTATTATGGCATCCGATAAATTAATAGATGTCACTTTCTATCCTAGTCTTTCTTTCTGAGGAAAACAACGTGAGGAAACCTGGACATATCTTTATTTATACAATACACACATACATACAAATATTAATAAAATTAAAGTGTCTGTTTCTAATGGCAAAATAACAGTTTTTTATTAAATACATATGAAAGTATAATTATACGGTACTTAAAAATTTTGCTGTGTAGACTTCTGTTCGTTTCAGCTAGTCTCCGAAACGGCTCGACCGATTTTCATGAAATTTGGTATGGGGATACTTTGAACCCTAGGGGAGGACTTCTTTTTATTGACATACCATGCGGACGAAATCGCCAACCCGTCTTGACTCTTGAGCAAGCGTGGTGATCAATGATCGTGCCTTCTCTCTATGAGAAGGGGCCTTTGCCCAGAAGTGGTACAGACGCCAGCACATCAAGCTACCCGAAACTGTCAAATTTTCCCAATCAACTTTGAACTATATGCTTTAGCGATAAAGTTGAAAATCTATTAAATAAATTTGACAGATTGTAGCAGCTTGATGTGCTGGCGTCTGTTCAATAATAGGCTGGTATTATGATTTATACTTTCTATTTGATTTATATAGATTCGTTGTGCTTTTGTGAATGAAGGTTCTTAAGACCTTTGATATTTTAGTTGTTTATTTATTTACTTTCACTCGTATTTTGCAAGTGTTGTTGTATTGGTTTAAAGCGCTTTAAACGCAAAAAAAAATGTTCGACAGGTCATATCTGCCTCTATGTAGTTTGTGTTAAACATTTTGGTTATATGGAGTGACTACCAAGATGGCGACTAATATAGAAGAAAAAGATATTTGGCGCCGACCGACCCCAAGAAAAATGGGATACGGGCAAGAGAATGATAAATAAAGTATATTCTATCTTTACATATAATATGAGCATGAACTGTAACTAAAATTAGTAGAAAACCTTTCTGGGTATAACTATAAATAGCGTTTTAATTGGGTGTGGAATTGTTAACCTTTTTACCAAAACTAGTACCTACACCAGTCACTTAATTAAAGTATTTTTTCCCTCCACAAAATGTTACTTTTTACTGAACCTGTAAGTATTACTCTTATAATGAGTAACGCTTGAATAACTGACGTTTGCGGTAAGAAAAATAGCACAAATAGTTTTAATAGAACAATTTTTAAAACTACACAACAATTTTTAGACTACGGTGACATAATTTGTAGAATTATGTCACCGTAGTCTTAGAACCTTGACACTTGCAGCATGAATAGCTCATTCACATTTTTACCTTTAAGTGCAATGTATCATCCCATCAGCGCATTGCTATTTGCCGTATTTTACTCTTTCTGGTATAGTAAATTAGTAAGGCAAGTAACATTACTCTGTCATACAATTGCAATTCAGAAGTAGCACATACTGCGGCCATTTCAAACGCAAAGTTGAAGTCATAAACTTATAATTCAAGTCAATAACAATAACTCAGTTACGCACAAAATAAATGATAATAAATTGAATTATAACCCTCCTTTTGGGCTTCGCCGCAGTCGGGTAAACAGAAATTATATTAAAAAAAAAATTAAATCAAATCAACATATCTTTATGTCACATAAACCTACATGGGCACTTATGAAACGTCAGAAGCTAGATGCATGGTTCCAATTGGTCGTTTCCTATGGAGAAGAGCCGGCACTCTTTTAACTCTTTTACTCTTTTAAAAATAACGAATAAGAGTACCATCGATAGGAAAAGAAGTACGCACAATACTAGCACTGCTCCATAAGAATCAGAGCGAACGAAATGTCCGATAAATAAAAATGATTTATTACTTTAAGTTTGCGTTTGTAATGGCCCCAGTATAGTAAGATCCTTCGAAGCAGTCAAAACTGCGTAGCGGGCGTGACGATTATGGCATAACAAATAATAATCACCTTAGTCGTGGTAAAGGGCAGTTCGATTATTTATTGATCGCTCTACTTACTGCAAGTTAACCTTTACAAGAAACCGTTCGCTGCAAGGCCTCCGCTTGTGTGCCAACTAACTACCAATTGTTTTTTGTGCTTCATTGTAGTGTGTTACAGCTGCTATCTGCTAATTGGGTTTCCTAACTGTTTTGTCTTAATATGGCAGCTGATTGATGGCGTTGTGTGAGTCTGTGTTAATATTCCCATTGCGTTACTCAAATGCTAAACTTTTAACGCATCTGATCAACCTTACTTTTTATGCGAAGCCTCAAAAATTATTCGCAATGACTGTTACTAAAAGTTTAGCACGTTATAGTTGTGCCACGAATTTTATGTATGGCAAAATTGTATATGCAATTTATTAAATAATTAATTTCAAGAACATCTTGCACATGTCATTCAATTTATATACCTAGAGGTGATCAAATATAATATAAAATTAAACCTTCATAAGGCTAAAGCGAAACTTAACACTTGACCGTGCAAAATAATTTTCGAGATTTCATAAGATGCCGCGACAGCTGTATGAAAAGTGTCCACGCGATCGTTTTCTCAATAACTTTCTCCAATGATTAATGCTGAAGAGAACCTCCCGATATGGATAATCGACTTTTGGGAATTCATACAGGTTCCACTCGAGAAATTTCACATTCGAGATATTTTTTACCGCGTAAACCTACGTAGCTTTATTACCATAATATGATTAACATCTTAATATGCCATGAGAGTATGAACAAGCCATAAACATGTGAACGGCCACCGAACCGACCTCATCTAGTTTTTAAAATAAGATTGACGTGTAAAAGTGTATCTACAAACCTACTTACAGAAATAAAACCATTTAACGATGACGAACAAATTAGTCTCACACGTAAAAGAAAAATATTGTTTACATTACACTCTCTGTCACGTATTCTTTGAAAGCCTAATTTCCATACCAAAAGAAAACATAACGGAAATCACAAAACAAAATCTTACCTAATATCAAAAAAAAAATACCTAATGTGAAGCAACCCAATCCGACAAGTTATTCCGCAACATAATACAGCCATAAACATTCTCAAAACGCTTAACATTTTACAAACAGGTGATAAACATAAGTAAATAAAATTCACTTTTTACTATGTCTGAGAGTCAGCCGTTTTCACTTTCGCCGAAACTTGTCGAGCGGCCTGCCGCATGATATATGTGTGTGTTGTCAACGACCTGTCACTACGCGTGTCGCGTATCCTAGTGTGCGTGAGTAATGATGCGAGGATATAATGCAACAATGATAAACAAAACACAACTTAATTGTTGTAATTTTATGGTGATTTTGACATTTAAAAGTGTGTCAGCCAGTGTCAGGTTGTTGTTATCTCGCGTGAATCAAAGAGGCCGGCTGTGTCTAAACTGATTCCACGACGAGTCGATTCAATTCGTTACATAGCCTAATTAATTGTTCGATGCAAATAGGGCGGAAGATTTCATTTAATTTGGGGGAAAGGGAACTTTCAATAAACTTTTGAACTTTCCGTACGCAAAATACGCGCATTGACGTGGAGTTGCGGACACCAAAAAATTTGTAGCATGTTCAGGTATGTGTAGTGTGTGTGTATGTGGGTGTGAGTAGGTGTTTGTGATAGGATAGATACATATGTATATAGGACAGATAGGCAGTCGCTCCATGTAATATACTGGTATGGACCTATTTAGCTGCATCCGATTAGACTGGAAGTCGACACCAACATAGTTGAGAAAAGCCAGGCAGATTGATGATGTTAATTGATATAGTAATACCCTTATGCTTATAGGTGGTAGGAAAATGGACATATTAAATTGCCTATTCTTTCTGTTGAAACTTCAGGATAGAAAGGTGCCTTCTAAATTGAATCTACAATAAATACTACAAGATGTGTTATTTATTAACAGGTTCAATAAAACCTGATCAATAATAACGCGTTTACTCGAAGCACTGCTTATTCACAATTACCCACGTTCACTTGCAGTTGTTACGTAACTGCATCGTTATGCAGGCACATCACTACGCGGAGAGAAATGACCCGCTTGTGACCTTGTTCGAAGCGCGGGGTCGTTGACGTGTGAGCTTGATTTATTATTGAGACACCGGCTTTGTTGTCGTAGTAGAGTGAAATTTCACGGTGCTTCTGGCTGTAAGAATAGACATACATAACATAACAACACGCTTCATTTCTCCGAAGGGTTAAGCAGAAATGTACCTAAAGTACACCCATATTTCGCCAGTTATGTTTGAATCCCATATAATAGGGGGCAGGCTTATTGTCATCAACCACAAATCCAAACTCCGGGCGGTTTCTCCAAAATTCCTAGTGGAAAAACCCAGTAGTAACACTTTGCCCGATCTAGGAATTGAGCCCAAGACCTCATGCTCAGCAGTAGCGCTTGCGACCACTAGCTAGACCAACGACGTATTCAAAGAAACATTATGTGAATGATGATTGCTAGAATGGTGGTAAATACTGAGAGGATGGTACTCCGAAGGAGAAGATACGCAGCATCGACTCAATATTAATTGTTGAAAATGCAGAAAAATGGTGATCCAGCTAACATTGCTCTAACTGCGAATAAAACAGAAGTACTAAACAATGTGCCTAAAGCAGACGACTTTCTTGATTATTAGACTTTATTTTATTTAGTGAATGTGACAACTTTGTAGACCTTGTAAGACTCATAGATGCTTCGACTGCACCGTAACTTAGAAATATTGTAAAAACCAATTATTTTTAAAAGAGCAAACGTGTAGTTTCTTGACGCCTCTTCTCCATAGGCAACGACCAATTGGAACCGTGCACCTAACTTCTGAAGTTTTACAAGTGCCCATGTAGGTTTATTTGCAATAAATTATTTTAAATTTTGACTTCTATGCACTCCAAATTAATCAGATAGGCAGTCGCTCCATGTAAAATACTGGTATTCAGCTACATCCGGTGAGACTGGAAGCCGACCCCAACATAGTTGGGAAAAGGCTAGGCAGATGATGATGCACTCCAAATTAATAACTGTAATACCAATGTACCTATTGCAAACGACTGGAAATTACGACCGTCACTTACGCAAAGACCGTTCACTATAAAATGACAATAAAAATAATATATTGCGATTACGTGCACTAGGAAGCGCCACTGCGGAACCCGATGCAACCAGAAATCGTGTAATTTAGCTTAATGTCAGCCCACACTGAACAAGTAGGAAGCGAACGGTTTGTGAACTCTGCAAATATTTACTTAGCTTAACTTAACTTGGTTTAACTTTCGAAGCTTCCAAGCTAGGCTTTAAGTCAAGACAGAATATTAAGGACGTGTATAAAGTAAGTTTCCCTCTTCAAATCCACGTGAAAATCCTCATACAAAAGTCTCAACTTTCAACATCTTTCGGTAGTATGTAGTCTCATCAGGATAAAATCAGTCAAACAAGTCTTACGTACACATAAATGTTAATACTTTCTTTAGTCAAAATATAGACTTAAGATGAGTAAGATCATGATAATTCCTACTCCCATTTGCTTCCTCTCTTCTACTATTTTGCTGTGCCCCTCAATGATCACATAAATTTTAAGTGAACGCTTAAATACACACTGTAGAATTCAATAAACTATTGAGTATTGCATTTTTCTTCTGCCCTCTTTGTATAAGAAACTTGTTTGCTTGAATTGTGGTGGCCTGTTTCCTGATGACCGTAGAATGATGACAGCAATACAGTGGTTCTCATGATCCTGGAACATTTCACTACTTTAAGATTAGTGGGTAAAAGTGTTAATGGGTATTTCCATCTGAATCGCTAACTTTTTTAAATAACTCTAGTTTTATAAAAGCACATTGCTTTAAATTTTCGCACATTCCTCACATTGCTTTCATGTGTATAGAATCACTGTTTTTTGACGAACACTCGTCATCTTGATGTTCAAGGAATTTCTCAGTAGCAGCTCAGAGTCGGGATATGTGCCCGGTTGATGGCAATAGGCTCGCCCCCTATTACATGGGACTTAAACATAACTGGTGAAATGTGGGTGTACTATAGGTCCATCTCCGCCTAAACCTTTGGAAAACATGACGTGATTTTATAATATGTACTAGAAGTATAGAAGACATGAAATGATAGGAAGTAACGTACAATTTTTCAACTATATCCCGGAGAATATCTATTAATGGTACATACCTACCATGTACAGAAATTCCGGCCAAGACATCTTTCGAAGAAACTAAATTAACCATTTAAAATTTTCTTCTTTACCCACAATGCCAAAGCTCCCGTTTTAATATGTGTTTCCTGAGAAAGCAACGGACAAGGAAAGTGGGCGTCCAAGAAAAGTAACACTACTACTCTCATTTCCGCTAGAAAACCTGCCGCATCTCGCAGCTGTTAAGATATGCGCAATCACTATAATTTTACTTGGTCATATTCTTAAAGATCTCTTGAATATGTTTTGCTTTGGGGAAACCACTTTCTTTACATTTGTTAGCTCAGGTCAGTTGTGTAATTTAGGTAGAATATTTCAGAAGGCCAATTCTCGTAATTTAAAACGTTCAAAATCTAATCGCAATCTCATCTCGGCAACAAACAAATGTCAAAAACTTGTCAAAATTTAAGGAAATTAAAGGTATTTTTGACAGATTAAGAGTGAGATCAGACTGTGAACGTTCTTAAAAATACGAGAATTGTCCTTCAGGTGTCCAAACGTTGTCTAGGATGCCCTCAGGTTAGGTGGATCGACGATCTCCGCAAGGTGGCTGGTAGCAGCTGGATGAGAGTTGCCGAGAATAGAGCTAAATGGCGTGCAATTGGATTTATTGGCCTATATCCAGCAGTAGACTGCTGTAGGCTAATGATGATGATGACACGTTGTCTTGATTAAAGTCTGTCGTATCGATAAACCTTTATCAGAAGTGCGTCATTCAGCGCAACAACAAAATCGACAAATTCTTCTTGTGATTTTCGCTGGTCTATAGGTATTGTAGAATCATCTGTAGCATCTTAGTATTCGTTTATGTCAAAAACGATTTAAATAATATCTTATTATCTTGTTTGTACGTCCTAATTTACCTTTTTAATACTTTTCCAAAGTTAACTAGTGCATGTGCACACTCACAAACCATGAGTCGGTGCATTAGTTACGCTTTACATATAAACCGGTTCGGACCAGTCAAAACAAGTTGCTAACCAGTTTCGTCCAGTTCCAACTGGACCGGCCACTCTTCCTGTCATTTCACTTATTTTTTGTGAAACTAGCCGCATGCCACTTAAAGCCCCTGTCTATGGAAAACTAAATTATCACACACTCATTATGATCCTTATCGTCATAGTAAATACGCTTGTTTTAGTTTTTCCCGTCGTTAAACTTAAATTTGTCATGAGCGACGTTAATAGTAGTCGCGTTGCGTTTATTTGCGTGTTTTATGGATGTGGTCTTAATTTCTTCCTTGATTTTTTTTTTTTTTTTTTTTTATTATATGAGTTTCTTTTAGATTTTTGTCAATAACAAATTATTTTCAATTAATTATGTAACGTGTTGAGTTTCTCTAAGAGATTCAATCTGCCTAGCTTTTTTCCCAATATATTGGGGTCGGCTTCCAGTCTAACCGGATGCAGCTGAATACCTGTATTTTACATGGAGCGACTGCCTATCTGAACCCCGCAACCCAGTTACTGTGTAATACGATACCCCTTGGTAAGACTGGTCTTCAGACGTTCGGGCTTCTGACAAACCGCAACGACTGTCAAAGATCCAAGAATGACAGCCGGGACCAACTGCTTAAAGTATTTTCTGAGGCACGGACCCCTCTCTAAGAGATTCAGATTATAATATCATGTATATGATGCTAATTGCCGTGTGTATGTATGTCTCGGTAAAGGAAACAGTTTTCGCGATAAGCTCATTTCTTAATGGAGAAACTTTCATTTTGATACTTTCTATTAATCCGTTTCACCTTCGTGATAATTATTTGATTTATTCTTTATCTACCTTATCATCGACCGTCTATCAATCATTTAATTCAGTACTTAGCTTAAATAAGTTGGCTACGAAGAGTAAAAAATTACATGATAGCGAGCAACACAACAAAAAAACCGGGAAAGAGCGAGTCGGACTCGCGCACCGAGGGTTCCGTACCATCATATGTTTTTAAATTTTCATCGGCGAGGCCTAATATTCGTTAGAGAATTTTGACACTGCGCACTGCGGTGAAGAATATTGCAGTTTTAGGTCAGCGCTATCTATTGACCGATAGTGAAACTAGTGTAACTTTTGTTGATGATTTCTGAAAAAGTGTGGTATTTAGAGACATCGTTTTAATTTTCCTGTAATGTTTACATAAACTTCTATCACATAAAATAATTTCAGATTTTTCTCTTTGCAAACTTCGGAGGTAAGGTTTTTAATCTCAATTGAGCAAAATATTTGTTCAAAATTGCAGCAGAAGTGTAGGTACTTCTGCTGCAATTTTGAACAAATATTTTGCTGAATAATTGAGATTAAAAAAACTGTAGTGTTAATCGACTTTTGTGGCTGACTGTACATCGACCGCAGGTAGGGTAGTCACTTGAAATACTTATCAGTATTTTCTGTGAAAACTTCATAGGCGTGATGGGAATCGATATTACAAAACGATAAAAGAAAACAGATTTTCTCCACATATAAGTAACAAAACTAGCAGCGGTCGTTGACCCCAAAAAAATCGTCAATTTTTTATCTTGTTTATATATCGATACCCATAGATAATATATGAATGAAAAAAATAAATCAGCTGTTACCTACATTATGTTCGTATAACTCGTCAAAATGTGGGGAACAGCTGATTTTATTTTCGCGATTTCAGGTGTGGTCCCATTGTAAAAGTTGTTCATAATGATGAGTACAATGACCTCTTAAGAGGCTGTTAATGTTTTACCAATAACCCTGTTTAAACCAAAGGATGTTTTTAAAAAAAAAGACATTCTTTCATTCCAATTTGATGTAGAAAGTATAGGTACTTTCTACATCAATTTGGAATGAAAGAATGTTGTTTTGTAGGCAAAAACACTGAAAATACAAAACACAAGAAAACAGCAAAAATAGAATAGAATATATACAACACATACGAGAGTACAACGCTCTACTTACCCCGAAGAATCATTACGCTTCGCTTAACAAACGAGATAGTTCAAATTCAAACAGCTTTACATTGTAACCTAAAATGTATCTTATCTAGTAAATCTTAGAGTTTTGAATTGAAATAACTTTCTGATCAAACGAGGAAATCAAAATCAATTGAAGACTGATTAATGGTTTTAGTTGCGAAGTGAAAATAAGAGAGTAAGTAGGATAGTTGGCAGCTGAAATGTTGCAGGCCTAGTGTTTGGAAATATCTACTTTACTTTACTGTTTATTCTAAAGATGTTCTTAAACGTGGGATACCTACGTATTTGAACATAGACAAAAAGATCTCTAGTGTCAATGAATTAACCGGTTGAATGTCGTAATTACAGAAACAATTAAAAAGCCATTGTGTCTCGCGTGGATCTACGCTCCGACATACTACGGGTTAAGCCATAAAACCAAAATGTAAATTCAATTCTGTTTAATTTTATTTCTTTGTCCAAATTCCGAATGTATCTCAGAATCTCCCTTGAAAGAGCATTACACCTACATCAGCCTGATTACGCAACACATTCAATCATAAAATAATCAAACTGCTAAAAAAAAAAAAAAAAAAAATTGAAAACTGTATTGACAAAGTCAAATCATTCGCTCCATGTAAAATACTGGTATTCAGCTGCATCCGGTTAGACTGGAAGCCGATCCCAACATAGTTGGGAAAAGGATAGGCAGATGATGACGATGAAATCATGAAAGGCACTTTTGAACGTCAAAAATTACAATAAAATAGAAATTATTCCAATCGTCCCTTCCAAATGGTAGTGTTCGTATGGAGAAGAATGGGCAAGAAACTTCACCGTTACTCTTTTAAAATGTTTTGCAAGGTTTTTTATATTATAATATTATGTGAAGACGATGCACCTAGAATAAAATTAGTCTACCATAAAAGGTAAAGAAAAATGACTTTTTCAAACAAAATAAATACAGTACAAATTGGCACGAAATAAACCACCCTTGACAAGACAATAACACACTAGAAACGCGCGGGCCAATTTGTATCAACAATTCAAAACAAACTTTAAGCTATTGTTATCAAATAATCACAAATTGAGTGTTGTGAAATACTCAAACGAAAAAAAGACCCACGGCTAGAATGTGTTAAGTATAATTGTGTATGTTTAAAATATATAATGTAGAATATGTGGTTTCAATTAACGTGATAAACTGATAACCTAATCACCACACTTTGTAAAAGACTTGATTTTAAATAAGAAACTTACGCTGAAGAGAGCGAAACCATTACACAGTCAGAATTTGCATCCACTTCAACAACTAGGTATGTAAGCTACAAATTGATGATACACATTACACAATCCTGAAACCCGTTTATCAATTAACGATCGATTGTATAAGTAATTAACTAATAATCCAATTATAGCCGTGTATGTGTTCACTGTTCAGTGAGCAGAAAAACCGCTAGTGCAGTGACCGGGCGATTGATTAGAATATATGCGAAACGTGTTATGTTGGGAGCAACAGCAGTAGTATTTATCGTGAAGGGTTGGGCAGAGGTCCTTCCTTTCTTTCTTTTCTTTTTTTTTAACGTTTTGTGGGTCCTGTTTTGTGTGTGTGGTTGTGGGTTGGTGTGTAACTCTAGTACACCCACATTTCGCCAGTTATGTTCAAGTCCCATGTAATAGGAGGCGAGCATATTGTCATCAATCGGGCTCAATTTTCTTGATTTATATACGGTTGATGGCAAGTTCTCCGGAGCAGACTCAGCGTTTCTTATTCCAGATGGAAAAACATAATAACACATAAGACCTTATGCTCAGCAGTACCAACGAGGATAATAATATCTATGATGGTTGTGGTGATTTTTAGAAGGACCCAATCGAAACTGGCCATGCTATATCGCAACCAGATAACCATGTAAATCCGATTAGGAACGGATTAAAGTATCACGACAAAGATATACATGACATAGCAATAGATCTGCAGGCTTTAATACATTGTAATACTCGTATCAAAAGTAATGTTATTGCTTCGTCTACGAGGGTAAATTGCTTTAAGAAAGCCGCTCTACTTGAAATTAGTGTCTCATGGTCCGTGGACAAGACTTTCGAAAGTTTGAAATTATCGCCTTGATAGGATGAATATTTGGTATCTACAGAGATACTAGAGCAGTGGTGGCCCAGTTTTAAGGGGATGTACTGAGAATTTTGACTACTTTATGACACCCCCCCCCCCCCCCTAAGTAAGAAGAAATAAGACTTGGATGAACCCCCCCCCCCTCCCCTTTCAATCTTACGTACGATCAGTATCTACCAAAATTGCAAAGAAAAAGTATCAAAAATTTAAAAACTAAATTTTTGCTTACCTTTAGCCCCTAACGGCCGCAGCTTACGAGTTATACAAAGTCGTAGGTCCGAACCCAGACAGGCGCTTTACTTTGTGTAATTTATTTCATCACCACTGCTCTCAAAACGGTGAAGGAAAAAATCGAGAGGGAATTAAAAAAACTCGAAGACATGTGACATCTACTCACGCGCACTAGCTGGTCTGCGTGGTGGATTACAGCCCACTCCCTCTCACAGAGAGGAGGCCTGTGTCCCAGCGGTGGGAACATTATTTTGCTATATCCTGCACCCTTATTGCGTAACACACTATCAATCTCAATTCATTTCATTTTGAAGGATATTGCTAATCCATTGCTTCATACATTCGAAAAATGTGTCTGCTCAACAACGTAAATAACGCAATGAATATTGTTGTACTGTCAAAATGAAACCCATTGCTACTGACAATTTGTGACGCAATTACCCTACTGTTTCTGTGTTCTGGACTAGTGATACCAGATAACCCTGTGACATAACACCTTCAACGTCAAAGGAAAGTTACAGAGCAGTTCGAACCAAAAGTAGGTAGAGCATTCTTAAACATACATGGTACATGGAAGTAAACCAGAACTGCAGTAGGAATGTTATGAGCAGTGCCAGTTTAATATTAGCTACTGGTTTAATGTCCGCGATGCAAATGCAACTTCCGAGCCTACTGCCTGCTGCTAGCCGGTACTAAGTTTCACGCGGGCCACAAACGTGAGCCATCGACTGGACCTGCCGCTATGGCCTAGTTTCTATTTAGATTGTGGAGCCACGATTTCAGCTTAGAATATTATTGGAGAATGTACTGTTTAGATATACAGCTTTATGGGTTATGGTCTTAAGATAGCAAAGGCAAAAGCTACGACGTAAAACAATTGACCTTCGACGGACACGTCCTTGAGAAATAAGGATGTGGTCAAGAAGCAAATAAATCTAAACTATATTTTATGGTGAAAAGATATAATTGTGATTTTTTGTATGTTGGTTTGTTACGCTTTCAAGCTAAAACGGCTTAACGGATTTGCATGAAATTTCGCACATAGGTAGACCGTTGCCAGGATTAGGACATTGGATACTTTTTATCCCAATATTCCCTCGGGATCAAGACTTATGCGAGTGAAACCGCGGGTCGCAGCAAGTGTAATATAAAAAAAAAACACTCGTTTCGGTAAGTCATAATTTAATGGAATATCAAAAGCGTGAGTTAAATTTAAAACTGCAGGACAAAGTATCCATACAGTTCTTCTAAAGGCTAAAGCTTTGATGCCATATTTATTATGATTATAAAAATAGGAATAATGTTGACGTGACCATGTTTTGTCTTCCCTTGACCCATTTGGTTTCAAGAAAACAGATGACCATCAGAAAGAATCACTTCAGCTTCATATTAAAACCAGTAGCTTAGTACCACACCACTTGGCAGATTATGTAGTTGATAATTGATACCAGTTCTATGATTAAGATTCTGATCGGGACCCAACGATTAACAAAGTCCTTGTACTTAACAGAGACTAGAAACATTCTCCATTTGATTTATATACTCGACCAGATGACATTTGTGTTGATACTGATACTACGATATCGTGGCCATTTGCTAGTACAAATATTGTCCTTTACTATTGGCCAACATGATCTATATTTGTTTGTTTCTTGCATCTTAATGATCGATTCAACATATGAGATTTCAACTTAAATGTGCTTGAATGGCGTAAGAATTTATTTATTGACTTGAAATTCAACCATTTGGAAATCTTCAAATACAGCTCTTTCAATATTTATATGATCTGCTTTATTTTTCTTTCTTAATATTTCAGCATCGCAGTCATCATTGCGTGCCCTAAATCTTGGCTGGTTGATTTCCATAATTGCGTTATTTGTTTGATATAGGAGATGTAGACCAGGCCACAGTAATAATCATAAGGTACATGGAACTACAAGCATGATTACAATACCGCTAAAGTAATTATTATATTAGAGATGTGCAAGAGCATCGAGGTTAACAATTATATCAAGGAACAAGTAAAGATCGCTCTAGATCTTTTATTATGAGTTTATGAGTCACTTTTTTAAGTGTCGTATATCGGCTTGATCAGTATTTACTAAAGTATAACCATCTCGGTTGAATTAGGAGTTTAGTATTTGGAGGTTAACTGTCGTCTTTTCTTTAAAATATTGATGGAATCGCTGATTGTCAAAATTGATATTGCCAGTTTTTCAGAAACTCTTATTCGAATTCGTTCTGCGCACCAAATGGTTGCACCCAGTCGTTCATGAAATCACAATATTGTTCAGTATGTGTCCACGTCTCGTTGTTGTTTGGCTCGTGTTTAAAATCGCGTCAGGTGACATGTCTGTAGGAAGTCTGAGGTCCGGTGTCTCGACAGTAACACGAACTACTTATCTTGTTATCTCTTGCTGGCTACTGTACTGTGTTTCATCATTGTTATTATGTATTTTGATTGTTTCGGGTCTGTAAAATGTTTTATCGTTCTTGGTATGACGTAGATGCAAGTCCGGTTAAGCAGACTACAACCTCCTAGGTTGAACTGAGAGATGACATTAAAAAAAAATGGTGTGACATACGCAGAATGAAATTGTAATGAATGATCTATGCTATTATGCCTACTTCAAATATTTTAGACCGAGCAAAACTAACTTCAACTTTCTGACTAACTGACCTACTCTTTGACAATTCAAAAGTGCCTCTAAATGATTTCGTTGAAATGAATGCTTTAAGTTTGAGTTTAATCTAGAATTTGTATGGTTTCATTAGAGATGCAAAAAATTAAAAATCGAACATCTTACCTTTCGGTACCTTTCGTAGCGTGAAACTGAAATTTTGGTATGTCAGGTGACAAGTGCAAGCTGTCGTATTAATTGCGAAGTGTAGCGACTTATTAAGGATCTTAAACAAAACTGGCGGAATGTCTCTGCTTAACCCTTCTGGGATTATAGGGTGATGTTACATGTGGCATACCACTTTCGGCTTAATACTTTCATCTGACATGATAAAAAAAAATCTACGGAAGTATAACAATCATAATTATAGCTATTTAAATACTATTACATAACACAATTTAAAGTAATTTAAACCATGCATCTACCGTTCTCCACTGACAAATAAAGTTACACTGCCGACCAAAAAAAATGACCAACAGTCTAAAAAACAAGACACTTTCACTGAGGCAAATTATACCAAACAAAGAGAGTGCTGTCCGTCCGTCTGTAGTCGATTGTTTGCTATTGTTAGCCGTGGGTTGAACACAGGTGGCGTAATATAGGTCAGAAGAGGTATCCGACTTTATGGCCAATAGTGCAACGTTCGTGGAAAATTTCATGCAAATAATATTATCTGTTTTGTTGTCATGTTTATGGTGGGAAATATTTTGCAAGAGGTGGCGAATAACACTGAGTCTTCATGCCGGTAGATATCCAGAGCAGACCAGCACCCCAATTGTTTCATGCTTGACACACTGTCATTCTCAATCTAAAGAATTTTGAAGTGAATTATAATCCATCATCATCATTTCAGCCAAAAGACGTCCACTGCTGGACATAGGCCTCCCCCAAGCACCTCCACTTCGACCGGTTCTGCGCTTCTCGCATCCAACGGGTTCCTGCGGCCTTCACAAGGATTCTAATCCATTGCTTCATATTATGTTTGAAAAATTCGTCAGCTCGACAACGTAAATAACGCAATGAATGTTTTTGACTTGTCCAAATAAAAGGCATTGCCATAGTAAGTGTGCTACGCAATTACCCCGCATGCTATGCTGCCCAATGCTCTGTCTTTATGCCCGATAAACAAGCTGAGTAGAGTCAGGGGCAGTCAGGGCCATATCCTGTAAGATGTCTTGTATCTTGTTTGTTATCATAAAAGTTACGAAATATTTTCTGCATTGCAAACAATTTGCAAAATCAGGAAGACCAAAAAAAATTTGCATCAACCAATAATAATTGATGTCGACACACACATTATAACATATCGTAAGCACCATTCTCGCATGTAAATTGTCTTGCAATGGCAATTAAACACACATAGCCTTCACAAATAATGGCATATGGCATAACGACATAATTTACGCAAAAAATACATTAAATAATAAAATAGTGACTTAGCATAACATTACGTAAAACCGAACGCACAGTAGTGGGTAAACGACGATACTCGTTCCGTTCCACGCGACGCAACCAAATGCCCGACATATGCAACCGCGCATGTCATTTACGTGGCCCGCAGTGTACGTGTGTTATTATTACCTGTTTATTCTGTTTTTTGTGGTAAGAAAATTGAGATTATAATCACAACTGACTTGTAAATTAAATTCCACGACCGGATAATGTAAGTACTGGGTCTATGAATGCGTAAGTTAACTACATTATGCGAGAATAAATTAATATTTTCTAATTGTTATAATTATATAGCTGGAGCAGTTGGCTTTACATTTTAGGCAAGATTTTACAGAAACATTATTTTTTTAAGTTTTTTTTTTTTATTAGTTTGTAGCAACAGAAGTGGAAAGACTGTCACAGGGTGCAGATTGTCACGTTTTTTTTTAAATGCCAATAATTTTCAAAATACACAACTTAGATTTAATTTTATATTTTTCTGATAACTATTATGACTTGGCCTAATACCCGATTCCGGCTTGACTTCGACTTCTGGGACACCCTGTATACAGGGTCAAATTAAATTAGCTAACCAAACTCCGCAGACGCGCGCGTGCGTTCGATTTCTAAACATGATAAAATAAAAATGATTTGATGATTTATTTTTTTGATGATTTAAGTTTCCTTTTTTTGGGGGTCAAGGGCGGCTGGTAGCGTAGAAAATACATACAATTTATTGTTATACTATTGTATCTACTAAGGGCTGATTTTACCAAAGTCAGATATATTTTATACCTACGTGAAATAAAATTGACGTCTGACAGTTCTATATGGGAAAACTGTCAAAAATTCAAAATTTATTCTCAGGTTATGACTTACCTATTCTAGGTATATAGTTTGGTGGAATGCGCCCTAAGAGACTAAAAAAAATACATATAAGATAAGTAGTACCCAATGTTTAAATTATGCAAATGGAGTTATACTTCAAAGTGACTTCGAATCTATCATCAAACATTCCAATTCTAAATCTCAAATCATCCCCGGTTATAATTGTCGATAGATTGTCTGCCAGTAACCACTGGTTATAATCCCGAGTATGCACGAGCTACTGTAGGTACCCCGCAATCCAATGTGTATTTGTCGAGCGGCCAGTGATCATTGTCGTGACTGGCGGCTCTCGTGACGGTAACGTTTCCACAAATTAATGAGCCCAGTTCATCGGCTCCCGACTCTTGTACAGTCGCAGACACGATTTTTGAGAAAAATAAAACAAACATGATTTTATAATGTGTGAGTGACGACTAATAAAGCAGCCCTCTTGCCGACTGCGCCGAGCAAAATAATTAAAAAATTCACTTGCCCTTATACCAATTTATTTGGGGCTGTCGTCATACTGACGTCACGCAAAATCCCGCATCTCGCAAGCAGAGTTTACCGCGCAACTAGCATAGATACAACGGCCCGACATGAATCATCAGGCAGTCGCTCGCCAGACACACCACCCGTCTGGTCGGAGGATCCTCCCTTCTCTATAGAGTATGAGTGAACTTTACACCCTGTTCCTCATACCTATATAGTCGCATTATGTGTTCTTCTTCCATCTTCTCTATTAGTCGTTATCTCGATAGTCACCCACTGTCTAGCCATATCATCTTTCACCCAGTCTATCCATCGTTTCTTTGGTCTTCCCCTACTCTTACAGCCATCCACATCATAAAGAAGTATGGATGAAAAAGACATGTTGCGCCGACCCCAAATAAATTGAGCAAGAAAATGAATAATTATGATGATAGAGTGTGGGTTTTCTAGATCAGTTTCTCGCTTTGAAAAGGCTGACAAGAGACGGAGTCCAGCTTCTACAACTGTCCGACAACATTGTTCTATCACCAACTTTAATACCCATCTGATACCGTTTGTTAAATAGTTAAATGCCAATTGAGGGACAAGAGTCCTTGAATACAGCGATGAAGACAGCGTTGCAAATACTGCAAAAAATCTTTCATAATCGAAATTAAAAAAAGCATATAACATGAATTCTTGCTGTCCACTTCCTCCACGCCTCACATGTACCGAGCGGATGCTTCGCGGCGCACAAGAAAACGCATAGATAATATACGACGCAACATCTAACAGTCGATTGCACGCCAACTCGAGTGAACGAACTGTTGACAAATGGGAAATAACTACATTCCTCGCGACGTGACTGCAATACGTGTGGGGCGCACATGGACACATTCATCGTCAGCCAATGACAGGTTGTTATGCCACGACTGTATTCCCTGAAGAAGGTAGTGGTGTTAATAAGCAGAAAGTTGCTGCAAAAGTCAACCTTTATTCAGATTTTTAGGGGTAGGGTAGAACTAGTAGAGTTCTACCCTACTAGTTCTACAAAACTTAAATAACCCAAATCGTTGTAACCAAAGAGATTTTCAATACTAATAATAGTACATCTGTCGCATCTCATCTGACAGCATAATTAGTCCGACTGTAAGGGAGGGTAGGGCTTTATTTAGCTATCAGCTGTCATTCATGCACGTAGAACTCCTTACAACCGGTCGATTCAGTAAAAATCTCACCGTGAAAACTCAGGTGAAGTGAGTTTGTTTTTGCTAAGAATTGACACTATTGACAGCTCACTCCATGCTCACTTCACCCAAGTTTTCACGGTGAGATTTTTACAGAATAGCACCGCTGCACCAATAAACATGCAACGCCAGCGATCAAAATAAAAATTTATTTTTTCAAACTGGGTTGAGAACCAGCACTTTTAGAACGTCAAAATTACATAAGACAGTCCCGCAAAACGCCCTAGCTTTTCACCACTTCCTAGTGCTTTATCTGTGAAAAAGATGTGGCGCAACAAACTCCCCGATGAAGATAATCTCATAATTTGTTGAGATAGTACTAATAAGTAATAGGCACAAGTGAATGGACCATCGTGAGATAGATCACACGTAAAATAAGGCCATGTTTGGTAAATTACACGCAAATAGAAAAATCATTAATGATGTGCACACACGTTAACAGCTTGTTACGGTTTCCAAACATAATAATAATGTATCGAGTAGCAGTACTTACCTAGTTAACATTCTGATAATGTGGACTTGTAATACTGTCTGATATAAAAGAATTTATTATTTGGCTTACATATCTCGGGACCATAGAGTCCTCCGGGGTAATTGCGACACACACTTCAGTAGCAATGGCTTTCATTTTGACAGTTCAACAACATTCATTGCGTTACTTACGTTGCTAAGCAGACAAATTTTTCGAACATATGAAGCAAAGGATTAGCAATATCCTTCAAAATGATTCAGATTGTGATTGAAAGTTTTTTAGGTCTACGCAATTAGGGTAGGTGGAAGGCGTACGAGGGCTGAAACCAACTCGCAGAGACCCCTTAGACAATTTTAAAATGAATCAGGCACCAACCGACGATTATCCTTGTACGCACTATGAATGCAAGTGCACCCAAGGACAACCCCCGGCTAGTGTAGGTCTATTGCAGAATATAGAAACAAAGATATTGGGCTATAGGTTTGGGTGGCTCTAAAGTGTACTAGTTAACTAGAAATATGGAAAGACAAAGATGGAGTACGTATTGCACTCCTACGATGTTTAATCTAGCTACTTACGTACATACATACAATATTTCTCCGAGTCCTATGGCAACTACATAATAATAAACTACCATTATTTAACTTACCGTATAATATTGGTTTTGCAAGTAAAACTATAGAACTCAGCTTTTCCTCTCCGATGTTGCGGTGAAACGGTCATTACGAGAAACCGCCGACTTTCACTGAGCAACCAATATATTAATGGTAGGGCGATCATGGTGACAATGTTTGTAATGTGATCGACGCGTGCTGGCTGTTGGCTTTTGGCCACAAAACTGGTATTGGCGAAGCTGCCAACAATTTACCTGCAGAGCAAAATTCTAATCCATACTAATATCATAAATGCGAAAGTGTGTCTATCTGTTACCTCTTCATGCTTAAATCGCTGAACCGATTTAGATGAAATTTGGTATAGAAATTGTTTGAGTCCCGGGAAAGGACATAGGATAGTTTTTATCCCGATGTTCCCACGGGATCAACACTTAAGCGGGTGATTGGGTAAAACCGCGGGGCGCTGCTAGTACTAAATAAACTACAAATTATTAAAATAAAATAGATTAGCCAGAGAATAATGTATTGCTATTGCTATACAACTCAGCAATGCCGCCAGTCTCTTGGGTACCTACTTACCAGTCGACACGATGCGCGATGCAATATTTTAGTTTTTTAATTAGGTTAGGATAATATATGTTTATTTTAATAATTTGCAAAATAAATAGTTTCAAAGTTATTGATGAACAAACGTTATTATTATTATAATTTGGAGTCACCGATTGCTTCACATGGATTTTATCTCTTCGTTAACTACATGTCGTGACAAAGAGAAGTGTGCTTGCTTACATTGCACTTACATTCTGTTTCATTGATTTCTCATAGATGAGGGGCTCGTGGCTAGATAATAACAGCCAAACAGGTCGATCAATCAGGTTAAGCTACGCTTGCCGCGGTTGGTCTGTGGATGGGCGACCATCTTTACATACCGAGACCCCTCCGTACCTCGGAAAGCACGTTAAGCCGTTGGTCCCGGCTGTAATTCGTGGATCTTTGACAGTCGTTACGGGAAGTCAGAAGTCCGAAAGTCTGACAACCAGTCTTACCAAGGGGTATTACCCAGTCACTGGGTTGTGGAGGTCAGATAAGCTGTCGCTCCATGTAAAATAATGGTATTCAGCTAGATCCGGTTAGACTGGAAGCCGACCCCAACATAGTTGAGGAAAAGGCTAGGCAGATGATGATGATTTCTCATAGATATCAGTCTAAACACTCTATACCAAACCACCACTGTATTTGTTTGATCACGTGAAAGCCGATGCCATACATATCATCGTCCTCATCATGATCAGCCTTGTTCCACTCACTGCTGAGTACAAGTCTCCTCCCTTTAGTGCCCATGCTTCCCTGGTCCGTGCGAGTCTCATCCAGATCTTCCCCGTGATCTTCTGTAGGTCATCCACGAGATTGTGACCTCTCAGTTTGTTTCGGCCTTTCTTCTCAGAGTAGTCAGATAGGAAACGCCGACTTCATCTAGTTTTAAAAAAACATGATTGACGTGTAAAAGTGTTTGTACAAACCCACTTACAAAAATAAAATCATTTATCAAGTTGCCATGCGCGTCCACGTCCTTCCCTACAACTCTGTTTATGCCCTTAGTAAAATCACCAAAACTTTCACCATATTACTTTTATCTACTTGGTCAAGACTGTTGTTGTTTTACGAAAATAGACAAACAGACGGACGGACGCACTTTCTCGTAGATATCTATGTATAACACATAATGTAGGTACCAATTAGCATCGAGACGAGGAAAGTACATTAGCTACAATACGACACGTTCAATTACCTGCGCTGGCGACGAGACGTGGTGCGAGTTACACGCTTGCAGCGAGCGAGGCAATGGAGCGATGGCGATCAGCCGGTCGATTCTGTAAAAATCTCACCGTGAAAACTGAGGTGATGCGAGTTTGTTTTTGCTAGGAAATGACACTATTGACAGCTCCCTCACGCTCACTTCACCTAAGTTTTCACGATGAGATTTTTACAGAAAAGCACCGCAGACTGACTAGAAGGACGTGGAATTCAATAAAACGTATCATAGAATATCGTAAGTCTACATAGACTAGGGGCGAGGGGCGGGGGGGATAGGGGCGGAGGGGCTCGTGGATAACAACTGCACTTGCCGCGGTCGGTTCGTGGATAGGTGACAATTCAGTACATGACGAGACCTCTCAGAAAGCAGAAAAGTCTGACAACCAGCCTTACTGAGGGTACCGCTTACTGGGTATTACCCAGTAACTGGGTTGTGGAGGTCAGATAGGCAGTCGCTCCATATAAAATACTAGGTAGTATTCAGTCGCATCCGGTGAGACTGGAAGCCGACTCTAACAAAATCAATCATCTGCCTAGCCTTTCACGTAACTTAAGAGAGTAAATTACAAACACAGTCATATATTTAAGAGACATCAATTTCCAATTGGGAAATGAACACTTGAACCCGCTCCCGCTGCCGCTTATGCCTTGCGCCACAATAGTAATCAAGTGAGCCTTTCCACTTTATACTAAAGATATTAGATTATTAATACACTGCGTTGTGAAATTATATAGAAACCCATTCGTTGTATACGACGTACGGCATTTCATACAAACTTTCAAGCCCTTGTTTTTCGAAATTAATGAACCGATTTGAATAAAACTTCATACGCATAAACAGGATACAAGGGTCTAAAAAGTTAGATGTCTTATTTAAAAAAAGATAACTGGAAATCTCTGGTTCTATGAACTATAAACTAATTAAACTAATTTGGCTGTAACACTACCTATATTCGAAAATGTTCATAACTAACTTTTTCTAAATGTTTTTAACTATCTTTACTAAAGAAGTCCAGCTCATCCCGCCATCGCAATATACGCTACTAAGGCAGTTGTCCCACCGCCGCCAGTATCGGCTATATCGGCTATTTACTCGCTCAAAAAACGTACAATTGATATACATTCCGTGTAAACAAAAGAGATGCAAATATTAATAGTTGATCGCTTACTGTTCACCCTGCCGGCGAAGACTCGCTCCACTGGTTTGTCGCTGAGCGACAAGAGCTATCAAAGATAATACTCGCTCAGCGATGCTCGCTTGGCGGTCAGAGCTCACGCCGAGAGACCAACCAGACAAACCCCTGTGGGACTAACCTCCCCGAGCGAATGGTGCGTGTAATCGCCCGTCGCACTCGGACACTCGCTGATAGTCCAGCGACAAAACTATCGGAACTACACACTTGCGACTCGTTTTCATTTGCTAGTTCTACTCGCTACTCGTTGACAACTGACTTAAAAATTAATCGCACTGTTATCGATAAAATACTAATAAAATATATTTAAAATGGAAAGGTGACATAAAAAATTATATTTTGCATAATGATTGCACACAATAATATCTTACGCATTTAATGGGAATTCTGTATCAAACATAAAACTGCAACATTATGTGCGCTAATTAGGCTTTTTAAGACATTACATAAGGCATAACACACGTTACTACATATGCATATAGATCAGTGATCATAACTGTTACACAAATGTACATAACTTTCAAGGTTTCCCACTGAAGTGTTGCAATTTGTTTTAATTAACTCAAAAGATTATAGGTTGTCTACAGTAAATCACGCACGATACGCATTGCACGAAAGACTGGCGCAACTTCTAAAAAAGTTCATAATAAATAATAATATACGACCAAAGAAACGATGGATGGAATGTGTTAATGATGATATGGTTAGAAAGGGGGTGACTACCGAGATGACGACAGGTATCAAATCGGAAAGGGTTCGACACCGTATCAACTCGAACCGTTCAGTATTCTTTGTATGAGGAACTCCCTACTACGCACACTAATCGGAATCGTAACGAAATCATTTAAAAAATAATTATGAGTTATATAGATCAGATAAAAAGTAAGGGCTATTGTTGCATCATCATTACGAGACAGTGCACACCATGGCGTATGTAACATAGATCACGTTGCGCAAGCGCCGCGAAGATTCACACATGCCTGGTTGCATGGGGCACGGAGTTACGGCTTGTGGCCTAACGTTACGTGCGTATGACTAGCTAAATGACCTAATATTCAGGCCACAGACTAACCTTAGCTCATAGTTAGTTGGAGGCCGAAAACGCGGTGGTCAACGTTTTGTTTGAATTCTAATGTGCTGTGGCTGTTGCTATTGCGAGTCCCTAAGTGGTTGTTGTGACAGATTATGGGAGGGCTCACTACATTTGGCGAAAATATTTCTAAAGACGTGTCGCCTACCTGTACCCTAATTGCGAAACACGCTATTACTCTCAATTTGAATCATTTTCAAGCTTATTGCTAATCCATTGCTCCTTATCTTCGAAAAATGTGTCTGCTCAACAACGTAAATAACGCAATGAATGTTGTTGAACTGTCAAAATGAATCCCATTGTTACTGTGATAGTGTGTTACGCAATTACCCTGCCGGACTTGTACAGACGCCAGCAGATCAAGCTAGGTACTACTGTCAAATTTCTTTAATAGATTTTCAACTCTATCGCTAAATTGTAAGGTTCAATGTCGATTGGGAAAATTTGACAGTATCGGGTAGCTTGATGTGCTGGCGTCTGTACTTATTGACACGTGACAATGTACGGTCGAACAAGCTATTTGGTTTAAGTTATAACGCACAAAATAAAACTAAATATTGGCAGTGTAGTGGAAAGATGAATATTTTTGCCTGTATACCAAATAGCTTGTTCGACTGTACATAGATCCTCATCATTCTTCTGCCCGTATACCAATTTATTTGGGGTCGGCGCAACATGTTTTTTCTTCCATAGTCTATTAGTCGTCATTTCGATAGTCATCCCTTTTCTAGCCATCTTTCACACATTCAGTGCCGGATTAGCCCATAAGCAAATTAAGCAATTGCTTAGGGCATCACGTCTCGGGGGGCACCATAAGGCAGAAACAGCACCGAAACAGTAGTTGCTAGCACATTAAAGGCAAGGCTGTTTATCAGCTATATAATTATTATAAGACTCAAAAGTCACTCTAGCTAGAGATGTGCGCCAATCATTACAAATCGCTCGTCGTTGTTTTGAAAAAAACTGGGCAAGTGCGTGTCGGGCCACGCACAGTGTAGGGTTCCGTAGTAGCCCGCTATCACAATGTAGTACGATTCTGTTGTTCTTTATTGAACAACAAAATTCTTTCTGATATTAAAAAAAAAAAACATATTTTGTTTTTCAATGCAAGTCTTTACCCGTTATAAACAAGCAACTAATTCGTCTTAGTCACTTTACAGGATTAATGCTAAGGATTTTGTATTTGGTACAAAATTATCCAACACCCAAGGTCAACGACTATTACTGCTAAACTAATACAGTTATCTTAACCGCTATAATTTTTCTTTAAAGTTCATGAAATGCACTGTCATCGTGAATTTTTCCTGATTTTTCAAGCCCGCAGTTTAGGTTTTAGAGGGGGGGGACGCCCTACTGGAACAAAAATTTGCCCTTTAAACTTTAATATTTCGTAAATGGAGCATTAAATCGAAAAATAATTTTAGCAACCCCCAAGTCATTTTAGAAGACCTATTCAACGATATCCCACACGATGGGGTAGACGACGAAAAAAATATTCATCCCCACTGCACATGTAGGGAAGCTACCCTTAAAATACAAATATTTTCCAAAATTTTATTTTACCACTTTGTCGGTGTAATTAATATACACACTCCTACAAAATTACAGCTTTCTAGTACTAACGGTCTCTTAGCAAAACCTGCGACAGACGGACGGACATGACGAAACTATAAGGGTTCCTTGTAGGTAATAAGGAACCCTAAAAATACGAGTAATTCCGGCAGTGCACACAGTCCATCCATCGATTCAGCCATCCACACTCATCTCAAAACTTTCCTCACGACATTTTCCTCATTTCTCCGCATCACATGGCCATACCATGACAACTAATTTCCACACAACTTTTCAATCACAGGTGCCATTTTCAGACTTCTCTAAAGAAATCGAGTTTGGGCTGACACAAACTCGATTTTATTGCTGCAAGAATTGTTGGAAAATTATATGAACTTTTAACGAAACGTTACAGGAAGTCTGATATTCCAGGGAATATGAGGATATAGTTGACGAGATTGACAACATTAGGGCTATTCTGTAAAAATTACTTCGTGGAAACTTAGGTGAAGCTTATAGCCGCAAATAGAGGAAAACTAAGCTTTATGGGAGCTGGATAGTGTCTATCCCTAGCAGCCGATCTATTCAGTAAAATCTCACTTTGAAAACATAGGTTAAACGAGGTGTAAGTCCCCCTGATGCTGGGGGTCATACTAGAGATTGACAGGTCACTTCAAGCTTACTTCACCTAAGTTTTCACGGTGTCACATAGGTAATAGATCAGTAGCCTTAGTGGGAGATTTTTCGACTCACGTTCGATTGCGAGCGCATTAAATTTTGTAGGGAAAAAGTTATAACGCCACCTGGTAGTCACTATGAGAAACCTAGTTTGTATGGGAAATTAGGTTTCTCCTAGTGACCACCAGGTGGTGCTATAACTTTTTCCCATATAAGATTTTAACGCGCTCGCAATCGAACGTGAGTCGAAAAATCTCACACTTAAGCCTCAGCAAAGCGAAAAACATGAGTGGTTTCGTGTGACCGCTAGATCGAATCTAATTAATAACATAAAGCCTTTCGAATTCCCAAAACATGGACATAATGTGTCTGCTTGCGGCCTCATGTCAACTAAATTGTGTCACAAGATACTATCGAATGACTAGGTAATCTTTTTTTGTCGGGAGTTTTTCTCATACCATTGCACAATACTAATCAACTGCCCCATGTGAGGCATTGTTCGCACAAAAAGTCACAGACGTTATAACCGTCCTGACCAGCGGAGTAATTGCGTAGGCTCTCATGTTGACAGTCCAACAACATTCATTGCGTTATTTACGTTTTGTGCAGACAAATTTTTCCAACATATGAAGCAATGGATTAGCAATATACTTCAAAATGATTTAGATTGTTTGTATTACGCAATATCGGTGCTGTACCAATTGCTTTTGCATGGACTACCGTATTTACTGTACATCTTTCAATCTGGAAATGAAAATGATTTGAGTTGTGTAAAATTACGAAAGTTACTCAGTTAACAAAAGAAGTTGCTGTAATGCTTCCGACTATAAAAAAATGTTCACGCAAAAGAGTAAGATTTCCAAAGACTGCTCTTCCTACTGCATACCTGTTTTAATTATTTTAATACATATTGTGTACTTAGATCAATGCAGTGGTGTCCCAGCAGTATCGCCGAGTTCGATCCCAGGCAGGACTGTACTTTGTGTATTTAATTTCAACACCACTGCTCTCATAACGGTGAAGGAAAACATCATGAGGAAACCGACATGTCCCAGAACAAAAAATTCAGTGACATCCGCCAACTCGCCCTAGGCCGGCGTGGTGGATTATGGCCCACATACACTCACATAGGCCTGTGTCCCAGCAGCGGGAATATAAAGACTGATTATAATAATATGTAAGTACTTATAAATACTTACTTCTATTTTCTTTTGATTTCAGATGGCGCACCGCACCGTGCACCGCCTGGCCTGCCTCGTGACACTCCTGGTCGTGACGTCAACAGCGAAGAAGGATCAATCGAGATGGTCTCGTCAGATCAGCACGTATACTTCAGACATCAGCGACTGGGTGCCGCTGTCCGGCCCCGTCGAGAGGGATGAACCACTACCACCAGTCAAGAGACAAGCTGTCGCAGAACCTAGAATACTGACAGAACCTTTCCCAGGACTCACAAGACCCACAGGATTCGGCCAAGATTCCTTCCCATCAAGGAATTATTACAACGCGCCCGCAAATAGACACCTGTACTTGCAATCCGTGCCGTCTGCTCCACAGAATTATCTGACAGATCAAGGATTCGGACAAGGCATTCGATTCGGCCTAGCACAACCTAACTATCCCCTGAGCCAAGGATTCGTAGCTCCCCCGTTCGGATTCGATAGCGTCCAGCAGCAGAAGCCCAGACTACCAGGCATTCTTAATCCAGTCAGCTTTACTCAAGCGTTACCAGGTGCTGCTCAAGCAAAACCTTTCCTAAGTCAAGGACAGAAATCTAGAGTCGAACCGAAACTTGTTGATGGATACCGAGCTGAGAACGTTAGCAACGACTTCGGTTTTAATGTAATGAAAAAACCACAGTCTTTACAGAAGATCAAGTTTGATACTATTGATAAACCATTAAGACCAGAAACATTGTCACCGAACTCGAAAACTGAGAGAGAAGAAGTTCAGCTACTATACGTCCCATTGGAGTCACTAAACAGGGGACAATTAAATTTCAGAAGCCCCTTGACAACTTCTCAGTTGGTAAACACGGAATTATATTCTCAGGCAAACTCAAGACCCAACCCCCTAAAACAGACCTTTATTAACGAATACCAGAGGCCAGCTGTTAAGCCAATTGAACCTGTATCTGCGCACAACTACTTTTCAGAATTAAACTCGAAATTGAAAGACGTCGACCAAGTGCCAAAATACTCGACGATTCCGACTCCTTTCCCGACGCAACCTCCAACGACTCCGAAACCAAAGAAGTTGAAGCCTCACCAACCACCGCTAGCTATTTTCATGACTAAAGAAGTCAGTAAAAACAGTCAAGTTAAAGTTGGAGACGTTCTATCTTCTTTGAAGAATGCCGATACTATTGCCGTGTTGGATTCAGTCAATCCATTGAACGCACCTAAAGTTTTTATTGGACCCTCGACTTTACCACCACCAGAAAACTTCGTAAAATTCGAGCTGCCCTACTTATCGAACATAGAGAACAGCGACAAGAAATTGAAACAGCTACCATTCTTTGTTGCACCTTTGAGTTACCACACTCCAAACGGATTCGCCAAAATTCCTTTCCCATCTCCTCATGTAGGATCAGTCGTTATTAATTCTCAAATCCGTGACTCATCACAAGGACAGGCACCTTCACAAGTGGGACATAACCAGAACTATTATGCAGTAACTCAACCGCCGTACAAACCAGAAAAACCTGTAACACAAAAGCCAACATTCAGCTACTACAGCACTACCGCACCTAAACCAAATCCTGTGCCAAATTACCAGTCCAACTACTACTCGTTTGAGCCGCAGACTGTTTCATCTATCAGACCACCTAGCCAACCTGTGACGGCAACAGCCCCTCCTAAAACAGGTTCATACTTCTATAACAATATGGGTCCTCAATACAACTCACAAGAGTACAACTTCCAACCACAAAACAATTACAAGTCTTCGGAACTTAATGATCAGTATAACTTCCAGAGGAAACCTGATCACACGACTACACTACGGACGACTACGACTACAACGACCACGACTAAACCGCCTTCTACTTACCCGAGTCAATTGCTCGAGACTCACAACCCGTACTCGATCAACCAAGCATTCCACTTTAGCACTCCGTTAGACTACCACAACTACTTCGATGACGTGAAACAACCCTACGCCAGCCCTGGTGCTGTGGGCCATTCATCGCCACCACCGTCACCGTCTCCCACGCTATCGCCGTCACCATCACCAACTCCGACCAGCCCGTCAACAATTGAACCACAACCAGAACAAATAATTACCCAAAAACCAAAATATCACCAGCAAACACCGAAGAGCTACCTCCAAAACTATACTCCTGAAATACATTACGATTCTGACCAAAATTTAAAATACCCCGTCTTTAATCCTACCGACTACTTTGCTAAGACTGAGTTAACTTCTCAACAGACTCAGCCTAACCCTGTTGATACTGATAAAAATTCCCCAACTAACAATAATTATAACCAGGAAGTGGCTACACCAGCAAGAAATAAGTACTACCAAGACGTGACTGCCCCTGTAAGAAACAATTACAACAAAGATGTGTCCACCCCAGTAAGAAACGATTACAACCAAGATGTGTCTGTCCCAGTAAGAAACGATTACAACCAAGATGTGTCTGTTCCAGTAAGAAACGATTACAAACAAGAAGTGACTACCCCAGTAAGAAATAATTACAATACTGATATTACTGCTCCAGAGAGAAACAATTATAATACAGAAAATAATGCACCACTTAGCAACAATTACAATACAGACATCGATACTCAAGTTAGCACATACAAGACAGAATATAATCAAAACGTTGAGACTCAGTCCTCTGTAGAACAAGACGTTCCGTCGGATCATCCAACTGACGCAAACAATCTACCGACCGTTTCTGACATAGATACACCGCCCAAGTACAACAGCGACGAGTACAATGCATATCAAACTAATTTAGATACCGCAGAAGTTAATCCTACTTCGTCGTCTACAACAACAACGACAACTACAACTCGTAGAACCCCACAGAGAAACAGAGGTCGTCCTCGATACACCACCACACCTCGATCTGAGTCTTACGAATCTACTGCCAGAGTTGTAGTCACAAGGCGGCCTTTAAGAGAAAGAAGACCTATTGCCTCCAGGCCTCGATATGAACCTAACAAAATCACTACTGAAAAACCAAGCAGGAACCCCATAGATTCTAGCGAGAGCACAACTAAATCTACAAGGCAAAGGACCAGAGGACGCATTCAATTTAAACCTTCGGAAAATGAAGATATTTATGATAAAAGAGTCAAAACTCACAATACTAAGGAAGCAGATCTTGCCTACCAGAGAGATGTATTGCACCAGAACTATCCAGTAACGCTTATGGAGCGCATGAGTACTGTAGACATTGAAGCTATGACTGAACCCATCCCTAAACAAACCTCGGAAAGAGTTGAAGAGCCTATTACTGAAAACGATACCGAAAATGCTTACACAAACGAAAAAGCGTCTATAACTCAACACTTCTCGAATACTGAGTCAAAGGAAGAATCTGCTTTGCCAACATTTACTGCAAGAAGTACTTTGCCAGCAGAAACTTCCTACGTGCCGAATTTGCCATCTACCCGCCAAGAATACTTCTATCAGTCTAGGAGCAGTATTGCACCAGTTGAATCATCTGCTTATGAAGAGACGAGTCCTGAGAAAGAGGAAGATATCTACGTCAAGCAAACAACCCCAGTATCGAATCTAGCATATGCTGAAATTAGCTCATACGCTACAGAAACGCCTACCAGCCCTGCTACAGAACAAAGTGTAAGTTATTCAATCAGCAATGAATTTGGTACTGCCAAGCAAGATGAAGAACCTGCTACAGCCCCTGAAACAGAAGACATTAAAATAGAAAACCAAGAACAACAGGAGAGCGAAGAAGAAGAGAATGTTGTACAAACTACACCATCATACAACCGAGTGCGAGTGCGCCCTGGAGTCATCAGGCAATATCATCAAGCTTCAACAGAATCATCCAGAAACAAGGAAAGGAGGAGACCTGCTCAACCAGTTACTTACAGGCCAGCTTACGACAGAAGACGAACAACTATGAGAATAGATGAAATCGAAGCTGACTTAAAGACAAAGCAAGTACATGCTAGACCCGAAGTACAAGAAACCAAGCACCCTGTCTACAGACCAGAACCAACTACCGAATCTTCTGCGACATCACCGTCAACAACTGACAATGCCAATAAACGTGGACACTTCCGCCGTAGGAGACCATCATACTCCTACACGACCACATCGACTGAGTCATCCAGCACTAAACGTATTTATGAGGTAAAGAACAGGTTTAGAGGACGAAGACCTACTGAGAAACCCACAGACAAGCCAGATTTACAAACAGAAGCTCCCACTTCGACCACTAGAAGCCAACTTCATACCAGATATAGTCATAGACCCAGACTGTCTGAAAGATACAACAAGAAACCTGAAAGCGAAGAAACTGAAGATCAAGATTCAAACTTTTCTATAAACAGGCCGAAGTACGCTGAGCCCGACACAGATCAGTGGTCGCCCAAACTCTCGAGCGATTCTTTTAAACCGTACAATCCCAACGACATAGTAGATGAGCAGAAAATTGCAACAACTGAACGTAGATCAGACAAAGACAGTGAACTAGACATCATTACTGCGAGAAATGAGTTGGAAGATATTCTACTAACTGTGACCCCAGCAACTAACAATAGAGGTAATAAGAAAATTCCTGAAATTCCCCCAACTTTAGAAGCTTTGGTGGAACAGAGCAAAGTGACCAGAAGCGACTCGACTGACTCCATGTCCACCTTCGAAAGTATGTTGGAAGAAGTTATGAAGAGTTTAGAGGAGCAAGACCAGGATGAATACACCAAGAATGTCATGAAACACAAAGGCGGTGAGATTGGTGAAATTCCGCCGGAGAGAATAATATCTTCTGGAGACAACTACGTACAGAAGTCGACTACGCCGATAGAAGAAATCACGACTGAGCAAACCACGGCCGATGACTCTTCTCTTATAACCGAGGTAAGAATTAGAACATGTTTAAAGTATAAAATTTAAAAAAAAACCTTTTATTTCGGACCCATTAGTACACACGACTTAGAAACTAGTGTTAGTACTTACATCTACCAGAAAAACAACACAAACTATTCAATAATACGCCACAGTGGCATGTAGGCGTATCCAATGACCCAGTATTGGGGCTGTTCCACCTATCAGCTATAGTTTTCAGGATGTCGTTGGGACTGGCGCATACCCTGAGCATAATATAAGCACAACGCTTGCGCATGATAGCGTGAAAGCCATTTATTCTCGCCTCTGCGATCATGCCGGAAGCACTGCACAGAAAAAAAAAGTTATTGCAAAAAAAGAAGAGGTAGTGATTTTGTGTGGCTAAATGTTTCACATAACTAACGTAATATTTTTTATTGATTCTAGGATGATCAAGACCGCAAGGGCCGCCGTCGTGGATTCTGGAAAAAAGTCAAAGTGCGCCCAGCGACCACCGAATCCATTGAATTCGCTGAATCGCAATACTACACTCACACCGTCAACCGCCTCGGACAGCCTGTGAAGCCATCCAAAAACGTTCATGACAAAACTGAAACAATTGAGAAACCTAAAGTTACAACCTATAAGCCAAGCTATAATTTCATCAAAGACCTGTTTTCCGGCGATGACGAGGCTAACATTGATGTGATACCTACTGTAGACATACCTAAGCTTACTAGCAAAGCTTCAGAAAAAGAAGAAGAAAAAGAAGAAACTCTTATTACTGAAGAAAGTAAGCAAACAACCATTTATGTAGAAAAAGAAACGCAAACTGATACAGCAATAAGTCCTGGAGATTTAGATTTAGGAACAGGCTCGCCTGACCCGACCATTGACGACATGTATATAACTACTCCAACGGAACCGACGACAACTAGCAAGCCTGCCACGGTCAACAGACCCGATGCTGGATTTAGTTTCATGGATTATTTATTTGGAACCTCAGAGGACAGCAATAAACAGGTTGATAGCGAAATTGAAGCCAAGACTACTGCAGCCCAAATTCAAATTTCTACAGAGTCACCTAAACCTAAGATCGTAACCACAGAAAGTGCTTTCATTCCTGATGAAATAACTGCTGCGTCAATAAGCGATGAAAACACGGAGGCTATTACCGCTTTTACTGACATTAAGAAGTTAAATAGCACAGCAGAAAGTCTAACAGAGAGTCCCGCTGGTGTTACAGAAATATCAGTAGTCAAAGAAGAGAGTTCCTCTGTTTCATCATTTATGAATCCAGCTAATGTAGTCAGTACGTCCATGTCTACGGAAGTATCGCATGAAACGGAAATATGCTTTAGAGGAAAGTGCATCAAAACTAGCAAAGATATTCTATAAGTCCCAAGTGATCTGAAAATATGGTGCTAATGACTTGTGTTCAAAGTAGTGAATTTGTGAAAGGACAATAAATGACTCGAGTAGCTAAGTTCAAGTTTAGTGGCTCAGCAAAATTTTATAATCTTTTATGAAATATTTATTAGTATTTTCGTGGATTAGGTATGGTGCGGTGAAATCTTGTAAATAGTATTTTGAGAGGCTCTTTACTTGGTTCCACCTGAGTAATCATTATTTTTACTGAAATAAGCTTAACTTTCTTTTACTTTTAAGGTCTGTGGCCACAAGCTTTAAGAATTCACACTATGTAATATATTCTTACGTAGTTATTAATTATTAATTGTAAGAATGTTTTAACAATTTTTTTATCTTTCTACTCTACATAATGTAAATATGACTGAACATTTTTATAACCATTATTTTTAAGACTTTCTATAAAATTACTATTTATTTTCTTAGTTTAATTTACTACTTTAAGTTCTTCTCCACACTTGAAGAAAATGCCTTTATTCATTTTCAAAATCATGGGAAAATCAAAGACACTGCCTACTACTTGTATTCTATCCCACCCAAATAATAACAATCTTGTTTATTTGATAGATATTGTATAAGAGCTATCTGTTAAATAACCACTGAAATTGTAACTGTAATAAAAATAAAATAAAAGTATTACCAATACTTTGTCTTTGTCATGTTATTGCTACTGCCCGATTCCTCATTCGCACATGCCCCTGAGCTGTTGCAACTCTCTATAGCTATTTATAGAATATGCTACAGCTATTGTTGAGCAAAATCTTGAAAAAGTGGTTGCTATTATTCAGAAAAGTAATAATACGTCCGGATATAATATTAAAGCATAGTACCTAGATAAAATACTTAAAAACCAAAATTAAAAACTATCTGGCATTTATCTGCAGAGATAATAGTGGCGCCACGGCGCCATCTGCTATAACAAAACGTTATTGTCCAGGATAAAACAAAACGTTATTTTTTGACATTGACGTTTGAGAGTTTGTTTGCAAGAAAGCATCTGGGTTAGTGTTTGAGGTTATAAAATTATCGTTACAACAAAAATGGATATCGAAATGAAAATTAAAGACGACATGAAAGCTTTAGGTTGCAATTCTGACCTAAAAGTATCACTCGCATACAATCTGTACATACACTTAGTGGACGATAAGTTGATGTACGACACGGAGTACTGTTACAACAAGGATATAGATACTCTTTACATCGTCGCCCGGCCGAGGAAAAACGAGAAACTCAACATATACGTACCTATTCCAACATATGACGAGATCAGCGTAGATTTCATTAACAAAATACAGGAGAATCTGTGTACAGTTGAGACCGGACCAACCGTGAACCTAGCATTCGTCGAGTATGACTTTACAACAGTAATATACACTTTTACGAAGGGTATAGTGGATCGGCCGCCCGCCGATAAAGTTTCGCAACTGCGAATAAGGGAAGGAAGACGAAATTTCATTGATAATGAACTGAGAAAAAGTAGGAATCAGATTTTGAACGACGCTCTGAACGGCGGAGTTGTGGATGATGACGACTGTCAAGTTCTGGATTGAAGGAGGTTACAAGCATTTTTGAAACTTATTTATATTGGTACAAAGGACCAAAGTCTTGTACTAGATGTTTGCAGATCACTGCTGCTAAGCATTCAAGGTACTGCTTGCTGTTGCACGGCAAAATATTATAGGTTACTACATTAATGTTAGTTGTAAGTGCCACCAGTGGCAAGATCAGGCAACTTGTGTATGTGATTTATCACATTACATTGGGCCATTGCGGTAACTGCACTGTAAAAGTTTTTTGTATTCTGTTCCTGTTGCAGAAAAAGTTAAGGTCTATTATTGCTTGCAAAGCGCAACAAACCCTGTCTCTTTCACCTTCTTTATTCGAATTTTTTCCGTCATGTGGAATAGGAATGATATGAAAATGAAACCTTTTAGCTCTGCGTATTACTTTTTAAAGTGGTTTATTGTTCCACAGACTACCTACTCTGCCGTACATTGTTTAAAATACGGTTAAACCCATAAAGTAGTTTCAGAGATATCGGACAAAAACCTGCGAAATGATGTCTCTTCCAAACGAATAAAGATATAAAAATCTTTCTAAGAGACAAATGTCACTGGTTTATCAACGATTTTTTTTTGGGGTATGAAAACTGAAAACATCTTTCAGTCTTACAAATATAACATAAATTTGAGGAATAGCTGTTAAATAATAAAGTAAACTGTAAAAAATATGTTACTTAACGGTTCACACCCGCTCTATATCTCGGAAAGTAAAAGTCGTACAGTAATGGGACCCAGCACAAAAGATAGAGAATTTTTCAAAACGTAATGTGTGATTCAAAACTAAAAAATGGCAGTTTGAGGCTTAACCGTGTTTTAAGTAACGTACGGCAGTACTGCTGACTGTCACTGGGATAAAGTTATTAACTAATCCTAAAAGACTGATATGTCAAACATTCCAGTGAGTCTCCCTCTGTGACTGCAGTAGACCAGTCTCATTAGAAAGAGACATATATGTCTCAGTCTCTCTGTTTGACATGTTAAATAAAACATTGAGAATTTCTGTGAAAATGTTTGAAGAATATATTTTCTAAGGATGTAAATTTTCCTTGCTATGGGCCAACTGCTTAACTGGGACGTTGCCTAAGGTAGCTGCGTGGTGCGGGAGGGGTGATAGTTGTCAAAAGTTGACGAATCACAGAGCTCTCGCATCACGTCACCACACCCCTCCCCAACTGTGCTGCTACCTCAGGCAACATCCTCGGTTAAGCGGTTGGCCTATAGTAACTATTATGCTAAAAAAGAAGAGATGTAAAATATCTTCATACTTAAGGTAAGTCTAGTCTATTAATAAGTTTTGAATATAAACCACAATCTTATATTTTCTGTATAGGCAGGATATGTCTGTGTGACTACATGTTGTTTTTCCTACAGATATTAGTTTTTGTACTAACTAATAATGCCATAACCTCCTGTAATTTATTTGCATTGTAATGAGAAAATTGGGTGATGTTAAATAGTACTATGCATACTAATGCTAAGTTTACTAAATCGCTAGATTTGCTCTCATCATACTTAGTCACATGAAAAAGTGTCATTACTAAGAAGTGTACATAGAACACTAATACCCTAGGAGAGTAAGCTCACACATTAATAGCCTTTCCATGACAATCAAATCACAGTGTCATTGTAAGTGTCAGAATAAAACAGAAATGTGACTATCTTTTGACGTCAATTTAAATCTTTGTAAGTTCTTATACTAGTTATGTACCATAAACTACTTTGAAGAACATGATTGAACATTATGTATGGTTATTATTTAGCATGCATATTACTAGAGTCTGTCTATTGAAAGCTGAGAGTGAAAATGAGCGGCAAATTTAAAAAAAATAGGTTGTGTATGGGGATACACTAGGATCAACTAGGAAAAAACATATTTGATAGAAATTTTAATATATTTTAAGATATTCAAGAAATTTTAAGATATTCAAGTATCACTTTTTCCTGGTTGATCCGGGGATACACGACCTATTTTTTTTAAATTTGCCGCTTATTTTCACTCTCAGCTTTCAATAGACAGACTCTAACTATAGACATCAATGAGTGGACATGTTTTTTAACACTTAATATTCCCTAATTCCCTAGGAGAGTAATTAATGTTTTTTAAGTTGTGTGTATATTCTGTAAGTTCTGTAACATTCCATTATAATCTGAATTGGTTTGGTACTAAATCACAAATAATTATTTTAATACTAAATTAAATGAATGACTATACAAATAAATACAAAAACAAAAGGAAACTTTGGTGTTGATGTACTAGTAAATAGTTAGTTCTTTTATATATTGTATGTAAGCATTTTAATACTAAATAATACATGCGAAAACTGAGAAATTCAACGTTTTGTAGTATTGCTATCAAGAACCTACAGGTTGTTTTGAGTTTGTGATGATAATTAATACTGGCAACACTTATTAGGTGTGACTTTTGAAAATATTATGTATTTGAATAGCTGGTTCTGGTGGGTGAGAACCACGTTTTGGAAGCAAGGCTTGCTGTGTCATGAATTTTATATGAACCATTTTAGTGCTAAGCTTAGTTGCACATAGTGCTTTCAGACAGTAATAACATGATCATTTTTATGTTAATAGTATTAAGTGACATCCATATTTGGAGAGGCCTTTAACCAGCAATCCAGCATTTGTATGGTAGGCTGATAAAGGTGAATAAATTATGTATTTTAATAAGCGAGCGGCACGTTGCCAACTGCGGAGGCAACTGCAGTCGTCGATGCGTGTACGGCTGCCGCAGACGAGTGTCGACGCTGCACTTAGTACTCCATGATTATATACTGTATTTTATGATACTGACATAAGGATTAGCCTAAGGTTTTTATTATGGGTGGAATCCAAAGAAAAATGTCATTGGTTCAGACAGAAGCCACAGGGAATTTACCTACATTGTAGTGTGTTTCTAATATAGGATTAAGTTTGTATTAAATCGAGTGTAGAAACACTAATGTTAAGATTTGATACATTACATACATACTTAACATTAAGCGAAGCGCTGCGCAGTAACAATTTCACTTGCCGGCGAGGGTGAGGGGTGACGTCCTACTGCGCAGCCAGTAGCACACTTCACTTCAGAGCCGTTATGCTAAGGATACACAGTAGCTGGCACAAAAGTATGCAAGTAGCCTGTACGTCATCCTGGCATTCACCAATCAGCTTGCATGCCGTGTGCCATAACAACTTCTGATTGGTGAATACCTACAATACTGGCATGCCAGCTACTTGCATACTTTTGTGCAAGCTACAGGAATGTGTGTGGGGAGCCCATATAAAGTTTGACTAAGTACTACAATATAGTCTGACGTTTAGGTACTATAACCTACCTGCATTTTGAATAAAACTTGTGAATGAGTGAAACATAAAATTTTAATTTTAAAGCTGGAGCTGACTATAATAAAATGTAAATGTTTTATTGTACTTATTAATTACCTGCCACTTACATAATGAAATATGTTTTGTGTAATGTAAGCTGTAGGTACTAATTAATTATTTCACCGATATTCAATAAATACTGGATGACAAAGTACTTAAATTGGTTTTTGTTTAAATTTTCAATCGTGGGATATCTATCATAGAAATAAATATGACCACTGCTTGACAGTTTTTGTAGACAACCCGTTTTCTTCTTCCAGTCTCACCTGTCAGCCGTCATGCTATCATTTACTCGCCTTTCTCTCATAACATTCCTCATTTTCACACGATCCATCCTTTTTCGGGTTCCGTAGCTCAAAAGGAAAACGGAACCCTTTTAAGATCACTTCGTTGTGTTTATTGTTGTCCGTCTGTCAAGACCCTTTTTCTCTGGAACGCGTGGAGTTATCAAGCTGAAATTAATACCAAATACTCAGGGCTGCAATTCCTTGAAGCAGTGAAAAAAACAAACTTCTAAGTCAACGCAATAAAAAGATACGGGCGTTTATGGTCCGTTTATATGCCGCATATTTTGACACTCGCAAGGGAATCAAAGTGGTACAAACAAAGACATTAAATAACCTATCTTAAATCTCTTTGGGTACAAACGAGGGTCGACCACCGACCGACGAGCGTCTACCTACCTACCTAATTCTGGAGCACATACAGCATTATATTGTAGTCTTTGTTCTGGAGTTTTATCCAATTTTTTATGGAAAAACTGTCACTAATTCAAAATTTATTCTCAGGATTCTCTTTTACGGTAAATAGTGGCCACTATTTTCCGTTATAAGGATTATAACAAAATTAGACAATGTAAAACTACCGTTTATACATAATAGGTAATAATAGCGTATAATCCTTGTGGAGCACAACTTAAACGTGCTTATTTTCTGCATTTTCATTCTAAAATAAAATAACCAAACAAACGATGAGAGCGCCACTGCGCGGCCGGCGGCGGCGGCGTCGCCAGTAAGTTTGGTAAAATGCGAATCTACTACAAAAAAAAATAAAGTGAGTGCTGAAGGTATGCATTAACGGATTTTCATATATTTTTTATCTTTATTATAGGCCAAACAGTAGAACTATTGTTCTAAAATGACTAACAACAGTTTTTACAAAAAAAAATTATGGCCGAGTTAGTTTTTAGGGTTGGCAACACTTTTTACAGTCCGTCTCACGAAGGAACTCTAGCAAACGCGGCGCCACTGTCATGCGACTTAATTATAATAAATCTTTATTTATTGAATAATTATTTATCTCAACATCATACTACAGGCACTGATTATACTTAATAAAATTCACAATCTTTATTAAGGAAGGTGTCTGCGATAGAAGGATTTTATTTTAATTTTACTTTCATCAGACGGACTCTATGACAGTTACAACAATATTGGATTGGCAACACTATTAATTTTCACTAGTGTTTAAAAAATATTGCGGTTTCTTCGTTTTCTTGTGGAAATAAGCGAATAACGGCGATTATAAACCAAAGCAAGTGTTAATTATGTGTCGTTTATCATGAGTTGTCAGTGCTATAATGTGGACATAATGTTATTTTCGTATTACAAACGAGATTTTCAAAACTACTTTGCACTCTTGACATTATTGTGCTTAAAAGATAGACAGAGTAGAAATATGGTATGTATTAAACACTTCGACGTTGTTTTGTAGATGTTTATGACCTAAATGAATTGTTTCAACTTCATTCATCCAAATTCAAGTTTCAATATCAAATAATTATTAACAATGTTTACTTTACCAAAAGATGTCCTTATTGGCGAATAGCTGAACAATCAAGAGCGCACTTTAAAGTAAATCGTTTCTCTTACTCGTCGCTAGATGGCAATGGCAACAAATTTTTATTCTATCACCAATGTTTACTTTACCAAAAGATATCCTTACTGCCATCTATTGGCGAATAGCTGAACTATCAAGAGCGCATTACTCACCGTGACTATCGTTTTCAAATTATTTAAAATGCCTCAGACCTCCATTAATTGGTTATGTATTGTTGCAGTAGTTTTACATTGATATCAAATTACAGTCATGTAATTTTATAATCATTTACACTTTTCCTACTACGTTACGAATCTGGTTGATAATTTCGCCACTGCCATCATCTGTCAGGATGGCCGAGCGGTCTAAGGCGCCAGACTCAAGGTTACCTTGCTCACTGATCGTGAGTTCCGAGTTGTTCTGGTCCTCTCTGAGGGCGTGGGTTCGAATCCCACTTCTGACAAAACCTTTTGCGGTTTTTGTTTCATCATGCTTTTTCTGTACGCCTCGTATTTTTTATTGTTTGTCATAAATTAAACGCTTACATTTTTATGTAAGCGTTTAAATATTGTTATTTAACACAAAAACTAAATAGAAGTAGGTACTAGCTATACAAATAAATACAAAAACACACCATATATTTTTATTACATTATGCTCATAGATAATTATTATCATACTTTTATTTTTTTACACTAGCAAATTCAAAGTCCAGGAATTTTCAATCGCCAGAAAAAACAAAAAATACCGACGCGGCAACGTACAGAGCAAAAAGGTACTTTCCCGTACCGGGAATCGAACCCGAGCCTCCTGGGTGAAAGCCAGGTATCCTAGCCACTAGACCATACGGGAGATGGAAGCTCTGCTGAAATACCGGTTTACATATTTTTAATTCGTAATAATCGTTATAAACAGCAGTTGCATTGGTACGTAGAAATTATCTAATTGCCAACTGCGGTATGGTTTAATTTAAAATAGTAGCGCCTCGAATATTTTTGTAATCTGGAAATCATGTTCCTGGTTCGCTGGGAGATAGCAGAGGCGTAAGTTTGACTTCTAAATATATACTTGCAGAAGTCAAAGTTGACATTAAAACTAAACTATAAATTAGGTATTTATCATCATCTGCCTAGCCTTTTCCCAACTATATTGGGGTCGGCTTCCAGTCTAACCGGATGCAGCAAATTAGGTATTTACATAGGTATGTATATGCTTTTGATTTGAAAATTAAATAATGCTTTTATTATCAAATTCCCTAATCAAAGAAAATAAAATATGAAGAAAATTATTTGCTAATTGATGTAATACTTACCTACTTACTTAATTATTCGCGATTCTTCAGAAAATCTCATTGCTTCTTTAATCAGTACCACTGTTCATTTATTTAGATTTGCAGTCGCTCCATATAAAGATACTGGTATTCAGCTGCATCCGGGTAGACTGGAAGCCAACCCCAACATAGTTGGGGAAAAGGCTAGGCAGATGATGATTGTTTATTTATTCTGTAGATAATACACACAAATACTGTGTATATTATCTACAGTCAGGTAGTATTTTACAAAAGTAATAAAAACGGTCAATTCAGTGTCTAAAATTATAATGCCATTTTTTCAGCAATACTCAGTTGTTCAGTTTCATAAATCATATTTGACAAAAAAAAATTAAGAAATGTGTTCAATTAACACTTAAATAAACGTAAGGAACCCGTACACAAAACACATACCTAATTGGTTGTTTGTGGTCACCCCTTTTTTTTTCAGTTAGTAAAATTTCCAAAGAATCATGCATGCTCATGCTTCTGCTGACTCTATGCTGTTTGTCATTATGGGGCATTCAAGTATTACGTAAGCACTACAGGGAGGCTGGGGGTCTTTGCTTTGCTTATTTTTGATGACATGGGGGATAGGGGGGGGGGCCTGGATGATGATTACCTACATCAGCAGTATTTATTTTTTGAATTTTTCGGATTTTCTCAGAAGTTTGAAAACGAAACGCTTAAATATATAACTGCTGCTTATGAATCAATAAAGAAACCAGAACACATTGAAAAATTCATGTAAGTACCAATGTTTACGTAAGCATGGGAGGGGGGGGGGGAGAGGTTAAGCGCTTTGCTTACTTTTGCTGACGAGGGGGAAGGGGGGTTAATAATTGCAAAAAATCTGCTTACGTTATACTTGAATGGCCCCTTAACATTGCTTAATTTGCTTTTTTTATTACCCTATAGCCTATACTATCCCACAACCGGGCAAAGGACTCCCCCAAGTCCTTCCAGCAACTCTTCCCGCGCCATCTCAGCCAACCCTCGTTCTCGTCCAGGTCGTCTCGCCACCTCTTCCTGAGCCGGCCTCGGTGGCGCCGTCCATCTTCAGGCCCCCATTGTGTGGAGACTTTGCCCAGCGGTCGTCCTGCATGTGGCTGATGTGACTCGCCCAATCCCATTTGAGGCTAGAGGGGTTGTTCTACTGCGGTCCAAAATAAAAAAGTAGAGTCAGCATAAAAGGCAAACCTTAAGTGGTTTGTTATACACAAATATATATATGGGTAGTGATGAAATGAAATGAAATGAAATGAAATGATTTTATTTTTTGTAAGTAGGTTTGTACAAACACTTTTACACGTCAGTGTTTTTTTTCACCGTGGATTCATGTCGTGTGTCCAAAATGCTCGAGGCCATTTCGCACTTTATGGTCCTAGTGTCGCATGATGTTGCATCCTCTACTCAATATTATGAACATTAAAATTATGACAACAATGGGTTTTTGAGAGCTGTAGAACAACCCCATTTGAGCCTGGCAGCTTTTCGCTTTAATAATTAAGCACCACGCCTGACGCCACCAAATATTTTTTCTAATTTTATTGCTAAATATGCTTCATTTGCTTAATCATTGACTTACTGCTTAGGTACAAATCTTGCTTGTTTGATGCTCAGCTTTTCTTGTTTTATTTTTCTTCAGCCAATTTTATTTTTATTAAGTGCTATTACTTATCAGGCGCTACCTCGAAAATCTTAAATCCTCGAAAACCTACTAAGCGAGCGAAATTGGTGCAATTACTTTTGAAACGCAAAAAAGAAGAGTGATGGCTATAATGTGCGTGCGCTCGGAAATAAAACGACGTATGTGCCTAAACGAATTTACTCCTTTTTTAACTAAATAAATGAATTAAATAAACTACTTTGAGTAAACTTTGATATGATAATTCTCTATCTATGTTTTATAGTAAATTCCATTGAATAACTCGAAAAAAGTAAAAAATAGATATATAATTTTGCAATTTTTTTAGAAAAACCAGATTTTTTTTAATCTAGAGATAATGGGTAATTACATTGTAGCGTTTAGTAACTCTACTCCTGTACATTTACTCGTATAATGGTATTTCTAATCTGGTCCACTATTTCACACCTCCCACCACGGCCTCCGTGGCGCAATTGGCTAGCGCGTTCGGCTGTTAACCGAAAGGTTGGTGGTTCGAGCCCACCCGGGGGCGGCGATTTTTTGCGCTTTTTGTACATTGTATTTTTTTAAATTACCTATTACTTTTAATAATAGTGTTATACTGAAAACAGATAACAAAAGCCAATCTAAAAAATACGTGCACATTTCGTCGACGGAAATGCGTCATCCATACTTCCCTGGGTTATCGTGATGCCGTGACGTGAACGTGGACGTCCACTATACCTAAATATCGTCACGTTAGAAATGATAAAAGCGCACACGTTTCAATTGTGTATCGAAAAATTCAGTCATGAAGTTCTCTCCACTATTTTAATTAGTAACCAATCTTACTTATATGATGCATACTTATATCGATACGTGTTATCGTTAGACAACGTTATTTTTAGTTTAAGCGAAACCTGAATATAGTTAGTTCACATGGGGTAAAAATGATTCCAATAATTTTTACCCCATGTTATATTTTGTCCCAAAAATATTTAAAAAAGGTTAAAAGTTGGTCACCGAGCGACACTAAGTGAGCATGTTTTTGTACGGACAAACAAGTAACTTAACAAGCTTATAACTTTGTGATTTTTCATGATACAGCTGTTTTGAAATTTTGATAGATTCTTTACATAAAAATACTAGACACGTGTTCCGGGTTTCGCATATACTAAAAATAATGTTGTAAGTATTTGAATGATGAATAATAATAAACGATCGTGTTATCGATATATTGTCGGATTGATACTGTAATCAATTCACATGTTTTTACTGAAATTGTGTTGAATAAGGATGACAGTTCAACAATATTACATTTTTATCTCCTAAATTGATTATTATTCTAATCAGTTTTTTTTATATACTGTAATAAATAACTTATCAAATTAAAAACCAGTAATAGCTTTATTATTGATATTGATGATAGATTGAGTCCTATTTAAATATTCATGAGTTTTCCTTTACGATAAAGAGTAATTTTAAATTTTGTGTCATCATTTTAATTTTTAGTGTTCCGGACCTACCTCATAAGGAAAAAAACGGAAGCCTTATAGAAAATCACTTCGTTGTCCATCCGTCTCGTCTGTCTGTTAATCAAGACCCTTTTTCTCAGGAACGCGTGGAGGTTTCAATTTGAAATTAATATCAAATAAGTATTTAGGTCTACGGTCCCTTAGAGCTCTGAAAATGAAGCTTCTAAGTCAACGCAATGAAAATATACAAGAAGCAAGGTCTCACAGCATAAGTAGTAAAAGGAAAAAGTCCGAAAATCGTTAAGTCGTTCCTTCGATTTTGGTTCGAATTCGAACCGACAACTCAAAAGTCGACTTATGTCATTATGTCATATGTGCTTGACTGCTAGTGGCTCGGGTGGATATAAACGTCTCGGGGTAAAATGGCTTCTTTTATGCACTAGTTGTGTACAATCTACTAATATGGCACTCTAATAAATTTAATTGTTATAAATGACTGATGCAATTTATTTTGCTGATTAAGTGAGCGTAGCCCCAATGTTTAATCTTATCCTTCGAATTGTAATTATTATGAAAATCTTCATATTTAAAACTTCTCATAATATACATTGAGGGACATACGCGCAGCCTATTACCATGGATTCAGTAGGTACGTGATTCTGAACCCTCACGTTTTTCGTTAGGGGGTCATCTCTTCCGGGAATAATCCCTTCCAAAAACATTTAAAGCCAAAGAAGAAGTCCATACGCCAAAGAAGAAGTTTGCGCGCTTTGACCTCGCTTGTCTCCCTTCTCAACTCTCCCACTCCTCCTTCTTATCTCGTGTCTCACTTCCAATGTCTATGTTCTTCTCACGCTAAGAATCTGCGTTCTTCTAACAATCTTCTCCTACTCTGTCCTTCTCATACTTCTGACTTTGTTCATTCTTCCTTTCATATTCAGTCCGTTCTTCTTTGGAATGCACTTCCTCTTGATATCAGGACGGCCGGCGGCCGCCAGTCGGTATGCATTTAAGCGGAAATTGCAGTTATTTTCAAAATAAATAGCGTAGTCATTCGTGGATCTTTGACAGTCGTTACGGGTAGTCAGAAGCCCGAAAGTCTGACAACCAATCTTACCAAGGGGTATCGTATTACCCAGTAACTGGGTTGTGGAGGTCAGATAGGCAGTCGCTCCATGTAAAATACTGGTATTCAGCTGCATCCGGTTAGACTGGAAGCTGACCCCAACATGGTTGGGAAAAGGCTAGGCAGATGATGATTTGTAATTTTGATCATCATGACGTCTATTGTAAGCGCTAATTAATACAAACCAAACGTTGATGTAGGTGGTTTGGGTGACCTAAAATCCACAATCCTACAGTTTTTGTTTCGAATACATTAACTTACTATTAGTTCCATAATTTGAGCTAAGTTGTCAGTGGGGATATAGCTCAGTGGTAGAGCATTCGACTGCAGATCGAGAGGTCCCCGGTTCAAACCCGGGTGTCCCCTGATAATCGTTTTTTTTTTTGTTTTCTATTTTTTTCTTTTTTCTAATTTCAGTGACTCATTAGAGCTAACTATACTAATAAAAAAACTGATTTTGTGCTTTTAAATTTTGAACTCGCTAATCTCTGGAACTACCAGTCGGATTTGAAAAATTATTTTTGGATTTGATAGCCCAATTGTTGTAACATCACGCTGTGACCTTTAGGAGCTGAGCAAAAAGAAAAAAGTCAAGAAGAACGCTAAGCGAAAATGAAGTGACAGCAGCTCCATCCAGCAGGTGATGCAATGCTACGGGGAGGTTCGGGGGAACAAGAAATTTGACGCGGGCGAAGTCGCGAGCGGCAATTAGTAGCCTGATAAAACATAGATCAATGTAATCGCATTTAGTTTTTTTTTTAATAGAACGAGAAATTCTGTACATTGTATCAAAAGTTCATGATGGCATTTTTTGCGAAGGTTTTGTTTAATTCAGTTACCTACTTACCTAGTCACAAATTCACAGTACAACTACATTGCAAAATGAGTACTGCCCTAACCAAGGTTGTTTTTTATTTTTTTATCCGATGCTGTTTTTAAAACACAAATGTTTATATGTATTTAACAATGCAAGAATTCGTAATTTAAAAACCTATTTGGAGTCAAATAAGTATACTTACCAAATTTTTTGTTGAGATCTCCAATAGAACTTGAATTATTTTGAAAAATTCATGACCCTAAAATTAGTCATTCATTTTACAAGAGGAGAGATCCTTGATTGTTCAACCGGTTCAACACCCAGTAAAAAAGGCTTAAGAAAATCATTATAATTTTCGACGTGTCATCCTGTAGCAGTCGTGGCCGAGTGGTTAAGGCGTCTGACTCGAAATCAGATTCCCTCTGGGAGCGTAGGTTCGAATCCTACCGGCTGCGGATCTTTTTGGATTTTTTTTTCTACAAATGCTAGCAGCTAGAACCAATAGATGTTGTTATTGTGCCTTCATTTCCTTTCTTGGGCTGATAAGATAAGATATTATACTAAGAGTCTTCTTAATTGTTAAAATCAAGGTCGCGAATCATAATTATACATATTTTGATCAACATAGAACCTAATGCTGACTTGTAAATTAATATAAATGCGTATAGTATAAAGGCTGACTGGTTAAAAATGCCTATGGCATTAAGTCCGCCTCTGTACATTTATGTGCTTGAAGTATTAAATAAATAAAAAAATATCGTGGGATTTTCTGGCTCTTTCGGAAAAAGTAGGAACTACTTACACAGTAGAAGAAGACTATGGAACGATAAATTTAGTTACACTTTTTCCGGGCCTAATGTTTCAAGATTTTGACACAGAAGATTTTATTACGAATATAGCAATAATTATGATACAGAAAATACCTAGAGCGAGTAATAAGAATGATAATATTTTTCCTCATAAAATGTTACGATAGATGACACTCATTTGATACAACAGTGTTGTCTAGCTGCCGCATGGGCGCCACCAGTCTCAAACTGGTTCCTGAGTTGTCCGCTAGATGGCCCTTCATTCGAGGTCTATTTCTGAATCGCGGAAGATTCACCGTGACTAAACGAACTCCTTGGTTCATACTTGCCAAATCGTACCTGGCGAAGGCACTGACCTCTATAATACAAGTTATAGAGGTCAGTGGGCGAAGGGGATACCTACCGTTATCATGAAGGCGGTTCCCAACTTCCCACGTTCTGGGCGAGGTCTTCCCATTGTACTGCAGTAAAGTGAACCTTTGCGATTATGGCCATCCATAAGTGAATAACTCGGACTCGGACGCGTAATTTTTGGTAGTGGGGACTGTAAAAACCGCCCCCCATCAGATATTGTAATGAGTACCTAAATTATTTTCATGGTAAAGTCCATGCATGCTTCACAGATCAGTTACGCAACTGTGATGTGCAAGGTAACATCATGCCTTCCAGCATCTTGTCAACTGCTCTCTTTACATTAAAACTCTTGTCTCACTGTAGACCCTGTTGGGCACAGCCAAAGACTATGGTTATATTCTCTATGGGCACAGCAAAATAGTAGGAGAGAGGAAGCTTTTAAAGACTTAGCTTATCAGTCTTCTGAAGTAAATCTAATTTGAATTTATTAAACAGGGTGGCTGGGACATCTAAGCGCAAACTAAAACAATCAATTCGGCATATAATAATAATTCTAACCACAAAAAAAATTGCTGTTCCGTACATTTTGACCGCGTAGGTATTCCACTTTACTATGAAACAGGTGGTTTTTAGGGTTCCGTAGCCAAATGGCAAAGACGGAACCCTTATGGATTCGTAGATATATTTTGTGAACCGCATTAAGATTTTCACAAAAAAATAGAAAAAAACAATAAATTATGGGGGTTCCCCATACTTAGAACTGAAACTCAAAAATACGTGTGGGGTATCTATGGATAGGTCTTCAAAAATGATATTCCGAAAATTGGTTTGAACGAGATCTAGTAAGTAGCTCGCCGGTGAAAATTTAAAAACATAATTATGATGGTACGGAACCCTCGGTGCGCGAGTCCGGTTCGCTCTTGCCCGGTTTTTTTTGTAAGTATTTCGGCTTGCCCTAATTTTAACCCCTAGTTGTCAGACTTTCGAAAGTCTGAAAACTATTTTTACATGGATCTTCGTCAAAGATCCACGAATGACAGCCGGGACCAACGGCTTAACGTGCTTTCCGAGGCACGGAAAATTATCTGTATGTAAAGATGGTCACCCATCACAAACCAACCGCGGCCAGCGTAGCTTAACCTGCACCCAAATTGCGTAACACTATCAATCACATTTTGAGGTTTATTGCTAATCCATTGCTTCCTAAGTCCGGAAAATGTGTCCACTCAACAACGTAAATAACGCAATGAATGTTGTTGAACTGTCAAAATGAAAGCTATTCCTACTGTTAGTGTGTTACGCAATTACCCTGCTGATCGATCGACCTGTGCCGCTGTTATTATTTAGCCACGGGCCCCAGTTAGTTATACAGGGTGTTTCGTAGAAGGACCGACACAATTTTCTTAGGGATAGGAATTATACAGGGTTATTGGTAAAACATTAACAACCTCTTAAGAGGTCATTGTACTCATCATTATGAACAACTTTTACTATGGGACCTTTTACTATGCTGATTTTTTTTCGCGATTTCATGTTTGGTCCCATAGTAAAAGTCGCAAAAAAAAAAACAGCTGGTCCCTACATTTTGACGAGTACACGAACATAAATGTAGGGAACAGCTGATTTTCTTTTCGCGATTTCAGGTTTGGACCCATAGTAAAAGTTGTTTATAATGATGAGTAGCAATGACCTCTTAAGAGGTTGTTGATGTTTTACCAATAACCCTGTATATGATCCCCCGTCCCCCGTAGGTCACCCGTCTTAACGTAAGTGTCACAGTAGGTAGTAATTGAGATAATAATATGTTTCTTTCCTAATCACCCGAAATATCGTCGCAACTTTTTTATGTGGTTGTAAATTGTAATAGAGCGCAATATTGTTCAGTGTTATTTGCAATGTACAGACGCCAGCAGGTCAACCTACCCGAAACTGTCAGATTTTCCCAATCAACCTTGAACCTTATGCATTAAAGTCGAAAATCTATTAAAGAAATCTGACAGATTGTAGTAACTTGATGTGCTGGCGTCTGTACATTTATGTACAATTGGTTCTAAAAAATAATTTGAATGTTTCCAAAGTCGTAAACTGTGTTGAGGAATGAAAACTTTCAATTTAAAAATACACAATAGAAATGAAAAATAAAATAATTTTGTGCTAGCAAATGACATCCCCAAACCCTCAAAAAATTGTGTTGGACCTTCTAACAAACACCCTGTTTATACATACAATAAAATAAGAAATAAATATTTAAAAAATGGTTGCCTGTAAAGTCGGTTTTACGGGCGAAGATTTTACGTGACAACGTCTTTTTCTCGGTAGAATAGTTGAGTGGGAGAGAGACGCAAGGCATTCGGCGGGCCTCTCTCTCGTTCGGTGACTCATCGTAACGTTACCGAGCGTTACACTTTTTCATAAGTGACTCCCAGCCGCAACCTAATTTAAGACGTTGTCACGTCAAAATTAATAAAAATAACAAAATCTAAAACTATTCGCATTTTAGATACTAAGGTTTTTTTAAGAACTAGCATTTTAGATACTAAGGTTTTTTTATGAACTAGTTTGTAACGTTTGTAACGTTTTTCCATTTTCTAGTTTGTGAAGGAATTCTTCAACACGTCTTTGTAATTATAGCGTTTAGTGAAGTATCTACCTACAAGGTCGATATCGTTAATTAAACGCAACATCGTTTAGATGCTTCAGTAAATTATAATAAAACGCAACATTTTGGTCGGTGTGCCAACTGAACACCGTTGTGTTTGATCTTAGTAGCCAAAATAAAATAAACTGGCAAATAAAATAAATAAATAAAATTGATAATTAAACGGGTAAGTAGTTATAAAGTCATACTTTTTTCCCCTAACGTCTTCTTTGTGCTAAGTGACCGTGTTACGCAGGTTACGCTACTAAACGAGAGTGGTTCCGTCATAGCCGCCATTCGGTTCGGCCGTCAAAAATCTGTCAGTTTCACCTGTATTTGACAGTAAGGTGTCGAAAACGCTCTGTAGGTATTTGGACAGCCGTTAGTGTGCGACCGTTGTCCGATTTCTTAGGAAAAAGCTTTATATTATTTTTAAATTATCAATTACATTTACCTACCCCTGAATACCAAAAGTTTCGGTTCATGTGCTGCTTTTGATACTGTTATTCAAAGTCAAAAGTCCAATCATTTATTTCAAATAGGCACTTAAAAGGCACTTTTGAACGTTAAATAAAATTTACAAAATATAGAATTGATTCTAGTCGCCCCTTCTAAAAGGTAGTTTCGTATGGAGAAGAATCGGCATGAAACTCCACCGTTACTCTTTTAAAATGTTACAAGGTTTTGCATTCATTCAGATGCACCCGGTTAGACTGGAGACCAACCCCAATATTGTAGTTGTAAAAAGGCTAGGCGATCGCGATAACCTCAAAAAAAATTGTGGGCCTCTAATTTGTTTCGTACCTACTTTTAATTTCGTTTTGTTGGTTAATTTTGTGTATTATATTATGTAAAAATACTATTTCATACTTTTGAGTTATTTTCTCATTTGAAATCGGTTTAATTTTTGAAGTGAAATTTGTTTAGGCGCGTTGGGCATTTTTTGAGATGGGAAAAATCTATTGAACTCGCACCACTGTTACCGTAACCGACACCGCTTCGGATGTGTTCGGCTGTCCTCAGGATGTAATAATAGTAGTTTACTTTGCCGGAACAGGTCTAGGGTGAGGAGTCAGACCAAGAGAGATACAGAAACCCGCAGGGCAGCATGTGGCGAGCTGTTGGGCAGTAGCGACCCCACCCCACGGTCCCTATCTCCCGGGAGAAGTCTTGTTCCTCACCTCTGGCTTGCTTTTATTGGCCGGCTGGAGTGAATATAAATGACGGGGAACAGAGGTCCCACCTCATTCTTGCCTTTATCGCAAGAGCAAACGTGCTCGGAGGAAGGAAGTATTCCAGTAAGATGCTGGTAGGGATCTTGGCCGTACTTCTGGGATTGTCCTGATAGCCGTGAAATACCTCTCCACTCCTCATAAGTACCTCAGGACATGTTGCCCCTTGTCGCTACGTCACTATGTGCTAGCGACCGTTTCCGGGGGTCCATTATTGAGTGTGCAAGTCACCCCCTGCCATTTTATCCGTGTATATATAAAACATTGATCAGGCCATGGGGGTTATAGTTCTTCCATAGTTCTTGGTAACCAGTCCACTTTAGCCACCCAAACCCATAGTCCAACTTTTTGTTTTTCCATATCCTGCAATACTCCTACACCAACCGGTGGTTATCCTTGGGTGCAATTGCATAGTGCATACAGGGATAATCGTCAGTTGGTGCCGCATTTTATTAAAATTCCTTAAGGGGCCTCTGCCAGTTGGCTTCGGCCCCTCGTACGCCTTCCATTTGTCCGGGACCCCAGGGTCCCGAGAAATATAAAAAGAAACAAATAATAATAATAATCTTTATTATGATACACAAAAAATTCATGATACACAAGGGCGGATGTACAAAGTAACATGGTATATCAACATAAATATAGACAGATTATGTAACCCTGTCTCCTAAACTAGGTAGTACTCGGTTTTAATGTATACCGTATCCGATATCTCAGTGAGTGTTGGCTTTTATGACACGATCCAAACAGGGATTGATAAGTATGTGCCGTTTACCCGAAGGTCAGGCGCACATAAATATCCTGTTTGGTATAGTAGCTCATTAATTAAAATAATAAAAGAAAAGAGCAAGGCACACTCGCGTTGGAAACGTTTCGGCAACTTGCTCGACTATGACGAATTCGCACTATTACGGGATAGACAGCGGCATGTTCAGGAGACTTGTTATAATAAACACATGCAGGAAACGGAACGCAGTCTGAAAAACAATCCAAAAAAATTTTGGACCTATATAAAAACTATGCGTGGAGGTTCGAATTATCCTAAAATGATGTCTCACAACAACGTAAGATATTCGGAGGGACAGGAAATATGCGAGGCTTTCAATGACTTTTTCCACGATGTTTTTGGTGAACCTTCTGACTACAGCCTCGTCAGATCATCGGACGAGGACGAAAAGGATCATTGCTCTGACATCATATCCAATTTACAATTTACGTCGTTAACCGTGGAGAAGTCATTGAATGCGTTAAGCGTGGAAAAGGGTCCTGGTTGCGACGGAATGCCTCCAGTATTTTGGAAGAATTGCGCAAAGTCTTTGGCACCTCCAATTTGTTTCATTTTTAATCTCTCTTTAAAAGAAGGCACTTTTCCAAATGAATGGAAGAAAGCATATATTGTTCCAATACATAAAAAGGGTTCGCGAATAATAATAGGAAATTACAGGGGAATTTCGATACTAAATACAATAGGCAAAGTATTTGAAAAATTAGTTTACAATGCTATCTATCCATATATACTCAGAGGCATTTCTCACAAACAGCACGGTTTCTTAAAAAAACGATCGACTGTATCGAATTTGGCTACCTTTTCAAATTTTGTCCTCGATAATACAGATGGCGGTGGGCAGGTTGACGTGATCTACACGGATTTCGAAAAAGCTTTTGATCGTGTTGATCACGTCATTCTGCTCAACAAGCTATACAGACTGGGTATACGCGGCGATCTTTTACGATGGGTGCAATCATATTTATTTAAAAGATCACAAGCTGTAGTAATAGGAGGATACCGTTCTAATTTTATTGAAATCCCTAGCGGTGTTCCCCAGGGTTCCCATTTGGGGCCTCTCTTTTACAACGCTTATTTATTTGACATCACTGACTGTTTTAAATACTCTGAACACTTAATGTACGCTGATGACAAAAAAATATTTTATAAAATAAGATCACTGGATGATTGTAGGGCTCTTCAAGAGGACCTTAATAACTTAAATAAATATTACATAAAAAACAAAATCACAGTAAACGTCACAAAGTGTCAATGTATTAGTTATACACGTAAAAAAAATCCTGTTGTTTACTCTTATAACTTTAATGGAATTGTCATTGATAGAGTCAAGATGGTCCGAGATTTAGGAGTAATGTTTGACAGTAAATTAACATTCTCAGATCATATTGACGTTGTTAGTACAAAAGCTTATAAGAACTTAGGCTTTGTTATTAGATCGTGTCAAGTATTTAAAAGCATCGAGGCTCTTAAATCGGTGTATTTTGCATATGTCCGCAGCGTCTTAGAATTTGCGTGCCCAATTTGGTCCCCCCAATATATTATTTATAAGAACCAACTAGAACGGGTTCAAAGAAAATTTGTTAACCACCTTAATTATCGCCTCCGTAAACCTCCGATGACCTATGAAAATAGTTGTCGAACACATGGTCTACTAACACTCGATGAAAGACGCAAAATTATGGATATGTGTTTGCTTTATGACATACTCAATGGACGCCTCGATTGCCCTGAGTTGGTCGCACAGGTAACTTTCAACACTCCCCTTCGGCGCACTCGTCACACGACGATGCTACACGTGCCGCGTCACTCGACTAATTACGCCAAAAATTGTGTATTGACCCGTATTGCTCGAATTTATAACACAGATTTCTCACAGGTAGATATATTTAATTGTAGTAAACCTACATTCAAAAAACAAATCATAAAAACGATAAACAAAGACAATTTATAAACGGCTAATCTCTTTTTAATTATTTAGACTTTTTTTTTTTCTTAATAAGTAATTTAAACATTTTTTTCTCTAAAATAAACTTAACTATAAGTTATATACCTAAAACTAAACCTTTTGTGTTTAAATATCTCTTAGTGTGTAGTCCGTTCGCATGTTTTATACATATCCTAGTTATGCAGGGAAACCTATTATTAGCCATACAATACTGTAATACACATACTCTGTAACTTATTATTTGTATCGCTGTTGGTTGCCTAAATAAATAAAATAAAATAAAATAAATAAATAAAAGTAATGATTTTTATATTTAAAAAAAATTAACAAAACTAAATTTAAGTACTTGATACTTAAAAAAATAAACAGGAAAGCATATAAAAAAAAAAGGACAAAAAGAGAGTTGTGGCCCATGAGGGGATCGAACCCGCGACCTTCGCGTTATTAGCACGACGCTCTAACCAACTGAGCTAATGGGCCGACGTGTAAGTCGTCGAAATAGACCAGTACGTTCTTTCTACTTACTATTTATTACTGTTGATTATTCTTGTATCAGTAGATGTATTTCTGATTAGTAGAAAGGGCCGATTTTTCAATCTATAGATAATTTTTATTCGAGAAATAAAATTGACGTCCGACAGTTTTTGTTTAGAACTGTCAAAAATTCAAAATTATTCCTCCGTTCGTTAGAGAAAATTATTCCTGGCCATCCGAGGCACAATTTTGAAACTTTGTCAATTCTTCCATACAAAAACTGTCAGACGTTAATTTTATCCCTCGAATAAAAATTATCGGTTGATTGAAAAATCATGGAGAGCAGTGGTGGCCCAGTGGTCACGTACACGACTTACGAGTTGTAGGTCGTAGGTTCGAACCCAGACAGGCGCCTTACTTTGTGTAAATTATTTCATCACCACTGCTCTCAAAACGGTGAAGGAAAACATCGTGAGGAAACTGGCATGTCCTAAAACCAAAAATTCGAAGACATGTGACATCCACCAACCCGCACTGGGCCCGCGTGGTGGATTACGGCCCACTCCCTCTCACAGAGAGGAGGCCTGTGTCCCAGCAGTGGGAACATTATAGGCTGATTATGGATTGAAAAATCAGCCCTTACTGTGAAGTATTTTTAGATTTTGTTTACCTTCATTTACAGCATCTGTGACGTAGTCTTTAGATGTATAAGCTCTAATACACAACATAACAACAACAACATAACATAATATCACCCCTGTAATCCCCCAAGGGTTAGACAGAGGTGTCTCTATAGTACACCCATATTTCGCCAGTTTTGTTTAAGTCCCATGTAATAGAGGCGAACCCATTACAATAGGCACTTCGCAAGTATACTGTAAAATGTTTTAATTTTTACATGGTAAAATTAAATTAACTAGCGAGACTCCGCAGAAGTTTATTTATTTACTTACCTACATGTATACTATAGGCAGGTACATCTAAACATGATAAGACAAAAAAGAAATTGATTTGATGCTTTTTTTGTAGGGTCATCGACCGCATTTGTTGTACCTATTCAGCTGAAATATCAGTTTAAAAAATCTGTTTTTTTTTTTGTGTAAACTTCACAGACATGATTGGCATCGATATCCATTCTAAACACGATAAAACAAATTTTCTCAACTCATACTTCAATTAACAAAACTACCAGGCGGTCGTTGATCCCTAAAAAAACGTCACGGTTAGGGCTGATTTTTTAAACATCTGTAGTGCTATTCTGTAAAAATCTCACCGTGATAACTTGGGTGAAGTGAGCTTAAAGTGAGCTGTCATTAATGTCAATCCCTAGCTTCAGGTGGAATGACAGCTCACTTCACCTAACTTCTCACGATGAGATTCTAACAGAATCGACCGGCTGATAACTTTATTCGAGGAATAATTTTGACAGTTATTTCATACAAAAACTGTCAAATGTAAATTTTATTCTACGAATAAAAATTATCTGTCGATGGAAAAATCAGCCCTTAATCTTGTTTATTTATAGTGTTTAGATATACGATACTATCGATAGTCCATAACTCCATACCCATGACGTCTATAGAGTTTCGCTACCTAATTTAATTTGACCATTTGAAATATAAGAGCAGTGGTGGCCAAGTGGTAACGGCCGCGACTTACGAGTTGTAGGTCGTAGGTTCGAACCCAGACAGGCGCTTTACTTTGTGTAAATTATATCATCACCACTGCTCTCAAAACGGTGAAGGAAAACATCGTGAGGAAACCCGCATGTCCTAGAACCAAAAATTCGAAGCCATGTGACATCTACCAACCCGCACTCGGCCCGCGTGGTGGATTACGGACCACTCCCTCTCACAGAGAGGAGGCCCGTGTCCCAACAGTGGGAACATTATAGGCTGATTATGTATGTATTTAAAATGTTATGAAAATAAATTCTTCTGCTGTTCTAGTTGAAAAATGCTGTGGCAGCCGCTAAACCTGACAGACGTCTGTCCTGTCAACACCCAACTGTCAGCTTGCTCCGACTTCGCGTTCATCTATTTGAACCTGGTAGTTCGACTGTACGGAGGCTCCCAAGACTACAGAGTGCAGCAGTGCCGCAGAGAAGAAGAGAGAATAGTGGAGAATGTAGAGAGGAAGAGGGAAGAGTATGACTTTATAGTCGTGGGGGCCGGCGCGGCCGGCTGTGTCGTTGCGAACAGACTATCTGCTGTTAGCAAGTGGAAGGTATGTTGGATGGACATTATAGACACTTCATCATCATCATCATTTCAGCCGAAAGACGTCCACTGCTGGACATAGGCCTCCCCCAAGCACCTCCACTTCGACCGGTTCTGTGCTTCTCGCAGCCAACGGGTTCCTGCGGCTTTCACAAGGTCGTCGGACCACCTTGTGGGAGGTCTTCCGGTACGCGGTCGCCTCTCCAGAACCTTTCGGCCCCATCGGCCATCTGTTCTGCGAGCAATGTGCCCTGCCCACTGCCACTTAAGTTTGGCAATTCATAGTATAAGTTGTTCATAATGATGAGTACAATGACCTCTTAAGAGGTTGTTAATGTTTTACCAATAACCCTGTATAATTCTCTTGAAATCCAAGACGCCTTGTCATTGTCAAGTTGAAGGCTTCAGCAAACACCAATTAATTATTCGACTGTGGTAATATATTATTAATTAAATCCATGTAATAAATACTCGTACATAGTAGATACGCATTGCAATAGATTCAGAGTTCTTTTGCGTTTAAATAACAATCAAGTAATCAAATCATCGATGATTATCTTCAAATAATTGACTGTTTCCTCTCTAAAGTATCTATCTAACGAGTCTTCAAACCAGCTGTAATTTACGACTAATTTCATGAAACAGTTACGCAATCATTGTTTTACAATTAATTTGTAATTTTTAAATTCAGTCTGACTCTGGAAAATATTAAAAGTAAACACCGATTTCCAAAATAATCATTTCATTTTCTAATTATCTTACTTAGGGCTGATTTTTCCATCGCCAGATAGCTCTTATTCGAGGAATAAAATTGACGTTTGACAGTTTTTGTATGAAAGAACTGTCAAAATTTCAAAATTATTCCTTGAATAAAGTTATTGAATAAATCAGGCCTTAATGTAATCAATTAGGTAGGTACATACTAATTATACGAAACAAATTCCAGAAGTGTCTTATGTTCGATGATCAAAAATGTAGCTACGAAACAAAGGTTTTATCCGTTTCGTTTCAAACACTCGCCATATTTGATGAAAATAGTTATTTTAATAGCCAGTAAAAAGCAAACAAAATAAATAATAAAAAGAAAACTTAGTGGCATCTTACAATTTATTTTACAACAAATGGCCAGTGAGTGCCTCCTGAGGTTTTAAATGAAAACTTTTTAACAAAAAAAAAACCGACTTCCAAAAAAAACACTACAAACTGAAAAATAACTTTAATTTCGGAAGTCGGTGTCTTAGGGATCAGTATTTTAGTTTTTGCCACCGACTTCCGAAATTAAAGTTATTTTTCAGTTTGTAGTGTTTTTTTTGGAAGTCGGTTTTTTTTTTGTTAAAAAGTTTTTATTTCTCGCTTTTCAGTGGGTCTATTTATAATTTATCTAAGTTACAATAGCCTAATGTCAACTTGCCCATCGCCTTTTTATAAAATATTCCTTTTCTCGATGCAGGGACGTTAATTGTTGAGGAGTTCTCCTTTTATTAGTTTTTAGATTAGATGCTGATAATCCTGGCTGCAGCATCAGGCCATACTTATGTCAACATTGCATTGAACTTAAAATTAGTCCTGTTTAAAATGAGCCCAAACATGATTACGGTGCTGTAATTTAAAGGTTTGTACTTTTACTGATGCTCCTGGCTTCAGCATCAGGTCTTCGGTGTTCCTCAGTAACAGTACATTTATCCACACATCGAGCCCTTTTCAATGAGCCTAAACACGATATATCTGCTGTTAGTTGTCGAGGAGTTAGGTACTCTGCAGACTATCCTGACTGCAGCATCAGGTCATTGATGATCATGAGACCAAATGTGGCAAATGCCCTATCAAACATCAAAACAATTTACTAAAAAACCGACTTCCAAAAAAAACACTACAAACTGAAAAATAACTTTAATTTCGGAAGTCGGTGTCTTAGGGATCAGTATTTTAGTTTTTGCCACCGACTTCCGAAATTAAAGTTATTTTTCAGTTTGTAGTGTTTTTTTTGGAAGTCGGTTTTTTTTTTTGTTAAAAAGTTTTTATTTCTCGCTTTTTAGTGGGTCTGTTTATAATTTATCTAAATTACAATAGCCTAATGTCAACTTGCCCATCGCCTTTTTATAAAATATTCCTTTTCTCGATGCAGGGACGTTAATTGTTGAGGAGTTCTCCTTTTATTAGTTTTTAGATTAGATGCTGATAATCCTGGCTGCAGCATCAGGCCAGACTTATGTCAACATTGCATTGAACTTAAAATTAGTCCTGTTTAAAATGAGCCCAAACACGACTACGGTGCTGTAATTTCAAGGTTTGTACTTTTTCTGATGCTCCTGGCTTCAGCATCAGGTCTTCGGTGTTCCTCAGTAACAGTACGTTTATCCACACATCGAGCCCTTTTCAATGAGCCTAAACACGATATATCTGCTGTTAGTTGTCGAGGAGTTAGGTAGCATCAGGTCATGACTTGATGATCATGAGACCAAATGTGGCAAATGCCCTATCAAACATCAAAACAATTTACTAAAACAGTCCTTGCCTGTTCGAGTAACTTCTTACTGTTAAGGAGTTGTACCTTCCATCATCAGCCCAGCTACCTGAGATGGTGACAACCATACACAAATACACAAGATACTTCATAAAATATGCGAAAAACAATAAGTGAGCCTATAAAATTTGAGGGTTGCCCTCGATTTCTCTAAGATCCCATCATCAGATCCTAACTTGGTGACAATGGGACCACCTCAGAACTATCTACTTTCGAACAAAAAAAGAATTTTGAAAATCCGTCGACAATTGGCGGAGTATTCGATGAACAAACATACAAAAAAAAAAAAAAAAAAAAAAAAAAAAACATACAAACACCCGAACATAGTACCTCCTCCTTTTTGTAAAGTCGGTAAAAAGAGGTTGTAAGCTGTCAATTTAAAAAAAATAATTTGACTTTGTTTTAGACTTACTCGGTATTGTGGTATTAATTAGTAAGTACAGTCCCACAAACTTATCTGGCCCGGTGAGGAAGTCGCTGATATCCTAACCGCTTAGGTGAGAGCGTCCAGGCACATTGACATTTCAAAATGGCGTCGTTAGTTCCTCTTTTTGCCACCGGGCCAGATAAGTTTGTGGCACTATACACAGGTTTTAGACCGCTATAGTTTCTGCCTACCCCCATGGGATGAAGGCGTGAGTTTATGTATGTTTGTGTGTTTTAGACCATTGTATCCTGTACCAAACTAACCTCAAATAAGCACCCGATATGTATCTAAAGTTCCTGCATGTTCTAAATCCAGGTGCTACTGTTAGAAGCAGGCATGGAGCAGCCAGACGTGACCCTGGTGCCTGCTCTATCGACCGCTCTGATTGGCTCCAACATCGACTGGGCTTACACCACGGAACCTGATGGAAAGAGTTGCTTGGCGCGGCGGGAACAACGCTGTGGATGGCCTAGGTAACCAGCGATTTATTGAAATAAAAGCGCGTTGTTGGAATTTCAGCTTTCGACGCTAACCTGAGCGTTGAGATTTCAACAGTGTGCGTTCATTCGGATGTCGACCAGTGTTAGCGAAAACGGGCATTAGGTCATCATAGATTTTTCATTTTGCTAAGTCCAGGCTCTTGCCGTCACGAAGAAAGAAGTAACAAAATAGTAAAGAGTGAACTGAAATACGGTAGAAATAACTCGTGGTATCTGTTTGATAAAAGTCAACAAGGAATATCCTATGACGTTCAAAGCAGGGACTGTTTTTTTTAAGTGAAAACTTCTTTAAACGCGTTGGGCATTTTTTGAAATGGGAAAAAACCATTGAACTCGCGACACTGTTACCGTAACCGACACTGCGCTACATTCGGACGTGTTCGGCTGTCCTCGGGATGTACTCGGTTTTAAAATATATCCGATATGTCAGTGAGTGATGGCAAAGTATTCTGTTTGTGTTTTGTTTATAAGACGATCTAAAAACATACACACGTAATTGTTCAAGTTTTCACTTCTGTCGGCACTCCCGGAGTGTCACTGTTTTTTATTTTAATAAACCTACACTACAGTGTCCCACTGCTGAGCAAAGGCTTTTCCTAAATCCTTCCAGGCATTTTCTTCCAGAGCCACCCGGGTCAAACCAAGCGTCTAGGTAGGTGGAACTTTGGGGTCGCGGGAGCACAGAGTGGGGACTCTGTCCGCCCACCAAGCCACCAAGTGACCCCAGGGAAGACGGTGGCACAGTGGTCAGGTGCTGCCGTGCATAGCGAGGCTCAGGGGAGGCTCCTTCACAGTCTTCCCAGGGATGTGCCTTACAGGCGTTACAGGGAGGGGTTCCGGATTTAATATTTTAAGAGGAACCGGGATCACCCCTATGTGCTGATGATGATCACCGGGGTGGTTTTAGTGAGCCCCGGCCTACCTCCCAGGAGGTCGGGTGCCTTGTCGTCACCCCTTCCTGCGCTGGTATAAACTATGCCGACCATCATCCGGCATTTACCGTGTGGATACTGTGGCCCAGCGATCAGTATGCATGGGACCGTCTCTTAAAATCTTAGCTCCTTGAAAATGTCTTAGCAAACTGTCGCTTATTTGAGACATTGCTGTAAATACGTTTAGTGGTTGCGTTTCGTGCGAATAACAATTTTATTATTAGTTAGTGCAATCAGCTCGGTAGTTCGAAAATATATAAATCAAAATCAAAATATTTTATTTCACATAAGCCTACATGAGCACTTATGAAACGTCAGAAACTAGGTGCACGGTTCCAATTGGTCGTTTCCTATGGAGAAGAACCGGCAAGAAACTCCACGGTTACTCTTTTTAAAAATAATTTTCTTTTACAATATTTTCAAATTACAGTAGGTATGGGAGGATAGCGTAGGCCTGTCAACAAGTATCAGGTACTTGATAAAATAAAAATGGTCTACAGATCTAAAGTCTACAAGGCCTACAAAGTCCTCACATTTACAAAATAAGAATCTATCAAAAGGATAAATAAAAAATAAAAACCTAATAAAACCTAGTGATATGATCCCAAGAGATGAAAAATTTTAATTGTCTGTATATAATGTCAAGTAATAAAGAGATTATGTCAAAAAAGTATGTAAAAAAAAGTAAATAAAGTAAAGTAAATAAAAAATGAAGAGCGTAATTTGAGAGCAGTTAATAGACATTTAAATAGTTAAGCCGTTAATGAGGAGCCAGGGAAGCCACCATGTGCAGAAGGAATTATTGCCAAACTACCTTGTCTTCTTTAATCTTATAATATGCTTTTTTGATAAGGACACGTTTGATGAAGGTTTTGAATTTTCCATGGCTAAGTTCTGTTACCGGCTTTGGCAACTTGTTATAAAAACGGACGCCGTTTACCTACAAGAAATGACTTGCAATTTCATTAACAGACTTCTTTTTACTACGTGTATATTATATTGTGGAAATCGCTTCTTATTTTGAAGAGTCCTAAGTTTTTGCGAACACACAATGAATGAGTTTATCAGTTATAATCATATAAGTTGATTACTAACTGATTCTAGTTATTTTGAGTTTTTTTGCGATAACTATTTTGATTTGTAGTCGACCAAGAAGTGTGGTATCTGCAATCCCTCAAAAATGACACCTATGTCGGCTTTGCACGTTTAGTAGCTGATAAATCTATCTTTTAGCGCACAGAACTGATAAAATTTCGACTATCCTTGTATCTGAAAGCCATTTACATAAACACCATCATCCCGCCCTTATGTAATATGTTACTTGGGGTCGGTGCAACACGTTTTCTCCTTCCATTCTCCTCTGTCAACCGTCACGCTGTCATTCACCCCCAAAACATCGATAAATTCTATCTCCTAAATCTCTCAATTACCCCTAATAATCGATATAACCGCGTCATAACGCCCTGATAGCCATAATCGATTGTGATTTGTGATCACCCATTCCAATCGCATTCTTACTCAATATTTATTCATTATCAACAAGCATCTGATAGTCGTTTGCGACTTTGACACGCGGCGCCTGCTCTTCCCTGTTATCAGTATAAACAAGCCACGTAGCGCACGTTTCGCTAATCTTATCATGTACTAGGTACTAGTCATCAATGTTACTATGGTCATTTACTACGACGACTGATTTTCCTGTAAGTTTATTAATGCTAAGCGGTGATTCGTTATCATCGACAGTCTATTACGGGTCAAAATCCATCTGTCTAGCCTTTTCCTCCTCTGACTATGTTGGGGAAGGCTTCCAGTCTAACCGGATGCAGCTGTATACCAGTATATTACATGGAGTGACTGCCTATCTGACCTCCATAACCCAGTTAATGTACCCCTTGGTGAGACTGGTTGTCGGACGTTCGGGCTTCTGACGACCCGTATTCTGAATTCGGCTACTTTTTTGGCGCCATCACCAGCGTCCACCAGTTCCAGTAACGTGCAGCTGACATGACACGCAGGACACGATATTAAGTGTCCCATCGTTTGTGGAACAGCACCACATTTACACTCCAAGGCGGAGTCGTCTATGAATCTCCACCTGAACTGGTTTTCGAACAGGGATTCGTATGGTGTACATAGCATAAGCATATCAGCCTATAATGTTCCCACTGCTCCAGCACGGGCATCCTCTCTTCGAGAGGTAGTGGGCTGTGGCGCGGGCCCAGTGCAGGTTGGTAGATGCCACATGTCTTCGCATTTTTGCTTTTGTTCGTATTTAGCGAGACTACCTCATCAATGTACCAAACTATTTGGATTTAGTGCTATTTACCAGCCCTAAATCCAATTTGTAGTGCTGAGAAGTGTAACGGCCGCGACTTATGAGTTGTATCCACGAGGTGATCGCCACTGCCCTCAAAACGGTGAAAGAAAACATCCGGCATGTCCTAGAACCAAAATTTTCGAAGACATGTGACATCTACCAACCCGCACTGGGCCTGTGAGGTGGAATAGAGCCCACTCCCTCTCTCAGAGAGGAGGCCTGTTTCCCAGCAGTGGGAACATTATAGGCTGGTTATGCATGCTATTTGCCAAACTGTCACACTTATTTCAAACAACTTCTATCTTTCTCTACTGACCTTGTTTTCATTGCCAACGCCGTCGACTTTCAGATTTCGGGATAAAAGGGGTTATCAGCAGTGGCGGTCCATAAAATTATTAAGATAAGATAAGATAAGATAATATTTATTTGCCCAAAAAAATATTGCGTGATAACTAGATATGTATTTACATTCAAGATATGTGTCTGATAAAATACGATATCTGTCTGAGAAGATATAAAATTTTCGCAATATTTCACAACAAATTTTTATATTTAACTTGTTTTTCTGAAATGGCATCCAATAAATATGTTATTATAACGCCAGCGATTACGTTACGATTCCAATTAGTGTGCGTTGCAGGGAGTTTCATACAAAGAATACTGAATGGCTTGATATAGATACGGTGACGATCCCTTTCCGAGTTGATACGTGTGCTTGAAAATCATAAACGATACTTGTAGAGGCAAAGTGATGGGCGGCTCGAGCTCGATCAACTCCATGGCGTACATCAGAGGGAACAGCCTGGACTACGACACCTGGGCCGCCATGGGGAACGAGGGCTGGAGCTATGCTGATGTGAGGAAGCAGCCTCTAATGCACCCTGCTTCTAGCACTCTTGAACTATGTAGAGATACTTGATCTGATCATTATTCTTGTAGTAATTAATTTGGAAGAAATTCAGTGAGTAAATAGTAGCACCAATGTGAAAAGATCAATGTTGAATACTATTTCCATTCTCTATACATATAACTGGCGGTATGTAGGTGCACTAGATGTAGGTATTTAATACACCTCTGCCCAACCGTTCGGGAATAACTAAACTTACTACATGATTGCAATAAATATTTGAATTTTAAAATAGGTGTGATGTTATGTTATGTGTAGATGCTATTTGACTACAAGATCAAAGTATGCACCGGCAACTACGCCACCACCACCACGCCACCACACGCTATTAAAAATATACTCAGAATGCACGCAGCACATGCACACGATGAAGAAGAAGATTGCACTTATGATATGAACGAAAACTGTAAACTAATCTATCCAATATTCCTAACATAGGTGCTCCCATACTTCAAGAAATCAGAGAAAAATCTGAACATCGAAGGTCTGAACCGCAAATACCACGGCGTTGATGGAGAGCAGTCTATTTCCAGATTCCCTTACATTGATATACCCTCTATAATCATGACTAATGCGTTCCACGAAAGAGGACTACCTATAGGAGACTATAATGGAGCCTACCAAATGACCACGATGCAAGCCCAAGCAGTAGCACAAGATGGAGAGCGAGTGTCCACTAACAACGCATTCATACAGCCAATCAGATACAAGAGGAAGAACCTAACTGTTAAAACCAAATCTGAAGTGTTCAAAATATTGATAAATAAACAAAAGGTTGCTTACGGCGTCAAGTATATTCGAAATGGTCAAGTTCACACAGCTTACGCTAAGAAAGAAGTTATAGTTAGTGGTGGCAGTATAAACTCTCCGAAATTGCTCATGTTGTCTGGCGTGGGTCCTAAGGAACACTTGTCCAAGTTGAATATTCCCGTTAAAAAAGATTTAGCTGTTGGAGAGAACTTACACGATCACGTTACTTTTAATGGTATCATTGTAGCTCTGCCCAATAGGACAGCAACTCTGGTTGATAACGAAGAAGTTCTAGAAGAAGTGTATGATTATAGTCAAATGAAGCTCAAGCACGGACCACTGTCTGCAAACGGACCGGTCAATTCTATAGCATTTATAAAGACTGATCCTGATTTACCTGCACCTGATATTCAGTACCAAGTAGATCATGCTTTCATGAATGAATATATCCGTGAACCAGAAATCTATGACGAGATAGCAATATTCCCTACCGCGTTCTACGATGCTCTGCTTCCGAGAACAATGAATTTGGTTCCGAAGAGTAGAGGAAAACTGTTGTTGGATCCTAAGAACCCACATGGCAAGCCATTGTTGTACGCTAACTACTTCGGAGACCCAACTGATCTTATACCCATAGTCAAGGGAGTAAGGTTCCTTCTTAGTTTGGAAAATACAAAAGCGTTTATAAAACACGGTGCATACTTTGAGAGGACACCGTTACGGGCTTGTAGAGACTATCCGTGGGGTACTGACGAATATATAGTGTGTCTGGCTAGATCTTATACTTCGACTACCTATCATCCTGTAGGAACTTGTAAAATGGGCCCTAAGTCGGATAGGAAAGCCGTTGTAGACCCAAGATTGCGGGTGTATGGTATATCTGGCTTGAGAGTTATAGACTCTTCTATAATGCCGGTCGTGAATCGTGGAAACACTAATGCGCCATCTATAATGATTGGAGAAAGGGGCGTGGCTTTAGTAATCGAAGACTGGTTGAAGAAGCAATGTTCAGTCATTTAACATCAGTTAAATACGAGACTGTTGTGTGTTTTATCTAATGCATAATAGATGGCATTACTTGTATCATTTCATGTTTGTATGTACAGTATACAACTTGTAAATGACCTAGTTTTGACATCATTAGATCCATTTTACTTTATTTTTTTATATAAATGAATAAACAATCGTCACTAGATTCATCATGGGTCTGGCCAATGGATCTTCTGAGATTGAACGAAATATATCGACACATTTTTAAGACATGTCATTGTATGTTATGCGAAACTTGTTATGTCATGATTACTTTGTAAAACTCATGTTTTATTTATTTTAATTAGGTCAGGGTGTTGTGTTGAAAATAACAAATCGTTTTAATCTTAACAATATTTTTTATTTTTATTAAATTTCATCTTTCTCATATTCACATAACAAAAGTATAAAATTCACCTATATTATTATCTCCATAAGAACTTCTCAATTATTTTAAGTAGACATTTTTTTTTCACCATCTTCATGCAAATCGTGCAGTAAGCCACCGTGGCATATATCAACAATTGACAATTTACAATCATTTTTTCTTTTGTACATTTTTTTTAGCAAAAACTGCCGCAATTTTAAACATTACAACAGACAAATCTACAGTAAGTTACAATTCAAACTTCACAAGTTAGAAAGAACTGGAATTTACTACAGTAAGTTTACTTGGTAAATATTCCTTGGTTAACCTACAATACAAAATCCACAATCTCTAACAGACGTAATTGTTACTACTAGACAAAAGATGGCGCTAAACGCCGAAGCCACAGCCAACATGGTTGACAAGGCAAACGAACCTATAACGGTCGTGTATTTTTTTTTTTCCAAGAACATGATGTTTCGTTTTCGACGTTTTCACTTCTCGGGAAGCTTAATAACGGGGGTCTGAGAATACCCCCAGTTCATCTCGCAGTGCTCGATGAGATCTCTCTCAGAGTCTGTCAAAGATGAAAAGTCGAACTCCTGGCTGTCGCTGAAGGGGTCTGTGTATGGGTAGTGCACCAGGACGCAGCTGAAGTCCATAGAAGATCCGCAGCAGCCGAGCGACTTCCGCAATTTAGTCTCGGAGTCAACCTGTAGACAAAACAGAGAAATTATTAATACCATTATTTCGTATAGGTATCTTTTAACTAAATGGTACGACTTAACTTTAATTGCCGTCGTTTTAAGGGTTGGGAGTGGAGGCGGGTTAGAGACCCCCTTTGAAGGGAAAGTTAGGGAACTATTGGAAATATTACAAAATTTCTACGATTTTGTAATTTTTTTCTCCTAAACCATTTTATCTCCGCAAGTTAAAACTTTCCGTAGAGGCGTCTTATAACAAGATCTTACTGTAAAAAAAATATGGACTCTCAACTCGACGGCAGTTGAACTAAAGCTTAGACAAACAATTCAAATGCAGTAAATATGTTATTATTGCATGATTGTGAGACTACGTCAAAGATGTTTATGTCGATCAAAACCACAGCAATCCAAGGAGGAAAATGTGCAAATAATGTTCAAGCAATGTTGCACAACATTAATGCAGCGATTAAAAACAGGTTTGGAGAGAGTGCAGTCTGGAGGTACAGTTATGATATTTACCTTAATGACGTAGATATCGTTCTCGACGCAGAAGGCCTGCAGAAGGACTTCTTGCATGTGCGTGGCACTATCTCCAGGAGGCGCCTCTGCCGTCACACAGAAGAGTGCCCTGTTGCTGTTTTTCGACAAATACTGGATGGCAGGTAGGAGGCCGACAGTTAGTCGTTTCTCCACACATGCTCGTCTAAGCACCGTTTTGATGCATTGACTTATTGGGCTGCGAAAAAGAAAGATTTTGTTAGACACTATGAAAATTTAAAAGGTCGATAGTACAGGAGGATTCTACTAAAGATCATATATATTATTATCTACTCCTATTGCAATTTCATTTAACACTGAAGTTATTTTACTGTTCTTGAATATTTTAGTGCCAAGTGTTAAATGTTGTCAACTACTTGTAATAAAATCTGTATCTTGCAAATAATTGGATCACTAATTACTGTTGTAACAACACAATCACCAAAATGAGAATCATCAATTTCTAATTTGAACAGGAAAATCGTAATTACATATTTAAAATCCCACAAAATTATAATATATTAGATAATATTGCACAATATTAATAGGTAATTACCTTTTAGCAGCCATGCCGCTGAATGTTTCAGCTTTAACGGGAACAACTGAATCTTTGTACATTATGTTGGTCAGCTTGATGCTCTTCAATTCAAACTCGTCACGAATTTTAGACACTGTGTATTCTTTGTCACGAATTGTCACAAACACTTCACTCAAATCCAGAAAATCCTTAGGTATTATGCAATCCAATAGACTTCACAAACTGTTGCAGCAGTTGAACTTATCCAAGTTTATGTCACAATGATTTCACAACTTGGCCAGTCAAACTTGCGTGGTGTCGCTCTGAATGCTCTGTGCAGAATGTGGCTTAGTGACGTCGCGCGCCTCTTTTATAGAGGTTACCACGCATGCGCACTATTTTGCCAGTGTGCGCGTAGCGTTCGGCCGAGATTCCTCGAAAATTGCTAGTAATTTTCTTGGTGTGCGAGTATTGTTGAAGTGTGTGTTCATTCAGACGTGTCTACACGAGGGGTGAGTGCTGTGTGCTTTGCTCGTACTATGTACAAACTTGTGGCTGGCGGGTCGTAACGTGTTCGTAAATCAGCCAGCGCAAAATGAACTTCTCCGCCCCCCGCAATGTTTGAAATATGGGTGTCAGAGGGGAGATATGACTGATATGAAGATGCTTTAGTAGTAAAGGTTATCAGGTGCAAAGTGTTTGTGTGCGAGCGTTTTATCCGCCGAGTTCGGAATTCCCGATAACTTGGGTTTTATTTGATGGAGGAAACGCGGCCGATTGCGATTGTTTCGTGTAATTTGGGTTTGTGATCGCGGATACTGAAATTTCACGCGGTTTGTCGGTCAGTCTTAGCTCCGGTCGCGGAATTCTCTAAGTATCACATGTAATTAAACATTCAACATTAACACTAGGTACTATACAATTGATAACTTATCTCAGAGACTGTAATTATGTATTGCTGATAAAGTGATAACTGAGTTACCGGTGAGCAGTCTAATACTTATGCAATGCTGAGTTCCTATATTGTACCAATTTATTGTTATGATGACGATTTCATGGAATTCTATTTATATGTCTGAGGGCGAAAACAACAACCTTTCGCATTTCTAATAAGGTATCTTTTTAGCGTCAATCAGCTTAGATGTTATCAATAATTTTCAAATCACGATGTTCTCTGCAGTGACATTGAAGTCACAATTTCTTTTTGTTACACTTCTTCAACGCAGATGTCAATCTCCATTTACGATTGTTTTTCAAAAACAATGTCGCATGCAGCTGTCCTCATTTTTTCTACCTTCACTATCTGCTCTTGTCTATAAATAACGTTAGTGTTATGTTTGTTATTGCTCTTTCATTTTCCTATTAATATGTATTTGTTGTTATAAGCATAATGAGCCTATAACCAGTAATAATATCATATAACGTTCCATGCCTCCTCTCGGTGAAAGGGAGTGGACGAGAATCACCACGCGGACCCAGTGCGGTTTCGTAGATGTCATATGTCTTCGAATTTTTGATTCTAGGAATTTTTGTTCCTTCACCGTTCCATTGGTGATGAAATATTTTGTTGTATACTCTCGCCCCCTATTACATGGGATTTAAACATAACTGACTAAATGTGGCTGTACTTTAAGTACACCTCTGTCTTACCCTTTGGGAAAACAAGGCGCGATGTTACGAGTATGCTATGTACTCGTATGTGTACGATGCTCTGTCACTGACGTAGGATAAACTGGACTCCCGACCGACGACGTCAGAGAATTTAAACTGGTTTTGAATCATTCCAAATTGCTCGTTTATGTTGACACTGATGTCGCACGCGTTCACACAGATCTATTTAGGACATATTTACAATATCGTAAATTGTTGAATGAATTTATTGAATGATGTAACCGATTCTGTGGATAACCGTAGTTATATTGTATCCCTCTCTAATCTCTTGCGTAGGTAGCGTAATGTTACCTGTCTATTAATAGGTACCAATGCTAAGGACTTTATATCATCCCAATACCTTCTAACTGGTTCTATATCTTTCTTATTTCCTTCAACATTTTCCTCTATTGTGTCGCTAAAAATAGCATTGTGATTAAAACTTGCAAATCTATTTCGGGCAAATATTACCGATAATACCAATTGTTTTGTTGAAAAACCCTTAATTAAACTGATTGATTAAGTATAAAGTTTAATCCACCATTTATCAATTGTTTTCTAGACGATAAGGATGACTGACTCATAGCACGAATTCCTTGCAATGCAGCGATAATTTACGAAGGCACGTGGCCTTTTTCGACCTTACTGATTGGCATAACGGTGACTACAATATTCTTTCAAATCCGACTGGTAGTTCCAGAGATTAGCGCGCTCAAACAAACAAACAAACTCTTCAGCTTATAAATTTTGTACAAGTATTTAAACAACAGAATTATTTACTGACGTCTTAACTTAAATCCTACGACTTTCTTGCGAAATAAATTAAAACTCCAGATTCGATTGAACCCCTCTACTTTTCAACCGACGAAAAAACGGAGGAGGTTCTCAAGTCGATGCGTATATTTCTTATTATATCTGGGTCTTCAACTCAGTAAAGGATATTAAACCTTCACCGAAGTCACTCGTTCATTGACACAACGTTCGTTGTACCTATTATTGCGAGACATGTCCTTCACATCTGCTAACATCTTAAATTATATACCACTTAAATCTTCATTCATAAATAAGTTAATTATCATCATCATCATTTTCCTGCGCTTATCCCAATTTATTTAGGATCGGCTCAATAGATATGTCTTTTTCTTCCATACTTCTCTAGTAGTCGTCATCTCGGTAGTCCCTTTCTAGGCATACCACCTTTCATTCACACAGTCCATCCATCGTTTATCGGCCATAAACAAGTTAAAACTGATAAATTTTTGTTTCTTTTCCATGTGCACACTCATGACAACTGGCTATTGACCTATTTATTATCAATAAGTTTTGATTTCGATATCGGACCTCCTATAAACCGCTATGTCATGCTGCCATGTGTGTGTAATCACGCGGGAACGTTGACCCTTGTCTTTGCACGATCTTTGTACGGTCTAATCTACTTATTGCGTGAATGTCACTAGTATCTGACATGTGTTTTTAATGTTTGCTGCATTATTACCTTATCTCGTTTCAATAATGATACGACATTTACGACATTTATTTGTGAGATAAAATCGGGAAAATTTGAGGTTATCATCGAACAAACGGAAAAATGGCGCGTAAATACCATGGACGTTTTTTGGGGCGATTGTTTCCTTTTTAATAAATTTAAAATTTGTTGTAATTGGCTATGTTTGATGATTATTGTTGGAGAATCCCAATGACAAGGACAGTTATATATATAACTGGTTATCAATATTATTGTTTCGCATTAAATGTTTTGTATGTGTTTTGTCAAGTTTCATGTTGTTTGCGGTTTCAATGTTTATCCTGAAAGGCAATCGCGCTACTGGTATTACTTTGTAATGCTTTATTTTTACCTCGAGAGGCATTTTCACAACATTACGCAATCTTTCGGGCTATGTGTCCAAGAAGTATATTTTACATTTATTTTTGCTTCTGCCCGCGACTTCGTCCGCGTGAAATTTCTTTTTCCCCCGACCCCGTCGCATCGCATCGCCTGCCAGCGCTATTACTTCGTTTTCACTTAGCGTTCTTTCTAATTCTTTTTCTTTTTGCTGGGCTCCTAAGCGTCCTATCGTGATGTTAAATAGCCTATAGCCTTCCTCAAGAATTAGGCTATCAAATTCAAAAGATTTTTTCAAATCCGACCGGTAGTTTCAGAGATTAGCGCTTTCAAACAAACACTTCAGCCTTATTATTAGTAGGAATAGATGCCTACAATCAGACGAGTAATAAAAAATTGGTAGAAGCAATAAAGGATAACGTCAATAGAGACTAAAATTTACATTAAAATCTACTTACCTACTTAATATACAGTGAACGAACATTTTCGTTCACTGCCTTATTATCCTTAATATTCAAAATATTACGAGAGTTACATAACTTTGCATTTTCCACAATTTTTTTTTATTATCTGTGGATATTTGCCGTCAAATGCAGACGGCATTGGCTAATGTCGGTACCTACCTATTTCATCTTTTGATTTATGATTCGAAGGATTTATGTAAAAAATAAAGAGTGGTTCTTTTTTTTTATTATTTACCTATTAGAATTTCCTAATAATAATTTTATTATGTATAGATAACTATCTATTTACACTAGGTACTAAATTAAATGACTAACTATAAAAGTAAATACAAAAACAAAACCAATACTTAATCTTCTGTTCTGTTTTCGCGAAACAGTTTACTTAGTAAGGTACAATTTTAAAATGTCAAGGAGGATAATTATTTTATTTTCCTGTTTGACCAAATTATTCGAAAGTTGGTAATTTTCGTCTCGAAAGAAGAATCGTTTGGAAATCCTAACTAAGATAATAAATGCAAAAGTGTGTGTGTTAATTTTGTGTGTTATGCTTTCACGCTAAAACTGCTGAACAGATTTGGATGGAATATGGACACACAGACAGACCAGAGATGACCTGGGTAAGGACAAAGGCTAGTAATTTATTTGCACATTGAAATAACCACGATAACGCACGCGAATTTCCGTCCGATTTCGCTCTGCGGAACTATTCACAACCATTCGACGGGCTATCGTGTCCAAGATGACACATTGGGATACTCTGATTTCCCTTGTCCCCGACAGTAAACAGCTGACGGAAGAATTTAGAATAGCGGTCGGTTTTTTTTAGGGTTGTGGTTTTGAGAACAGCTCCTTCTGACAACATTGATTGATGTCGATTCGGCATGGAAGCGTATAGAATGGTTGTGAATAATAGCTAAGCAGATTGGCCCTTAGCCTCATCCTTATTTAAGCATACCTAATATAGCTAGCACTTATACTTGTATAGCTAGTGCTTATTTTATTTGTCAACATAACGCTTTCCTGGCACATTTATGTGTCATACGTTCATAATATTTTCTCTCTTCATTATTTCTCGCAACTTGTTTATAAACATGCATAAACCCAGTCCGCTGTAGGCATGATAATAACAAACAATTATTAGAATAATATAAAAAACAAAATAATGAGGTACCTATTTAAAAACAAAATAATGAGGCGCAGTCCACGTGCACAGTAGTCAAAGGTTATCATTATAATCGATTGATCAAAGCATTGGACTTGGTGAGTCAATCTGCCAAGACTTTTCCCAGCTATGTTGGGACTCGGGGTCGGCTACCAGTCTAATCGGATGCAGCTGAATACCAGCCGGTCGATTCTGTAAAAATCCCACCGTGAAAACTTAGGTGAAGTGAGTTTGTTTTTGCTAGGAATTGACACTATTGACAGCTCACTCCACGCTCACTTCACCTAAGTTTTCACGGTGAGATTTTTACACAATAGCACCGCTATACCTATTTTACTTAGAGTGAGTCTAAAAAGTTACTTAAGATCATTTTCGGAAAATAGTGTTTTGTCAGCCAAATTAGACCGATTTTAAATTTTCCATAGAAACAGAGATTTCCGTTTATCATTTTTTAAATAAGACATTTCGAAAACGTTCTTCAGTAGCTTTTTAGACCTTTGTATCCTCTGCTTATGCATATGAAGTTTCATTGAAATCGGTCCATTCATTTCGATAAACAAGGGCTTGAAAGTTTGTATGAAATGCCGTAATTACGGCGTAAACGCTCATAAGTGTTAAGGATAATCAAATCAAAGAAACCACAATTAGACATTCACTACGACATAAACTTTTCCATTAGAGAATCTATTAACGGATTTGTTGACCTTCAGTTGGATCGGTCTCCTTACATAAGAAGTTAAGACGTTAACATTTCAATAAAGCTTCTGGAATGAAATAAGTACCTACAGTGGAAGTTTTTACCTTACCCATTCCCTTTTACAGCGATAAAAGGAATATTATTATGCCTTATTATTTTTCCTAAGGAAGACGAGTAAAAATGTATTGGCACCCGTTCCAACAACAATAATTTCTAAATGACTAGAAAGTTATTTATAGGTATAATATGTAATAGCTACTTTAGCGCTTGTTTAGTTTTGCTGTCGGTTTTGAGTTTTTTTAACCCTAATTTTTATTGATTACGTATTTACTATTAATTGTTCACTAATGCCGAATTAACAGTTTTGCGAGGGACTGTCACCAGCAAATATCGGGTTTTGATAGACATCGTCGTCGCCACCATCATCGGGGTCATACTATTTATTTTAATATAGAGAAAACTATTTTTTTCCATCGTGTGTCATTTCTCTACTTGGTCTAATAAAAATGAACTGAATAAATATGAAATAATAAAATAAAAAAAAATCTGCAAAACAAGTCATGTTCGTACCAGAATAACTCCGAACGGACAACAAATTGATAAAAGTCGTCGTAGTAAATATTGTTCCTGTTGGAAAGATCTTTTCAACAACGACACACACTACAATTATTGCTGTTGGGGAGGGGTACAAAAACACCCATTACCCTTTTCTTGTTATTCTTTGCTTCCAGTCTTTCTTAGAATCTTGCTAACTTGATTATATGTTTAGTGGTATTTAGAACTGACTGGTAAACACTACTCAGTATATAATCTTATTACATAGGTAGTAAACATGTACTTAATCCTTTTTGCTAAGGGGGTTATAAACGATGATTAAAGTTAATGACGTTCAAACGTAAAAATATATGGTTAAGCAGTCGCTAATCTCTGCAACGTTTTATTGTTTCATCGTATTTTCTTCTTGAAGACTTCCACTGCTTGTGTGGGCTCTCCAATAACATCACATCTATCCATCTATCGCAATCATCTACCTAGCCTTTCCTTATCTATGTTTCGGCTGACAGTTCAAGATCGGCGAGGGCATCTGTCTTAACCAAATCCGAGCTATCGTTTTTAGTTGTCTCTGTCAAAACAATCAATCTGTCTAGTCCGTGTTTCCAACTACGCGACTGCGACGTTGGGATCATCATACACGGAGCGGCTGTCTATCTGACCTCCAGTAACCCAGTTACTGGGTAACACAATACGTACCCATTGGTAAGACTTCATCACAATAAATGATTTCAGTAATTTGTTTTACTCTATTCGCCATTACAATTGTAGCGCAATAATATTGTAGGCTTTACATTACACAAAGTAAAATATTAGCTGCGTATAAATATGGCGTCTGTCGAAAAACAACAACAAGCATTACTTATGCAATGTTTTCAATGAAGGAATACAACTGCGCCAAGTCTCAACCTGTATTTAATTGGAATGTAAATATAGAAAAACAACCCTTTCAATCGTTTTGGTCCCACAATATTGTATTTAAAATTGTCTCACAATATAGGGTTTTGTAATAACGAGAACAAGTCGGCCGCAGATTTTATTTTAGTTAGTTTTATTGATGAGCAGTGGTGGCTTAGAGGTATCGGTCCCGACTTACAAGTTTGAGCACTTTACTCTGTGTCTTTGATTTCATCACCATTGCTGTCAAAACGATGAAGGAAACCATTGTGAGGAAACCGGCATTTCCTAGAACCAAAAATTTGAAGACATGTGACATTTACCAACCAGCACTGGGCCCGCGTGGTGGATTTACAGCCCACTCCCTCTCACAGAGATGAGGCCTGTGGCTGTGCCCCAGCAGTGGGAATATTATAAGTTTGATTATGATTAATATGATGATATGATGCGGCGGGAAAGAGGAAGAGAGGAAGACCATTTCAAAGATGGGAAGACGACCTGAAAACTACTGCGGGAGGGGCATGGAGGAGAAAAACTCACGATCGTGAGCTATGGAAAAGTCTGGGGGAGATAGGCCTCCCCCAGGCTTTTTTTTTATATATTGTAGATTGCTTTGCTAAAGAGCAAAGCAATCTACAATATATTTAAATTAAAAGTTTAGACATCCTAAATCTCGTTTAGGATGTCTAAACTTTTAATTTAAATATATTGTTAAACTAGTTTGTAAGATTGGTAATAAAGGCTATTTGAAATTGAAATTGAATGATGCGGCCTACCCATTTGGGTAGGTAGGTTCATGCTATATTGTTCGTCGAGTCGTTGAGTTCCTTTACTTCCGAGTTGAGCTCAACATGTCCAATCAAATCTGTGTGTTTCTTTCCTCAGAAGACAATTTCAGACACAAATCTACATGGTCCTCACATGATCTGACCAAGATAATGTATAGACTTTAAAGACACTGTGACCTCTGAGTTTGTTTCGGTGTTTCTTGTCAGAGTAGTAAGTATAGAAAAACCTCATTCAGTTTTTTAAATATTATATATGTGTCAAAGTGTTCGTATTAACCTACTTACAGAATCAAACATCATTTATAATCATAAAAAAATATCTACCTAAGTTTTCAGCATCGGATGCATATAAAGAATACCATAAATAAACACACTTATATTAAATGTCAAACTAAGTAAATCTACCAAGAGCTGAAACAGTAAGCTACAACTTAACTTGATCGGTCATCGACTCGTAGTACTCGTAGTAGTCATAGACAAGCACATGCCACCTCTGACCTTCATCGATTGCTTCCCTCGTGGAACAGGGTCAAGGGCTCACAAGTCATAACCTCGCAGCGGTCGCTAATCGCGCATGTGTCGAGAAATTCCGTAAAACTATAACATTTCACATTTATTGACTGAACTTTTTTTTTCGTGGAAAAGGGTGATTCAGATTACTGACTAGCTGTATAGTTATCGTTTATTAAAATCAAATTGTTGAGGATTATGAGAAGTATGCCTAGTTAGTTATGTTAAATCAATATTTGTGCCCTGACAAATGGTTGAATGAAAATTATTTAGGTTTATAACCACGATAAACGTTTTCATGGAAACCTCAGGAATTTCTTCGAATATCTAAGTACAGTGCGACAATTCTAGTAGCTAAAGAACAAATTCGCAAAACACGTATTCGTTTGTATGAAACTGACAGGTGTACGAACGCGGCCGAACTGTAGTTTAAAGATGGCATGTATGACTGAATAAGAATAATATAAATCCAGAATGGCAATGACAGATCTTTTATCGCCCACGATCTCAATAGCAAAACTTTTACATACCCTACTCCTACTTAAAAGTCACTTGAACTTATATAACAATTTGTGGAAGATGTAGTAAACAACATAAAACTTTCCTTCGAGGCGACAGACTAAGACTACTGGAGTATGCTGTAATCATTCGGCAGATGGACGGGACCGTTTCTATGATATAACAACTGTACGCTTTATTTTAAGAGGAAAACGACCCGTTTATACAGATGATGTAATTATAGAACTTTTTATTTGAACTTACTTCGAAAACCGGAAAAAGCCCTTAGTTTTCTTTTTCGGGATTGCAAGACGAATGAAACTTTCTCTCATAAGGGAAGCCAGAAAAATGAGGACTGTTTTTTTTTTAATAAACAGCTTATGGCATAGAAAAATCTTATTGCAAATTTTATTGCTGCTGTAGGTATTTCTAAGGCCGCCAAAGGAGTTCCAGAAGTCTTTACTAAAGAAATGTAATTTTATGTATTTTCAGAAAATCATGGTTTGTTATTCTTCTCGACGCCATTTGTTTTTGTTTCTTTTCAAACATAGAACAACATGGAAGGTTATCGTCCGATATCAGTTAATCGATTCTGTTACCTATATTTTTGTTTTGATTACCTCCTCACTCGAATGTTTTGGATTTGTACTTGCATCGCATCGAGATATCCACTAGACGGGCAATTAACGTAATTTTAAGAACGTCCACAGTCTGATCTCAGTCTGGATCTGTCAAAAATACCTCTAATTTCCCTACATTTTTGACAATGACTGTCGCTGAGATGACATTGCGACTAGATTTTGAACGGTTTTAATTACAGGAATTGGCCTTCTGTTCATCGATTCTAGTAGGTACTTTTTTTGTTTAGTTTACATACTTTCTCACTTGAATGTTTTGGATTTGTACTAGCATCGGATCGTGTATCGATATATACCTGGTATATAATCGATACTAATCAATTGAGTGCTCGATTAGCAAGTTTCCGAGTAGTAACACACTGCACTATTTAGTTGGAACTTGTGTTATCTTTAGATCTTTACTTGTTTTCACTATAAATGAAGTTAAGTGGAACCAATATGAAAAATTGTTTCTAGGGAAAGTATAGTACCTAAATGAATTCATTTGATTTTCCTGGCTTTTTAAATGGCCACACCATTTCTCGGATTACTTTCTAAGGGTGCTTACATAAAGAAGCAGGTTTCCGGTACGGGTGGGATCGGTACCGATCGGTGCAGGTATTAATTTCTATGTTATCAGCACTCACTAAAGAAACAGGTAAAACATGTAACCGTTTCCTTCCGAAGATCAACCTGCATCAACCTGCACAGACCTGTACCGGGAGCCGGGACCGAAAACCCGCTTCTTTATGTAAGCACCCTAATTCTGAAGAAATAAAGGCAAACAGGAAGTTTAAATTTAGGTATAGTCACAGAATGCACAAAAACATAACTCATATTTGTTTTAAAACCTTAAATTAGGCTTCCTTGTATACTGTACACACTAAGAAACAGTCTGGTTTGTTATGAAAAATGACCATTCCTCCCCCCCTCCCCCTTATCTCGGAAACTACTGAGCCTAAAATTTTGAAAAAAAATACAGAAAATAGTTCTATACTTACCTAAATGTAGATTACAGAAGAACCTATAAGTAGTCTGTGGTCTTAAAACAACATGGTAAATCTCTCGATATTGTGCGTGCAAACTTCATTTTCAGTTGTAATGTATGGGAGAACATGATTTTCAACTACAATGTAAAGTTTGTTCTTGTGAAAAATTCATTCCAACTACGGAACCCTTCATTGTGCGTGGTCCGACACCCACTTGGCCGGTTTTTATTTTTCCTCCAGGTAGGAAAGGATTCAAGTAGGTCCCTATAAGACAGAGATTAAAACAGAAGACGAACAAGCAGGGGATCGAGGAGGTAGGGGTGGAGGGGGGGTTCAGTGGATCAGACCGGAATAACTCCATATTTCTATGGTCGTGGATATTGCCCATAACGGAGGTAGATATTGGGTTTTCTCACTCACATCGCGTACAAACCTACTCTAGACAGAAGCACAAGGAAAAGTTATCATTAGGGAAACGGCAAAGTAATATTTATGATGTTTTTACCTCCATGCTTTGTTTATTTGTTTGCTGGGGACACTTAACTGTTTGCGGAAATATGTAAGTATATCAATCTACAACGTTCTACAGTGTAGGTATGATACGGATCAAATTGAAAGTTGTTTGTGTCAATAAAATAAACTACAAAGCATAATTGATTCCAAAACATGCTTGTTAATGATTCCATATTGTTCTCGAAGGCCTCTCCCGAACAATTTTCTCCCCTTCATTCTATGTTCTATGTTTATGGGATTGGCTTCCGCACTGTCTTTCAAGTGGACCCTGGCGACCTTCGTTGGTCATTCCAACCAGCCCACCTTCCTCCAGAAGCAGATTAGGTATCCTATTCAGAAGATCTGGATACCTGAGAGTTTCTGTTCTAATTTGGGTGCGCCTGTGTAGCTTCTATAGTTTAAAAGAAGAAAAAAAAACGTTTCTTTTACTTACATACCCCTTTTTTTAACTTTATTTTATTTTTATTATTTGTTGTTATAGCGGTGACAGAAATACATCATCTGTGAAAATTTCAACTGTCTAGCTATCACGGTTCATGAGATACAGCCTGGTGACAGACAGACGGACAGTGGAGTCTTAGTAACAGGGACCCGTTTTTACCATTTGGTTGGGTACGAAACCCTAAAAATTTTTACTCCCTTTATATTGTAACATTTTGAAAAACCTTGAGATTGCTATGTTTTATCCTAGCTGAACATGTTTGTACCATGCCATATCAATATATTTAACAACATCTTATATCATGTTTTTATGCAAATAAATGATTTATTATTATCATTTATTCAAAGAGCTCATGCGCAACGGTTTCCTCAGCCTCCATACAAGCTTTGCACAGAGGACTCTCTTGTTTATTAAATAGGGTTTTTTTCTCGCAAAGCCTATGTTTTCCTCAAACATTTACCCACAATTTGCTTATCGGAGGTCAACACATTATTTATGTAGTGTTCTAGGTAGTTTGTCAAAACACATTTAAATTCACAACTGTGGGATAAATATGACCTCAAATCATTCTACATAATTATATATATTTCTCTGAAAGCAAAATTGGGTCAAGAAGCAAAAGAACTTTAGACAGGATAAATGTAGGTGAAAGCGGCAACGAAAACAATAACAAACTGAAGCAACTGATTACAAACACATCGTGGTTTGCATTATCTTGGTCTATGACCCCGATACGGAATGATAATTCGGCACTAGTGACACATATTATGTTTAAAGACATGTGCGCAGCTTGACTAGACATTTATACAGTGTTGTTTTGACGAAGGGTGTGTGTTAGGGTGCTCGTGTGTTGAAGATGAAGCTACTCTTGCCGCGGTCGATTCGTGGATGGGTGGCCATCCATTACATATCGAGACCCCTCCGTACCTCGGAAAGCACGTTAAACCGTTTACATGGAGTGATTGCCTATCTGACCTCCACAACCCAGTTATTAAGTAACACGGTACCCGATTACCCTTGGTAAGATTGGTTGTCAGACTTTTGGTCCTTCTGACTACCCGTACCGACTGTCAAAGATCTACGAATGACAGCCGGACTTAACGATAGTCTGGGGCCCAAGTCTGCTATTTTTATAAATTCGTCATTCCAACACGATTCCATTGTCATTTTGCTAAAAGTTCGTAATCTGCTAAATTCTTGTCGATCATTGGTCGGTCATTGGCACAGAACATATACTCGATACGATATTACCGCCTAAGTCAGTCATGCATTTGTCATTATAGACGAGATTACCATTCTATGCCATTTCTTTCAATGGAGTGTCAGTGATTGACCATTGGAAAGTTATAATAACGCCATTATATTAATAGATTACCAAACTTGTCAAAATCAACAATTATGAAATCAATAATAGACCATTCTGACACTATAGTAATAGCAGACTTGAGGCCCTGATTGAAATTCTTATCATGCTTCTATGCTGAACTCCCACAAATCTTTGAACTACAAAACTAGTTACAAGCAAATCGAACATTATCGATATCAGCGAGTGTTTAGATTATGATAACAGCATCCGCATATCGAACATAATCACTATTATATTAACAAACATTAAATTATATCTAATCTTTATTACTTTAGAGATACTTTTCCTCAACATTTACTCAAAAAATAGGCTTAGATAATGTAATCTAATCTAGAAGTAGAAATACGTAGTACAATGTCTAAGGATGGTTACAAAAATAAAGGTCGAACGTTGTCCTTTTGAACTGTATAATTATCATGGACGAGATACGTAACAAGTTTACAGTCTCGTGCAGTTTTAACAATGTAGATAAAATTAAATTAACTACCATTTAATTTACGTGTCATACTATGTTACTGTTTGTTCGGCTTAGACTGTCTTTCATTAAATAACGTGTTATTTATTTATCCATACTTGTTGAGGATGGCTATCACAGACTGCAAGGGTAAATGGCTATGAATCTTGCTCATTAATATATTTTTCACACAGACAGCAGGACAAAACATAAGAATTTTAATAATACAAAAGAAACATAAATATGAGTATATTAAAAAGGTTGGTAGCTGGTCGTCAACAATACTAATATTATAAATTCGAAAGTAACTCTGTCCGTATGTTACCTTTTCACGCCTAAATCACTGAACGGCGAGGGATCCTGTTCCTCGCACACTCTGGACTGGGCTCAAGCGACGGTTCGACTTCAGGCACGGCGAGCAATCTGTGCCTTCTGTTACGGCTGTTTATCGGAACAAACAGCTGGGATATCATCATTTCAGCCGAAAGACGTCCACTGCCGGACATAGGCCTCCCCCAAGCACCTCCACTTCGTGGAGTGGCAGTGGGCACGGCACATTGCTCGCAGAACAGATGGCCGATGGGGCCAACAGGTTCTACCGGAAGACGTAGCGTTGAAAGGCCTCCCACATGGTGGTCCGACGACCTTGTGAAGGCCGCAGGAACCCATTGGATGCGAGAAGCACAGAACCGGCTGGGTAGGCCTCTAAATCAGCGTCATCTTCAAATCAGTCGAAAGATGTTCACTGCTGGACGTGGCTACCAAGCGTCGTCACATCAACCGATTCTGTGATCTTGTAGTCCCTAAAGCAAGAGAGATTTCAAAATTCCTAAGTTATTTTATCGCGAATGAAAAGCACCTTACGCATCCGTTATCAAAACAGTAACAGCCAGAAATAGTCAGATTGTCCTACAATGATTCATTTGACTGATTCTCTTTCACTATCTATGTCAAACAGTTTGTCCCTCCGCATCACGACACACCTCTTCTAAGTTATCTGATAAGCTTTCACAATCTAAACTAAACCTTGTCGTGAGAAAAATAAAATTGAAGTTTCTTTCAACTTGATTGAGTGATAGTGTTCTGACTAATATTGGAGAGCAATGATAACTAGTAGATATATGTATGTAAGGTCGAAGAACTGGATCATACTCGGTACAACAGGTTTAGACCTGATAATGGAAATATTTCCAGTATCAGGGTTAATATTGTGGAAAGTTTGTTCGTGGAAAATCCCCTTGGTAAGCCTTGTGCATACAGGAGTGGTCGTAATCTGATGTATCCAATTGCAGCTGAATTATTCTACATTAAAATCCATACTAATATTATAAATTCGAAAGTCTGTCTGTCTCTGTATGTTACCTTTTCACGCCTAAACCACTAAACGGATTTCGTTAAAATTTGGCAGAGAGATAGATTGCATCCCGGGGAAGGACATAGAATAGTTTTTATCAATATATCTCGCGGGCGAAGCCGCGGGCGGAAGCTAGTAGTTAATATATAGTGATATTTTTAAAACTGAAGCACCTACCAGTCACTTCAAGAGAAGAAGAGCTGAAATGAAATGTTTATTTCTGTATGTAGATCTTGTAAGACAATATACACGTCAAAATTTTAAAAACTAAAGAAATTTCCTGAGAAGAAATGCCGAAACAAACTCAGAGGTCATGGTCTCTTGTAAAGTTCAAAAATTATATTATTACGATTTTATGTGAGTCTAAGTGTCCAAACACACTATGCCGAAGGTTCGCGACCGAAGTTCCGCGGCTGATTTTACGTTCCGACGTATTCGGCTGATATGACACACCATAAGTGCCGAACTTACGCGGCACAAATTCAGTTGCAAACACGCGGGGCGCGGGCATGACTGCTGGGACGGCTGCTCCCCGCCCCGGATCTTCTTCGGCAATCGAACAGAACTTCGGTCACGTATAATGTGTGCTCTACCTACAGAATACGTTGCCGCCGAATTGCCGATGAACTTACGCCTGACCAAAGTTCGGCTGTACGCTATAACCCAACGTAATTTCGATATAATGTGTCGTCAGTAATTCAAATAGCATTGCAGGCGTAATCATGCCGAACCTCGGTCGCGTACCTTCGGCATAGTGTGTTTAGACACACAAATGCCGGGCCATGTCAGGAAGGGCCTTTTGAAGAAAGAGTCATTGCAGCTTTATGTTATCAAGCTAAATGTGAACCTAGACATCGTGAATCAAGGCTGAAATACTTACTTTAATATCTGTGGGATGCCACAGATATTAAAGTAAGTATTTCAGCCAAATGCTTCGTTTATCAACGATTTTAGCAACTCTATCATTAATTTCATCAGCCTTTCACTGATATCGAGTATTAAACGATTTGGTATCTAAATTAGTGTCTATATGATTAACTTTGGCTTGTGTTAATAGCCGACAGCTGTTCCTAATGGTTTGATTTTAATCCTCATTAGAATTAAAGTTGTATAAGTGAGTGTCCGTTCCAGACCACGTTTTTCCGTATAGTACATAGGAAAGATGATAAGACGCTATAAAGTTTCCCTTACATACAAACTTAATTATGTAAACTCACACCCTTTTCCTGTGGGGTATGCAGAGACTAGACAATGGTCATACACACACGACGTTTGCGAGTACTACGCACCTGATCTTTCTGAAGAACATCCCCATTAAGGCCACTGAATATTCTTCAAGGGCGTGCCCTCCCGGGGTTTCCACTCACATCTGATGTAAATACCTCACTCGTAAATACCTTTTGTTCTTTTCCTCTTCTTAGCGTGTCGATAGCAATCTAAATAGACTCGGCCCAGAATTCGGCTACTTGTTTGACGCCATCACCAGCGTCCACCAGTTCCTGTAACGTGCAGCTGACAGGACACGCAGGACACGAAAGGATACCTTTTGTTAGTCGCCTTTCATTCATCTTCTCAACATGACGAAACCATCTTAGCATACTCTTTTAAATTTTTGTCACTTCATCTTCTTTTAAACCGGTCTTTTAAATAAGTCTATCAATAGCTGTTGGTGTCTCTAACCTTATGACTAATTCCATCTCTCAAGTAAATTCGTAGCGTAGCTTTATCAAACTTCATTGATAAAGTCTTCCTCTCCGCTTACCTACTCATCCATTCGCATTTCTCTAAGACTTACTCATCACACAGAAAAAACACGATCCTTATCGATACAATCAATCAAAATTATTATCGATTGAATGTAAGTCACACAACCTCTTGTAATGTAACGTTTGAATCTTATTGTGTAACTTATTATGAACAAGATCAGTAATACTTACCTACAATAACATCACATGTAAATTGTCAACAACATCCTTGCTAATGTGTCATCGAACTACAAACTCCTATCCCCTGTCCCTATGTTGTTACATACATTACACACGCCCAATATTTCTCGACACCCAACAAAGTATCAAACTAGGTTTTCCAAGACCCTAGTGTGGATAGCATCCACGACGACAAGGACCAAGATATACTGGACATTCTCTAAACAGTTGGATTTAGCAACGTCATTTTGATACCAGTGTACTAATTGACGTGGATGTTGAATACTGGGCCGCGCCGCCCGCAAGACAAAGTCCAAGCCGCGTTGGAACTTATGATGAAACGTAAGACCATATTGTGGATAGCATTGCCGACGAGAAGGACCAAGATATACTTGATATTCTCTAAACAGTTGGATTTAACAACGTCATTTTGATACCAGTGTACTAATTGACGTGGATGTTGAATACTGGGCCGCGCCGCTCGCAAAACAAAGTCCAAGCCGCGTTGGAACTTATGATGAAACCTAAGACCATATTGTGGATAGCATTGCCGACGAGAAGGATCAAGATATACTGGATCTTCTCTAAACAGTTGGATTTAACAACGTCAATTTGATACAAGTGGATGTTGGATACTGGGCGGTGCCAGACACTTTGTCTTTTTTTCCAACGCAGCTTGGACATTCCAAGCCGCGTTGGAACTTTATGATGAAACCTTTTTACATCCGACTCTTTGTCCATATTGTGTGTACAGTCACGAGCACTAATATGTCAACACTTGGCAACTTTCAATTGCGATTTTTTCACAAAATAACGAATGCACCGTTGAAATACGACACTTTACATAAACCTATGGGTTCGAAAATAATATGTTCCTAATAATATAAAATTTCATTAAAAAATAAAGGAGAAAATCGCCTTTGAATAAAGCCAAGTGTATACATACTTATGCTCGTGACTGTACTTAAGTAATGCGCTGATTAAAATGTATAGTACAAATAATGATGAAACTGTTGTACAATATGAACAAGAATTGAAGCTAAATATATAACAGAATTGCACTGCACATAAATATGCGTAGTAAATATGTCGTATATATCATACTCAAAACATTTATTTCAATTAAACCATTCACAGGCATTTTTTATTTTATTTTATTCTGTTCGGGAAACTTACAGCTAAATTAAACAATGCTCTTATACAATATGCATCTGAAGAATGGTCAAGAAGTCGGTCAGTCAGAAAATTATTTTTTAAAATACCTATGGAGAAGAAAGGGCAAGAAACTCTATGGACACTCCTTTTTTAAATTATATTTTACAAAAATATTAGTTATCTCAATATAGAGTATTCTTAAAATAGAGGAATTTCTACTAAACCAATAGTGAAACATGAAAGTAAATATGAATGATCTGCACTTAATGCCGGTTATTTACGAAACCGTATCAAATTGTGGTCTAATCATTATAGTGCTAACTAGCAAAGTCAATCTATAAAAATAAATAAACCTAAAGTGTCTGTTTGTAACGTCAAAATCACAACTTTTTACATAACAATGTTTTACATTTTTGCCTGTCTGTCTGTCCGTTTGTTCCGACTAATCTCCGAAACGGCCGGACCGATTTTTATGAAATTTAGTAATGAAATGAAATGAAATGAAATGTATGTAAAGTATGGGGATACTTTGAATTTGCAGCCCTGGGAAAGGACATAGGCTAGGCATCGATATACTTTTTATCGAAGTACCACGAGGGCGAAGCCGCAGGTAGAAGCTAGTTGTAAAAGAAGAGAATAATGCCGGGGTGGTTTTGTGTGTGTACGATGTAAACTGATAACACACACGAAATTTTATGATTCATCCGTAGATTTCAGACCTTCAGGACACTACAGCTGAAATGCTAATGAATGCAAACCTTGAAAATATTCAATCAGATATTTCTTTCCAAAAAACTCGTGAAAGTAAATGAAGAAAATGTTAAGGTTCTGCAAAAACCCCAAGATTGCGAGTCGTCAATGAACTACGTCAATGGTCGGACGAAACTCGTTGAAACAGGGTCATGGCGACTGAGGCGCGCGCGGCGGCTCGGGCGGGGCGACGACGGCGACGCGTGCGCAAGTGGTCTCGCGTTCGCACTTTTCCTCACATGTTTTGTAATAGGTACATTTAGCGGATTTCCTTGCGTGTTACTTTCTAGTGCGTCACGGATTTTAAATCTATATCGAGGCTTTGTGAACTTCTTCTTTTTGTGAAGTTCGTTCTTATTGACAGGTTAGGTAATTGATTTCTTAGATCCTTTTGCTCTACATAATGTAGTTTCTATTGAGTCCATGATAAAACGATGCTTTGACCTGCCAAGTTTGTATGCAGGGTAGCAGGGCGCCGACGCACAAAAGGAAACCATAAATTCAGCACATGATTCTAGACGCCCTAGAGAAGAAATGCTTGGTCGATTATAAAAAAAAAAAAGTACTGTAACAGCCGCACAGGTCGATCGATCAGGTTAAGCTACGCTTGCCGCGGTTGGTCTGTGGATGGGTGACCATCTTTATACATATACCGAGACCCCTCCGTGCCTCGGAAAGCACGTTAAGCCGTTGGTCCCGGCTGTCATTCGTGGATCTTTGACAGTTGTTACGGGTAGTCAGAAGCCCGAAAGTCAGACAACCAATTTTACCAAGGGTATAGTACCTATTACCCAGTAACTGGGTTGTGGAGGTCAGATAGGCAGTCGCTCCATCGGGGCGAAGGGCGAGAGGAGAACGCCCAGCCCCGGAAGAGCGGGAGGCCGTCCGGCGGGAGGCAAAGGACGCCATAGTCGTCCACTGGACGCGGGACCTCGCCGCCGCAGCCTTCGGCCGCCGAACCCTCGACGCGATTGGGCCGGTCCTGCGAGACTGGCTCGAGCGGTCGCACGGGTTCCTCTCCTTCCGTCTGGTGCAGGTGCTGTCCGGACACGGTTGCTTCGGATCGTACCTGCACCGTATCGGGCGGGAGGAGACGCCGTCGTGTCACGACTGTGGCGCGGCGGAGGACACGGCGCAGCACACTCTCGAGGTGTGCCCGTCGTGGTCCGGGCCGCGCCGCAGTCTCACCGCGGCGATCGGAACGGACCTCTCGCTCCCCGGCTTGGTCAACGCCATGCTAGGGGATGAGGGGTCCTGGGCGGCAGTCGCCTCCTTCTGCGAACACGTCATGTCCCAGAAGGAGGCGGCGGAGCGCGTGCGGGAGGAAGACCCTCTCGCGGCGCCGCTCCGAAGGCGGAGGAGGGGTCGGAGAAGACGTCAGTATGACAGTCATCTCCGACTCCTCCCAGGTGGAAGCCAGCAGGCGACGGGTGCGGGGGCACCCTCGCCTGTATTGCACAGGCTTCCACCAGTGCCGGACGGGAATGGCCAGGTGTTCCCGGCCATTCCCGTAGCCCCCCAGACGGGGGGACATGCGGGGCCCGCCAGCTAGGCGGGCATGCGCCGGGGGGGTTGTGGATGCAAAGGCTGAGCCGGATTCCCATGACCTCCCCATCAAGGCGATGAGGGAACACCGCTGAGTTTTAGTGGGTATACTGCCACCCTGGCAGGGAGTCCCACATACTCCGTCTCTTCCCCCGACGAGCGGAGATGCGTAAAGTCATTTCTCAGCGGAAAAAAAAAAAAAAAAAAAAAAAAAAAAAAAAAAAAAGGCAGTCGCTCCATGTAAAATACTAGTATTCAGCTGCATCCGGTTAGACTGGAAGCCGACCCCAACATAGTTGGGAAATGGCTAGGCAGATGATGACATACGCGGTCAAAATGTATGGAACAGCTTATTTTTTTAAGGGTTTCAGAATCATGTACCGTATCCATTGTGGTGCGTCTATGTCATTGCCACTCTTTACAGAGATAGGCTGTGGGTTTTTAATACTTACGGTATTAGCATAATAGTAAGGACTTTACAAAATTATTTGTGCTTCTTGTTTGCCGTCAATAATAGTCAGGGTCAACGACCTCTTACTTTTAGGAATTATCCTGATATTCATCTAGAGTTTGATATTCTTTATTTATTTAATCTTCTCGCACACGTAATATAAGGTGCAAAGGCATTCTCTACCAGTCAACCAAGGGTGGTGAAGAGATCTGAGGGGCAACTTCCGCATTTTTAATAACGTTTGCATTCTAATCTGTGTCCATCTGTCAAGATAATTTGCACGCCCTAAACAGGCAAAATATGGATTGTATAGACGCCATCCTACCCGAAACTGTAAAATTTTCCCAATCAACTTTGAACCTTATGCTTTAGCGATAAAGTTGAAAATCTATTAAAGAAATTTGACAGATTGTAGTAGCTTGATGTGCTGGCGTCTGTATATTAAACCACCATTAACTTTTAACTTTTGCAAATAAAATATTAGGTAGGTATTCTTATTTTTATAACACAAGGGTGGATATTTTTCGTTGAACTAAGTAGTTTGACTATCCGGAACAGAATTCCTCGTGGTCAAATCATTTGACCATTAAGTTTGACTACGAGGAGGGATTCGGAGGGAACGTCAATTTACATACATTTTTGACTAGTTTTTGACATTGGTTGTCGCTGAGGATTGCGACCTCAATTTGAACGTTTTTTAATTAGAATTGGCCTTCAGATAGCAGGTGATCTGTTTCAGAGGAACATAATAATAAAAAAACCGGTCAAGAGCGAGTCGGACTCGCGCACCGAGGGTTCCGTACCATCATATTTTTAATTTTTCATCGGCGTCAGAGAATTTTAACACTGTGCACTGCTGTGTAGAATATTGCAGTTTTATGTCAGCGCCATCTCTTGACCGATAGTGGAACTAGTGTAACTTTTGTTGATGATTTCTGAAAAAGAGTGCCATTTAGAGACTTCGTTTTATTTTTCCTGTAATTTTTACTTCTATCCTATAGAATAATTTCAGATTTTTCTCTTTGCAAACTTCGGAGATAAGGGGGGGGCGGTATTTTTTTTTTACGTTTTTCATCAAAATTCAAAAACTATGCGGCCTTAAAAATAAAAAAAGTTTGAGAATGTGCAAACGGCACTCTTTCATATGATACCCCCACATGCCCTAGTAGCCACACTTCGAATTTTTCAGACCCCCTTTCAGTCCCTGTTGAAAAAAATATACATATATTTTTATTTCTTTCTTATTTGCAAAATAATTGGGCAAACGTCATCTAAAACTGTTCCAAATTTCAAGTTGATAGCATTAGTAGTTCTTGAGATATCCAGCTGTGACAGACAGGCAGACAGACAGACTGAGTGTCACCATAAGGGTTCCGTTTTACCATTTTGGTACGGAATCCTAATAATAATAAAAAAATATCATAATAAATGGCTTCATTTCAAAACATCTAAAGAAATCAGATACTGCAATCTAAAAATTCGACTAGTTAGTAGAAGTTGCTATACAAGGTTACTATGGCAAGGCTACCGGCCGTTATTATTTATTGGGGGCTTCCATGTTTCTGAAAATAAACTAACTTGAAATTAAACTAACGTGGCATTTTCGAAATTGTGCTTCTGGCTGATAGTCGTCACCTAACCAAAGAAGAAGAAATGTGGTGTTTATTTTATACAAAGAAATACTGTAATAATATCGTTTTTACATTGAGTAAGCACTGTGAGCGCGCTCACGGGCGTTCCGAATTGTTGACAGCTCTCAGCTGTCATAATCGTGATATCTAAATCGGAACGCCATGTGAGATGATGTGAGCGCTGTGAGCGATTATAGCTAATTCGGAAAGCGCCCTTAGTCAGTGAGTCACCGGTCACATCTGGTATTACCCGGGATAGAAAGGGCAGTCCACGGGGGACAGTCCAAGCTCAGAGGGCGGAAATGGTGGGCGCGTTTTTATTTCTGTTGCCAACTGATAATTCATAACAAGCTGACTATTAATTTATATTTATTGTAGGTACTTATATAATGAAGCTAAAGAGTTTTTTTTTTGTTTGTTTGTTTGAACGCTCTCATCTCTAAAACTACCAGTCGGATTTTAAAAACAACCGACTTCACAAAAAACACTACTGTTTACGAAGAATATATACACTAGCTCTTTTTAGTTTAATTTAATAGTTGTGATTAAAAAAAAATTATAGTCTAGATCTGCTGTATAAAAGTACAAAGTGATAAATAACTTTAATTTCGGAAGTTGGTGTCGATGGTTCCGTATTTTCTGTTTTTGACACCGACTTCTATCACCTTGTAGGTAGTGTTTTTGTTAAGTCTGTTGTTTTTTTTTTTTGTAAAAAAGTTTTTATTTTTCACTTTTTAGTTGTAAGTACGAGTACCTACAGTGCATTGAAGAATTGAAGACACCGACTAGAAGAATCATCAAAATTCGCATAGAAATGCCGGAGATGCAGTACATTTATGCAGTTATAACTTCGTACATAAGAATAATTACCTAATGTATTTTATACTAAAACTTTCCTGAAAGTATGTAGATCACATTAATGAAAGAATTATCAATAAATTTGTTCATTAGTTTTGAGAAAATCGCTGACATACAAACATAAATAGTCGAATACAGAACCTGCTTTTTTTAATTCGGTTAAAAATAATTTTGTATTTGATAACTTCACCGTCACACACACGGGCGGGGTATAACACATGAACATAACATCACGCCTGTAACTCCTGAAGGCTAGGTAGAGGCGTATCTATAGAAGGTACACGGTCCACCCATATTTCGCCAGTTATGTTTTAAGTTCTAATACGGAAAGTCTGTGCAAAGCATGCATGGATTCTGAGGAAACCGACCCGAATGTGTTCTTTCAATGCACAGGCGTCACCCAAATTAGAACAGAAATCCTCAGGTCACCCAGATCTTATGCATGCAGACGATCTAAACAGACTAAGAGACCCAATCTGCTTCTCGAGGGAGGTCACGTACCTACAATGGTCCACTTGAAGGACTAAGTGCGGAAGCCAAACCCAATAACATAGAACTTCAATTTACGTTCCTTGCCTTAATTTATAACTGTGAAAAGTGACTCAGACATTTAACACCGTGGAAAAAAAGGCTTAACGTACAAGAACAAGGTTTAAAAACATGAACAAATTAGCAGATCTACCTAAATTGCTGCAGCCAGCTCTGAACATACTAGGAGACCTAATCTGCCTCTGAAGGCAGGTGAGCTGATTGGAATGACCAACGACGGCCGCCATGGCCTACGTACAGACGCCAGCACATCAAGTTACTACAATCTGTCAGATTTCTTTAATAGATTTTCGACTTTATTACTAAATCATAAGGTTCAAGGTTGATTGGGAAAATCTGACAGTTTCGGGTAGGTTGACCTGCTGGCGTCTGTACAATGGTCCACTGGAAGGACTAAGTGCGAAAGCCATACCCAAAAACGTAAAACATCAATTAACGTTCTCAATTTATAACTGTGAAAGGTGACTCAGACATTTTACACCGTAGACAAAAAGGAACAAGTTTAAAAACATGAGAAAATTAGCAGTTCTAAATTGCTGCAGCTGATTTTACAAACTAATCGTGACTTGTACTTTTGCTAAGTTCAACATTAGATGAAGCAATAGAGCCTACATGTGTACTAATATCATGAGTGGTAACTATATGCCTGCCGAAATCGCTAGATAAACAGGGTTATTGGTAAAACATTAACAACCTCTTAAGAGGTCATTGTATGTACTCATCATTATGAACAACTTTTACTATGGGAACAAACCTTAAATCGCGAAAAAAAAAACAGCTGCTCCCTACATTTATGTTCGTATGTATACGAACATAAATGTAGGGAGCAGCTGTTTTTTTTTTTTTTTTGTCGAGTATACTCGTCAAAATGCAGGGAACAGCTGATTTTTTTTTCGCGATTTCATATTTGAAGTCGCCAAACCGCTTAACCGTCTTGATCAACTCTCATTTCGGACTGAGTTTAGAGATAATTAATTATATACATGTCAAATAAGTTTCATTTGTTACACTATTCTGTACTACAAACAAGATTTGGTTGATGGTCGCGAAAAAACAAAAAGACGCCAATAAGCTGTCATTTTACTGCACCTAATTAAAAGTCCGACTATAGTATACCTAGGTGCAGGTGAATGGTGCCAGCCATTTGTATTCCCTAGAATGGTTAAAAGATTCTAAACTTCACATTTATCTGTTCCGCTGTTTAGTTGTCTATATTCCAAGGTACACACGTTAAGAATTAATTATATCTCTCAGTAGTAGATTTCCTCATCCATTTTCCGCTTCTGTGCGCCAGTTCGCAGTAATTCTAATTATACAATCATGTATTCTGGTCGCCGTACGATATCTAGACCCAAATTTTACACAGTATTTTTAGGTGTTATAAAGAATTATTGCTCATGTTTTTGTTCAAGTTCACGAAAAGGAAAAGTGTTCTCAAATCGGTGAAGAAAAACATCGTAAGGAGACTGGAAAAAAAGGAAAAAAAAATGCATGTCCTAGAACCAAAAATTTGAAGGCATGTGACATCTACCAACCCGCATTGGGCCCGCGTGGTAGATTGAAGCCCACTCCTGCTCAAAGAGAGGAGGCTTGTGTCCCAGCAGTGGGATGGGAACATTATAGGCCGATTATGTTCAAGTATTTTATGTAGTTACTAAACAAGGAGAGTATGAAGAATTAGTTGACACTGTGACACACACACGTTTCGCTCGACGTATCCACACACATGTCCAATGACCACATTCCAATTATAGTGTGCTCAATTCAGCACGTGCCTACCCCGACACATCACTGCACGATGTTGCTAATCCTTTTCCCAATATGTTTATTGTTTTACTCGTTGAAACTATATAAAGTTGGATTATATTTTTATACTATTAATAATATAGCTGAAGAGCGTTTACGCCGTACGGCATTTCATACAAACTTTCAAGCCCATATTTTTCGAAATGAATAAACCGATTTTAATGAAACTTCATACGCTTATGCAGGATACAAAGGTCTAAAAAGTTAGTAGAGAACATTTTCTAAAAATAGTGTTACAACCAAATTAGACCGGTTTTAAAATTTCCATAGAAACAGAGATTTCCAGTTATCTTTTTTTAAATAAAACATTTCGAAAATGTTCTCTACTAACTTTTTAGACCTTGTATCCTGCTTATGCGTATGAAGTTTCAATAAAATCGGTACTTACGATATAAAATTCAGTTGCGATATTCAACTATCATTCACAACAGTCGTACGTGTCCCCCCAGTTGTATCCGTCTCAGACTAGTAGCTACATGTTACGTCACAGCAACGCGTTGTACGCCTGGCTTCATACGTTTCACTTTCATTCGGCAGCTCCAGATTGGGCTCGGAGGTCATCGGTCCGCCATCGAATACTGGCGATCTTGCACGACTTACTTTGACAAGACATAATTTTTCGTATCTTTTTATGAAAGCCTTGATCAAGTCTGTAACATGTGTCGTGTTCTAGTGCAGTCTTGCAGATGTGTCCTGCGTGACCTAGACACAGGACACAGGTCTCGCGTGTGTTTCGCGCCTAAGTCTTGCAGTAGGCTATCTGCGGTTTTGTAATAGATGTGTCTTGAATTTCGAATTACGAATGCGATTTGAATACAAACTTTGCCTTGTTTGTACGACCATGTTGGTATAGCATAATCAGCCTATAATGTGCCCACTGCTGGGACACAGGCCTCCTCTCTTTGAGAGGCAGTGGGCTGTAATCTACCACGCGGGCCCAGTGCAGGTTGGTAGATGTCACATGCCTTTGAATTTTTGGTTCTAGGATATGGCGGTTTCCTCACGATATTTTCCTTCACCGTTTTGAGAGCAGGAATAAAAAGAACTGCTGTTTCATACATTTTGGTCAAGTAGGTATTGAACTTTTGTATGAAACAGCTGTTTTTTTTTTCGTTATTTCAGAGTTGGTCCCATAATGATAGTTGTTCATATTCATGGGTAGAACGTCCTGTAAAAATTTGGATGGTGATAAAAAGAATCTTCCTGTATGATAATTTTTTTGATTTTTGTAACACCTCTAGGGGGTTTCATTGTGAAGGAATAATATTATTAAAACAATTCATTATACTTCCTTGAGGATAAACTCGTGCGATAAGAGAGGCATGTTCCGCAATAAACTGCTATGGTTTGATGATAAGCGCCCTCGTCTGTCGTTATGGTGATTATTTAAATCCCCATTTTGACTTATCCTGTTAAACCGACACCAAAATTAATAAAAACCATCTATCGTCGATGTAGTTCTTAATTATCGGACATTCACTTGAGGAAGTTCAATGTAATTATTATTATTATTAAAAGTCTGTTATCACTGCAGGGCAAAGGCCGCCCTACTCTCTTTCATCTTCTCTCTGTTTAAAACTTCTGAGGACCAGTTCTTGTTGAAGGAATTCAGCTCATCCCACGATCTCCGTCTGGGCCTGCCGCGATGTCAAGGGCCCATTGGGTCGTAAGTTTAGCCCATTGGTCGTCTGACATGCGGCAGATGAGTCCAGCCCAATTCCATTTTAGCGTGGCAGCTTTCCAAGTGACATCCGTTATCTTTGTGATGGAATGGATGGCCGTATTTCTAACCCGGTCTGTTAGTTTGATACCCAGAATACTCCGTTCCATAGCCCTCTGGACCTCTGCTGATTGGTCAAAGACCATATTTGTCCACCATAATTGTGTGAGGATGGGAAGTATGCACACAGGAAGATCACCCTTCATTTGATCTTTCTTTCATCTTTCAATGAAGTTGCAAATTATTAATTTATTCGTGAAATATTAATTACTCATTCTTGAAAACCATACCAATGACTTCTTCTTAGCATGTCGATGCGAATCTAAATGTGAACGCAATGGACTCGGCCCGAGATTCCATTATTATTAGTCCATTAGTTCCTGTAACGTGCTGACGACCTGACACACAGGACATGATATTAAGTGTTTGTTTATTAATGACTAATCATCACCATCATCATCATCACCATTCTCCTGTATCCCAATGTATTTGAAGTCGGCGTAACATGTATTTTTCGCAACATGTCATCTCGGTAATCACCCCCTTTCTAACCATATCATCTTTCACACATCCATCTTTCTTTGGTCTTCCCCTACTCTTATAGCCATCGACATTCATAATCAACCATGACGACAAATTCCACACAACTTTTCAGTTACCGGTGCCCCTTTCAAACTTAACATTCACTAATGACTAAACAACACATGTATTATGTGCATAGTCAGCTTCGGTTACCAAAAGCTTCAAAAGTTCTGGTCATTCTTTCACAAACAAAACTCTCCAACATAACAATATTGTGGAAATCCTACCATTTTAGTCACAAACATAAACAACAGTTTCAGATAACTACGTACGTAAACAAAAATCCAAATGCGTAGTAAAAATACGGACACTGATATTCTATCAGCACTTTTTTCCCCGAATCGTGTAATTGTTTCATTCAATTAACACCAGTGGAGTGGGAGCGAAGTTTCGGGTTTCCAGATTTCCCGGCGCTATCTGCTTTACACTGAATCCGTTATCTCTGGTGGATGCTCGTGTCGATCGCCGATGTCCCGAGCTAGCACCGCGTCTGTCTGTTTGTTTGTCGCCTACTGTTCGGATTGGATTTCATGATCCACCCACTTTAGTTTAAAGTCCGTCTTTCCTGTTGTTTTTGGGTGATTATTGTTGGGTGTCTCTCCCCGGTCGTGTCGGATTGCCGTCCCTTCGGACTATGAGAGTAAAGGAACAGAGAGTGCACCTGTGTTTGCGCACACACTTGTGCACTATAATATCTCCTGCGTACCTGGCTAATCTCCATTGAGATTGGCCACCGTGACCAAAAACAGTCGGGGAGGCTAATTATTGTTGGGTCAGCTCTTCTAACTAAAGCACAAATTTCCACATTTTCGGTTATATAGATGTTTCCAGGTCTGTGATGCCATGAAATCAACACGTACTAATATCTATCATGTAGAATGTGTATAAGGTCTTTTCAAGAGTGTATTGGTAGGCCAATACACTCTTGAAAAGCAGAACATTCATGGACAACCCTCCATGAAAAATCCTTTAGGTACTTTACTCTTTTCTTTTGGAGCATTAGGACCCAGATAATAATAATAAGAAGATTTTCAAGCGAAAGAGTTTTAATGTTGTGTGTGTAGTGTAGTGTAGAGTGTAGCTGTCTATGAAAGGTGCTTAAAGTTGTAAACTCTTTTGCATAGATAGACATCTTAGAAGAAAATTGTCTAAGTCCTAATGCTTCCAGAATTATTTTCCAATGCGTCAGGCAAAAATCGTACTACATGGACCTAACGTTGACCTGTTCGTGTTCATCCTTACTTATAGCCTTCACTGACAAATAGAAAGTTGTGACCTAATTTCGTACAAACTATTACAGTTGAGGCCTGTTTTCCCCAAATGTTTAGATAACATATTGCACCATATCGTGCATATTACAATTGGTACAATGAGTGTTATTGATTTGTTGTCAACACAAGTGCGACGGATGAATGAGAGTTACTCGACTCTGTAATATTTTGCGGCGTCACAGACACCTCCCACTAAATAAGTGTTGTCAAAACAAATGAGGTGGCCAATTCTCGTAATCTAAAACGGTCAAAATCTAGTCGCAGTCTCATCGCGGCCACAAACAAATGTCATAAACTTTTCAAAATGTAGGGAAATTAGAGGTATTTTTGACAGATTGAGACTGAGATCAGACTGTGAACGTTCTTACGCCTCTCTGATAAGTATAGTGTTGTTTTCAGTGAAAACAATTGATTTTGTATGGTATCTTGACAATTTGTAAGTACCTATTTGTTTAGTTCTTGTTGACAGGTATACACTGTCGTCCCATACCTATTAATACCGAACCTAAAGTAACCGTGGAGTTTCTTGCCGGTTCCTCTCAATAGGAAACGAGAACGACCAAGTGGAACCGTGCACCTAGCTTCTGACGTTTCATACGTGCTGGTTTATCCATACTGAATATTTTAAATGCCAAAGTGTGTCTGTCTCTGTTACCTCTTCACGCTTAAACCGCTAAACCGATTTAGATGAAATTTAGTATAGAGATAGTTTGAGTCCCGGGACATAGGAAAGTTTTTATCCCAATATTCCCACGGGATCGACACTTATGCGGGTGAAACCACGGCGTGCGGCTAGGAAATATTTTTTTAAATATTATTGGTATTAGTTTTATGTTCATCAGATAACGATGATGGTCTGTTTTTTTATGGTCAGATAGGCCTTCGCCCCATGTAAAATACTGGTATTCAGCTGCATCCGGTTAGACTGGAAGCCGACCCCAACATAGTTGGGAAAAGGCTAGGCTAGGCAGATGATGATTTGTTTTATGTTCATCCGTTTGTGTAAATCTTGGGAACTGGGTAGGTCCAACTCCACCTAATTCTGCCGCGAGGTAATGCGTCAGAATTAGGTGGGGTTGGAACAAAGATTGATTTGGTGTAAATTATAGTATTACCTAAGGCCAAAGACCTGAAAGATCCAGAAAATGAATTCTATAAACACGGTTTACCTACACACGACGATATATCAATCTATACATTTCCAGTATAAGCTGACTTCTCATTGTAAGAAAAGCCTATACAATCCGAGGTCAGCTAAAACTGGAAATGTATAGCTTGATATGTCGCCGTGCATGTGTTCTTTAACCAAGATGACACTAGGAGACGTGGTCGCAATGTCCTCATTGAAAAACAAAGAGAAAGAAGAAGTAATAGAATGTCAAATCCTCTTAGATTTTAGGTATGTAGAGACGCCAGCCATCAAGCTACCCGAAACTGTAAAATTTTCTCAATCAACTTTGAACCTCATGATTTAGCGATAAAGTTGAAAATCTATTAAATAAATTTGACAGATTGTAGTAGATTGATGTGCTGTAACTGACGAAGCCGATGGACCGCAACCTGATGGTTCGGTAAAAAAACACTATACCGTTTTGAACTTGCTGTGAATCTTCACCATTAAATAATTTATATTATATTTATATATATTTTATATTTTTCAATAAATGCTTTTGCTTATAAACTAGGTTTATGTACCTGTATCTTAGAAGCCAAAAAAAACCTCCAAGTAGATAACCTGTCGTTTGTATTTTCCTCAAAATATAAGTTACTTTAGTTGACAAAGTTTTCCTGTTACCCAAATACGTCTTTAGTTTTTCAAAAACCCCCTTCTACTTCTTTTTTATGAAACGTAAATGCTAATACACCTCATTGCAAGACGTGATCAGACTCATTAAGGAGTCCTTCAGTACCGAGTATTTATTCTAATTATTCCTAAGACCATATTTATGTTGACAATACGTAGTAGTGTTGCATTCTCAGAAGGTTCGCCGGTGTATGAATGGAAGTGTTTATTAATATGTTAATTTGATTGGAAGGTAAAACCCGCGGCTTCTAATCCAGACAGAGGAAGCAAATAGGTGTGTTGTAAAATAAACGATCGATTATGCAATTTTGTTTCTTGACCTTGACAATTTTGGTCTTCATACTTTAGTCACCTAAGAAGACCAAAATTGTGAAGGTCAAAAAAAAAATTTGTTTGCAATTTTGTTTTTTGACCTTGACAGTTTTGGTCTTCGTACTTTGGTTACATAAGAAGACCAAAATTGTCAAGGTCAAAAAAAAACTAGGCTTCTAACCTGAGGATCATAGCTCTTACAATTTCGGTCGTTTTTAGTTTCCAAAGTCTTTTATCTAATTTGAAACTTTTATTAACGTTCACTTTTGCTTAACTTCTTGGTTCCGTTGTTTTCTATTTTTAGCCACAATCACATGGTTTGTTTACCAACTCTATTTGGGTTTTCAAACCATTAGAATTTTTTACACGACGTCTAAAAATACCTCGTCTCACACGTAAAAACCCAATTTAGGTACTTTTCATTTATTCGTAAATCTTTGACAGTCGTTACGGGTAATCAGAAGCCCAGACTGACAACCCGTCTTGCCAAGGGGTATCGTGTTACCCAGTAACTGGGTTGTAGAGGTCAGACAGGCAGTCGCTCCATGTGAAATACTGGTATTCAGCTGCATCCGGTTAGACTGGAAGACGACCCCAGCATAATTGGGAAAAGGCTAGGTAGATATTACTTTAAAGATTAGTTACTGTTAGACGTATTGTATGCTTTAACATAGGTAATACCTACCCTCAGTATTAAATTAACAAAAAACAAAATACAAGATTGCTTACAACATTTTTTTTATTGCTGAATGGGCCCGCTCTTGACCTCGATCACGCCTGTTGGAAAGCGATGGATGAGGTCTAAGATGGAACGAGCGTGCCCAGAAGATGCCTAAGGCACTGGAACTCCCACGCATCTACGAAACACAGCAGCCTGCTTGACGCCAGACTCCGGTAGGAGGGTCGTCGCGCAAACCAGGCGGGCGTTAGCCCTACTACCGCAAGGGAAGAATTGGCCAGTCAAATACGGTGTTGGGTGTGACTATGCAGGATGCGCCGAGCGCTCGGTTCAGTTGAGTAAGTGGCGTACACGAGGAGGCTTCTTCATGCATCCCGACAATATAATTAAACATAGCTGGTAAAAGGCCTAGGGCTGATTGATTGATTGATTGATTTAAGAACACCTACCCTACATTGCATTTATACATTCAACAATGGCTTACATTACCATTTAGAAAAGGTATAACTGCTAATTTCAATTCAATTCAATTTATTATCAAGTATCATGATGACTCACTTGTTAGTAAAAAACTTATCCTATGTTAGTAGTTGAGCTAACGTATACACAAATTATATGTGGGTGGGTAATAACATAACATATATACATAATCTGCCTATAATGTTCCCACTGCTGGGACACAGGCCTCCTCTCTTCTAGAGAGAGTGAGGCTGTAATCTACCTCGCGGGCCCAGTGCGGGTTGGAAGATGTCACACATGTCTTCTGATTCTAGGACATGCCGGTTTCCCCACGATGTTTTCCTTCACCGTTTTGAGTGCAGTGGTGATGAAATTATTTACACAAAGTAAAGCGCCTGCCTATCTTATTCGAAACTTCGAACTCACGACCTAGGACTCGTAAGTCGAGGTCGTTACCACTGCTCTAAAATAGAATAAAAAATATAATATTTGAATTAAAATAGAATACAATTTAAGAGTGACGCATCTAAACGTTTCCCATACACGTAAAGGATTCATAAGGTTTTTTAGTGACGTTGGACCGAAGTTTTTTTACTCGCAGATACATACCGACTAATACCGATACCGGTTCTAACGGATCTAATACACGTGTCGGCACCATTTTGTTTCGCAAAAATAAAAATATAATATTTGAATAAAAATAGAATACATTTTAAGAGTGACGCATCTCATCGTTTCCCAAACATGTAATGGATTCATAATTTTTTTAGTGACATCTCCACACACGCTGGACCGAAGTTTTTTTACTCCTATAAATACATACCGACTGTTAATGACAACATAATATAACGTAATAAACCCGTTCCAGCGGATACACACGTGTCGGAACCATTTTGTTTCGCGTCATTGAAATTTTCGTAATATTATGTAGATATTGTTTATTGCTAATTATGAGGCTCGTGGCTAAAAAATAAGTATTAATAGCCGCACGTTGCGCGTCGGTTCGTGGATGGATCCATTACATAACGAGAGTCGAGACCTTATTTATAATTGTTTATAATAATAAAAGCTTTATTTTCAGGCTAAATAGGCAATAGGCTTTTGTAGGTATTAGTAATAGCCTAATAGGGTCCCGTTTTTACCCTTTGGGTACGGAATCCTAAAAAAAGGAGAAGTGGCAAGTGGACGTATCTGTGTCCACGCGTCATGTTCAAAATGCTCAAGGCAAAATGGCCGTCTCCGCGAACTAGTGCGCTTTCGACCGTGACCTTCTTTCTTATATCTATGGTCGTTTCGTTACGTTACGGTAATCAAAAGATCATAAGTCTGACAAGTCTTACCAAGGGGTATTGTGTAACCCAGTAACTGGGTTGTGGAAGTCAGATAGGCAATCGCTCCATGTAAAATACTGGCATTCAGCTGCATCCGGTTAGACTGGAGGCCGACCCCAATATAGTTGGGAAAAGGCTAGGTCGATAGATTGGTTTTCTTTATTGCAAATTCCTCGTGACATCGCGATTTTGGTAGTTGGATGTCAGTATTGCTTTTATCACACTAATTCTTACAGTTACGTGCTGCGATAACTCTTTAAAATATTATTGAAGGCCTGATAAAAGTTGATAAAACTACCTACTGAAATTCCGGGCGGTGCATCTGTCTGTTTTGAAAGTGGATCATGCATGCAGCATGTCCAATCTCGACTTCTCGAACTTACGTTGAGAATTCAAACTCTAAAATATCGGAAATAGTACCTGTTCCATAGTTGTGGATGTGGTAAGAGCATTGCAATTCTGGATGAAATAGCAGAAATTTCCGGTTATTCCACCCCAAAAAATCCAGCCGAAAACGCATTTCCGGAAATATTGTGTAAATTCGACTCTAAGCTTATAAATTCTGTATAACAAACTAGGCCTAAGTTGGATTCTTGGACATGAGTTTCCGCGTATCCACCTTAGGGTGGAGTTTTTGGGGTAGATAAACGGTATAACCAGATTTTTCTTTCTCAGAGTCAGTTTCTTGCCCGCTCTTCTCCATAAGAACCTACTACGCTTTGAAATGGGCAACTAGCTTCATCTTTCAGACTGACCGACCCCTTGACAATTCAAAAGTGCCTGTAATGGGTTTAATTGAAATAAATGCTTTGCGTTTGAGAGTTGGTCCCATAAGAAAAGTTCCAGGGCTGAAAGTGCTCATGAATATGAACGATATTCATGAGCACTTTCAGCCCTGGAACGATGTATGAATTGAAAGTCATCCAGTAGAATACATATTTGCTCGCTCTCAAAACGGTGAAGGAAAACATTGTGAGGAAATAAAGAGGAAACCGGCATGTCCTAGACCCAAAATTTCGAAGAGTTATTACATCTACCAACCTTCACTGGGCCCACGTGGTATATTACAGCCCACTCCCTATCGAAGAGAGGGGGCCTGTGTCCCAGCAATGGGATCATTATAGCCTGATTATGCTAACAGTATATTTGAGGTGGGACACACTCAGGCTAGGTGGAGCGACGATCTTCGCAGGTGGCTGGTAGCAGCTGGATGAGAGTTGCCGAAAATCGAGTTGAATGGCGTGCAATAGGCTCCCCTATTGCACGCCAGTCAACTCGTTTTTCCTATGTCCTATCCTTTGTGCGTATGTCCAGCAGTGGACTGCTATAGGTTGGTGGTGATGATGATGATGATACTTGACGTAAGAATAAACAATCTCTTCAAGACTTGAAACCCAGAATCCCCTTGAATCATTGCGACATAATTGCGATCATTTGCCGGTCTCTAACAATAACAGTGTCGAGCGGTGACCGTGTGATTGAACTTGGACAAGGCCGCGACTGCGCGAGCGCATGCCACCGCGCCGGCGCTGTACCGATCTGCAACTGCTGTGACGCAACATTAAGTAAGTGTGACACGATCCAGTTTCATAGTACCAACATTACTTTACTCATTCAATTCTGACTCGAAAAGTTTCAATAGGTTTTTCAGCAAGAAATTCTTTAATTTGGTTAGGTTGATACGTACTGGTAGGTTGTCCATTTTTCCATTAAATTTTCGTCACTAAAAACTGGGTGTTTTTAGCCTTCCAAAAATAACCAGACCTGTTTGGGTACTCCAGCATTCAAAATCCTAAATCCTAATGAGTACCTAATAAGGAAAGAAAAACTATAACAGCTGCACTTAAAATCTGACCTCACTATTGCATAATTATATATATGTATGTGTCGCAGCCAGCTAGCCTTTCAGTGAGCAGCCTAGCAGTTACCTATCGATCAGAATCATTTGCATAGCTGTTTGATTGGATGGCTGAATATCATTCAAGCCGCTAGTTGAACAGCACCGGTTATTAAAAAGGCTAGTCTCTTAACTGAAAGGCTAATTAAGCAACATATGCACTGCTGTCTGAGCATCAAAACATATGACAATCATCCAGATTCGCAGACCAAACAACCCATACTGATGATGAACCACGCCTCTCTTAGCCCGCACGCGATTTTTTAACGCGACATCTTTTTACCTCCCATTGGATTTTAAACTCTTGTGTTGAGCAGTGTGTTGATAATCCAGTCCGCGATAAAAATCGCCAGTGAGTACGAGGACTCATTGTTGACAACTAAAGCAAAAGAGGCTCGTCTCTGAAATAAACCAACCAGCATGCGCAACGTATCATCTACATATAAAACCTCTTTTAAACGACCTATGTATGTCTAGCCAGTATGCTGATGATGATCATATCATACACCAAACAATGTGATATAAACATCAACATTATGCGTAATTATGCCCTGTGATGTAACGTTATCTTATCTTGTTTTAATTTTAACTCTCTGACGTCAGTAAACATTGCGCTGATCAAATGACGCAGAAGATTTAATTTATCTATTTAATTAAATTTAGAAGATTTAATTAATTTATTTAATTTTTAACTCTCTGACGTCAGGAACACATTGCGCTGATCATAATTATGACGCAGAAGATTTAATTAAACTGGTAAAGTTTTGCAAAAAGGTGATTTATAGAAAGGATGGCCTTATTGGAATATGATATTACAACGGTTACAACGTTGGTAGCATTATTTAAGAATATATGATAAATTATGTTCTACGTCATAGGTTTGGTTTCCGCACGTATAGTCCTTCAAGTGGACCATTGTGCGTGGGCCATGTCGGCCGTCGGTGGTCATTCTAACCAGCCCACCTCTCTCCAGAAGTTAATTAGGTCTCCTGGCCTGTTGAGAACGTCTGTGTAAGATCTGGGTGTCCCGAGGGTTTCGGACCTAATCTGGGTGACCCGTGTGCGCTTCTCCCAGCATTTGAGCAATATCAAAGAGAACTTGGAAAGTTTTGAGTTATGAAGTAGTACTGTAGTGTAAAACTAATGATTAAAAGTAAATTATTATAACTCTAAGAAAGTGGAACTGGCTTGTTTAAATCAGTGTAAAGTGCAATCAGCACTATTACAGATTTACAGCGCAACATAATATCTTTATCTTCGATACATTCATTCTTCCATTGTTTTTCTCTATTAGTCGTGATCTCGTTAGTCACCCCCTTTCTAACCATATCATCATTCTCACAGTCCTACATCGTTTCTTGGGTCTTAAACAATTATCACGTAAGAAATGCTTATTAATATTGTATGCTAGATTGTAATTTTAATTATTATTAGGAAACTTTTTTTTTTTTTTTTTTTATTTGAAATGGGTTTGCTCTTGACTCTAGTCTAGGTCAGAGTTGACAGAGACAAAGTCGACGATGGAGTGAGCTCACCCAGAAGAAGCCTGTTTACTCTTACTTTGAAGAGATTCGGGTTGTATGGTTCTATCCTTTAATCTATGAAAAGAGAACTTCTCTTAATGAAATCACTTTCTTTTCTAGAGAATTACGTAACGACGTTATTTACGATTCTACGAAAACAATAGTAAAACGACACACCCACAACGCAAAACAGTAAATATTATCGTGATCTACATATTTGTCCAATTTCGCGATGTCGTTGCTTCGTGATCTGCGCCGTAGCACCTCAATGAACGTCAAGTGCGCCTGACCGCCTGTAACGAGGTTAACTTATGACGTAAGTAGTTCTTGCAGTGACGTGTTGGAAGAAACTTCTTGATATTATATTTTCCTAGTACATTAGCATTTGTTGTTATTTTCCTCTAAGGGTTTTTTAGTGGAATGCTATGTATGGGTTTTATTCGATGTAAATAAATGGAAATTGTTTGTAAACGTTGGACTAAACGAGGGGCTTGTGACTAAGAGGGCCTTGTGGCTAAGTAGTAACAGCTGCACGGGTCGATCGATCTGGTTAAGCTACGCTTGCCGCGGTTGGTCTGTGGATGGTTGACCATCTTCACATACCAAGACCCCTCCATGCCTCGGAGGGCACGGGTCCCGGCTGTCATTCCTGGATCTTTGAAAGTCGTTACGGGTCGCCAGAAGCCCGAAAGTCTGAAAACCAGTCTTACCAATGGGTATCATATTACCCAGTAACTGGGTTGTGGAGGTAAGATAGGCAGTTGCTCCATGTAAAATACTGGTGTTCAGCTGCATCCGGTTAGAATGGAAGCCGACCCTAACATGGGAAAAAGCTAGGCAGATGATGATGTTTGTAAACGTTAATTTAGTTGTAATTGATTGATTAGGTGCATAAGTATAAGTGTTTGGAACTATTATCTCTTAGAACATTCTGATTATGCATGAATGAATTAAACTGACTGCCTCTTGGTCCTGTGGTCGCAAGCGCTACAGATACTGACGTCACGCAAATCCTGCATCGCGCAAGCAGAGTTTACCGCGCAACTAGCATAGATACAACGGCCCGACATGAATCATCGGGCAGTTGCCCGCCAGACACAACACCCGTCTGGTCGGAGGATCCTCCCTTTTCTATAGAGTATGAGTGAACTTTACACCCTGTTCCTCATACCTCTATCTAGAGCTAGGGATGGACTATGTGAATGATGATACGGCTAGAAAGGGTGTGACTACCGAGATGACAACTAATAGAGAAGAATGGAAGAAAAAGACATGTTGCGCTGATCCCACATAATTTGGTATAAGGGCAGGAGAAAGAAAAGAAAGTGTGTATTAATACACATCATATACATATTATTCTCAAATCGTTCTTGACCGAGTTACTTCTTACATGTAGTAGGTAAGGTATGGGTATGTATCCGTTGTGAGTGTGACCTAGAAACACCATTTTTTTTTTGCTTACTTTTATCATTATGATATTTGATGCAATCTTGTGCAAGAATTTATTTCAAAGTCTTCAAAACCTAAAATTATTTAAAAAGACGTTAGATTCTTAGAATCTCTAACGTAGTTAGTAGATTCTTAGAATCTCTAACTTAGTAGTCTAACGAACTTTCGTAATCTCAGAATTAACACCGAAATCGCCTGAAATAGAGTATTGTTTACATTGCAAAGTGTGAATGTCCTAAAAGACAGCGAACCGGCAAACGTAAGAGTAGTAGCACGATATGGTAGTCGTGAGTAAACTGCAATTTGCGTACCAGCACCCACTGCCAAACACAATTTGAATCATTCGGAATCGGAATGATATTGTTAATACATTGCTTCATATGTTTGAAAAGTTTGTCTGCTCAACAACGTAAATAACGCAATGAATGTTGTTGTTTTTAAAGATACTTTTTAATCTTCACAACCTATAAATAAATATTATATAATATAAATATTTACATAATTTATGCTAATACCTATTTAAAATAATAATAATATGTACAATTATATGAAAAAAAAAATAAGCAAAATTATCATAGGGCATCAAAAAATTCGTCCGCATCGCTGTCAACAGGAACAGTGCCCAAAAGGCTGGCAGCATTGCCACGTTGTATGGCAATGCTAATTCTTTGGCCAAGAAATAGGCCAGCCCTCTGGTCACGTGAAGAGTCGACTAACCGCTTGGCGATATCTCGAAAAACCAAGTGGGCACTCGGACCCCATGGCCCTAGTGTTTCAACCCCAAACGGCTCGAACATATAACTCCCAATCAGGTTGGAATATTTTCGCCGTTTGAGGTTTTCTGCACCTGCAGCAGCCGCCCCAGCACAGCCCACCGTGCTAGGAAGATGGGATGGCGCAAGGGTGTCGACACATGTTGCATCCCACACCAAAGGTCTGCCTAACTTCCAGGGCATTATGGTCATTCCGTCTGGTCTCTTCCCATCGTCGCGTGCCAGGCCGTTGGGTTCTAAAACAGCTGGCACCCCGGCGGTGACAAGAGCACGGCGGATGATGTCATTAATGCTGGCGTGCCGTGCTATCCGGCCTGCGCTCCTACTACAAGATAGGCCATGGTGCCCGAGGCAGTCGACAGCTTCACCGCACTGACAGCGATGCGGAGCCCCGCAAGGAGCGCCCAAACGCAGACAGGTAGCGAGCCGGAAGGTGGTGTCACCCAGCATAGTGCCTATGTTGGGTGACGGGAGTGCTTGAAGCCAGAGACCCGACTCCCACTCACCCACAGCCAGCAGGCGAGCACGCTCAGCAGAATTGGTGGACGTATTAATAAGATTATTCCGTACCAACCTGCAGAGCGGCTCATCCCACTGTCTCTGGGAAGATGGGTTTACATGGGATGTTGTTTTTTGAGTAGCTTCTTCGGTTTAAAATTTTAAACATTATAAAGCAGTAAATGATGGTCATTTTTACGACTGCCTCCCCTGATCCAGTCTCTCCTGATCTAGTGGTCGCAAGCGCTACTCCTGAGTAGTCCTGAGCATGAGGCCCTGGGTTCGTTTCCCGGGTCGGGCAGTGTTATTGGGTATTCTCAGTAGCTCGAAGTGTGTAAAGGATTTAAACATAACTGGCAAAATGTGGCTGTACTATAAGTGCACCTCTCCCTTACCCGTCGGGGAATACAGACTGTATCGCCTGTATCGACTGTATCGCCTGTATCGTATCGCATATATCGACTGTATCGACTGTGTCGCCTATATCGACTGTGTCGCCTATATCGACTGTATCGCCTGTATCGCCAATATCGACTGTATCACCTGTATCGACTGTATCCACTGTATCGCCTGTATCCCCTGTATCGACTGTATCGCATCCATCGACTGTATCGTCTGTATCGACTATATTGCTTGTATCGACTTTATCGCCTGTATCGCCTCCATCGACTATATCGTCTGTATCAACTTTATCGCCTGTAGCGACTGTATCGCCTCCATTGACCGTATCGCCTGTATCGACTGTGTCGCCTATATCGACTGTATCGCCTGTATCGACTGTGTCGCCTATATCGTCTGTATCGCCTGTATCGACTGTGTCGCCTATATCGACTGTGTCGCCTATTCCGACTGTATCGCCTCCATCGACTGTATCGCCTGTATCGACTGTATCGCCTATATCGACTGTATCGTCTGTATCGCCTGTATCGACTGTATCGACTTTATCGACTGTATCGCCTCTATCGACTGTATCGGCTCTATGGACTGTATCGCCTCTATCGACTGTATCGGCTCTATGGACTGTATCGCCTCTATCGACTGTATCCCCTGTATCGACTGTATCGTCTCTATCGACTGTATCGACTCTATCGACTGTATCGCCTCTATCGACTGTATCGCCTATATCGACTGTATCGCCTGTATCGACTGTATCGCCATATCAGTGTTATTTTATATATTCCGTAAGTAGGGCTAAACAGTAGACATATGGGGCTCACATATAAACTTTAGCGTCATTTCTTCTTTATTTGAGGCATTGCGTTTATTTTGGTAGGTTCCAAGTAGGTACGTTTAGGAAAAGCCGAGGTAAAACGGAAACGTATAACGGGTACAGTCAACAGCAAAAGTAGATGATCAAAGTCAGAAATTCAATACTAATGAACGGAGTTCGCGTCAGAACGGTGTGGCGTCGGAGTGATTCAAAAGTATTCTACGTAGTAAGTATTATAAGTAGTAGTACTTCGACGCCACACAGTTCTGACGCGAACTCCGTTCATTAGTATTGAATTTCTGATTTTGATCATCTACTTTTGCTGTTGACTGTACAAACCACCCATTACAATGAATCTTGTACAATATTCCACACTTCCTAATAAGGCTCAATTCACATTGCCGCAGAACGGAATGGATTAGTATTTTTGTAACGATATTTAACAAGGCAAAATTAACTTTATGTCAATTGTGTAACGTACAAACTAGATACGAGCCAAAAAACAGGTCGCGCGTGTCCCGCCGCAGAATTCTCGCACAGTCTTGGGAATTCGCACAGCTAACGGCTCTTATCTTATTTTAACTTTACCCTATTGACATAAAGTTCATTTTGCTTAGTACAATATAGTAACAAAAAATCGATTCTATTCCGTTCCGTGGCAATGTAAAGTGAGCCTTGCAGCCCGTTCACAGATAGTCTCCGTATTTAAGGTACCGATGAAGATAAACGGACCAGTGAAACGGAGACCATGTGTGAACGGACTGTAACTGTCTCGCGACTGATCAGTGTGCCTGACGTCACAGCCTCTTTGATACTTACTATTTCATTTACAATAACAATTAAGTGCTAACGTCACTTGTTTCTATGATTTATTGCAGAATCGTAAGGTTATTCAATATTTTTTTGTTCTGTGACGAATGTACTTATAGGGTTTACCGAACTAATTCCATGTGTAATTTGTTATATTACAACTTAACTATATCACACTTGAATTACCCCAAAAAATTCCCCGCACAAACCACAAAATACAGAGTACAGAAGGCAATCTACATACAAAGTGCGCTCGAGCAACGCACACATAGACACCGCTCACGGACACGTTATCTCGGACTGGTTCGGACTAATGCGACCGCGAGTGCCATCCGCTTGAGACACGGGTCTGTGAAGTGCAACAATGAAGCAACAAAAAAATGGCTATCTAAGCTCGATTTATATTATAATAGTTTCCTATTTTGAATCAGTTTATACGAAATAACTTTTTTGTAAGGTAAATTCACGCCACCAACGTAAGTTGAAAACATGATTTTTTTGTTTGTGTAGATATTGTGTTGTTTTTAGTGTCATTTGATAGGTTTAGGTCTAAAACAGATGGGGCGAAATAAATTGTGTAAATAGGGTAATCCGTTTCGAAAAAGGGATTTTCGATAGTAAAATTGCCAAATGTAAAATTTTATATGTTTTTGTTCTGTAAACTTTTTGTATTGTAATACTATGTTTATTGTTTTGTTTTAATATTGTAGAATAAGCTCAACAATAAATCAAACAACTAGATTCGAGTGCCACTACCAATACCAAGATAGTTTTTTGTGCATAAGCCAAAGTTGACTTGACAACCATAGCGCGACCGCCGAGCGTAGGTATGAAAAGTGAAGTACATACATGTGATTGCCTTCTGTACTCTCTGTACTTTGTGCACAAACGGAGGTGTTTAGATAACCCACATTTCGCCAGTTATTCATGTACTTACCCACCTAGTAACAAAATGCGAGCTTATACCAAATGGGCACAAATCCTAATGTAAAACCCCAAATACACTACCAGACTCGAAGATCGAAACTTAAGACACCACTCTCCCCAACAGTCTCCCTACGACTAAACAAATTTTTAATTAGCTAGGCTTCATCATCATCATCATTTCAGCCGAAAGACGTCCATTTCTGGACATAGTCCTCCCCCAAGCACCTCCACTTCGACCGGTTTTGTGCTTCTCGCATCCAACAAGTAGCAGCGGGGTGTACCGGGTTTTGACTAAAATAAATGAATTTAGGTCTAGCAGATTAAAAATCTTATTTAAGACTAGCAGCGCCCTACGGTTTCACCCGCATAAGTGTCGATCCCGTGGAAATATCGGGATAAAAACTATCCTATGTCCTTCTCCGGGATGCAATCTAGACGCTATATCACTGTGAAGTATACGGGCGGACTGAGCCATTAGAAACACCCGCGCCTGCCGCGCCACCCGCGCCAGCGCCCGCCTCATGAAGACGCGCGGCTCGCGGAAGCACTGTGAACGCAACTGGGCGTCTACATACATTTTGAATTACACGCGCCCGCGCTAGAACCCGCGCCCGCCTCCACTCTGTTTGAGTACTATATCTCTGCCAAATTTTATCGAAATCTGTTCAATGGTTTAGGCGTGAAAAGGTAACATACAGACAGACAGAGTTACTTTCGAATTAATAATATTAGTATGGGTAGTCGATCACCGCGTTTGAAAGAACATATCTAAGTACTTAATTACTCAGGAGAGAGGAAACGCTTATGACTAAAAGAGTGATACATATTATCACTCTTTGGATGGAAAGGGAGAGGAATCCCAAAGAAAAGATGTGGATGGATTGTGTGAGGAATGACACACCACAGACTACCTACAGTATTTGTCTGTCCTTCCCCTTTTTTAATCCATCCAAAGGTTGTCTTTAAAAGATCGCTTTTAGCGATAAGACCGCCCATTGTGTCCTTTGAACAGTTTCTATAATTATGTCTGTAATTTATATGGTGTACATAATAAAGAGTATTCTATTCTATTCTATTCTATAGAGAAGGGAGTGAAGAAGAACACGTGTTGCGCCGACCCCAAGTAACATGGGACAAGGACAGGAAATCATGATGACTTAATACCTACTTCCTTTTCTCCCCAGAAACGATGCTGAAAGAAGCGGCGTCCCTGATACTGAAGCACACGGCAACATCCCGCAGACACCTGACTCCTGAGCTGGCATTGAGGTTGATCACTCCTGACTGTCCCCTGTGGAGAGCTACGGAGGAGGAAGTACCGTTTAAGGACCCCTTCTGGGCCTTCTACTGGCCAGGGGGACAGGCTACAGCAAGGTAAGAAGGTTTAGAAGGTAATCTTCGCTCTACCCAATAAAAAACGTAAATTAATTCATTGATTCATCTAGTGGGCCTGAAGCATGAAATTTTTAGAAGAGTTTCTTATAGGTATAACGAAAATTCATCCCCTAAAAGGGTTAAATAGGGAATAAAAATCTGTATGTAAGTTTGTCATTTTGTCAGTTTGTAAAAAAAATAAAATAAAAAAAATTGTCTATGGAAAACCCCATCGCATGGCTTGAGCATTTACAAGTCATTATGGTGATAAATCTGGTAATACTATGACATTTTACACCACTGACCAGTGGGATTACTGCCTAACAGACTTTCAATGGCAATGCCGTTCAGTATAACAGTTCAATAACATCCATTGCGTCATTTACGTTGTTGGAACGACAAAGTTTTCAAACATAAAGCAATGGATTAGCAAATTCCTTCAAAATCTTTCGAATTTTGATTGGAAGTGATGATGGAGCATTACATCCATAAGATATAGATCACGTTCCCCGTGACATATTGTTACAGTTACAAGTAAACACATCTGTTGGCCCTCGTTTTATTTTTCTAAAGTTCACTTCAATTCTTATTTAATAAGTAAGTAATCTTTGGATAAAACTAAACGAACAATAGGTAATAAGTCAATAAAAGAACTAGGGTAATGGTATGCGTAGGGTAGGCACTTTTCTATGAAACTGCAGTTTTTTTATGACATCCCTGCCACCTTGTACCTATTCAATGAAACCATTTACAGGCACTTTTTAATTGTCAAAAGAGTCAGTCATTCAGAAAGATGAAGCTAGTATTATTAGATTCCAAAGAGTAAATGTAGGTATATAATCTCCATAGATATATTCCAAAAAGTATATCTATGGAGAAGAACGGGCATGAAACTACATGGACACTATAAATTATGTATATCGTAAAAAAATATTTGTGTACCTGCTATGATAATGTGGATAGTGTATTAATGTCAGGCTAAAGCAACTGCGCTCTTGCAAGAGCAATTTCTTTGAAAAACAGAAAACAATATTTCTCTAAAAAAAAAGCTAAGTTTTTCGGTTCCAAACAGCCCGTTTCTTAGAACTATGAGTCACAGCAGTGTTATCCTGATAACTCCTGGGTGAGTCACGATTTGCCTTCCTTTTCGGGAATCGTTCTGTCCCGCTCTAGCTTTACTCCTGAACTGACTGGAACGAGGTGTTTGGGGGAGGAAGGGGGTTCATCGGGAGGCTCGTTACAGTTCTTTACAGGCGTAGAGTTCCCGGGAAGGATGAGGATGACTCATGCTTGAACTGATATTTGTTGGTGTTTCGTGTGAGGTTCCTGTTGATTATTAAGTCAACCACATGTGGCTATAGACTGACACCAATATCAGCACACTTTATGAAAATTTTATGTCTTCGAATTTTTGGTTCTAGGTCATGCTGGTTACCTCAAGATGTTTTCCTTCATCGTTTTGAGAGTAGTGGTGATGAAATAAATTACGCAAAGTAATGCCGCCTCCCTGGGTTTGAACCCACGACGGCGACGTACACCTCAGAAGTGGGGGTTGTTACCACTGGGCCACTACTGCTCTCGTGTGTATAATAAGGAGAAATACCCTCTCTCTCTCTCGCTAGTGACTGTAGTTATAGATATAGTCTCTTTTCTTGAAATGAATTATCTATAAAATCCAATAAATAAATACCCAGATATTACCCGTTAAGTAACGCACACCACACTTACCTTGACTGATATATACTGGTAATACCAAGAAGGTACAGTCGCCAACACGTCAAGCTACCCGAAACTTTCCCAATCAACTTTGAACCTTACGATTTAGCGATAAAGTTGAAAATCTATTAAAGAAATTTGACAGATTGTAGTAGCTTGATGTGCTGGCGCCTGTACCTACATTTTCCTTGACTGCTATGGCAACTAAACAAAAATCTAAAGGGAAAACCGATGGTCAAACACGTGGCTTGCGTACATAAACAACTAATTATCATAACGTTGCAATCAATCAATCAACTCAGCCTATCGCAGTCCACTGTTGGACATAGCCCTCTCCCAGGCTGCGCCACAACACTCTGTCCTCCGGCTTCCGCATCCAGCCCGTCCCAGCTACCTTTCTGAGGTCCAACTAGCTGGGAGGCATCCCACACTACGCTTGCCGATACGCAGTCTCCACTCTCGTTTTAATAAACGAGTCCCAGAAAAATGTAAAAAAAAAAAAAAAAAAATTAAACTAAAAAATATGTAAGTAGGTAAGTACTTTAGGGGAATATTAAACTGTAAAATTGCAATATTTCTGGTATTTCCCTTGTCGTCTCTCATTAAAAAAGATAATTTTTAATTAGTATTTAATCACTTTTCAATTCTTATCTCAAAAATGTCATAAATATGGCAATACGCTCCTCCAATAATCAAACAAACATTAAGTAATCTATTGTCCTCATTCTCATCGCACAGGAAAACGCGATAAGAGCAAAACCCAAGCTATAAACATTAATTAATATGGGCAACACTGAGCAGTGCGCGGGAGTTTACCTCGCCTCAAAGTATTAATACCTACTGTATGTACGCACAAACGGGGGAATTACGCGCAGTTGAATAAACTGAAGTGGCGGAATGTTGATGGACTGAAATGTTCCCGAGTTATCCTTATCCTGGCCCTGTAGAAACCTGTTAGACTTGGACGCTTGAATCCTTAGAAAAGTAAAATCTTCTTTCTTATATCTTATTATATCTGTATTTTTAAGGTTCCGTACCCAAAGGGTAAAAACGGAACCCTATTACTAAGACTTCGCTGTCTGTCCGTCCGTCTGTCTGTCACCAGGCTGTATCTCAAGAAACGCGATAGCTAGACAGTTGAAATTTTCACAAATTATGTAGGTATTTCTGTTGCCGCTATAACAACAAATTACTAAAAACAAAATAAAATAAATATTTAAGGGGGGCTCCCATACAACAAACGTGTTTTTTTCGGCGTTTTTGCCTTGTGGTACGGAACCCTTTGTCTGCGAGTCCGACTCGCATTTGGCCAGTTTTTATATTTCTTGTTCGACTTGTGCTAAGTGTTTTACTGAATATCGAAAATTTCCATAAACAGGGTAGCAGGCACATCGACGTAAAATATCATTAAAAAAAATTGCTCTGCCATAATTTTGACCGCGTAGATTGCACTTTTATGTGAAACAGCAGATTTTTTTTTTTGTTAACTGACGAAATATTTCAAATTTTCTACCCTAGGGATAGAAAGGGTGCACCAACTCTAAAACTAAATTGTGACAAGGGCAGAAAGAGGGTGATAATCGATAACCATAGAATCAAACTCGCAGTAACACTGGAACTAAACAAGCCTGGCAGAATTGTTGCAAAGCATGACTAACTTACTCATTGTCAATTTTTTTTTGCTTTAGCGATAAAGTTGAAAATCTGTTAAAGAAACAGATTGTAGTAGCTTTATGTGCTAGTCTGTACCTACTTCTCAAGCTCCAGTCATTGTTAGTCTTACATCCTGCCACAGTTTCTTATCTTTACTGTGATCCTGCGGTGTGGGTCATTTCTCCGGGGACTTTATGAACAGTTCCGTCAGGGGAATATTCTACACTTGGGAACATTCTGCGAAGCACGTGATGTTACAATGTGGGGAAGACCAACGAATTTAGGTCATTTAAACTCAAACTCAAAGCATTTATTTCAATATTAAACCATTTACAGACACTTTTGGATTGTCATTGGTTCAAATAATATTATTTTATTGACCAGAGAGGCGATTCTCGAAATCGCGAAAAATAAATCAGCTGTTCCCTACATTTTGAGGAGATAAACGAACATAAATGTAGGGAACAGCTGTTTGTTTTCGCTATTTCAGTTTTGGTCCCATAGTCTTCGATCAATATTGATCGAAGCCCATAGTAAAAGTTGTTCATAATGATGAGTACAATGACCTCTTAAGAGGTTGTTAATGTTTTACCAATAACCCTGTATACTTTGCCAAACCTTCGAGCCCGCGGCTATTACATGGGAAAATGGAGTTGAATGGCGCGAATCACAACTAGCGGTACAACCTCAGTCTACCTCGTCCGGAAAAGGGGTGAATATTGTAATGTAGAGCTTATAATCTACATAAAATGTCATAGTTAACTGGTAACCAGTAATTTGTCCATGTATGTTCTATGCTTTGGACACGACACCCTTTTCATTTGACATTCATACTATTGCTATGACTCATTTTAATTTCTATGTCAACTACCTTTCCTGGTATAAAAAACATTCTTCGATATGATAATGTGGTGTAGTTATAATACTGATTGATTAGAAGTAAACATACAGTGACAAATTAAACAATAGTGCTGCTATTACTCATATTATCAGATAGAGGGGCTCGTGGCTAAATTATAACACCCGGACGTGTCGATCGAAGGTTAAACTACGCTTGCCGCGGTCGGTACGTGGATGGGTGAACATCAGATATACAAGGTCATTGTACTCATCATTATGAACAACTTTTACTATGGGGCCAAACCTGAAATCGCGAAAATAAAAACAGCTGTTCCCTACATTTTGACGAGTTATGCATACATGAATGCAGGGAACAGCTGATTTTTAGGGTTTCGTACCCAAAGGGTAAAAACGGAACCCTATTACTAAGACTTCGCTGTCCGTCCGTCCGTCCGTCTGTCTGTCACCAGGCTGTATCTCATGAACCGTGATAGCTAGACAGTTGAAATTTTCACAAATTATGTATTTCTGTTGCCGCTATAACAACAAATACTAAAAACAAAATAAAATAAATATTTAAGGGGGGCTCCCATACAACAAACGCGATTTTTTTTGCCCTTTTTTGCCCGATATCAATAATGGCAACAGGTAGGCACTTGAAATGTTCACAAAATACTGTTGTATTTTTACTTTAATAATAAAATTAAAATAAATATTTAAGGGGGGCTCCCATACGACAAACGTGTTTTTTTCGGCGTTTTTGCCTTGTGGTACGGAACCCTTCATGTGCGAGTCCGACTCGCACTTGGCCAGTTTTTTTTTTTTGCGATTTCAGGTTTGTTCCCTTAATAAAAGTGGTTCATAATGATGAGGTTTAAGAGGTTTTGGGTTAATTCAATAATACCCTGTATAAATAGAGAAAGATATGTAAATATCGAGACCCCTCCGTGCCTCGAAAAGCACGTGGTCCCGGCTATCATTCGTAGACCTTTGACTGTCGTTACAGGTGTCAGAAGCTATGTTACAGGTGTCAGAAGCTATGTTACAGGTGTCAGAAGCTATGTTACAGGTGTCAGAAGCTATGTTACAGGTGTCAGAAGCTATGTTACAGGTGTCAGAAGCTATGTTACAGGTGTCAGAAGCTATGTTACAGGTGTCAGAAGCTATGTTACAGGTGTCAGAAGCCCAAAAGTCTCTTACTAGGTTGTGGAGTTCAGATATGCAGTCGCTCCATGTTAATAAATACCTACTGGTATTCAGCTGCATCCGGTAGGACTGGAAGCCGACCTTAACGTATGTAACGGCATGTCCTAGAACCAAAAAATTTATGACGTGACCAACTCGCACTGGGCCCGCGTGGTGGATTATGGCCCAATCCCTCTCACCGAGAGGAGACCTGTGTCCCATCAGTGGAAACATTATAGGCTAATTATGCTAATCAAGGGACAAAACAAAATCTACGATATTTCATTCACAACAAAAATATGTACTTACACAAATTATGTAAATTGGAAAATCACGAATGGTGATAATTTTCCCGTTCATGGTCTTACTTAAAAAACCCAGCGATTATTGCTCTTTTAAGCGCATGCTCATAACGATTCATATTTGTTTTTGTAATATCGATGGACGTTGTCAATAAGAAAATCGATACTTTGTATGCGCGTGACCATTGAAGGAATGCAATGAATGGAATTTCAATAAGGTGTACTTAAAAATAAAGTGATCGGCATACGTATTATTTTAATTATAAACTTGTGATAGTTAAGTCGTTAATTTATCATTAAAAAAAAGGTTGTTATGGAAACTACAACCTTAATTATACAATTTTAAAGATTACTTTCGAGACAACATTTTAGATGTCAGTGACTCATGCAAAGGGTTTTTCTGGTATATTCATAGTGCAGACTTTATATGGAATCGCATTTCGACATACTGTATTTTGTTTCTTTTAAGTTTTTAACAACTGTTGTGACCGCTACTTTAAATTATGTAGATAATTTAATACATAAACTCTCGTCTTATGGCAGTAACTTTAAAACGCCACCTGCATAGGACAAAATAATGAAAAAGTAAGTAAGTAAATAAGTACTTACTAAGATAATTGTTTACGAAAAATTAAATTATATTTAATAATTGTAACCCTAACTAATTTTTGTCGTATCTACTTGTAACCACAACCAACTTTAACGGACTTTTAAACCAACGCGTTTAAAAGGAGTAAGTTATCCGTATTAATTAATGAAAAGCAATCACCCATTGTAGACTGATAATTTGGCACTGATTCGACCTGCTAGCTCAACTTTTGAGAACAATAGAACAAAAGAGTGGACACGATGGCTCACTGTAAATAGGTAGAGGTACTTCACTAAGTTATGAATTTTGTGGCAGAACGGATAAAAATGTTACTTACTATTTAATTTATGGAAGTAGACAAGCAGTTCCTATCAATTCAGAAAATATATACAGTAAACATACTTAGTATAATTAACATAATGTATTTAAATAACAATTTATGTACGGACGCCAGCACATCAAGCTACTACAATCTGTCAGATTTCTTTAATAGATTTTCGACTTTATTGCTAAAGCATAAGGTTCAAGGTTGATTGGGAAAATCTGACAGTTTCGGGTAGGTTGACCTGCTGGCGTCTGTACACACACACATACATACCTAAACGTACAAATACGTTCAAAAGTGCCTCTTATGTGCCTACTTGAAATAAATGATTTGCCTTTGACAAGACGAAAGGAACAGAAAAATACCTACAAAGGTGATGCTTATTTCTAAAGAAAGCAGCAGAAAGCTCTTCCATAATTCCTATCACCTGCGCTCATTTTAATGAATCAAGTCTGTTTACTTCATTTACCTTTTTAGAAAAGACGACAGTCAATGTTTTTATTCAAACCTATTGTAACAGAACAGGTAATATTATTATAAGTCGTTCTCTTTTATCAATGGAAATAATATTTCGCAAACAATGTGGACAAACATTACTTCACAAAAGAAAGATACCAAAAGGACAAAGCATGGGCTCTTCACAGAGCAAGTCATTGCTTGTTCGTTTGTATTTTTCTATTGTGCATAACTATGAGCTAAATAACAAAAGAACGATTGAGTTATTTTTGGTCCCAATCGGTGGCCCAAAACTACAGAATTTTGGGCAACAAAACCTCAGGTAAACCATTATAGAGCGTGACTATAGATATGACCGAAAGGAAGAAAGCCCATTGAGAATATTAAACCGCATTGCACGTTGAAAAGAGACAGAAACATTGATACAATTCGCTCGAGCGAGACAAAACACTATAGGCAAATTGAATGAAGGGAGACAGCACTATTATTCCAGGTTAAAAGACAAGGATAGAGCACGATGAGTCACTCGGAAGAATTTTTCAGGATAGTAGTGCGGTGAGTCATATTTAGGAGTACGGTAATGTTTTGAACAATAATAGTTGATTTATGAAATTGGGGCATCCGATAGCGAATAAGTTTTTCTATGATAAGGATAACATAATTTCCAGTACAATGGGCTCGTCAATAAATAATAACAGCCGCACGGGTCAATCGATGGCTACGCTTGCTGCGGTCGGTTCGTGGATGGATGACCATCCATTACATACCGAGACCTCTCCGTCTCCGTGCCTCGAAAAATTACGTTAAGCCGTTGGTCCCGGCTGCCGTTCGTAGATCTTTTTCAGTCGTTACTGGTAGTCATAGTCAGAAGCCTAAAAGGACAACCAGTCTTACTAAGGGGTATCGTGTTACCCAGTTCCTGGGTTGTGGTCAAGATAGGCAGTTGCTCCATGGTATTCAGCTACAACCGGTTAGACTGTAAGCCTATCTAACATAGTTGGGAAAAGGCTAGGCAGATGAGTATCAAATAATAGAAATTTTACTACAGTTTTCAGAGTACTAATACTTGTCATACATTCTTCATTTCATGTTGCACTGCATAGTGCATATATTTGGACGATCCATTTGTGTTAAATTTCATGATACGCTTCACAAATCTTCACACGATCTGACCAAGATTTAAGAGACTGTGACTTCTGAGTTTGTTTCGGTCTTTCTTCTCAGAATAGACAGATAGGAAACGCCGACCTCATCTAGTTTAAAAAAAATATGATTGACGTGTAAAAGTGTTTGTACAAACCTACTTACAGAAATAAAATCATTCCTACACTGTTCTTAACACTTCCACTATCCACAAAGTAAACACAATAGTTAAATAATCAATCTGAACCATATGTGGTTTATGGGGCATAACGGGTTAGATGTGCCAGTGACTAGGAAAGTCCTAAATTCCTTTCTTATTTAGACCTTTCGTGACATAACCAGCCCTTTTTCACTAGGATAAAGTGGCGTAGCTGGGGATATGAGACCCCCACATAAGGAAGGTAGTTGTTACGTACAGAAATAAACTAAAATGACACATTATTTCATCAATTCAAAACTATAAATAGCTCTCTGAAAGTGTCTGATACTCCTCATAAGTATTATTTACTACCTGTTTTCCTGATTCACTGCCGTTGTCAAGTGTACCTGTCATTACGTCTGAGGTTGATCACTCTTAGAACAGCTGCACCACTTATGGCCCATGTGTGAACGGCGTGCTACCATCCTGGACAATACTAAGAATTTGATGAGTAGCTATTAGATAAGCTGATTGGCGTCTAATATTTATTTATTTATTGGCCTATCTACAATTGTTACACTGTCATTCCTAAAATACAAGTAATATACAAGCATAGTGTACAATATGATGCGATGGACACAGCATGCAAAAAAAAATTATAACATCAATAAAATTGCAATAATTGTGCAGAAATAACGCTTACAGCACTAGTGAGTAATTTTATAAAACAAGACAAGGAAAAAAAAAATTAAATCAAGAAAGAAAAAAAAAACGCTTATCTTGGCTACCATTGCGTTTGGATAGATTAGAAAACTGCACAGCTATTTACTACAAACAGGCGCGACACGCGATAATTATAATCGCGCGCGACACAAAGGCACCGCTCGCTCGTTGCGCGACTTGCGGTGCCTTTGTCACCCACCGGGCGATTATATCGCGTGTCGCGCCTGTTTGAAGGAGCCTTTAAAGTGCCGAAGTTGAGGACCACCAAAATTTTAAAAACTGTTGTGTCAGCGATACGATGAAGAAGATGTCCTATAATAGCTCTGTCGGCCTCAAACTTGGTGATTGAAGCTTAAAAGTACTCTTTTTTTTAATTGCGGTCTACTTCAACACATAATCTGTTCAGCAGTAGTCACTTAAGCTGATACAAGTTCTAAGTAAACACTACGCAATCTATTGTATAACAACACTAACTGACTCATTACAAATTCATTTGTTTCCCTACCGTAATGACTGTACCGGCTACCGTAGTGCTGTTGCCACAACAAACAGCTGACTGCGGGGTTCAAACAAGATGATTCAACCCCCGAGGTGACTCACTCTCATTCGAGGTCGTGACCTCAAGGCGCGCGGTCGTGTCCTTGACCCGGAATGCCAGACGAGAGGTCGCAAGCTCGCGAGACCCGCGAAGGCCGTCGGCCCTGGTAAGGTCTGTAATCTGTACACGTGGGTCAAATAGAGATGATTCGTTGTTGCTATGCTCAAACTCAAAACTAATTTCAAATAAACCGTTTACAGGCACTTTTGAATTGATTTTGAGCAGTCGATCAGTCAGAAAGATGAAGCTTATTGCCCATTCCAAAGCGTAGGCAGTAGATTTCTATTGAAATGAACAGACAGGAAACTCCATGGTCACTCTAATGTTACTTAACACTTTGCGGGACACTAAACGCCCCCCGACGGCGACGTAATGACAAGTCAATAAATCTTCTATGGTGTCTCGCTCAGTGTTGTTCAACCGATTAATAGGTATCGAGGTGACCTACAAATCTCTATTCTGGAAAAATTTCACCGTGAAAACTTAGGTGAAGTGAGCGTGGACTAGCTGAGCTGTCAATAGTGTCAATTCCTAGCAAAAACAAACTCACTTCACCTAAGTTTTCACGGTGAGATTTTTACAGAATCGACCGGCTGAACCGTAATTGCGTAACACAATTAATAATAACAATCTGAATCATTTTGAAAGATATTGCTTGTTTTTTTTTTTTCGGATGGGACATCTTCAAATTACCCCTCTCGCTCTGAGTGGAGCGAAAGGGAGTATCAGACTCTTACTGACTAAAACCCACCCAATGTTCTTTCCTTAGCCCTTTATGTTCCGGGCCAGCGGTAACCCTTTCGGACAATACCGCTGACCCGGCAATATTGCTTGCTTTATATTATGTTGTAACAAAGCAAATCATCTGCCTAGCCTTTTCCCAACTATGTTGGGGTCGGCTTTCACTCTAACCGGGTATTTTACATGGAGCAACTGCCTATCTGACCTCCACAACCTAATTACTGGGTAACGCAATACCCTTTGGTATGACTGGTTGTCAGACTTTTGTGTTTTTGACTACCAGTAACGATTGTCAAAGATCTGCGAATGACAGCCGCGGGATAAGTGGCTTAACACGCTTTCCGAGGCACGGAGGGGTCTCGATCTGCTATGGATGGTCACCCATCCAGGATCCGACCGCGGTAAACGTAGCTTAACCTTCCGTGGACCCGTTATTATTTAGCAACGAGCCCCTTGTGGAAAGTGTAAACTTTGCCTACACGGTCATTACATTACCAACTATCTACACACAATCTGCAAGCAATATTATACGAGGCTTTACGTATTTGCAGAGATTACCCTACAGACGCATCATAAAATTTAATCAGCTAAGTAATCCATTTAAAGTCTAAAGCAAATGTCCTCAAAACAAATAAAGATGAAATCGCACAACTGAAGGCAAAGCCCGTAATTAAAAACGTTAGTCGCAATCTCATCTTAGCGACAGTCAATGTCAAACACTTGTCAAATGTTGGGAAATTAGAGGTATTTCAGACTGAAGGTTCCTAAATGCACGAGAACTCTGGTACTTAGACATAAACATTCACAGAAACTATAACCTAAATCCCGGGAACACAAACAATCCGTGAAATTCTCAGAAACCTCGCAGCCGCAGTATTATATCTGTTTTCACAGAACCTCCCCCACCCCCATGGGGGAGGTGACGTCACTCCCCCTTCAAGGGAGAATTCTTAGTATAACTAGATTAGTCTGATGCTGAATACTGAAAAATACTACTTAAATGTCTTTTTCTAGGAATTTTTCGAACTCTCAATATTAGCTCGGGGTTGGACATATGCCATAGATGCGGCTGATGGCCTGCCCACACTTACTTGGAACCAGCTCGTATAGACGGTCTACCATCGTATTTGTGCAGGCACACAGCTTGTTTTCCAGTTAGAGATCTCACAGATTTTTTCTGGGAGACAAAAAACACAACGGTCAAGAGAGTCAGCAGACACTTCTTTATAATTGGAACTCTTGATCATTAATGCATGATCTTTATATAAAGAGTGGTAGATAGGATAGGTTATACACGCTCCGCAAGTGGCACGTCACAACTTGGCTAATTAACCAAGTTTTCTTCGTGTTGTCTTATTTTCGATCCCTATAATTACGACATGCCGTCTTACATCCACGTGTCTTCTAATAGTGTGACATTTTGCCATTTTGAAAGATCGAATATTGGGTAGGTAACCTATCGTGACCTATCTACGTCTTTGTAGGTACCTACTTAAAATATAATTCTATAAGATCTAATTTGGAATGCTGTCTTTAGGTGCAACTTGAAATAAATTTGTCCATAATTAATGTCATAGCACACGTATCAAATCGGAATGGGATCGGCACCGTATCGCCTTTCGCCTCGCCGTTAAACAGGTGTCAACCTAACGTAAGCACGTAACCAAAGCGGATCAGATGATTCGAACGTCGACTCGGCTACGGCTAGGCGACGGCGACGCCGCGATTACGGCTCGCCGACCGCTGGTTGATGGTGCAGCAGGCAGGCCGGAGGGGTGAGAGGGGCAAGGGTGGCCGAAGGCCGTACCTTAGGTACGTCTACCTAAGGTACGGTCCGGAGAGACGTAAGCCCGGGGACGACGGCGAGCCGTAACGCACCGCACCGCGGTTCGTGAGCTTGTACCGAGGCGAGGCTGCGCTTACGTTACGATTCCGATTAGTGTGCGTTGCAGTAGGGTGTTTCATAGAAAGAATATTGAACGACTAGACTTGATACGGTGCCGATCCCTTTCCGGTTTGATACGTGTGCTATGAACTTAAACCGCACAAAAGTGATTCTCTTCGGTTTCTTTGCAATTATTCTGATTTTTTATCGGAATCTGCCTTTACACATAAACATAAACTCACGCTTTCTTCCCAATAACATCGGCGTCGGTAACATCACCAATAAGCTCATTATTGTGTCCTTTTAGGACGTCTGCTCCTGGGCGGCAGTTCCACTCGGGTTTACTGCTTGATTGCGAATGTCATATGCCCGATGGCTAATTCCCGAAGTCATCAGATCGAACGTCCGAATTGCCGAAATTCCATAGTATCGATGTACCACAATTTCGAATAGCCATTAGATCGAGAGTCCGTTTCATCGTACAGAAAACTAGGTCACTATCACCCTGTGGCACAAAATAACTAATAGTACCTGTGGTTAAAAATGTGGTTTCTGTTTTGACGAAAAAACGTAGGTACATACATCTGGTACAGACTTTTGCCAAAATGCCAATACAGTCATTTTGTTCAAAAGTTCCTTCATTGTATTTCTGTATAACTTTTCGCTTATCATTAGCGGCTTTTCTAAGAATCCCAAAACCCCCCATGCCCCAAAAACCCCAATTTTGCTTCTGGTTCCAGTAATTTTAACACGGTTTTTGATTCGAAGAACTTGCAAACATCATTACAATCGAACTGTGAAGTTGATAATTGCCAAGAGCTTGCTAAAACTGCTTCCGCGAACAATTAATTCTGTTCTGAATCTATATTAGTTCCAATAGCTTCTATAGTGTCCAATTGTTAGTGAATTTTGGCAAATATAAATGCCATATTATAGTGTAGGTACTTACACGTAACAAACCCTTCATTAAATTCATTCATGAATACGGTCATTGTTTTGATCCTCATTATAATGTTACGCAACGTAGTAGCAAACAATTAATAACTGTTGGACTTTACGTTTGGTCGCAATTAGGAATTGTGTTTTTCGACTACAATCTATCGGTTTTGTGCCACTGAAGGGTAAAGGCCTTCTTTTGGACAACCTCTGTCCTCTGAGAAAAGGGAGTGGGTATCGAAGAGCTATTTGAAAAAAAAAGTCTTTTTAATCTTTTATTGGACTTTGAAGACCTTTCTTATAAGACTTTTAGCGGAGAATTATGGACATGTGCTATCGGTACTCGTACACCCACTATCCATCCATACTAATATTATAAATGCGAAAGTGTGTCTGTCTGTCTGTTACCTCTTCACTGAACCGATTTAGATAAAATTTGGTAGGTATGAATAGAGATAGTTTGAGTCCTGGGAAAGGACATAGGATAGTTTTTATCCCGAAATTCCCACGGGTTCGATACTTATGCTAGTGAAACCGCGAGGCACTGCTAGTACTCATATTTGGTGTCCAACCTTGCCTTTCACATTACAGCAGCAGAGGTTCATGCTCGAGGTTTACAAGCGGGCTACGGAGCGGATTCATAAGGGACCTATGTAGTTATCATTTCCTGAAATAAATCTAGTCAGCCCATTGATATATTATTTTCGAGTCAGCCGTTGTATCTGATGACTTGAAATCAAACTGCAGAAATTATTCTAATTTCTAATGCCCGGCCCGCACGCGCGCGCCCATTGTTTGTAGCCTCGAACACAAACTTGTTCAAGAGCGCGTCTAGCGCCATCTAGTTATCGGGCACGCTATCGAAACAACGTTGAAAGTTTGGAACACCATGTTGTTGTTGGTTAGTGACCCACTTTAGTTAGTAGTTACGAGCAGAAGCAGTAGATGGCGCTGTGTACTAATAAATGAAATTGTTTCGATGCTTTTTTTTTTTTTCAAAAGATTTATAGGAATTTAATGACTAATGAATTACACTTTCACTGGATGAAAATAAAGCATATTTAAATAATTAACGTGTTCTTTGTTACAGATTCATCCTAGATAATAGCGATTTGGTCAAAAACCGTAAAGTTTTGGACGTTGGTTGTGGCTGTGGAGCGGGAAGCATTGCTGCAGCTAAAATGAGAGCCAAGAAAGTAGTGGCCAATGACATTGACGACTGTAAGTTTGCCTCGTCTTACCTAATACTAGTTAGTATTATAAACTTGATTTAGATTTTAAGATTTTAACCGATTCAGATGTAAAAAGTTTTAACCAAGATTAATTTATTAGAAGATTCAAGAATTAAATAAGAAACTAATAAAATACATTCAAAAAGTTTGGAGATGCCGGGGATCGAACCCGGGGCCTTTCACATGCAAAGCGAACGCTCTACCACTGAGCTACATCCCCACTTGAATGCAGAGTGGAAATTACCGTTCATGTTCACAGATGCCGTTACCGCTACAGAAATAAATGCCAAACTGAATGACGTCACTTTTGAGACTAGTACTACAAACTTGGTTGGCGACCGCTGTACAGAATTTGATACGATTCTGATTGGTGATATGTTTTATGATGAAGAATTCGCTAATCTACTATTTAAATGGCTGCATACACTTAGCGAAGATGGAAAGACGGTAAGTTTTTAATTAATTTTCTTAAAACTTTCTAGGATCACTTTGGCCCACTCCATCTCATAGAGAGGAGGTCTGTGTCCTAGCAGTCGGAACCATATAGGTATTATATGATAATGATGTATTTTAAGGATCAGTTGCTTTAGCATGCTCCCAGGGCCAGCTGGTCAGGACCAGGCAACGTTCCTGGGCCAGTAATTTGGAAGACTACACCACATAGGACTGTCCCGAAGGCTGTAAAATTTTCGTTTTCTCTAATTATGTATATATGTTAATATTAGTGTTAAGATTCTCTTTCCCCTGAAGATACTTACAAATCCAATTTATACGTGCCCAATTGTTCCTCCTTCACCTCCTTGCACCCTATACTTACTATCCTTGACAATAGGCTATAGTTGACCGTTGAAAAACAGATTAATAATAGTCCCTGAAGTCTATTTCCCTCAAAACGTATCGTATTACCCAGTTACTGGGTAATACGATACGTTATGGAGGTCATAAAGCAGTTGCTCCATGTAAAATACTGATATTCAGCTGCATCCGGTTAGACTGGAAGCCGACCCTAACATAGTTGGGAAAAGGCTAGGCTGATGGATGAGTTGCCACAACCCAAAGACATATTATCTTTGCCACAACTAAATGGCCTGGTACACTAGTAAACAGCTAGTTTCCAGGGGTTTACTGCTTGATTTCGAATGTCATATGCCCGATGGCTAACTCCCCGAAGTCATCAAATCGAACGTCCGAATTGCCAGTGCCAGTTGCTGAAATAGTTGCTCCATCTGCATAGCGCCTAAGCCTTTTTTGTGACAGGTCCTGATAGGCGACCCCGGCCGTCACGGACTGACAGCCAGACGGAGACACTCCATGACACTCCTAGCGAAGTACCGGCTGCCCGAACACAGCTGTATGGAAAACAACGGGTTTACGCATAGCACCGTGTGGCAACTCAATAAATGAAAAACGTTGAGAAAGGAAGTTGTTTTATTACCTGTAGAGCCTTGTCCTTTCTCTTGTAGGATGTGAAAATAGTTTATTTATATCAGTACACAGCACCCTGTTGCGTTGCACCCTTTCGATCTCAATCTGAATAATTTTGTAGGATATTGCTAATCCATTGACTCATTTATTTATTTATTTATATCCATTTATTTCAGGCATCAAGGCCCATATAAAACACATACAATACAATATAAATATAACTTAAAAATACTATACATACATACAACATTATAATTAACAAAAAAATTAACAAGCTAAAGCACACGAAGTGTCTGCGTCGTGTTTCGCTGACTGGTGTCATGTAGCCGGCCACGAAACCGGCGGTATACAACACCTTTCGGCCAGAACTCTTCCTTGAGGAACTTCTCGAGATGATGTGTCGGAACGCGTACCACGAACGACTTGAAGTTCGTGTTGTGACGCGACTAGAATTTCTCGACCCTCAAAGTCCAGTTGGTCTTCACACGCATGTACTCCACGGTCTCCTCAACCTTCGTGGAGTGGTGCAGTCTGGACACGTACAGCTGCGTCGTCGGGATTGCTGGACACAGCAGCATGTTGGTTCCCGCCAGCGCGGTGCCGCACTGGTTCCGGCAAGGAGGTTCATTGTTCGAAATAAGGTTCTAAGGTTTACAAGATAAAACGGAACTTTTTCATAATAGTTTTAGTTGTGTACCTACCTAGTGAATTTTCACTAGTTTCAATACGTTCTTTTCCGTTTCATGTCAGTTGAAGTACTTGAACCAAATTACTTCCTTCAAACAATGCTAGTATTATTATTTGTACCACAGAACAGATTATTAGTAGTACTTTTGTAAAAACCTATGTGTTTGCATTGCAAGTCGTGAGAGAACCTTGTAGGTATGCAAGAGCAAGCGAAGCGAGCTCGAAAATTTTTTGCATCCTATCTCGGAGAGGTTTCTTTTGACAATTCTGCCTTATTATTTCAATAAGTTGTTTTTTTACGTCCAAGCGCGGGCCCCCACAGTACGGGGCCTGTAGCACTTGCTACACCTGCTACGTGGCTATTCCGGCACTGTTTAGACCCCACAAGGATAAAAAGGGGAAGGTTTTGCATTCAACACGGATGTCGCCGTTCAGTCGGGCAGTTGCAGTAATTAATAAAATAAGTACAACAAAATATCTAAGAAACTTATATATTTATGAAATTAATAATTACGCTTTCTACAAGGCACATTATATCATAAGTCGTTGTCTGTAGTCGTTGATATTCGAGGCACAATATAGTCGGCATCTAGGGTACTTATTCAACATTGAAGTTTAGTAAATTAAAGTTATCTTCATTATTACCGGACGGAAAACCTTAAATATAATACAAATTCTATGAAAATATATTTAAGTACAAAACTGTTAAGAATTATTTACATTCCTACAAAATTATCTTACAATTTAATAAAAAGCTTAAAATCTACTATTTGTATTTTCAGAAATAATTTAATACAACGCCATCTAGTGACGAGTGGCGGTACTTCTTAGGAAGTATCAAGACCAAAAGTGCGTAGAATTACATTATAACAAGATTACAGTTGGTAATTATGCATAGTGTTGGCGTAAATGCCGTGTTTTGATCGTGCTGTTCTTCCGGAGTAGTGGGAGTAGGTGTCCATGTCCATGGTAGCGTGGGGATGCATGATGAGAACTGGTTGTAGAGCGAGAGACTTCCTCGAGCCGGACACAGATGTCCCGTCGGTCACGTACCCATTGTTCACTTCACCTGCAAGGAAGACAAGCCACTTTGTGTAAATTGATACGCAAACGGTACAAAAGAAAGTGTTTGCTCGCCGTATTTGGTAATACGAGTTGGTCACGAACTCGCGACGTCGACAAAGTTTGAAAGGTTTTACGATAGTTTACTAACTAAGACATGGGTAAAAAGTCTAAAGAGGAATGTCCACGTAGTGTTTATGAAGGAAATCAAATAAATTCTATTAATATTGTTAATCATAATATCGCTCTGCTAAAGTCTTTATACGGGATAAATTGACCCAAACGTTAAGCTATTTTTAACAGAGATTATAATATCTGTTATTTTATGTTAATCAGTTGACCATGAAATGATGCAAATTAACAAACATACAATCTACAAAATTGTTAGAAATCATTTAAAGAAATCTCATCATCTGCCTAGCCTTTTCCCAATTATGTTAGGGTCGGTTTCCAGTCAAGGGGTCAACATTGTCCGAAAGGGTTAGGTACCGCTGTCCCGGAACATAAAGGGCTAAGGAAGGAACATGGGTGGGTTTTTTATTATAAGCTGTTGAGTTTCCAAATAAATAAATAAATAAAGAGCCTGACACTCCCTTCCGCTCCACCCAGAGCGGGAAGGATCATTTGAAGATTTCCCAAAATGAAAAAAAAAAAAGTTCAACAACCTTAGTGTTATTAGGTGTATCAAAACGTCTTTATGGGCGCTTTCCGAATTAGCTATAATCGCTCACAGCGCTCACATCATCTCACATGCGTTCCGATTTAGATATCACGATTATGACAGCTGAGAGCTGTCAACAATTCGGAACGCCCGTGAGCGCGCTCACAGTGCTTACTCAATGTAAAAACGATATTATTACAGTATTTCTTTGTATAAACACCACATTTCTTCTTCTTTGGTTAGGTGGCGACTATCAGCCAGAAGCACAATTTCGAAAATGCCACGTTACTTTAATTTTATGATAAGATGCAAATCAAAACAAAACACACACTGACACATCCTCACACACACACTGTCATTTTTGACAGCGCTCACGGTGATATTATTCTAGGGCATGGTCGGCGTTATCGCAAGATGGCGCATGTCATGACGTCATCTATGACGATTCACGGGACGTCGTTATCGCGCTCACGCTAATTCGGTACGGGTTTAAGCACGCTCACATCGATTATTTTCCATCTCGGAACGCAGGGTATGTAGTGACTAGTGACGCCATCTATAGTACCAAATTTAAATGCTTTTTTAAATAAAGTATAATAAAGTCGTTGCGAACAATTTTCGTGTTGTAATAGGTCACAGACTGCTTAGAGATATGCATGCTATGGCAGCTTGGAACATACGTCAATATCGGTTTACAAGCGCCGTCTTCTGGACGCGTAGCCAAACTAAAAATACTGTGATGCAATATTAAAATATATAATGATGATACTGGGAGATGGTGTGTGAAACAGAGTTCTGAAAGGAGTTTTTTTTTCATTTCAATAATGGGAATTTGTTATTGTTGCATTGGTAACACTTTAATTCAAATATACAGCATCATAAATTGTAGTCTTTGGAGATAATTATGTAATAGGTTATGCCCAGCACGCTTCCACTGCGAAACAGAAACTGAACTGTACTGTAGGTACTGTACTGTTTCTGCCATGTGTTGCTTTAGATATCGATACCCATTACGGCTGCGGAGTTTCGCTAGCTAATTTAATATTGTTTAATATTTGAAATCATGGAAATTCTCAACTACACTAGACGAGGTACTACTGCAACTGTTGACTTCAAAGTTCAAACAACCCACGTAGTGATAGGTTCTACATAAGACACAATAACATTTACCCACTCCATAAGTTTACAAGATCCGCAAGGTCCTCAAACACGCCCTCACTTAGACAATAATTTGACAGAAGGTTCAATCTTCAAGACTCTACAGCAAGATGGAACTAAGACCAAAGAAAAAAGCCCGGAAGTCTGGCGAGCTGGTAACTAGTTTTACCAAGTAACTGGGTTGTGGAGGTCAGATAGGCAGTCGCTCCATGTAAAATACTGTTATTCAGCGGCATCTGGTTAGACTGGAAGCCGACCCCAATGTAGTTGGGAAAAGGCTAGGCGATCAGATGATGAATGATATAATCTATAAGATCGTCACAAGATTTGTGCATTATGTTGGCTTTACTTGGACCCCTATACCGTGTCAGTACCGTGTTGGACGTCAAAACTTATCTACAGACGGCACATCCAGCTACTACAATCTGTCAAACTTCTTTAACAGATTTTCAACTATTTTGCTAAAGCATTAGGTTCAAGGTTGAATGGGAAACTTTGACAGTTTCGGGTAGCTTGATGTGCTGGCGTCTGTACCTACTTCTTATAGCAAAATCGGTCGTCAATCGACGTTTTAGTCCCGATGGGATTTTAAACTTGGAACTTCCATACAAACATTCATCACCTAATTATAGGGGAACAATTTTTAAACCCCTTTAGGCTATGAATCGCCAAAAAAACCTTTGTGCATTTCATTCTTCTGGACCCACCCGGCCAGAGGTACGCTGTCTGTCACCTAATACTTATTACGTAGAAGGAGCTTACCAGTCTTACCAAGGGGTATCGTATTACCCAGTAACTGGGTTGTGGAGGTCAGATAGGCAGTCGCTCCATGTAAAATACTGGTATTCAGCTGCATCTGGTTAGACTGGAAGCCGACCCCAACATAGTTGGGTTTTCCCAACTATGTTGGGGTCGGCTTCGTCAGCCAAAAGGCTAGGCAGATGATGATTACGTAGAAATAGCTGTCAAAATGTGTATTCTAGTCATTGTGTAGTGGACATTCTGTCTTCCACCTACTGCGTGGCACGTGAGGTAACTGTGTCGGGAGGTGATAGCATATTCATGAGATTGGTTCAGTCGCCGTCGTATGCGACACACATAATCTCAGGTATGCGCCGATTTGTGGAGACTAGCAAGTTGTCTGTGGACTGATTTGTGTGTATGTATTATTGTGGAGTTTCTTGCCGGCTCTTCTCCATCGAAAACGACCAGTAATTGGAACCGTGCACCTAGCTTCTGACGTTTCATAAGTACCCATGTTCAATTTGAATTGCAATTAAAAACAATGGGTCCCTGATAACTGTGATGTATTTGGCGTTACATTTTTAGATATTCGAACATAAAGTACTTATGTCGTAAAGTACGTCTTTATCGCCTAGATATTCTGTAATCCAATCGGAATAAATACACACTGCCTTATGAATATGTATTCGATTTACAAATTATTTTGGCATTACGTTTCTATGAACTACGCATGCTCCGCCGGCCTTTCTACTTCTGTCCCGACAAATTTTCAGCCTGGGACGTTAAAATTCTTAACAACTTATTTTTTGTTTTATCATAATTCCTAAGATACCTACATAAAGAAAAAAAGAAAGATAATAACTTTTTTTTAACTCACGCCTGTATGCCCTGAAGGGTCAGGCAGAGTAATAGGGAGCAAGTCTATTGCCAACAAAGATAAAACTACCTTGTAAATAATAACTACAGTAAACTGTGCCCAGAAGCCTTTTAGCCAAAGACAACAGCACATTTTCTAAAACATAAACATGCATCACTTTCACACTGACAGCTACAAATGCTAGCTAGCTACAGTTCCCACACAATTTCGGTACTTCAAATAGATTTTCCCATTGTTTACAATTTTAATGATATCTCCAAATCCATGCACTTTCACTGTCGTTCACATTGTGCGTGTGTTCCAATTAGGGTTGACGTGAGCTCGCGCAATGTTTTGATCTACAATGTGTTATTTCAACTTTTGAGTACGTTACATAACATTTTTTTGTTGCATGCTCTAAAAACTGAAAGTATTTCCAAGTCTAATTGAAGGGCAGTTATGAAAAGATATCTATTTGTTCCTGTTCAATGCTTCCACTATCTCTCTCTTTCTACGAGTAGATACCTGTAGGACATTCAACTTTTCTCTCCTCTTCCATTATTTTGCACATATTTACACGGTCTTCATCTTCCACTTACTCCTTTCCACTTTTACCTCTTATCTAAGCATATAGCAGATTGTAAGGCCAGTGATAAGATAATCGCCTTTTATGCTGGGGCCACACATTGGACATAATTTGACCCAAGATGTAGCCTTGAAGCCTTGGCTCCAATGTTTGTATCGGGCCTAGATTGGGCAGGATTTTATTGATTTTGCTCAACATTGGATGTGGTGCCAAGTCTGATCCAATGGACAAGGCCAATGTGTAGCGCCGGCATTACAGTCTTCACAGGCGTCCCGAATTTCTCATACCTGTCTACATTAAATACTTTTCCAAATTCGTCGTCTTCCTGCCCTAGTCCTATGTCCTACCAGCAGCGTCAGACAGCACCTGTCTGGCATTAACGTTGAAATGAACCTTCTTGGCGCAGCCGTGAGGCGCACACTATTGTTGTTGAAACATAATTTTTCTTTTGTTTATTTTGTATTTTGTGTTTCACAAACTGTGTCCAAATAAACTTTTTGACGTGACAACGTCTTAAATTAGGTTGCGGCTGGGAGTCACTTATGAAAAAGTGTAACGCTCGGTAACGTTACGATGAGTCACCGAACGAGAGAGAGGCCCGCCGAATGCCTTGCGTCTCTCTCCCACTCAACTATTCTACCGAGAAAAAGACGTTGTCACGTAAAATCTTCGCCCGTAAAACCGACTTTACAGGCAACCATTTTTTCTTTCTTTCTTTCTTTCCATGTTACTTGGGGTCGGCGCAACGTTTTCTTCTTCCATTCTGTCAACCGGTACGCTATCATTCATTACTTTTCCTAATTGAAACTTCTTGGTTACAGGACCTCTGTATATATACCCACTTTCGCTAAGCTAATAGGTACTTGGTATAGGTACTCCATTTGAAAGAAGAATGAATTCAAAATCGGTTGAGCGGACTGTAAAAAAGGTTTATTCCAATTTAAATAAACCTTTTTTACAGTCCGTTCAACCGATTTTGACTTCTATACCGAAGGCATAAGGATGGCATTAAAAGCAAAAAAGTGGTTACAATACCAACTGTTAACTGCAGCTGCCATTTGTCATGCCAACAACGCAATTGAATTCAAAATCGGTTGAACGGACTGTAAAAAAGGTTTATTTCAATGTCTAATCTTATTTCAAATGGAGTTAGTTGACGGTAGAAAAACATGCTATCTCCTAAGTTCGTAAGTATTTCTTCATACAGGAAGGAAGCCATTAAAACCATCGTTACCACGTGAATTATGAAGGAAATCTTGTCAAGCAGTAAAATAACATTATTATATAGCTCCGGCACGGTGCTTTATTGGCCTATTCCATTAAATCTATGTCCATAGTTATGATTTTATGACTTCACAAGGTACTCTTAGTTCAGAGTGATACGGAAATAATTTCAAATTGTGCTACGTACGTTAAGTGCGGACTTCAGCAGTGAAACTTTACCAGCATAGCTTTCACAACCACTCGGTACGCTTCTGTACCGTATAATATCGAACATCAATCAATGCTATAGTAGGAGTCCTCTAAACGCTGTTCACAAGACGTCCAAAACCCGATAATTTGGGCTGATTTTTCCAACGTCAGATAATTTTATCGGAGGAATAATTTTGAATTTTTGACAGTTCTACCATACAAAAACTGTCAGACGTCAATTTTATTCCAAGAATAAAAATTATCTGTACATTGAAAAATCAGGCCTAAATCAAATAGACGACCGCTATTTTTTCGACAGTTGTTCGATGTCGGGGGCAAGGCAAATTAGGTTATCGAAATGTGTAATTTTCGATACGATAGCCTGTCGGATGGTTGTGAATAGCATGCACCACTTCTAAACCGCGTTCAAAAGCTGTCAGTTACAATATTCCACAACAATTTTGACACTGACAGCTCTTGAACGTCAGACAGTTTAATTGCTGAAATTCGCCCTTAGGCTTTTTTTCTAAATGACAGCTGTTTTCAGTTCAGGATTACCTACTCCATTACCAACAAGTAAGAATATCCTAACATCTAATCCCACCTGAGGGTTGCAGAACCTCCTTGCTAGACCAATTACGCACACACAACTCAGCTGTCCGTTTTCCAGCAGTGCCAGCCCTAGTAGCACAGTAACACACAAACACATAGCGTCGGTCACACCGTGTCGCACCGTGCACTCAGCAATCAGGCTGGAAACTCGGATAATATCGCGTTTGTTGCGCAATTGTAATTGTAGTGTTCTTGTTTAGTGTTTGTGTGAGGCGGGCTTTGTTTTAGGTATGTGGTGCAGTGTCAGCTTTTGAAGACGTTATCCTTCAGGGTAAGAGTTAGCGAAACTGGTTTGGGTCCAATGATAATGTTACTTATATCAAGTAGCATCAAGCACGAAATACACGGTTTGAAACCAGTCTACAAACCAAGGTGACCTTGAAGTTTTTGTTGTTGCGAGATGCCTGCTACACGGTTTAAAACCAACATCTTCTTCTGCCACTGGTTTGCAACGCAGGCCTTTCTACCAAGGACGTTTAAAGGTCATACGAATTTGGTTTCAAACCACTGTCTACACACTGTTTTAAACTTAGGTTTGAAACCACCGTTTTAAACCGTGTATTTCGTGCTTCACTTTTGTAAGCATTTAGTTACTTAACTATTTTGAATAGGTAATACGCGGATACGCGTGACTATCAAGGAAAACTAAACTAATAAAAACATGCTGCAGCGTTCACTACACCGATTCCTAAACATGAACTATGACAAAGTGGGACCTTTTTTGGATCCTATGAACTAACTTAGGTAATACGGACTGGTGTCCGCAACTTCACGTCAAAGCATATTTTTATTTTACCTAGCTCACCAGACACCAGAGCATCGTGTCATCAAAGATTATAATTATAGAGCAAACGGGCATTTCACATGACCTTAAGAGCTGATTCATAATCATCATCATCCGTCAGCTGAATGACGTGTGATGCTGGACAAAAGCCTCCTGCAAACGCCGGTTATCGAACCGGGTATTATGCCTCCCGTTTCTGCCCAGCATGCATCGGTTATCGGTCCTCTGGCAGCACCTAACCACGGTACTCCTTTATAACTTTGCAGCCCCAACGGCCATCTTTTCTGGAGCACTGAGCCCGTAGTAAGTTCCAAAGACTATCTGACTTTATTTTGGATATTACTGACATCAGTAAATGAAAAACTTCGTGAGGAAACCTGGACTTCCACAGGATAGTCCGGTTAAGTAGTTACGACCTCTCAAAGTCAACTAAGAAATGCCATTTAGGGAAAAAAAAAACAGTGGCACTCCGGGAGTGCCGGCAGAAGTGAAAACTTGAACAATTACGTGTGGTATTTTTTAATCGTCTTATAAACAAAACACAAACAGAATACTTTGCCATCACTCACTGACATTATCGGATATACATCCCGAGGACAGCCGAACACATCCGAATGTAACGCGATGTTGGTTACGGTAACAGTGGCGCGAGTTCAATGGTTTTTTCCCATCTCAAAAAATGCGTAACTCGCCTAAAGAAGTTTTCACTTGAAAAAAAAAGCATCCAACCTGTCTTGAGCAAGCGTGGTAATAAATGCCCGTGCCTTCTCTGTATCTATGAGAAGAAGCCTTTGCCCAGCTGCGGGGACAAAATAGACTGGTATTATTTTTACCTTTGTAAAGCGAGGGTGGCGGGTAACCGCTATCGGGCTGCAGCCTCACGTGCCGGGTGGCCAGGATGAACGCCAGCGCGGACAGCACGATGCCGTCCAGACAGCCTATCACCGCCAGCAGGTACGCCCAGCGGATGTGACATCGACCTGGAGAGGAAAGAACATAACGTGAGGATACATCTTGACTAATATTGTAAGGAGATAAAAGGGATAGTTCTTTTTTGTTTGGCGATTAGGCCCACAAAAAATTGTGGTGTATTTTAATGAAACGCATGTTGATTTGTTCCTTATGATCTCCAGATTACAGTGGTAGTTATAATTATACTTTGTCTAACAGGAATACTGCGAAATACGATCATATTCATTACCTGAAAATTCACAAAAAAACCTAAAGTAGGTACTTTTTTGATAATACGATTAATAGACGTTACAATAAAGTGGGCCCAAAAAAAAAGTATCTCCTTTGTGAGTTTGTCTGTAGGGGGAAATCTTCGAAACTACTGATCCGATTCCGAAAAATCTTTCACTAATGAGAACACGAGGACGAAGTCGTTGGCACCTGAACAGCAAATAAACGTAGGATACCGTAAAACGCTCAGTTTTGAGTTGCACAGTAAGGAGTATTGGTACACATTACAAGCTAAAAAAAATTAGTATATTATTAGATATCAAATGTTCAACGAAAAGACTAATTTTAAAATCTATACTAATATTATAGCTGAAGTGTTTGTTTGAACGCACTAATCTCTGGAACTAATGGTCGGATTTTGAAAAATTTTGAGTGTAATTTTGTGTGTGGGTGTTTGTGTATTTTGTGTATGTGTGTACTTACCTATTCTATGTAATGATAATAAAGGGAATTCAACTAAAGAAATACTTAAAAATATTCCACTGAGCCGAGCATTTATTTTGTAATTTAATTAAAACTGCAAAATGACTTTTATTTTGGTGGTGTTTCGATTCAACTAACATCAAATGCATCGCTGTTTTTACCCGACTGCGCCAGAAGGAGGGTTATGAACCTTACGGTCGTTGTCGCGTCCACGATGCGCTACCTAAAGAAAAGAACGAAACTAAGTACCTACGTTTCTTTGCGATACAAACATGACACAAAGCAAAAACACGAACTCAAAAAAAAGGAACAAGTTCGGGGGAAATGCTTCTAAAATAAGACACAGTGACTAATAATGATGATATTTTAAGTACCTATTACGTTACACAAGCTTATCTAGATCACCAAGTACATTAATATATAATTAGGGCGTCAAAAGGGCAATCATTATATTGATATTTAATTAAAAGAATGAAGGTTAACGATTAATCTTTCAGGACATTTTATAGATCTGAATTAACTATTCGAGTTGCCGTTGATAGGACGACGACGAACGATCGAAGGTCGCTCACTATCACTTAATCTTAGTTATATAGTTCATACAGTTTTAAAATGTAGGGAACAGCAGATTTTTTTCTGAAGACCATTCCATAATTTAAATAGCTGTAAATATAAACATTGCAATGTTTATGTAACTGGGCCGAGACTACTTGTCTATTTAATTCAGTTAAGAACACTTTACACATAGATCTATTTAATAAATTTGTGTCGATATTGAAAAGGTGAAGGTACATGTTAGACTAGAACTAGAACAGACTATGATGTCGAAATTACAATACACTGCCATTCGAAAGTGACAAATCAGAAGTGAGAACGAAATGAAACAATGTTTAAAGTTTTTAACACAAGCTTTTCCAAACGTTTTATAAGATTACATTGTATGTAATGCAACTATAACATATGGTATTAAAGTCCTCCAGACCGTATTTCGGCCACGGCGGCCAATCTCAACGGGAGACAAGCCTTCGGCGCGGGAGATATTATAGTGCACAAGTAGGTATGTGCGCAAACACAGGTGCACTCCCTCTCCCCTCACTCTCATAGTCCGATGGGACGGCAATCCAACACGACCGGAGAGAGATCAGGCGCAGGACCATCGGCTTAACGTGCTTTCCGAGCACGGGGGTTTCTCACTCCCCGCCGTCGCGTCGGCCGTCGCCGCTATATGGTATTAGAAACTAAATAGATTTAGGTAAGTATATTAAGCCTGAGCCAATTTGGCCCGTATTCAAAGTGGACCAAAGGTGCTTTTAATACCTACCATGTGTGTGTGTGGCGAAACCGATAGTGCCAATTGATCGATTATGGGTAAATAATAGGCAAATATCGCAGAGAGAAAAGATCTTTTTCTCACAAAACGCAAGAGGGTCGACGACAGAAAGAGACAGAGAACACAATGACGTTTTGCTTTTGATACAAACTTAGACACATGACATTGACAGGTGACAGCACCTACCAATATCTATAGCATTCTACCTTGAGTTTATGTATGTGTCTGTGTATGCGTGTTAGTTGTGTTTGGGTCCATATTTGCCGAGGTCAGACAGTAAGCCTGGAAGCTGTACTAATGATATCTATCTTACCTATATTGTATTGGTCTGCAGTAGGCCCGCAGGTCTCCTGCACGGCGGTCTCGCTCCACCCGGCCGGGTACACCGCCACACCTGCCACCATACTCAGCGCTGGAATCAGAAACATCAAACGTTTTTATCCCTAAGTCTGTAAAAAATTTCTTGGGGAAATTGAATGGGAAAAGGTCAGTGACCACACTCTCTGAAGAGCCGCGAACCCAATCAGGAAAACGTAATAACTACCTCGTAAGGTGGTGCTACCTTGACGGAACGGAAGGAAGGTGTGGATGTGGAACTGTGTCACAAACTATAGTCCAACTCTTATCCTGCCCTCTGTGCCCCTAAAAATGCATCTATAGCGATCTCAGTGCTGCCACCGACGATGCCGTGAAAGTGGCGAAGTTTTGGGCCACAAAATTTAACTCACTGTCGTCAATCGTGTCATCGACACGACAAGGAAAAAGAAGTGACTACACATATTGACGCAGAATCGGCTTGGTCAGAAAGAGCTTGATGTCCATACAATAAAAGCGAAAAGAAGTCATCTCGTTTCGGTTCGGATGACTTGATACCGCACCGATTGGAAACGAATACGCATTGTGCCGAATTTCCGATCGCCGAAATGACCGAAGTGAACTGAAAGAACGTGATCGGCTCCGAAGCCGATTCTGCGATGATAAGTGTGGTCACTCTCTTGTTACCTGACTGCGCAACAGTATAGTAGATTGTACAACTAGTGCATAAAAGAAGCCATTTTACCCCGAGACGTTTATATCCACCCGAGCCTTATTTATTTGCTTAGACAACAATGATCCATATTATGTCAGTAAGTTAGGTACAAAAAACTTAAAAACTATGGCAGTTTATTATAAGTAAGTACCAAGCTCACAGAAATTCACCGGATGAATGATGAATCAATCACTCCTGCCTAAACAACACCTACGTAAAGTGATTCATTATCGGTGCCTAAAGACAGTTATGTCTATACAATTTGCCTAGCCAGACACTTGGCAAAGATCGAAGTTTTGTGATAATAGCTATAACAACTACCAGTACCAAGTCATTACGCCAAACGGCGATAGTTGCGAAAAGACACTTAAAACTAAGCAGTTTCTTAATCCTAAATATACGATGCACTATATTTAGGAAACGCCTACTTCCGTGGTTAGTAAAGTGCAAACAAATAAGCATTTATCTGTAGTCTTAACTAAAGGTTAGTCAAGGTTTAGTATTTAAACGTTAGGGGGGAAGCGCTAAGGTAGCCCACGAACTTCAAATTTTCTTACGTTTTTTGCAATTTGCTGGTCAGTATTAAGTTGTACGTTGATTAAAATATGATTCGCGACCGTAACAAATATGTATTTAAAGAATTATAATCATTAGAATCAGTAATACCTACAACTTGTTAAGTTAGTATAATCCTAAAATGTCAAGATCTCATGAAATAGTCATTCAGTATGATTACTAGGTCTTAGAGAGTTGTGTTGATGCCTTATTATCTTACGAGAATGGATAGAATAAGAAATAAGGAAAAAGAGAAAGTCTGAATGTGGCAGTCACCGGTGACTGAAAAGTTGTGTGGAAATCGGTTGTCATGTTATGGACCAGTGATGCGGAGGAATCAGGAAAATGTCGTGTGGATAATTTTGAGTATGAATGTAGATGGCTATAAGAGTAGGGGAAGACCAAAGAAACGATGGATGGACTGGGTGAAAGATGATATGGTTAGAAAGGGGGTGACTGACGAAATGACGCCTAATAGAGAAGTATGGAAGAAAAGACATGTTGCGCCGACCCCAAATAAATTTAATTTTGATGATCTTATAACTATCGATGAAGAAGATCATAATTCACTTGTTTCCCACGACAAAGAAAAACAGAATCAGTTATTTTGTTTAGCTCACATATCAGGTGTAACGAGAGCCGCAAAGTAAGCAGATCGAATTGAAACGGAAACCGACTGGCTACGGTGGGAACTACAAGCAGTAAGTACATTGTATTGTATAGAATAGAGGTACATTATTATTGTATTGTATTGTTTGGATAGCTCAAGGTATTGAGTCGCAGGTGCCGCTACTTCCCATGCTGCAATGAGAGGCTGTTGAAGAATTTGAGAACTAATTGGCTGATTGAAAATGAATTCTTTGGGTGTAGAGACTAGTGATGTGATATTTATTACACCCACGGCGCAGGAGAAATTTAGTGTAAGAAGCAGCTTCTGCTGTGTTTATTTGAGGAGTCTATTTTATTAAGCCTTAATTAGATTTGGTGTCACTAAGATTTTCCGGTCGAAGTGGCGGTGCTTGGGGGAGGCCTAGGTCCAGCAGTGCAGATGATGATTATGAAGATTTTCATCAGCCATCTTTCAATCAAAGCAAGGATTATGTTCGGCAGGTCATAAACAGACATTTTCAGAAACAAGATCATAGATCATAAATTATCGACATCAAGCCATCCCCGAAGAGTTAGGTTAGGAGGAGGTTTACCTTTTAGCATATGTCTTGTCATATAATATACATATTTAACGAATTTTTAAATATGAATGTTTCTAGTTAATTGACAGTCTCCAGGTTACCTTTAACTATGGCCCCATGTTTAGCAATGATATCGTGATATCAGTTTCACTTGCGTATGTAAACTGTTGTTATGTAGGTACAAGTAATTAGGTAGGTGCATACATCAAGATATGCAAAGGTGTGGAAATTCAAGATACCTACATACTTTAGCTTTCCATGCATTTAATGCGTAAGACTAGAAAGTTAGTCAACGTGCATTGTTTTAGCGAATTCCAAATGTGTGAGCGCAATTACCTATATATGTGGACGTTAAATATTCAAAACTCCTTTATCTTTGGCCTTACTCAAGGGATCATTTAGGATCTATTTGTTCTGCTAAGGTTTTAACACATCACGCATTCACGCTACACGCGTGATGTAAGTATGTAGATAAGTCATGAAGGGTTAGGCACAGGTGTAGGTGTACCTATAGTACACCCACATTTCGCCAGTTATGTTTAAGTCCCATGTAATAGGGGGCGAGCCTGTTGTCATCAACCGGGAACAGATCCAAACACTGAGAAATTCCTGATGAAAAATCCCAATAACACATTACCCGACCCGGGAAACAAACCAGGGCCTCATGCTCAGCAAATAGCGCTTGCGACCACTAGACCAAAGAGGCAGTCCCCCGAAGTAGTTCAGAACCACAGATAACAAATCAAATAGTAGCTAAGGTTTTTAACTGCCCACGATTTGAGTTTCCTCCACTTATTCCCCTGAAGTACCAATTTCTAAATCTTCTGCTAAATATTCATGATCAATCACATAAATATTCATCACACCGTTTACAAAATATCCCGTAGCCGCAAAAACAAAATCCGCAAACCATTCCAGTTCCAGTGCTACCATCATTGCAACATCATCATCCAATTAGCAGGCGTAACAACATAATCAAAATTAAAGAAGAAAAGCGTTCCGGTTCCGTTACGTGGTAGTCGTTCCGTTACGAATAAGGAATTAACAAATGCTTGTCATTCAGTTTCCCTTCATTAGGCCAGTGTGAAACTAAGGGAGTGTTCACACTCGGCGGAGCGTGAACCGGCCGTTCGCGCCAGTTCTTGACTTTCGATGACGATAAAGATTTTTACTCTGTGCTGTCAGCTGTCACCGGTAAAGGGGAACGCGGGAAATTGGAGCTGAGTGGTGTTGATAATTATTGTGCTAATTGCATAACGTTGATTTAATTTTCGTAATATTAATTATCTTGGTATTTTTGTTTGCGGATGCGATGTGTCTCGCCTCGCACTTTTAAAACCCCTACTAGTACCTTATTATATTACGTGATGTGAATTTGGTCAGTGAGTTTAATTTTTAAGATGCTGCGCTACGTTATATAAGTAAAACAAACCTCCTAATACATAAGAAAATCCTAAGAACGGTCTTTCTTTTGGTGTCCCCTTTAACCTGAACAGTTCTTAGCATTATACCAGTAGCGTCCTAGATAAAGTCGGACATTCGTATGCACAGCTCGATCACAAAGACAAGACACATCGTTGCACTCACCATACAGTCGTCTAAACCAGCCACTGTTTCCCACAGCGATCCTCCAAGCGTGACACAACAACCTGCTACTAACAACATTAACATCAACAGCAGTAAAGTAATTAAAGTGTCCAGCCATCAGACGCATATGTAACGCTTTCGCAACCTTTATCACACTATGCGCATGTAACGTGTGACATAATGCTAGCAAAGGTCACGTGGAATGCCTAATTAGCTACAGCCGGTCGATTCTGTTAAAATCTCGCCGTAAAAACTTAGGTGAAGTGAGTTTGTTTTTGCTAAGAATTTACACTATTGACAGCTCACTCCGAGCTCACTTCACCTAAGTTTTCACGGTGAGACTTTTACAGAATAGCACCGCAGGTGTTTTATGGAAATGTGTTTGTCATTAATTTGACGGAGAATATTAATTAGGAGGTGGTTAGTTTTTGAGCCATATGTCGTTATAGAATAGTAATTATGAATGGCAGAAATATATAGCCAAATTGACCTCCACACACAAAGAAAATAGTAAACAAAATAAGGTACTGTAGAGATTACAGCCTATTTTGTGCCTAAACACGAAAAAAACGCAAGCTTAGAAACAATAAAAGTATTGATCGACTACAGTAAACAAAATCAGAAAAATATAATGATATTCTTCAGGATGTATGCTAGGTAGATAGTGTGTTGCAAATATAATACAATTAATTTGATACGATAGAAAAAAAAACATGATGGGTATCTTCATGTTTTTTTTTTTCTAAAAACTTTCTTTTTACAATAAAAACCATAATAATTATACATACAATAATTCTGATTTTTTGTCAGATTATTCTACAAGCAACATGTACTAAAGTTTTATTTGTTTTGTCTAAACAATATATTTTTTTATAAAAAAATCTGATTTTGTTTACTGTAGTCGATCATATAGATACTTTTATTAAGGTCCTGTAAGCCCCTTAAATGCAACCTTATAAATATGAATATTATGATAAGTTGATGGCACAATTAGGAGACACATTGATTTATATTTAGAAGGCGGAAAAAACATGGATTCTGTTTAGCTGACCAGCGAGGTCATATTATACATACTAATATTATAAATGCGAAAGTGTATCTGTCTGTATGTTACCTCTTCACACTTAAACCGCTGAACCGATTTAGATGAGGTGTAGAGACAGTTTGAGTCCCGAGAAAGGACATAGGATAGTTTTTATCCCGATATTCCCACAAGATCGACCCTTATGCGGGTGAAACGTAGAACCGTTTTAGGAAGTAAGTATTAGAAACAATTGTCAAAGTTAATCCACAAAGTTTTGTACCGTGAACTCGCAGAGAGCTCATGGCCGCTGGCCAATCCTCAGCAATAGGATGCAGAAGAATTACGTCAAGTATTTAAACAATGACGAAAATAAACTCGTAATATGAACTACTTTCACAGGTACACTCGAAAATAACTTCATCTTACAGACCATTACCAAATCACCTCTCAAACACTCGTAAAATCTAGTTAATAAGCTAGATGTTAAGGTTACACTAGTCATTCTTCCATACTAACGTCGTAATGGAGCTTACTGCAATGTTTGAGTGTACATTAAACATTATACCTAATATCTACTTGTCTCGTCATTATCTAGTACTTAATTGGAGCGTCAAAACTTCCTTACTTTAACGCATCCTTGGGCGTAAACAAATAGGTAACTCCCGGAGTATGAAAATGGCAAAATTGTTACCGTATTGGGATAGATAATTTATTCAAGAATTCAAATATCTTAATTATTGAATTGAATACATACATCCAGTAGTTTTTTCATAATAATATCTATGCGCTCAAAGGTCTGTTCATGGAATTTTACGCTCGTTTTCGTTATAAATGATCGTCTATTTCACTAAATAAATAAATAAAACTATATTAATACATAAATAAACTATATAGCACGCTTAATAGCAAATAAACCCACCACCAAATTCGAGCCGTCGACTAGTGCCACCTTAAGCGAATATTGCAAGTCACTACTTTCGACCACTATTGTGAGTGGCTGTACCACCTTCGCCGGTGCAAACTGTAGATAAAATAAAACTAAAAGTGCAAAGTTGAAGTGGCGAGCGAAGTCGTAACGTAACATAGATTGTGTAACAGAACTGTTAAAACAAATTGAGATCATTATTGACTTAATGTACTCTGACTTATTAGCTGCGCTAAAATGTAGATAATTAATTATTGCTGATTAAGAGTCTGCAATAACGGTTATTTATTTAACGCAGGCTATCGGAATCTACTGCTGGACATAGGCCTTTCCCAAGTTGCGCCATAGCACCCAGTTCATCGCCCATCGCATCAAGTATACTCCCTCTGCCGTCACAGGTCCTCAATCTATACAGGTGACTTTTTACACTTTTTGACACTTGGACTTTATGGATGACTTTTTGACAGGATGATTTTTTACCGGTTCCAAGCTATTACTGGACACCCATGAATATGAATAACTTTCACCATGGGACCAACTCTGAAATCACGAAAAAAAAACTGCAGTTTCATACAACAGTTCAGTTCAATACTGTATGAAACAGCTGCTATTTTTTTCGTGATTTCAGAGTTGGTCCCATAGTGAAAGCTGTAGCCTAGCCGGGGAACATCCTGTGCTGTATGGCCAAATATTTGCCCTAGTCACCATGCTTGGCAAACATGGATGATTACTGATTTTGGTACTCATCGTTTGGCTTGGTCTGGGCATATACTCATAATGAGAAGGGAGGAAACGCATGTGACTAAACGAGTGATGAATATAAATTTTGATGGATGGGGAGGGAAAGGAAGGCCCAAAGAAAATATGGATGGATTGTGTGAGGAATGATATGAAAGAAAAGGGAGTGAATGATAGAGTGACGGTTGACAGGAGAGAATGGAAGAACGTTTTGAGCCGACCCCAAGTAACATGGGGCAGGAAAATGTTTATGATGACCCATCAGCAGAAGGGGTCCCCCCTTTATAGCAGAACTTTTTATGTCATAATATTATTTTGCGTAGCAGCGTATTGCATAAACTTCATTTCGCAGAAAATCGTTTGGCATACACTCATTTATCATACATTCAAAACTCATAATTTTATAAGTCAGAAGAAGTCATCTTTAGGCATAAATTTCATATCCATATTAATTAAAAAGTAGAACCATCATATCGCAGAAAGTTCACAGTCAGAATCGTGAGTGAGTGAGTTCGTGCGAAGGGGTCACAGTTTTAATCTAACCATTTTTTTAAATATTTAATTAGGGTCTAAGTTGGTTTACAAGCAATAATAAATACGAGGTAGTCGACGAAGCTATTTCTGTCTACAGGGTTTAAAGAAACCTAACCTAACCCAAGTCGGGGTGCCCCAAGTCCCGAGATCGCATAGAGAAACCATTATTTTTATAGTTCATTCAATTACCACGGAAAAAAATACACCGAAAAAACAATATTCGTTAAAAAATAATTCTACTGTTATCTTCATAGTATGCTAAGTGAAATTATGCCAAATAAAACTCTGCCATCTTCATAGCATGCCAAGTGAAATTACGCCAAATAAAATCCTGCCATTATAAAAGTATGCCATTGTAAATTCGGACATATAAACATTCGGCCAAACAATAATTAGGTATGTTAAATAATTTTTATGCCTTAAAAATATTCGTTTAAAGAAGATTATGCCAAGTAAATTTCGGAGCATCAATATTCTGCCAGATAGAAGGAACTCCAGCAAAAGACAAGAATACGCTATTTGAAATGTAACTTACTTTATTTTAACATCTACATTCAGTCCAAAGTTACAAACGTAACGACGTACCCAAGGCTAACATTTCGTTGCAGATTTCTAGTTTTCTAAAGAGCATGACTTTACAAGTAGGTACTACATTTTGTAATACCTCTCATAAAGCTGCTATTAATACAACTACCCATCTTGTATACCGGAGAAACTTTAATTACAGCTTCACAGTTAATGTTGATGATTATGAAGTGGAGAGCGGTGACAGATTATGTTCGCTTTCCAACTGGATTAACTATAGTGACGGAGGAGGTTGAAAGGCTGTCTGTGCGTCAAATCCACTGAAGACAACTCAAAAACTTTTTCTTTCTTTTCCTTTGAATCTTATTACATGGTTATTGAATGTTTCAATAGTTCCGTAGTTAACAAAGATGGAATCAAAAGATCATTAGCATCATCACGCTATGATGTTCCCACTGCTGGGACACAGGCCTCCTCTAAGTGAGAGTGCGGCGGGTTCGTAGATGTCACGTCTTCGAGTTTTTGGTTATTGGGCATGCCCGTTTCCTTACGATGTTTTCTTTCACCGTTCAAAAACAAAACAGAAAGGTCACTAAGACCTCTGTAACTATACTTGAGAGCAAAGAGAATATAACATGAGAGAAATGATAAACGCATAGGTATAGATGTTGGTGAAAAAACAACCAGGCTAAGTGGGAGTTAGTTGGCCTCGTCACAAGAATGTACTCGGGGAGATGGGCAAAAATTGTCACTCAATGGACGTCTAAGGAGGATATCGCCGTCGGACAGACCGCGGAGAAGATGGTGCGAGGATTTGATCATATAATTATGGCCAGAGATCGCACAAAATATAGACTATATGTAAAGAAAAAAGGGGAGGCCTTTTCCGAGCACACAATGTCAGGGACACAATGTAACACCAAAAAATAAGTGCTTAAGCTCCTCTGTTTAGTTTGATTGTTCGGGAGAGTAAAGTTAAATGGCCAACAGAAGCTATAATAGTCACCTATTGTCCTATTGTCCATTCTCCTGAAATTAACAGACAGAGTAGCGGTATTGCCTATAACTGCAAGCTCATAGTGCTTATAAATGAGTAAGTGGTTAGTTAGCTAGGTACCTGCTTTCTAGTCCACTTTCGATGTTATCGACTTGCGGTCACTTTACTTGCTTAGACTACTCTCGGTAACTAACTTAGCGTCGTTTAGCTAATGAAGCGTTGCTTGGTTAGTATAATGAAAGCTTTAGAGAAAATGTTAGAAGATAATAAAATAGGTATACCTATAAATGGCATTGCTAATTTCTCAATTACCTACCAGGGAACAAAGCGCGGCAAAGGGCGTATTATCTGCCTGCCTAGCCTTTTCCTATCTTGGAGTCAGCCAGTCCAGTCTAACTGGATACAACTGAATACCAGTATTTTACATGGAGCGCTGCCTATCTGACCTCCGCAACTCAGTTATTGGGTAAAACAATACCCCTGAGTAAGACTGGTTGTCAGACTTTTGGGCTTCTGACAAAGTTCTACGAACTGTCAAAGATCCCCGAACAACTTTCCAAGGCTCGGAGAGGTCACGATAAGTAGTTTCTTTCTTTCTTTCTTTCTAGATGATATACCATCCATGAACCGACCGCAGCAAGCGCTCGACTCGTGCGGGTGTTACTATTTTGCCGCGAGCCCCTCAACGGCACAAAGAAAGTATCCAAGGCAAAATGCTGCGTTAGATTAGTACTCGGTCCAATGTAGACCGATCATTGACTTGGAGTAAATGCATGGTTTTCACTTAGAAAATCTTAGTTTCTCTTCGTGTTAAAATGTCGTTGAGAAAAGTCGACCAAAGTCGATCAAGTTTTTCTAACTGAACAGTGGCCTTAGTGTTAGTTTTTTCGACTCACGTTCGGTTGCGAGCGCGTTAGAATTTGTATGGGAAATTAGGTTTCTCCTAGTGACCACCAGGTGGCGCTATAACTTTTTTCCATATAAAATTCTAACGCGCTTGTAATCGAACGTGAGTGAAAAAACTCACACTAAGGCCACAGACAGCTGTGCTGCTGGAGAGTATGTTGCGCCACTTCTTCCTCCCAGCTAGGGAGAGGTGAAGGGAGGGGCGTTTTGGGGGCTGTGTTAGGTAATTTTGATGTTCAAAACGGTTTTGATTTTGAAAGTCAGAACTTAGAATAAGTCGCTTGGATTTGATTATAACATGAAGTACAATTTTAATCAGAGAATGTTTGAGATCCAGATTTTTCATGACAATGGGTCATTATTTTGTATAGGTAAATACGAGACTTCTTACAACATTTCTTCCTGGTATCATGTCACGTTTACAGTGATTTGAAATCAATCACGTTCCTTAAAGTAGTAAACATGATTGATTTGCTTTACTTTGGTGCTAGTGTGACTTAGCGCAAGCGCAAACAACTCTGCGCAGTTGTCGCTTGCCAGGTGCAAGTATGCGCTGCGACTTGACACAGAGCTGTCATTTGCGTCTGCAACAGATGATGTCGTGTAGGAAACGATTATTTTCTTTTAGTATTCGAGCAAGGCAGTCGTGTAAAATTCATCACTCTCACACAACTCTCACGACACGACGCGGAGTTGACGACAAGCGGGCAGAACTTTTTGAGGCAGTGAAGGGCGGCTACTGCGCTGGAGCGGTGCTGTTATAATGAGTGATGACCTTTATTCGTCTTGTGGGTATATGTATATGGAACCTCTAGTTGCAATGGTCTTGGTGCGTAGCTACTTGTGCACTATAATATGTCCCGCGCCGAAGGCTAGTCTCCGTTGAGATTGGCCGCCGTGGCCGAAATGCGGTCTGGAGGACTTTATTTTACTTATAGCCTGTCATTGTGACTCTGCAACTCGACGCCAGTGTGCAGAGATATTATTATGAACGAAATGTACTAAAATTGTCGGCCGCAGCCTGTCGTTGCTTCTAGTCGCCGAACTGTTGCAAGTCGCAGTCGCATGCTGCATAGTGTGCACCATGTGTTAGGTACTGCTAATCCGGAACTATCGGCCATCACTGAGCATGCGTGAATGACATTATGTGCACACTTAACTTTATGTACACGTGGTTATTTCAGACTTTCTCGTTTCATTTTGAGTGTTACATAAAGCGCGTCTTTTTGTGGTTGTTGTGGTTGTGACCGCTAAATTATTTCTGAGATGGTTGATGCATGACAGTTTACGAATTTGCACCGGATGTGCTTCAAATCATAACGGTAGCAATAAAGCTGAAGGTTGCAGAAATCTCCAAATAAAAATATTTCACAGAAACCTACATGGGCACTTACGAAACGTCAGAAGCTAAGAGCTCGGTTCCAATTGGTCGTTTCCTATGGAGAAGAGCCGATAAGCAACTCCACGGTTTCACTATCTATTAAAAATAATTGGCTTTTACAATGTTAACAAATTGCAGTGTTATTAGGAGGACAGTATGTCAACAAGTACCGGGTAATTAACATAATAGGACATGACCTTCCTCGAAATAACCTATGCTGCCGCAGTATACAGACGCCAAGCTACTACAATCTGTTTTCAACTTTATCGCTAAAGCATTTTACAGTTTCGGGTAGCTTGATGTGCTGGCGTCTGTACATAATATGTGGTGCACCAAACCAAGTACGAGTGTAGTCAAGAACCAGCACCCTAATCGCGTAACACACTATCAATCAGAATCTGAATAATTTTGAAGAATATTTTTTAATCCATTACTTCATATGTTCGAAAAATTTCTCTGCTCAACAATGTAAATAACGCAATGAATGTTGTAAAAGAAATTTTACGTAGACGAAGCCGCGGGCAGAGAGGTGACATTTGTGAGTTTGTATTTAGGGGGTAATCTTCGGAACTACTGATCCGATTCCGAAAATTCTTTCACTGATGGGAAGCTACAGTATTTGCCGGGTGTCATGGGATAATTATTTTATAATACCAAGCTCCTGACATCCATAATGAGCTGATTCGACTTTACACACCGAATAATTATCTCTGTGGCAGAAAACATCTTTGATTTATGTATTTATTTTTTTTGGGTGATGTTTATTTAAATGTTGATAATATTTACATAATATACGCTAATATGTAATATGTATTATTTATGTAATTGGTTTGTTAAGCCGTGTAAATCAAATACATAAAGACATTTCACGCCAACAGAAGCTAGGTAGTAAGTATCTTATAAAGTACAATATAGGCTAAGTTACGCAGCAACAGCAAGTAGAGTTGTAGGCAATGTCCATCTAAGTAGGTAGCCATCAGGGCCAACGCACTTACTGTCATTCCCACATTACCTAGTCTGCTAGTCACCCCGTTAGGTAAAATGTGCGTGAAGACACAGATGCACACAAAACGGTCATGTTTACATTCAGATGCGTGCGCGCATGTCTTCGGCAAAATGAGGAAAACCGCTAGCCAATCAGACGCGTCGCAGCATAGCAATGACTCCTAATGAGAGAATTTTGATGAAAGATTCTTTTGCAGAAATATGCACTAATAACTAAAGAACTGTTTCGAAACTACATTAGGGTCAGTTCACACCGAGACGCGACGCGACGCGCAGTTTCTCCTGCAGCAGGCAGGCGACTCCTGGTAAAAGGAGAACAAGATAAAACTGGAGCAAGTGTGTCACAATCTAATGAAGAATTTAATTTCACACTAAGGGTCAGTTCACACCGAGACGCGACGCGACGCGCAGTTTTCAAGATAGAAATACAATTACAGACCTTATCTACTACACTAAAAGGTACACGATTCAGTGAGTAGTAGGTAGACACTGAATTGTGTACCTTTTAGTGTAGTAGATAAGGTCTGTAATTGTATTTCTATCTTGAAAACTGCGCGTCGCGTCGCGTCTCGGTGTGAACTGACCCTTAGTGTGAAATTAAATTCTTCATTAGATTGTGACACACTTGCTCCAGTTTTATCTTGTTCTCCTTTTACCAGGAGTTCGTATTTCCTAGACTTACACATAACATAACATCACGCATGTAATCCACGAAGGGGTAGACAGAGGTAGCTATAGTACACCCACATTTCGCGAGATATGTTTAAGTCCCATGTAATAGGGGGCGAGCCTATTGCCATCAACCGGGCACAAATCCAGATTTGGGCTGCTACTGGGAAATTCCTGTTTTTTGTTTTATTTTTTACTAGTTGCGCCCCGCGGTTTCACCCGCGTAAATGTCGATTCCGTGGGAATATCGGTATAAAAAGTAGCCTATATGTTAATCCAGGGTGTCAGCTACCTCCATACAAAATTTTATCAAAATTGGTCCAGCGGTTTGAGCGTGAAGAAGTAACAAACATAAACACACCCCTACACACACACACTCACAAACTTTCGCCTTTGTAATATTAGTGTGATTGCTTAATGGGCCCACTCTTGACCTCGATCACGCCTGATAGAAAGCGATGAATGAGGTCTATGATGGAACGAGCCCAGAAGATGCCTAAGGCACTGGAATTCCCACGCATCGACGAAACACAGCAGGTTGCTTGACGCCGGACTCCAGTCACAAACCAGGCGGGCGTTAGCCCTACCACCGCAAGGGAAGAATTGGCCAATCAAATAAGGTACTGGGTGTGACTGTCCAGGATGCGCCGAGCGCTCGGTTCGGTTGAGCAACTGACGGAACAAACAAACTGCGCTACACGAGGAGGCTTCTTCATGCATCACAAAAAATAAATACTCAATAACGCTTTGCCCTACCCGGGAATTGAACCAAGGACCTCATGCTGAGCAGTTGCGACCACTTCAACGAGGTACAAGGAAATGTTTTTAGGTTCATAATTGCCGCGGTCGTTTCGTGAATGTTTTTGCCTCGGAAAGCACACAACGCCGTTGATTCCGGCTGTTATTCGTAGATCTTTGACAGTCGTTACGGGTAGTAAGAAGCCCAAAAGTCTGACAACCAGTCTTACTAAGGGTCACATGCTACCCAATAATGGACTTGTGGAGGTCAGATAGGCAGTCGCTCCATGTAAAATGCTGGTATTCAGTTGCATCCTGTTAGACTGAAGGCCGACCCCAACGTAGTTGGGAAAAGGCTAGGCAGATTAAATAATTTAATTTTAATAGGAAAACCAGTCAACTCAACGCAGCCACTGCTGGACATAGGCCTCTCTCTAGTTGCGCCACAATACCCGGTCTTCCACCTCCTACCCAGCCTGTCTGTCTTAGGTCGTCGTAGCATTTATACTTGTAGCGCTATCGACAACGCCTCATACAAATTACGTAACACGAAATCCTGCATCTCGCAAGAAGAGTTTACCGCGTAACTAGCATATATTATATGCAACGGCCCGACATGAATCATCGGGCAGTTGCCGTCCAGATACAACACCCGTCTGGTCGGAGGATCCTTCCTTTTCTATAGACTATAGTATAGAGTATGAGTGCACTTTACACCCTGTTCTTCATACCTCTATACTGGTGACCCCGAATATGAACGTCAGCGCAGCCTTCGTGCAAATACTTCAGCGTGACGTCATCATCATCACTCCCGCAAGCTTCCTCATACCTCGATATACTAATGTTAATGTTTGAAGTTGTTAAAGTGTGTCCTAAGTTCTAACCTTTAGGAAAACAAGTTTTCTTACTTATAAATTCAAATAAACGATGATGATTCAACATCTTAGTCATCGACAACACTGGCTCGTGTTGAGTTTGGGTAGTTAGGTCATTCTTCAGATTTGATAGGTAGGTATTATTTATTTTATTACCGACTTCAAAAAAAAGGAGGTTATCAATTCGACACGTATGTATGTAATATTATTGGAACTGCATTATATTCACATATTATGACAATTTATTAGGGCTTCCAAACAAATATACAAAATTTTATAGACGTTTGTCCACGGATTTCCTCGCAACTATTTATCGGATCGTGACCATTTTTTTATTACTTAGCTTACATTTACTTCAACTTAGGGAACAGTGCAAGTTTCATCAAAATCGATTCAGTAATTTTCAAGATATGGATTAATACGTGTAAGTGTGAGCCGCCTGGCTTATTGATACGAGTTAAGGGTGTAGTGTCAAAGGGAAAACATCTCAAAACCCTTGAAGACGATTTAATTTTTTTTAATTAACTACTTTTTTATTTCGTAATTTTTATTTTTAAGTAAAAACTGGAATATTAGTGTGTATTAACTAGGCAGTTAGGTAATAGTTTTGTTGTACATATTGCACTAGAATTTGACCAAGGTTTTGAGATGTTGAACTGGCTGTTTGCTGTTACGAGCTATCCTTGCAAACATCATGCCGATACGTGAGAAGTTCTTATCTCTCGTCATTATCTTCCAAATGATCTTGTAAATCATACATTTTACTCAATCGAGCGCGCCTACTTATACCTACTCTAAATTACCTGAACGCACACGCACAGAGTACTTTGATAAGACTAGCGCACACGTTTACGTGCCGCACGCGTTGCATGGCGTGACACGTCGACATCTACAGATTAATTAGCGTTTATTTTAATAGTTAACTGTGTCTCTAAATTACTGGCTTTAGGAGGCATTGCTTGCTATCGAAACAATTTATGTCTTGAGATCAACCTTGGTAATTTTGTAAGTCACAATGGTTTTACTTTCCCTCGTGCAAACATGACTTTTAAAAGCGCGTGCAAAATGAAATTCATTAACATATTCATGTCAGTAAACACAGACTGGGATAAGGACCATCTTCGACATGCATCTGACGCATCAACGGCAGAGGCAAGTGCAGCCGTCCCACACCCGTCGTCGACAACGTGCTGCTCGTGTATTTGAGTACCTACAGTGCTACGGTACGGCACGCCTGCACCCATCGACACTCGTCGACGGCTGCAGTTGCCTCTGCTGTAGACGCGTGTCGCTCGTGTGTATAAGCACTAAGCTTTAGAGCGGGTTCGTCATATTATAACGGCCGCCATGGAAATCTGATATTTTCACCAGTATTTGACATTAGGGATTGTCCGAAAGGGTTACCGCTGGCCCGGAACGTAAAGGGCTAAGGAAGGAACACGGTTGGGTTTTAGTCAGTAAGAGTCTGACACTCCCTTACGCTCCACCCAGAGCGGGAGGGGTCATTTGATGATTTACCATCAGCAAAAAAAAAAAAAAGGTGTCAAAAACACTCTGTCACGCTCTGTCTCTGGACAGTAGTTTTTTTTTTTTTTTTTTTTTTCTTAAACGTTGCCCCACACTAGGAATTTCTCCTGTATTGTGGGTGCGTTTACAAACATTTAAATTTCACGTACACAAACAGCCAGACCCGGAACAACTACTTGTAGGTCATACAAATATTTGTTCCGTGCGGGAATCGAACCCGCGACACGCGGCGCAGCAGTCAATCGCTTAACCACTGCGCCAACCGTGCAGTTGTTGTGTGGCCGTTCAGTTTTCTTAGGACACGGACACCAAAGTTTTAGGGTAAAAAACGTTAATACCTCAAGGGTGTTCTTGTTCAAGAAACAAAAGTTTATGCCCACACGCACACATGACATACGAATCACGCATATCAAGCCATCAATATACTCAGCAAAAAGGTTCTTATCTCGTCCTATTATGATGGCCGTGAGAACCGAAGCACTTCTGATTAATGGCAATCAGACATACATGAGTTAACGCTTCCGTATCAACACTTTCTAATGTAATCTTACATGCAACTTACTACGCTAAACTCAGTGCCGGATTAGATTATAAGCAAATTAAGCAATTGCTTAGGGCATCACGTCTTGGGGGGCACCCAATGATATTATAAGTAAAATTACACTTATAATATCATTGGGGGCACCATAAGGCAGAAACAGCACCAAAACAGTATTTGCTAGCACATGAAAGGCAAGGCTGTTTATCAGCAAGATATTACAAGACACAAAAGTCACTCTAGCTAGAGATGTGCGCCAATCTTTACAAATCGCTCGTCGTTGTTTTGAAAAAATACGAGGTGACTAGTGGATAGGAGAGCCTACAGGCGTGGATTGCTAAGGGCATGAAATTCCCATTATTGCCTTTTGACTCTCGGTCTATAGCGGAACGAGTGGGAAATAAAAAGTTTCAATCGTCACCACTGGGAAGGAACGAAACTTTTTTTTTCCCACTCGTGCCCAGTGGGAACGACGGGGCGGGGACGACCGAGAATAAACGGTACCCAGTGGGGACGACGGGGCGGGGACGACCGAGAATAAACGGTACCCAGTGGGGACGACGGGGCGGGGACGACCGGGAATAAACAGTACCCAGTGGGGACGACGGGGCGGGGACGACCGAGAATAAACGGTACCCAGTGGGGACGACGGGGCGGGGACGACCGAGAATAAACGGTACCCAGTGGGGACGACGGGGCGGGGACGACCGGGAATAAACGATTACTATTATTCTATTCAATTCATGTGAAGACAAGATTAGTGCCTGAAATGGTATTTTGAGGAAAGTATCGCACAGATTTGAGTGGATCAGTCCAGTCAGTGCAAGAATTTGTCAGTAATCGTGTAGTGTAGCTCATCTCAGAACTTGAGGAGCCCAGGTATTTATTAAAGTAACTTGATTAAAGAACTACACTAATATACAGACGAGATTATCGACGTAATTAAAACGTTGCAGAATCTTTGAAAAGCCACGTCTTTGTCAAATGTGCGGTGTTACATCATTTTCTCATTGAACTGGGTCGACGTGGCTCAACCGCAAATATTTTAACAATGAATGGATCACTAGGGAATGTTGCAACAGATCTTATAGTAATGTGTGCTGGAGGCTTTATTGTCCCGTAGTGTCGCAAGGAGTGTGTGGTGCAGTACCATCGTTGACACTTGACACACTACAAAAATACTTGTTACTTCTGACAGCAGCAACCTTATAGTAACGAGAATAAAGATCACAATGGTTTTGACAGACTTGTCAGTGGCAGCAACCCAACATCAACCTTATCAGAATGAGAATAAAGATCACTGTGATTTGGACAGTGATGCAACATCAAAGGTCAAAATAACTGCGTAAGGAAGGAACATGGGTGGGTTTTATAGTCAGTAAGAGTCTGACACTCCCTTCCGCTCCTCCCAGAGCGGCAGGGGTCATTTGATGATTTCCATCCGAAAAAAAAAAAAAGGTCTGTAGATTGCCATCTGATAAGAATGCTAAAAAGATGCGAATCAATCTCAAATTCATTAATTCACTAACAGACAACTGACAGCCTAAACCGCTGGGTATAGAAGCATGAAACACACAAGACGAATTCACTTCCTTTTATAAAAAATTGAGCACTAAGGAGGGATTATGGGAAATTGAATGAGCCACCCAAAAAATCCAACGAAACGCGGAAACGCATGTCCGAGAATCCACCCTAAGTCTATAACTTCCCAAAAAATACGTCAAGGTTAATACGCGGAAACGCATGTTTGAACATCCACGCTAAACCTAATTCCGTTTATCCAACTAGGCCTAGGGTGGATTCTCGTAATGCGTTCCCGCGTATCCACCTTAAAGTGGATAATTTGGGGTGGATAAATGGAATAATCCTCGGGCACACGACTTGTCAATGATTAAAGTTGTAGGGAACAACTTGCGTCTTGTAAATCGCATTACCATTAAAAATAAGAAAGCGTAAAATTAAGAAGTACATGTCAACAAACACGGATATATTAGATGAATCATCAACCACAATGCAAACAAGAACGGCAGGAAGATAAGTTTATGAGTTACTAATATTATAAAGGCGAAAATTTGTGAGTGTGTGTGAGTGTGTTTATATGTTTGTTACTTCTTCATGCTCAAACGGCAGCACCAATTTAGATAAAATTTGGTATGGAGGTAGCTAACACCCTGGATTAACATATAGGCTAATTTTTATCCCGATATTCCCACGGGATCGACATTTACGCGGGTAAAACCGCGGGGCGCAGCTAGTAATAACATAAACCTGAAAGTTTGTGACATAAGTAATAACTCAGCAGCATAATGGTACACATGGACTAAAGTAAGAAGCTATAATTTTTTTGTAAACACACATTCAGGGGTTCGCAACCATTGGATCAAATAAAACTGACCAAGTGCGAGTCGGACTCCCACACGAAGGGTTCCATACCACAAGGCAAAAACGCCGAAAAATCGCGTTTGTTGTATAGGAGCCCCCCTTAAATATTTATTTTATGTTGTTTTTAATATTTATTGTTATAGCGGCCACAGAAATACATAATTTGTGAAAATTTCAACTGTCTAGCTACCGCGGCGCTTGAGATACAGCCTGGTGACAGACAGACGGACGGACGGACGGACGGACGGACGGACAGACAGCGAAGTCTTAGTAATAGGGTTCCGTTTTTACCCTTTGTGTACGGAACCCTAAAAATAATGTGTACCATGTAGAATGTTCCTGTAAGTTGTTTCAAAATGAAACGTCAATTCAATACGAAAATTTTAATAAGGTTTCCATTTCACAAAATTGCTGTTCTCAAGCATTTGCAAATTCCTCAGGCGTAGGCAAATGTGCTCGAACTCTAGCAAGTCTGTCCTGGTTAATATTGAGACTCTTTCTCTTACACGCTATATCCTTCTCCAATTCTCCTCTATACTTCATCAGTTCCGATCGCACCGCCTCCGCCTGTCTCATCTGGTCAGTCAGGGACTCGGCGGTCTCTTTGATAAACTTCGCTTCTCCCATCAAGGCGTACTGCGCCTCATCTCTACAGTTTTCTACGTTGGGCCGAGCGTAATTCCTGCTTTTTAACCTCGTGTTTGACAGTTTATCTCTCTCGTCTACTTTCCTCAACGAATCCTTCAGATGATCTATAAGTTGTTCTACATTAGCGATAGTTTGCAAATTGTCTTTCAATGTGTCTTCTAACTTCGCACATAACGCTTCTGTAGCAGCAACAGATTCTCCTAGTGCATGATTAGTTCTATCGGATTGTATTTTCATATCTTGGGAACCTTTCACAATTATATTCATCAAGTCCCCTCGCAATTCTTCAGACTGCTGTCGAACTTCCTCACAGTTTCTGATGCTTTCTGCGCAAAAGTGTTCCCAGTACTCCAAGGTGGTTGCGTTTTCAGGCCACCGAGCCACACCCGGGTGATGGAGTAGCAAATTCGATTCCGGCGTCAAATGCGAATTTATGACATCTTGCTTTAACGTTGTCATCTTGTCGCCCCAGTCAAATTCAATGCTGGATTTGGCAGCTTTGTTAGTGGCCATCTGTATTTCAACCCTCGTCAGAGTCTCCTGGAACACTCGTCTTATCTCTCCGCAAATGGCCACCTCTTTTATTAATTCTTGTTCCGCATCGTCCCTTACCAAATCTGGTTCGTATCTGAATGTGCGTAGTTCCAAACATTCTTTCGAAATAGCTTCAGGCAACATCAAAATTCTACTAGCACCCTTTAGTTTAGTTCTATAATAATCTAAAGTCTTAATTTCTTTGCTCATAGCGATTATGGTCTTTTTAGCTTCTTTTTCCCAATGATCCAAGGTGTTAACTCTTTCATTTAGCTTTTTGTTGGTGTCAGACTGCTTGTTATCCATGCCCTGGAAAGCTTTTTGCAGATCAGATTTAATAGATGCTTCTAATGCTTTAGCTTTGTCGGTCGCTCTTGGGGTTAAAGTATATTGGTTATTTTGTCTCCATTCTCCAGTAGAGTATCGAGTGATGGAGTACTTGTCGACGACAGGCCTGACGCCAGTCATACCGGCTATAGGCGTCCAGTCCACGTGGCCCGGCGCCCACGGCCCAATGGGGCCCATGGTGAGTATGTCGCCGCTCGTGCTGTCCGTGGGCTGCGGCAAGTACATAGGCGGTGCATCTGGAGGGTAGTGCTTCTTTTCTGGTGGTACTATAAAACCAGGAACATAGGCGGCTGCATGAGTGTGCTCAGACGCACGTGTCTCACCCGCTTGCAGGTAAGTCCGCGGCCCCGAGGATTGAGCAGCATTTGTTGGACAAATAAAAGGGCAATCTAATTTTGCGTTGTCGATGTTTGGATTAGACATTTTCACGAGAATTTAGAGATAGCTGTATCAAGAATCTAAATAATATCAAAATAAACCTAAGAATATCTGTTACTCACGCAAAAAAAATACATTATAATGACGTATTAAATTTATATTATTTCTTAGAACTTGTCATAATTACTTATGGCCAGGAATGTCATTCATCCATGTTCCAAACTTTTTGACACGCCCCCTGCAAATGTCATTCAGGCGCCAAAAGTTCCTTGTAGCACTTTGTGCTATTCTGATTGAGTTTTTTAAGCAATAGTCAGCTCAGTGCCGTAGCTTCAAAAGGAATACCTTTTGAATACGTTGGTGCACAGTACCCTATTCAAAGGACAATATGAAATCTTGTATGGGCGCCGTACCTAAATAAAAATTTGACTGTAGCATTATGAATTACTATGCCTGTATTTTAATTAATTCTAGGAAAGCATGTCTGAATTTACTTGGGGAAAAAAGATATTTGAGGAAGTTGGTTTAATAAAGGTAAATATTTAACTTATTCTCTAAAAACTTATTGACCTACTGATGATGGACCGTTTTTTAAATTAATGAACGTCCAAAAACTCTTTGCGCTTCTAATGATGCACTTTTTTTCAAAATTGAGTCTTTCTGTAATTTTGTGAGGTCCACAAAAGAATGCATGTACTTATTCAAACCTTTAATCATTCTCAGCGCTTCTAAAAATATTATTGTACACTCTAATATTATGATTGCGCTTGTTTATGTGAACCTGAAACCTATTTTGGGGTCCTAAAAAAATACTAAATGGCCAAGTAACTGCAACTTGCGTTGCAGCGCTCGCTCGCTTTGCGCCTTTGGGTGGGCGTGGGCGCAAGCCGAGCGAGCCAACACAAAATCTGAAATCTTTTTTTTTTCTGACTAAAAAAAAAGTAATTTAAAAAAATTAAACCGACTTCAAAAAGAAATTAACTCAAAATTATGAAATAACTTTAATTTCGGAAGTCGGTGTCTTGGGATCTGTATTTTAGTTTTATGCCACCGACTTCCGAAATTAAAGTTATTTCATAATTTTGAGTTAATTTCTTTTTGAAGTCGGTTAAATTTTTTTAAATTACTTTTTATTTCGAAATTTTTAGTTTTTGCACTAGTATTTGACCAAGGTTTTGAGATGTTTTCCCTTTGACACTACACCCGTAGATCTTATCAATAAGCCAGGCCGTCACACTTACACGTATTAGTCCATATCTTAAAAATTACTGAATCGATCTTGATGAAACTTGCACTGTTCCCTAAGTTGAAAAAAATGTAAGCCAATAAAAAAAAATGGTCACGATCCGATTAATAGTTCCGGAGATATGCGTGGACAAACATACATACATACGTCTATGAAATTTTGTATATTTGTTTGGAAGCCCTAATAGATCATCATATTATGTGAATATAATGCAATTCCAATAATATTACATACATACGTATCATATTGATAACCTCCTTTTTTTTGAAGTCGGTAATAAATGTATTGAATTGAATTTAACTTACTTGAACTACAACTTACGTAAGTGCTTTAATAGATTTGATGCCTCTGTAATTCATAGTGTGGTTGTGAATAGTTCACGTGTTCGCCTACAAGGCTTGCTCGCCGAGACGGCGAAAATATGACGTCAAAACACATAATTGAAATATAATTATTTGATACGTAGTGTGTGGATCAATTAAAAGTAGATATATACAGTAAAATGTAATATTAATTTAATATATTTGTCACGAGTAAGTAAAACGAGCTTTTTCCAAAAAAAAATACAGTAAAATATCCGAATAACATCAAAACATACCAAATATTCGAAACAATTTGAAAACAAATTATTTCTAAATAATAATTATTAGAAAATTCAAATCAAAATAAACAATTAAGTAAAAAAGTTTTTTCCAAAAAAAAATACAGTAAAATATTCCAAATAACATCAAAACATACCAAATATTCGAAACAATAGAAAACAAAATAATAATTATTAGAAAATTCAAATCAAAATAAACAATTAAAAAAGTATTTTCCAAAAAAAAAGACAGTAAAATATTCCAAATAACATCAAAACATACCAAATATTCGAAACAATAGAAAACAAAATAATTCTAAATAATAATTATTAGAAAATTCAAATCAAAATAAACAAATATAAAACATGACAAATTCAGAATCCAGCTAATTCTGACGCAGACGGGTAGTGAGAGCGAACCATCCCACATCGATCCCGATCTATGTTAATAGTCTTCCTCTTCGCTGCTATCGCTTCTTCCAAGTCGGTCCTTTTTTGCATCAAGTCCCGTCTCAATCTCTCAGCATTGTTCAGTTGACCAAGAAGTGACGTCACCGTCTCATGAATCTTCTTTACTTCTTCAATCAAACCTAAATGTGGCTGGTCCCTAACAGATTCTCCATGCGGTCTCCAATTGTTCCTATTGTCAAGTCTGGTTTGAACTAACTTCATGGCGGCGTCCATTTTTCTAACAGACTGTTTCAGATCTTCTATCAAAGCTTCCATATCAGCAGTTCTTTGCAGTGTGGCTCTCAAAGTTTCCTCCAGTTTTGTGCACAATTCTGTAGTAAGAGCTATAGTTTCAGCTAATGCCATGTCAGTTCTGTCGGCTTGGGTACGCAACTTTCTACCATTGTTCACTAAAATGGCGTTTAAGCTACCTCTTAAGTCAGCTGACTTTTGTCGAGCCGCTTCACAGTTTTGTACATTTTCTCGACAGAAATATTCCCAATATTCCAATGGTGCGCTAACGTCACCATATCTTGCAGCGCCAGGTCTGAACATTAAGGTATTCGATTTTGGGTTAAGACTTAAATTAATAGTGTCTGCATTATAGGCCATAGTTTTATCACACCAATCATACTCTATCCTGTGCTTCGCTGCTTTGTTTACTGCCATTTGTTCTTCTATACTATCGAGTGTATTTTTTAAAGTAGCTCTGACTTCTGTAACAAGTTTCGTTTCTTTGATCAACTCCTGCTCTGCAAGGTCTGCCACCAAATCTGGTTTAAATCGATTTGAACGAAGCTCTAAGCATTCTTTGGAAATTGATTCAGGTAACATTAATACTCTGGCAGCACCTTTTAAACGTTGTCTATCAATTTCAAGCAATTCTACTTCATCAGTGATTTCCTTGCAAGCTTTCTCTACCTCAGTTTTCCATCTGAATATATCTCTTGCCTTTTGCTTTAACCTTTTATTATTCTCCAATTGCTGTTTATCAATATTTCCAAACGCTTGCATCATAGAAGTCTTAGCGTTGTAATCAACGATGTTAGACTCATTTATTACTTCAGGGTCTAAAATATTCTCGTTATGTTTCCTCCATTCGCCGAGAGAATATCGACTTATAGAGTACTTATTAACATCCGGTCTTGTACCAGTCATGGTTCCTAGTGGAGTCCAGTCAATTTTACCGTCTAGACCTGGTTTTAAATTCGGCAGGTGCTCACCACCTGCTCTAGATGGCGATAGTTGCATTGTATCTGCTTCAGTTGTTTCCTGGTGAGCTTCAATAGGCTGTACATCACTTGGGGTCGTCTTCTTTTGCTCCACTTTATGGGCTTCTTTAATTTCTTCCAAAACTTTTTCGGGAGACTTTGGAGATTTTTTATAAGCAATCATTTCCCTTTTCGTTGGGCAAATCTCTTTGTCGGGAAAACCGGCGGTTAGAGTCATCATGGTTGCTGTTAAAAGGATACGGAAAAGGATAAAAAAACTAACCTATAAGAAAAATCATAGAAAAACAATAACAAAAACCCACAAAAAACGCGTCTGGCGAAATGACTTTTGTTATAAACGTCATAAAACGATTCTATCATTCAAAAAGTAGTTTTCATAAATAGACTAGTGATCACTTATGTCAAGGCCAGTCCATACTAAACTACTTGCATAATTTGTACACGTTACTACACCCACTGATTAGATTGGGCATAACCGGGTTTCCTACCCATTGGAAAGCGATCATCGCGCGAATACACGATCAACGCGACTCATTTATATGAATTACCCCTAATTTATGCAATCGTCGCTATCATATTGATCGGCGAAACCAAACGCATCGTCATATGATCTCGACGATCGCTTATTAATTAGGACACGCCCTTATGTTTGCTTGTATTTTGTTGCTATGACTTGTATAGTACCTTTCACAGATTACAACATAATGCAGGGTAAGTACCCTTTTAGTAGTCGTCTGTATCGTACACGTCGCTGGTTGTTTTAGTTTTTACCTTTTTTATTTCAATTATGGTGGCAGGTGGGGTTACCATTGAGGGCAGATACTCAGATAGTCCATCGAATTTGGTACTTATAATTTGTTAAGCAGACTACGTATGATTTGTTTTACACGATTAACAGTATAGTTTCACTAAAGGACGGCGTACAACTAAAGGCGACACGCGACGCGAATCGCGTGCGACACTAAGGCAACCCTCGTTGCGCGACTTGCGGTGCCTTTGTGTCACGCGCGATTCGTGTCTCGTGTCGCGCCTGTTTGTAGGAGCCTTCACGCCGGTTTCACCTTCTTAAAACACATATTTAGAGCGTAGGAAGACGCCATAGGAATCTTTTGTCACCTCTCCAAGAAATGCCTTGGAGAGGTCACAAAAGATTCCTATGGCGATGGCGTCTTGCACGAAATTGCACGAAACCTTACTCATAAAACTTGAGAACTTCAGCATTACGGACTCGGTATTTAGGTAAACTTGCGCTCAGTTTAGTGAAATATTGCAATGATAGTTAACAGTAAGTACAATTATATGGTTTAATTCACTCGAATTAAAAATAAAAAAACTGGCCAAGTGCGAGTCGGACTCGCACACGAAGGGTTTCGTACCACAAGGCAAAAACGCCGATTAAAATACGTTTGTTGTATGGGAGCCCCCCTTAAATATTTATTTTATTTTCTTTTTAGTATTTGTTGTTATAGCGGCAAAAGAAATACATAATTTGTGAAAATTTCAACTGTCTAGCTATCGCGGTTCTTGAGATACAGCCTGGTGACAGACAGATGGACGGACAGACGGACAGACAGCGAAGTCTTAGTAATAGGGTTCCGTTTTTACCCTTTGGGTACGGAACCCTAAAAATGGTGTTCCACAAGGCTCGATATTGGGTCCTTTTCTCTTTTTAGTAAATATTAATGAATTCCCCCATTTAATAAAACCAAACACAAATGGTGTTGACGATACTTCCTTAATTTTTAAGATTTAATTTTTAAGATAATAGACGTGCATCAAATCTTAGCGACGTAAATAACGCCTGCAACTGCTAATAATTTAGTATTAAATGGGAAAAAATACTAAATGCGTATGATTTGCTTTACGGAATGTTAAAAGTACTAGTTACTTTCGTAGTAATTGTGTCTTACCGCATTTTACTATGAGAACGGGCTACAGACATCGAGTCTATGTTAATTTCATGAGAGATATTTTAGAAAAGAGCTATCACAGGCTCACAACCGTACGTATATGTGCATGCGCATGGCCTCCGCAAATCTCTAAAAGAACCGTCTGAAAATATTCTAACATCATCACGGTACGTTGTCAATGTACAGACGCCAGCACATCAAGCTACTACAATCTGTCAAATGTCTTTAATAGATTTTCAACTTTATCGCTAAAGCTTATGGTTCAAAGTTGATTGGGAAAATTTGACAGTTTCGGGTAGTTTGATGTGCTACCATTTACTGGGTACATCTTTCATTGCCTTTTAATGTGCCCTGGCGGCTCGTATTGGATGTTGGTAGATGCTCGGTGTTGGATTATTGAGATCTGTTTTATACGACGTCATGTAATCTACAACCCGCGGAACAACATGACGCTTCTAACGATACTCGTTGGTACAATTACGACGAGTATTATATGAGTCATGAGGGAATACTTGAAAATAGGTACATACATTCATTCGTGCTCAAATCATATTCACACCTTTGGCCATCCTTTGGCTTCGCCGTAGGCGGGTAAGAGCACCAAAATCTAAATCAAAAGTCATTTATTCAAACTAGGCCGAGAATCAGCCCTTTTTGAACGTCAAAATTACAAAAGACAGTCCCCCAAAACGTCCGCCCTTCACCACTTCCTAGTGCTTTCGCTGGGGAGAAGAAGTGGCTCAACAAACTCCCCAGCAGCACATCTGTCTGTTCAGTGAGAAAATACTTTTACACCAACGCAATGAAGGTACCAATGTTAAAACATATTATTGAAGTATTTTTAAAGTAGCTTTAAAAAAAATCAAAATCATAAAATACATTGTCTTAACATTGTTTTCGTAATTGATATGGCTGCCATGTGTGAGTGAAACCGCGTTTTACATATCAGTAAAACCATTATAATTCAAGAAATCTAGAATAAAATATTCGAAATATCATCAAAATACATGTCATAAATTCAGAATCCAGCTAATTGTGACGCAGACGGGTAGTGAGAGCGAACCATCCCACATCGATCCCGATCTATGTTAAGAGTCTTCCTCTTTGCTGCTATCGCTTCTTCCAAGTCGGTCCTTTTTTGCATCAAGTCCCGTCTCAATCTCTCAGCATTGTTCAGTTGACCAAGAAGTGACGTCACCGTCTCATGAATCTTCTTTACTTCTTCAATCAAACCTAAATGTGGCTGGTCCCTAACAGATTCTCCATGCGGTCTCCAATTGTTCCTATTGTCAAGTCTGGTTTGGGCTAACTTCATGGCGGCGTCCATTTTTCTAACAGACTGTTTCAGATCTTCTATCAAAGCTTCCATATCAGCAGTTCTTTGCAGTGTGGCTCTCAAAGTTTCCTCCAGTTTTGTGCACAATTCTGTAGTTACTGCTACAGTTTCAGCTATTGCCATGTCAGTTTTGTCGGCTTGGTTACGCAGCTTTCTACCATTATTCACTAAAATGGCGTTTAAGCTACCTCTTAAGTCAGCTGACTTTTGTCGAGCCGCTTCACAGTTTTGTACATTTTCTCGACAAAAATACTCCCAATATTCCAATGGTGCGGTAAAGTCACCGAATTTCGTCGAGCCAGGTCTGAACATTAAGGTATTAGATTTTGGGTTGAGACCTAAATTAATAGTTTCTGTATTATAGGCCATAGTTTTATCACACCAATCATATTCTATTTTGTGCTTCGCTGCTTTGTTTATTGCCATTTGTTCTTCTATAGTATCGAGTGTATTTTTCAAAGTAGCCCTGACTTCTTTTACAAGTTTAGTTTCCTTGATCAACTCCTGCTCTGCACTGTCTGCCACCAAATCTGGCTTAAATCGATTTGAACGAAGGTCTAAACATTCTCTGGAAATCGATTCAGGTAACATTAATACTCTGGCAGCACCTTTTAACCGTTGTCTATCAATTTCAAGCAATTCTACTTCATCAGTGATTTCCTTGCAAGCTTTCTCTACCTCAGTTTTCCATCTGAATATATCTCTTGCCTTTTGCTTTAACCTTTTATTATTCTCCAATTGCTGTTTATCAATATTTCCAAACGCTTGCATCATAGAAGTCTTAGCGTTGTAATCTACGATGTTAGACTCATTTATTACTTCAGGGTCTAAAATATTATCGTTATGTTTCCTCCATTCGTCGAGAGAATATCTACTTATAGAGTACTTATTAACATCCGGTCTTGTACCAGTCATGGTTCCTAGTGGAGTCCAGTCAACTTTACCGTCTGGGCCAGGTTTTAAATTCGGCAGATACTGAAAACCATCTCTTCCAGATGGTAGTGGTGGTATTTGTTGCGGCGTTGTCTGTGGAGCTACAATAGGTAGCACATCACTTGGAATTGTCTTTTCTTGCTCAGCTGCTTGAGCTTCTTTAAGTTCCTCCAAAGCTTTTTCGGGAGCCTTTTCAGCTTTCTTAAAAGCTATCAGTTGTCTTTTCGTTGGACAAACATCTTCGTCAGGAAAACCGGCAGTTGTAGTCATCGTGATTGCAGTTAAACACAGTACTTGTTTATAAGAAAAGTAAAAGAAAACTTATTTGTAAGAAAACTTATGAAAAATAAATAATTATATTGTTAAGAATATCGTATTACTAACGCGTTTAGCGAAATTACCATAGAGGAAAATTGAAATGACTTTAGTCCGTCATAACGTCATAAAATTTCCTATCTAATTTGAAAAAAATAAATCATAAATTAATAGATTAGTAATAAGCGGTAAAAAGTTTAGCTTTTCTACGAAACTTTTTGGTTAAGTAATATAAATGGAACACCATGGAACACACACATATACAGAGGTGATTGGTAATTCGATACATTCTTTGAAAGGGGGACCATCTTCTTCTTCTTGTCGTTGGCACGACTGTATTTCAAATCTTATTGGCCCAAAACTTCGACACTTCCACGGCGTCGTCGGTGGCAGCGCAGAGGTCACTTTGGCTTATATCTCACTGTGACGCCAAGGTGGCGCCACCATGGTCGCGCTGCCAGCAAAATATAACACAGCTTCATGGTGGGTATCTCACCAGGCGTCCGATCGGTTGCGCAACCAACCATACATTTTTTGGCGCTGCGACCATGGTTGCGCCGCCACTGGTGTCCCAGTGAGATAGGGCCCTTTGACTGCATGTTTTAGGATACAGGGGGCTGGATAGGAGGTGGAGCCTAGTTTGCGACATAGCTTCACATCCACATCACATATAAGTAGTAAGTACATTATAATTCCATGCAAAAATCAGTCACTGCAAAATTTTTAAATCGCGAGAAAGTTGGGGAAAGTGAAGTTACGTTAAGGTCGCTGCACCAATTATCTACCTACTACCATACGTCTATTTATGACTACAATAAACATGATAAATAGGTAATAAACTAGTATTTATAATTTTTTTTTTAATCTTTATTTCCGAAAATCCTAATTATAAAATATTACTCACGGATATCATTTTCTTATATCTAATTAGTCAGGCATGCCTAAGTAGACACTTATGAACGTAGAAGACAACGGTTCAATTAAATAATCACCAGTAATGTTTCCGATGCACTTAGTTTATGTAATCAGTGTCCAATTAAGAACAACGGATGAGCAAAGTTCCCCAACACTTGCAAACCTGTCAGGCTTGCATTGCTGCAGACGCTGCAGTAATGCCGTGTGATCGGGATAGATAGCATTTTCCTACCAATTGCCAATATTGTACCAATTTGTAACCTTGTTTACAGAAACCAGCAGATCTATTATACTTGTACAATTCAATGCCCTTGCCATATTTTTTATTTTTAATGTAATAAACCAGAGATGTTCATTATTTATTGTGCAAAAAGTACGCAGTCTCACAATTTATATTATACATATTTTAGGCTATAGATTTAATTCAGTAGATTTTTGCACTATATGTAGATTTAATTTAATTAATTTAAACAACGCAAGTGCAATAGCTTCAAAAAGTTAGAGATGAAAATAAAATCAGGGTGACGTAACCAATTAGAGGCACTACTTTATAAAATTAAGACACTCACTCGTCTTTTTAATGATAGATGGCGCTTTAAATACCATTTTATGACTATTAAGCGAATCTCAAATCCTTGAAATAACTACCTATTCGTATGAATAAGTGTTGCCATAAAAACCCACAATTTTTCTATAACGCCGCTTGTTGGTACGTTATGGCATGGAACTTTAATATCTGTCTGTGCTGTGACCGTCATCAGTATATCACAGACAGCCATAATTGACTTTTACTTTTTATGATGCCAAATTGGACAGAGCGGCAAAATCATTATACGTGCGTAGTATTTTATTTATACCTTTATAGTTATTAGTAGGCGCTGCTAAAAATATTATTGTACACTCTAATATTATGATTGCGCTTGTTTTTGTGAGCCTGAAACCTATTTAGGGTCCTAAAAAAATACTAAATCGCCAAGTAACTGCAACTTGCGTTACAGCGCTCGCTCGTCTTGGGTGGGCGCAAGCCGAGCGAGCCAACACAAAATCGACACTACTGACAGTTCTAACCTAACCTAACCCCTGAGAAACCTAAACCTAAGACGTGAGTTTAAGTAAATTTGTATCCCACCAAAAACATTTTCATGTAAAATGTTGCCAAGACGAGACCACATATGGCTCGCACTGCCAAAAAGTTATCAGATCTCATGTAGAGTCAAGCTTCTAACTCTAAACGCCCTAACTTCACAAACTCTACACCTTAGTCAAAATATGAGGCTTGGCCGTTTCGTTACTACAAAAACTATTGTATAACAGAAAAGTAATGAACAGTGAATAAATTTTTCACCTTACGCCCATGTAATGGTAGCGAAACGGCCAAGCCACATATTTTGACTAAGGTGTAGAGTTTGTGAAGTTAGGGCGTTTAGAGTTAGAAGCTTGACTCTACATGAGATCTGATAACTTTTTGGCAGTGCGAGCCATATGTGGTCTCGTCTTGGCAACATTTTACATGAAAATTTTTTTGGTGGGATTTCACATCTTTTTGAAAGTTGCTTATGATTTTTTTTTTTTTTTTTGGGTGGTTCTTTACTAAAAATCATGAAATATATATTTTATTATTTATTACAAGGAGTCCCTATATCAATTTTCAGAACTCTAGCATCAAAATTTGCGGAAGTCTCGTACAAACTTCCATCCCCTAGTTTAAGGGGTGGGAGGGTAAAAGTTCCAAGTTTTAGAATTGTTTTGTTGTTTGTGTACTATTACTAGCTTACATGCCAAATTTGAGCTTTCTAGGACTTCAGGAAGAACCTTAGAATATTCATGCTTATGAAAAAAAAAATTCTTTTTTGGGGGGTTGGGGGGTTCTTTACTAAAAATCCTGAAATATGTATTTTATTATTTATTACAAGGATTCCCTATATCAATTTTCAGAACTCTAGCATCAAAATTTGCGGAAGTCTCGTACAAACTTCCATCCCCTAGTTTAAGGGGTTGGTGGGTAAAAGTTCCAAGTTTTAGAATTGTTTTGTTGTTTGTGTACTATTACTAGCTTACATACCAAATTTCAGCTTTCTAGGACTTCAGGAAGAACCTTAGAATATTGATGCGTATGAAATAAAAAAATATTTTTTTGGGGGTTTGGGGGGTTATTTACTGAAAATCCTGAAATACGTATTTTATTATTTATAACAAGAAGTCCCTATATCAATTTTCAGAACTCTAGCATCAAAATCTGCGGAAGTCTCGTACAAATTTCCATCCCCTATTTTAAGGGGTTGGAGGGTAAAAGTTCCAAGTTTTAGAGTTTTTTTGTTGTTTGTGTACTATTACTAGCTTACATACCAAATTTCAGCTTTCTAGGACTTCAGGAAGTACCTTAGAATATTGATGATCATCAGTGAGTCAGTGAGTCAGTGAGTAAGTGAGTCAGTGACGAAATCGGGGTATTTTAGATATCAATAAAATCTAAAGTATAAGAGCTATGCAATTGAAACTTTATAGGTTTAATAAGTCCACCACTGACATCATATCCCGAAAATTTTGTTTATCTGGTATAATCCAAACCCAAGTTATGAAGGTTCAAAAATACGACGAAGTGCTTCGAGAAAAGGTAGGTAGTGCCCTTGCGCTTCGCTTGGCTCGTCTTGGCGGGGGCACTCCCGTGCCCCCAGATATATAGGACTGGACTGTGGAGACTTTGTGATAAAACCCACAATCCACGCAGGCAAAGCGCTAATTTTGCTCTCTAAGGGCTAATAGCTGTAAGTAGAGATACTCCATTAAATTTCAAGTCCAAAAGAGAGAACCATCGGTTCAAAGAGCAATATTAATTTATAACTTGTCTTAATCCCAATAGATCACAATCTTCCTTTAACGACGAAACCAACGGTTCTAGAATAAAATCTGATGTGTAATTTTAGCAGTATCTTTGATCAAATTATGGGATTCACTATGTTCTCGACGGGGCGATGGGAGAACACTTGCTTCATACAAAAGGTCAGTATAACGTACTCATTGTTCTTCGGTTCTCATCGCTCGTGGGATACTGCATTGTTCAGTAACGATAATTTAGACATGCATGGTTTTTGTTTGAAGAAGGTTCCTTCGCTCAATAGGTTCCGTTTCCGTTATTTTACTTATTTATTTAATCTTTTCGCACTGCAAAACATGACCCTAACTGCGTAACACGCTTTCAATCATTTGGAAGGATAATGCTATACAGCATCATATTGTAGTCTTTGGATAATGCCTATCCGTTGCTTCTTGCTTATGTCTGCTCAACAACGTAAATAACGCAATAATTTATGTTTTTGAACTGTCAAAACGAAAACCATTGCTACTCATAGTGCGTTACATAATTACTTGACCGCTGTTAAATATAAATATTTTTCTTACACCAACTTCACGAATAGGTAACCTATAATATGTTTAAAGTTTTAAATCTACGAAATATGATAGTTGTTGCTCGTTGCACAATGCGCACTCAGGTGATGTGCAAAACAATAATAAATAGTGAAAGGTAAATAGTAGTAAGTAGCGCCTCGTCACGATGCTTATGTCTGAAATGAGGTACGACTACAACTTATGTAAGTGCTTTAAGATTTGATGCCTCTGTAATTCATAGTGTGGTGTGAATAGTTCCGGTGTTCGCCTACAAGGCTTGCTCACCGAGACGGCGAAAATATGACGTCAAAACACATAATTGAAATATATTTGAAACGTAGTGTGCGGATCAATTTAAAGTAGATATAGTTATACAGTAAAATGTAGGTACCTAATATTAATTTAATATATTTGCCACGAGTGAGTAAAACGAGTTTTTTCCAAAAAAAATACAGTAAAATATTCCAAATAACATCAAAACATACCAAATAATCGAAACAATTTGAAAACAAAATAATTCTAAATAATAATTATTAGAAAATTCAAATCAAAATAAACAATTAAAGGTTTTTTCAAAAAAAAATACAATAAAATATTCCAAATAACATCAAAATATACCAAATATCCGAAACAATTTGAAAACAAAATATCTCTAAATAATAATTATTAGAAAATTCAAATCAAAATAAACAAATAAAACATGACAAATTCAGAATCCAGCTAATTCTGACGCAGACGGGTAGTGAGAGCGAACCATCCCACATCGATCCCGATCTATGTTAATAGTCTTCCTCTTCGCTGCTATCGCTTCTTCCAAGTCGGTCCTTTTTTGCATCAAGTCCCGTCTCAATCTCTCAGCATTGTTCAGTTGACCAAGAAGTGACGTCACCGTCTCATGAATCTTCTTTACTTCTTCAATCAAACCTAAATGTGGCTGGTCCCTAACAGATTCTCCATGCGGTCTCCAATTGTTCCTATTGTCAAGTCTGGTTTGAACTAACTTCATGGCGGCGTCCATTTTTCTAACAGACTGTTTCAGATCTTCTATCAAAGCTTCCATATCAGCAGTTTTTTGCAGTGTTGTTCTCAAAGTTTCCTCCAGTTTTGTGCACAATTCTGTAGTAAGAGCTATAGTTTCAGCTAATGCCATGTCAGTTCTGTCGGCTTGGTTACGCAACTTTCTACCATTGTTCACTAAAATGGCGTTTAAGCTACCTCTTAAGTCAGCTGACTTTTGTCGAGCCGCTTCACAGTTTTGTACATTTTCTCGACAGAAATATTCCCAATATTCCAATGGTGCGCTAACGTCACCATATCTTGCAGCGCCAGGTCTGAACATTAAGGTATTCGATTTTGGGTTAAGACTTAAATTAATAGTGTCTGCATTATAGGCCATAGTTTTATCACACCAATCATACTCTATCCTGTGCTTCGCTGCTTTGTTTACTGCCATTTGTTCTTCTATACTATCGAGTGTATTTTTTAAAGTAGCTCTGACTTCTGTAACAAGTTTCGTTTCTTTGATCAACTCCTGCTCTGCAAGGTCTGCCACCAAATCTGGTTTAAATCGATTTGAACGAAGCTCTAAGCATTCTTTGGAAATTGATTCAGGTAACATTAATACTCTGGCAGCACCTTTTAAACGTTGTCTATCAATTTCAAGCAATTCTACTTCATCAGTGATTTCCTTGCAAGCTTTCTCTACCTCAGTTTTCCATCTGAATATATCTCTTGCCTTTTGCTTTAACCTTTTATTATTCTCCAATTGCTGTTTATCAATATTTCCAAACGCTTGCATCATAGAAGTCTTAGCGTTATAATCTACGATGTTAGACTCATTTATTACTTCAGGGTCTAAAATATTCTCGTTATGTTTCCTCCATTCGTCGAGAGAATATCTACTTATAGAGTACTTATTAACATTCGGTCTTGTACCAGTCATGGTTCCTAGTGGAGTCCAGTCAACTTTACCGTCTGGGCCAGGTTTTAAATTCGGCAGATACTGAAAACCATCTCTTTCAGATGGTAGTGGTGGTATTTGTTGCGGCGTTGTCTGTGGAGCTACAATAGGTAACACATCACTTGGAATTGTCTTCTCTTGCTCAGCTGCTTGAGCTTCTTTAAGTTCCTCAAAAACTTTTTCGGGAGTCTTTTCAGCTTTCTTAAAAGCTATCAGCTGTCTTTTTGTTGGACAAATATCTTTGTCAGGAAAACCTGCATTTGTAGTCATCATGATTGCAGTTAAACACACTACTTGTTTATAAGAAAAGTAAAAGAAAACTTATGAAAAATAAATAATTATATTGTTAAGAATATCGTATTACTAACGCGTTTAGCGAAATGACCTTACTAGTCTATCAAAAAGTACTCTGTGATGACCATAGAGGAAACTTTAAATGACTTTAGTCCGTCATAACGTCATAAGATTTCCTATCTAATTAAAAAAAAAAACATAAATTAATAGATTAGTGATAAGCGGTGAAAAGTTTAGCTTTTCTACGAAACTTTTTGGTTAAGTAATATAAATGGAACACCATGGAACACACACATATACAGAGGTGATTGGTAATTCGATACATTCTTTGAAAGGGGGACCATCTTCTTCTTCTTGTCGCTGGCACGACTGTATTTCAAATCTTATTGGCCCAAAACTTCGACACTTCCACGGCGTCGTTTGTGGCAGCGCATTTTAGGACACAGGGGGCTGGATAGGAGGTGGAGCCTAGTTTGCGACATAGCTTCACATCCACATCTTGCTGCGGTTCCGTCGAGGTAGCCCCACTTTCCCAGGTACATGTGTCCGTAGGCGGCGTTATACCAGGTTATACCCACAGATCATACCAAAGATAGTTTGAATCTTTGACCCTGGTAACATGGGGTTGAAACTGGGTTGTGTTGGAGTTTGGGTTGTTGTTTTTGTGCTACATAAATTTTGCGACGTCTTTCCAAACTTAGTATTTTTATGAATTTTTGAAGGACTCAATAATAAGATTGGCGTCCAGAGTCGTGCTGCCACAGAAATGTACATTTCTCACACTAAGCAGTTTTTTTTGAAAGACCAAAGGTGCTATTTAACTCAATAACATGCCAGTTTCGACGCCTTGTTAGTGTGCATACACACGAGCGGCACGCTTCAGCGATATTATCGATTTGATCTCGATCCGCGACAGTTTCTGCGTCAATTTAAAATAAAAACGAAATAAACCCTCAATATGTCGCGTTGGGGAGAAGAAAAAACTTGGCTTTTTGTGTCATATTATCGAAGTTACGAATGTCTGTCCTTTATATAAAAATAATACTGCATGAAATAATGCTTATATGAGGCTTTATTAAAGGACATTATTGATTCAATTTTAACAATGAAAATGGGCCTGGTGCCAAATAGCACGTCTTTCCGTACGTTTGCTATGAGCATGCTTATTTATGAGTATGCATAAAACAAGCATGCTTATTGCTGGCAAATGTGAACAGTTGCTGAGTAGGCTATGCTAATTTTAAGCAAGCTTATGAGCATGCTTTTTTGAGCACGTCTGTCAGTACCTTAAAGGAATGCATCAAATTACCAACCAAACTGTGAATATGGTGCATACAGGATAGCATGAGGGTCGACCGGTATATTCTATAAAGATCTTTTACCGTGATAAATTGGGTGAAGTGAGCTGTCAATCTATCAGCGGTGCTATTCTGTAAAAAGATCACCGTGATAACTTACAGACTGTTCAATATAACTTGTCCTGTAACGCGATTGGTAGCACTGTTCTGTCAGTCGCCATTTTAAACTCTATTAAGATTAGCTAAGCTTGGCAAGCTATGCCTGCCAACATAGTCAGGGATCAGAGTGGAATGATAGCTCACTCAGGGATTGACACTATTGACAGCGGTGCTATTCTGTAAAAATCTCACCGTGAAAACTTAGGTGAAGTGATCGTGGAGTGAGCTGTCAATAGTGTCAATTCCTAGCAAAAACAAACTCATTTCACCTAAGTTTTCACGGTGAGATTTTTACAGAATCGACCGGCTGCTAACTAATTAAGCTCACTTCCTGAGTTCTAACGGTAAGCTGCGAGGTAATTAAGTAACACATTAGCAACAACAACAGTAGCAACTAGCAATGGCATTCATTTAGACAGTTCAACAACACTCATTGCGTTATTAACGTTGCTGAGCAGACAAATTTTTCGACCATATGGAGCAATGGATTAGCAATTTGCTTCAAAATGATTCAAATTGACATTGATAGTGCGTTACGCAATATTAGGGTGCTGTTTATAGATCGACAGATCCATGTCAAATCATTTGAAAAATAGAAACAAACCATACCTACTCTTTCATTTGATTTTAAGGCAAGTACAGACGCCAGCATATCACGCTACCCGAAACTGTCAAATTTTCCCAGTCAACTTTGAACCTTAAGCTTTAGCGATAAAGTTGAAAATCTATTAAAGAAATTTGACAGATTGTAGTAGCTTGATGTGCTGGCGTCTGTACCTAATTAATTATTATTAAATGCCACTAAGACTAAATACAATCTCGATAACATACATTCAACTTGGGGAGGCTCACATCAATCCATCTGCCGAGCCTTTTCCCAACTACATATGTTGGAGTCGGCATCCAGTCTAACCTGGATACCAGTATTTTACATGGAGCGACTGCCTTTCTGACCTCTCTGAACCAGAAGATGGATGGTTGTCAGACTTCCGAGCCAGTTGACAGTCATTACGGGTAGTCGGAAATACCCGTAATGACTGTCAAATATCCACTTAGGACAGCTGGCACCAACGGCTTAACGTGCTTTCCGAGGTGCGGAGGGGTCTTGGTATGTAAAGATCACCCATCCACGGACTAACCGCGGGAAGCGTAAGTTAACCTGACCGATTGATCCGTGAGGATGTTATTACTTAGCCACAAGCCCTGGGGAGGCCCACATACAGTTATCTTTAAATTACATGAGGATTTCGGGACACCCTTGTAGGTACGGACGCCGGCAGGTCAAGCTACCCGAAACTGTCACATTTTCGCAATCAACCTTGAACCTTAAGATGTAGCAATAAAGTTGAAAATCTATTAAAGAAATCTGACAGATTGTAGTAGCTTGATGTGCTGTACATATGGCTCCATTTGAAAAGTTGAAGTACGTACTACCTACTCAAGTCCAGTCTGCTGGACGACTTTCTAACAACCGCTTTTACTGCAATCCGCTTGATTCAAGTTACGCCGCCACTCCCGTCAGCCATGTTTTCTAAAAAGGAAACGAAAAGTAACCGAAGGATGTCCGATGAAAGTCAATTATTGAATTATCCATACTAATATTATAAATGCGAAAGTGTGTCTGTCTGTCTGTTACCTCTTCACGCTTAAACCGCTGAACCGATTTAGATGAAAATTGGTATAGAGATAGTTTGAGTCCCGGGAAAGGACACAGGATAGTTTTTATCCCGATATCCCCACGGGATCGACACCTATGCGGGTGAAACCGCGGGGCGCTGCTAGTAGATAATAAGGTACTACATACCGATTTGGAGAAAAAGATGGACGCAAAATTAGAGTAACGTTGTAGATTTTTTTTTTGTTAGCCTGGGCAAACGCCTCCCCTCCTCCTCTTTTCTCCCCTTCCCTTTTTACGTTGTAGAATTAATCCCATGTTTAGGAGTGATCATGTGTGATAAGTGTGATAACATTTCATTGGCTCAGCTCACTACTTACTTATAGTTACTTACCTACTTGTTTACATATCATATTAAATCCTGTAAGTAGTAGATACTACAAACGTAGAATTAAAACGAAACTAGGGCCAAGGACAATTAATATGGACTGTGAATTGTGGTTCCGTGACTTCCGTGCCCACCTCTATATCGTGCTCTATCTTTCTTATATACTACTTATCTACATAAATAAAAAAAATTGCCGGTTAGTAAATAGTTTTCCGAACTGTAAAATATCAGTTATTATCTAACTGTCAAGTAAACGAACTTTCTTGCGCGTTCGTCGATGTTTATCGTTATGGATCTTGTAATCGATTCGCAATAATCATCGGATCATTCGTTATGGGACAAAGTGAAAACGGTTTCTCAATTTTAAGGCGAATCGAATTTAAACCCTTTCACGTAATCGATTGTAGGTAGCTAGGTATCAGGGTACGGTACAGAAAAATACTGGAAAGAGCAAGTCGAATTAAAAAAAAAATATTTCTGGTTTCGTATTCTAACTAGCTTGTTTCATGGAATTAGTAAGTACTATCTTTAAAGATTTTATTCCTAAACGAAAATCAAAAGTTATGGTTTGAAAAGTAGTAATAATATTAGTACCTAGTTTTATAAGTAGTAGGAAGTACAATATAATTCCATGGAAAAATCAGTCACTGAAAAATTTGTAAATCGCGAGAAAGTTGGGGAAAGTGAAGTTAGATACGTTAGGGTCACTGCACCAATTATCTACCTACTACGTCTATTTATGACTACAATAAAAATGATAAATAGCTAGGTACCTATTACGTATTTATTCAATAATATTTTTTTTAATCTTTATTTCCGAAAATCCTAATTATATAATATTACCTACTCACGGATATAATTTTCTTATATCTAATTAGTCAGGCATGCCTAAGTAAGCAATTATTAACGTAGAAGACAAACGGTTCAATTAAATAATCACCAGTAATGTTTCCGATGCAGTAATCAGTGTCCAATTAAGAACAACGGATGAGCAAAGTTCCCATGACGTCAATTAATAATAACATTTGCAAACCTGTCAGGCTTGCATTGCTGCAGACGCTGCAGTAATGCCTTGTGATCGGGATAGCATTTTCCTACCAATTGCCAATATTGTACCAATTTGTAGCCTTGTTTACAGAAACCAGCAGATCTATCTGTTAAAATTCAATGCCCTTGCCATATTTTTTTATTTTTAATGTACACTTAATAAACAAGAGATATTAAAAGTACGCAGTCTCACAATTTATACATTAGGCTATAGATTTAATTCAGTAGATTTTTGCACTATAATTATGTAGATTTAATTTAATTAATTTAAACAACGCAAGTGCAACAGCTTCAAAAAGTTAGTGATAAAAATAAAATCAGGGTGACGTAACCAATTATTAGGCACTAGTTTATAAAATTATAAGACACTCACTCGTCTTTTTAATGATAGATGGCGCTTTAAATACCATTTTATGACTATTAAGCAAATCTCAAATCCGTGAAATAACTACCTATTCCTATGAATAAGTGTTGCTATAAAAACCCACAATTTTTCTATAACGCCGCTCGTTGGTACGTTATGGCTTGGTACTTTAATATCTCTGTGACCGTCATCATTATATCACAGACAATCATAGTGGACTTTTACTTTTTATGATGCCAAATTGGACAGAGCGGCAAAATCATTGTACGTGCGTAGTATTTTATTTATGCCTTTATAGTTATTATAGTACTTACGCAATTTTCTCTGGTATGACAGAATAATCATTAATCACTCTTATCGGGATCAGTGATTAAAGTTATTGGAAAGCTGGCCTTGATTTCGACTTGCATGTTACGATATTTTAAAGTCTGTTTCGGTTTGATACGGTTGTTTTAATACATACGGATGTTTTAATATAATTCAAAATCGATTGAACGGATTGTAAAAAAGGTTTATTCAGGGGGTGTCTAATCTTATTTCAGATGGAGTATAGATTATCTTTAAATCGAGTGAATTACATAGATTAAGAAACGTTGAAATCTATTTGGCCTGTTGAAGACTGTTTTTCCACTGTTGACCTTATGCTGGTCCTTAGTAGATCTGATGCTGGTCCGTGCTTGGCATAACCCTTGAGGTGAGAATGGTATGTAATTTATGTTGGTACAGGTAAAGTTTGGTCCCTTTGGCTTATCTTAGTCGTCTTGAATATTCCTTAAAAATGGTATCTGTCCAATGGTCTGTTACTAACACAACTTCTTTGATAAATCTCCCGCTAAAAGAGAAAGGGAAAAAAATACCTTTAAAATGAAGAAATGCTGAGATTTCCCAGCTACCAATTAACACATCGCAGAAAATCTAGACCGCCGCTCCTCGTACATATCGTATAAAACATTTTTTCCGGTCACGTAGCGGTTCACGAGTAGTGAACTCGCAACTTGATGAGGTCAGACATACATGGGGCTTCGTTCGCCATTGTTGTATTATGTTAACTCCGGTCATCCGCATCAATGGCTGCTTACAAAGGCTTTACGGCTTTGTAAAGCCCTTAAAAGGATAATTTCGATTTTGTAGCTTGCGTCGCTAGCACCGGTATCGTAAATATTTTGGGGATTGAACTGAGGGGTAATTCTCGTAATTTTAAGAACATTTACAGTCTGATCTCAGTCTCAAACTGTCAAAAATACCTCTAATGATGAAATGAACGAAAATGAATGAAATCTACCTTTTCGACAAGTTTTTGATATTGAGATGAGTTTTTTGAATGACGAGAATTGGTCTTCAGATCTTTCTAGCATTACTTTATGTTTATTTGCCAAAGTATCCCATTTGACACACGATTTTACTACGGAAATCATTTAAATTCAAAAGCATTTGTATCATAGACTTTGAGAAATTTTAGCTATTCATCAATCACCGTTGCATAATGTGGCACATCAATTTCAATTCATAAATACGGAAGTAGGTTACATAGGCCGGCAAACCTGTCCTCCTACTCAAATATACTTCGTAAGACATCTCTAACATATTACAGGTTGCGCTTCATTTTTGTGCAAAATTTTTGTTGCATGACAAAAACGTTTTACCGGTTTCGTTGTTCACACTTCATTATTTCTCATACGGTTTCGGATAAATTGGCGTTGTCTAATTCAATTTGTTCTAGTGAACGCTCTATGGTAATTGGGATATGGAATTTTGCTAATCGCTTAGACCCAAATCCGATAAACCCAAATCTGAATAGAAACTGCTGGGGAGTTTGTAGCGCTATTTCTTCTTCCCAGCTAAAGCACTAGGAAATGGTGAAGGGCGGGCGTTTTGGGGTACTATCTTATATATTTATGAGGTTCCAATAGTGTTGATTCTCAGCTTAGTTTGAACAAATTACTTATGAATTTGATTTTGATACGAAGCTAAAACATAATAACCAACCAAGATTTAGGAGTTTGATTGTGGGAGGCTGAACTGTTTAACCACTTATCCAAGCTGTCAATTATTCCAGTTCTGGATTCCTTCATCTATAGCTTACTTTCGACATCGGCTACATCGACGCGCCCTTTTCCCGTAAGAGGTACGTGATCAGAATTCCATAATGTGCCTATATTAATTATAAGGAGTGCCAAAAACCTGTGTGTACACAATTTTTAAGCAATTTAGATGCACCTATACGCAGAAATATTTCAGAGTTGTGCTCTTAGTAAGCCATTGCCATAGCTAAGCTTCGTGACAAATTGGTAAGCCTTAACATTCTTATCCCTGCCAAAATCCCATTCAACTCCTACTCTATGCACGTCCATCTCTCTATTGAACCACAATGGTAGATACGTAAGAACAATTATTCTAGACATAATAGAAATATATAATACGATATATGTAGTATGATAAATACCACTTCATAAAACTGTCTCTAATCCAATAAAATAAAACGACAAGATTGAGTGATTCTGATTACATTGTACTCGTACAGTAATCTCAAGGTTTTTCGCACATTCAACACTATTGATATTCAAATGAAGCCAAAGATTCAATTTTTACTCGCGTACGTTTCTTTTCCAAAGATGTCAAGGCAAGTAATACCAATTGGATTACAGTTAAAAGTAAGCTTAACCTGTAAGTAGATTATATTTGCTTATTCGGTGATACTCGATACATAATGTTTTCTAAGAATCCCTTGAAAACGATGCCTTTATAGCAACTCATAATGACTATGCTGGGAACATCATAAAATCAGTTTCCAGTTGTGTATGACTAGTCTCAATCTTCTCAAGATTTTAAATGGTCTTAATGGCCACTTTTAGCACCCATATTTTAGCTTCTTGAGATTTGTTCATCACTTCCTGATTTTAAAGTAATCACCGCAATGAAGCGATCATTCGATTTCCTTCATAAAGTTACGAGTAAGAATTAAAAACTCGCATTGTTTCTACTGTTTATTTGATAAAGACTACAACGCGTAGCCTAAAAAATCACCATGAGTTAAAGCTACATGGTATTTTTCATTTTCTAATACTTCGCTACTATTCAACAGTGTCTATAAATCCGTTGTCCAATGTCCTCAGTTGTTAGTCACGTCAACTTTGGCATTTTAAACGCCTTTCATTTTTGCCGTTAGCAGGTAACTCCAGGATAAAGAGATTGTTGGAATCCAGCACCTGTCCCGTACCGGATGTTTGATGCTTGGTACACACCTGTCTGGGCTACACATACTGCTGTATATCACCTACGTCCGTTCCACTCAAGACTTGTTCAACGACCAACTCAGAGCAAGGTCAATCGAAGTCGGCTATATGCAAAACTTTCACTCAGGACAAATTTACGATGGATTCTGAAGTCAATAAAAAGTCTTTGTGTGCCTGGTGTGCCAGTTCCCTCCTTTATAATTGGTTTATAACTTTTGAAAAACACTCAAATGTTTACTAAGGAAACTTCTTTGTTTTCTAAAGTTGTAGGTTAGTAACAACTTTGTTAGATACGAGTACCTACCTATTGAGGAGCTATTAATCAAACCTTAGAGCTAGACATGTTTGACCCATAATTTTTCCCATTAGAACTCACCAGACAACAACTGCAGCCAGCCGCAGATGTGAAACACCGTCGTCGATTGACAAAAGAAGAATAACAACATTGCACAGATCGTAAACAGGGCCAGGGCGACCGCTATGCCTACTAACACAGTCGCAATTTTAAACACCAGCCCATTTATCGAGAGGAAATCATCGAGCCTTCCTTTACAGTCCTCTAGAGCCTCATCCGCTCTGCATATCTGCCACAACCCGAACTTTCTCGGGTATTCAGTCTCTAAATCACCAATCCACTCTGGGGTCACAAAAGCCACAACGCTTATAATGGCATAGCAAATGGTGAATATCGCCCAAAGCACACCGATAGCTTTCGAATTGCGGACATAGTTGGTCGCGTATAAATGTGATGAATCCACGTACTCGATTTTTGAACCCATCTTGTTGATATCCGGTTGTTTACTTAACTTTTTTCAAACACTACACAAAAACAAATAGCACGTTATTGATAACACATTTTTCGAATATAGTTCTTGTGCAACAGTTGTTAAGGCTTGTCTGTTTGCGTAGCACTGATTCCATTCATGTCTCAAAGGAAAAGTATTATTGCAAAGTACTCGAGGACGCGAGAAACACGACACGGAACGGACGAAACACGAGTTGGCACAACCTCTCGCCGCGCGCCATTCGGTTAAGTGAGTCAGAGTGGGGATAAGTAATGAAGCTGCAAGCTTGACCTATCGCCTTCGAGTTGTAGCACCTTTATTTTTGTTATTACCGTTATTTGTCTTAGTTACATATTAATTGAATGCTTAATAAATTAAAAATTCAATAACTATAATATGTAAAGAAAAAGTTCATGCATGTGTGTTAAATTCTAAAGTTTTCAAACCACAAACACTTTTCTATAAAATATAGGTGCCTACTTTTAAGCGACATCTAGGCTGTGGAATGGAATAACAAAAGCGTAAGCAATCGCGACACCTATTGTAAAAGTTGATAACTAACTACCGGATTATTATCTTCTACCATACATTTTAGCATTTTACTTAACCGTAAATCTAAATGTAATAACACAGTTGAATTATCTATAATTTGCTCATATTTTAAATAGAAGTAAACTAAAAAAAACTGAGCCAAACTCAAGAATCGCGATAAAAAAAACAAGAACGAGGCTTATTTTAAATTTTAGTACATGCCCAACAAGTTGGCTTTTTACCTTATTTTATTAAATCAGGTTTTTTCGTTTCAAGTACTGACAAACCATCCTATAACTCCTTTTCTTTCAGCTTTTCTGGATAACGTAAAATGAAAACCATAAAAAAAACATAATCGATTTGACATAAGGTGCATGTTTAGAAAGAGACACGCATAACGTTTATTCATGAGGAAAAAAGAAATAGGATACGCGCGATTGCTTGATGACATTGTGACATATGGCATGACATGTGTCAGTGGTTATTATATCTTTGCTTTGATCGCAAATACAAATGCAACTTTTAGTTTCTACATTGTTCGATTAATCAGTTTTGTGAATTTATCTAGTTAGTTTTACATAATTTCAGTGATAAATAATGATCTTTATATCGTATACGCTTTGCGTTTGTGTAAAACAGTGATGTGATAGTGTAAAATTCAGTCTAACTGGCGCTTTTTGCAATGTCGGCTAAAGACAAGTGGGTTCGCCGGTTCTCAGTTTACGAAACAGCAAAACACAAGAATGGATTTACTATTTACCAAATTACTTCAGTGGTAAATATTCCTGTATTTAACGTAGGCATGATATTATCTTTAGTAGTAGGTATACTGTGGATCGTAGTAAATTCTTATCAAAACCAAGCCAATACGAATTATATTAGTATTACTTTTTCCTTTTACTTGTTTATCTAGGCCAAAATCTCAATTAAATATTCATGATATTAAATGGATACATATATGTTCTATAGGAACTGAGAGACTAAGACGACCCACTGACCGAGAGAGTGGAAGATAGCAAAGTCAATGTATTTTAAATAATATATATTTTTTAATAATAAAATGGTAGGTAAATGATTCATCAATTGCACAATATTTACATGGTCCCCTTTCTGGTTGTGTAACTTTTGAGCAATTGATCTCTAAAGAAGAAGGAGGCTTGCTTTTATTTAATGACATCAGGAAGTACCAGAAATTACCATACTTATTTTGAAAATATGTATACAAATATTAGATAGCTCTTGCGATGTTGATAAGAATTAAACAGGAACAGTGATTCATTAGTTACACAGTTCTAAGCAAATATTAGACAATAGAAAACCCTTCCTCCTTCTATTAATTTCAACTTTAAAAGTACAAATGATATCAAATAGATCATCATCATCTAAGGCTGTACAGCCGCAGGCCGCAGGTGGGCCATAGCCTGGTTAGTGCATTTGTCCAACGTGATCTATTTCTGGCTTTTTAGGGTTCCGTACCCAAAGGGTAAAAACGGGATCCTATTACTAAGACTTCGCTGTCTGTCTGTCCGTCCGTCTGTCCATCCGTCCGTCTGCCTGTCACCAGGCTGTATCTCAAGAACCGCGATAGCTAGACAGTTGAAATTTTCAAAAATTATGTATTTCTGTTGCCGCTATAACAACAAATACTAAAAACAAAATAAAATAAATATTTAAGGGGGGCTCCCATACAACAAACGCGATTTTTTTCCCCTTTTTTGCTCGATATCAATAATGGCAACAGGTAGGTACTTGAAATATTCACAAAATACTCAGTTGTATTTTTACTTTAATAATAAATAATAAAATAAATATTTAAGGGGTGCTCCCATACAACAAATGTGTTGTTTATGGCGTTTTTGCCTTGTGGCACGGAACCCTTCGTGTGCGAGTCCGACTCGCACTTGGTAAATTTTTTCTCTCTAATTTCTCGCTCTAACCAGTTCTTAAATCTTGCTCTATGCCATCCAACCATAATGTCTGAGCTTGGGCCATCCTCTTTTATTGTAATTTTTGACTTTCAAAAGTACCTTTTATGTGCCTATTTGAAATAAACGAGTTGACTTTGACCACTGTAAACATTTGGGTGCGCTGGTTTTGTCCATTCTTGTGACATGTCCTGCCCATCGAAGATGTCCTACTTCTGTTTCTACAACTTTGATGGTTTTAATTACATTAGGCTCATCATACATCTCGTAGAGCTCAAATATACAGTGTGAGTCTTCATAATGTGCACATAACAAAATTAGGGAAACCATTTTATCAACGGAAAAAATATTTGAAAAATAAAAAAATATTTAAAAGGATCTTTACCTGCTAAAGTATGGTGATTGCAAGGCCTTTCTTTAACAGTTGATAAGAAATGTTGTGATTGAGTTATAAACATGGTATTTTTACGTTTAGAAATCTGATACGATGGAGAATAATTTGAAGTAATAAAAAAGGGTAGGTAATCGGGGCTTTTATTGAGTAATTTTACAATTATTGTAAAAATTTATGAAAAAATATCAGATTTTTGTTAAAAAAAAACCATAATTCTCAATTTAAGGGATTGTTTACACTGGGGTCATAGCAGCGAACAAGAATTTTAAAAATTATACAAAAAAATTTTTTTTTTTTTAGATTTTTTTAAATATTTTTTCCGTCGATAAAATTAAGCTTAGTTTCCCTCATTTCGATATGTGCACATTATGAAGACTCACACTGTATAGCAGTTATAATTATTCTCAGATTTGTGAACATACCACACAATTTTTGTCAAAAAACTAAGAGACTCACATTCAGTGAATGAGATCTAAAGTTACGCAAATAAATTGTTTATCAAATTAATTTCATAACATTCAGTGAATGAGATCTAAAGTTACGCAAATAAATTGTTTATCAAATTAATTTCACAGTTGTATGAAATGGCTACAACACAGAGAATTGCTTTCCCAAACTTTATGTGAAAGTGTAGCAATAGAAGACTTCATATAAATTTTGTTATAATTCCAGCTGTTCCCCTTACAGTCTCCGGAAGCCCTGACGGTGATTTCGGTGTGGAAGCGGTACAGTGATGTACAGCGACTCCACAAAAGCATGCGGTCCCTACACACGGGTCTGCATCTACGAGGAACCTTCCCATCGCTGCCCCGATACAGTTTCTTTAAAAGATTTCAGCAGGAGGTCAGTTCACTAACCATAAACTTAAGTTGTCGTGAAATTATTTGTTTTCAAGTCCAGCTAATCTGATAACCTTCTGTATTTGTACTTTATGTTTCTTCAAGTAGTAAGCAAAAATCAAATTTTAAATATTTTAATTCACATAAAACTACATGGGCACTTATGAAACGTCGGAAGCTAGGTGCACAGTTCTAATTGGTTGTTTCCTATGGAGAAGAGTCGGCAGGAAACTTCATGGTTACTCTTTTAGAAATAATTGGCTTTTACAATGTTTTTTGTAGGCCTGTCAGCATGTAGTAACAAAATAGAAAATGTACACTACAAATATATAGTCTACAAGAAGCGATTTATTTTATAAACTATCAGAATATTTATATAACTTTTGCCTTCCAGCAAAGCAGACATTTTATAAAATCTGAAAGACTGATATAGAAGCACTATAGGTAGGTAGGTAGTTTCAGATAAATTAAAATTATATTATTTGCTAGCAAAACTAACAAAACAAAATTGAGGAAAAATAAAAAGTTATTTTTAAAATATGGTTTTCCTAAAATTAGGACGGGAAATAATTGGGTGGTTATCATTTTGTAATGGTTTGTATAATGGTATGTTTCAGGTAATAACAGAGAGAGCTAAAACTATTAAGTCTCTGTTAGAGTTCATCGCTGAACACAGACTGCTCTTCACAAGCACAGACTTTGTCAACTTTCTACAGGTTTGTTCCTTAACTATTTATAAACTTTTTAGGGTTCCGTACCCAAAGGATAAAAAAGGAACCCTATTACTAAGACTTCGCTGTCTATCCGTCTGTCTGTCACCAGGCTGTATCTCAAGAACCGCGATAGCTATACAGTTGAAATTTTCACAAATTATAAAAATGTATTTCTGTTGCCGCTATATCAACAAAATATACTAAAAACAAAATAAAATAAATATTTAAGGGGGGCTCCCATACAACAAACGCGATTTTTTTTGCCCTTTTTTGTTCGATATCAATAATGGCAACAGGTAGGCACTTGAAATATTCACAAAATACTCAGTTGTATTTTTACTTTAATAATAAAATTAAAATAAAATAAATATTTAAGGGGGGCTCCCATACAGCAATCGTGTTTTTATCACCATAAACACTTTCAGACCGGCTACCCTGAGCCAGAACCACAAGCGGGTGGCGTGATCAACGCGATAAGGTCATCTCTTCACCTGCCCATAGAAGAAACGCCGCCGCTCGAGTACCAAACTGACGATGATGACGCGACCAGTCCTGCACATACTGGTAAGTTGCATTAGTGTAAAATAGTGTAAATTCAATGCTCTAAAAACCCAGGCGGTGTTTTCACTGTTTAAAGGGGCCAGTTTCAGTTATTTCCTACTTTCCGACGTACATCTGTACCAGTCACCGATTGCCTGCAGCTTTTGGGGATGGAGTTGACATCTCGATTTCAGCTCAACCATCGAGTCAAAAGCTCAGACCGCAGCCAAGAAGCTGGGCATCTTAAAGTGCCACTAGTCGATATTTTTTCCATACAAATTTCGGAAGAGTATTAAGCATTGGCGTATCTAGGGCTTTTTTCTAAGGGGGGCCTGGACCCTAACTTTTTTTTTTTTTTCGTTGGGTATTCCTCATGGAACATGGAACGGAGGGTTATGTCGGACTCCTACCGACTTAAACTCCACTGTTCCTTCTACTACCGGAAGTCGTTCGTTTATCCATTATCCAGCTTAGAATTTCGAATAGGTTTAAAAGGTGCAATAACTCCTTCAACCTCGGAAAGCACGTTAAGCTGTTGGTCCCGGCGGTCATTTGTAGATCTTTGACAGTCGTTACGGGTACTTAGAAGCCGGAAAGTCTAATAACCTATGCCAAGGGGTAGCGACTGCTTGTCCGCAGGCAGGCAGTCGCTCTATTTAAAATACTGGTATTCAGCTGCATCAGGTTATACTGGAAGCCGACCCCAACATAGTTGGGAAAAGGCTAGGCGGATGATGAGGGTATTTTTTTATCAGATTTTTTGAAACCTAGAAAAATAAACCACAGTATTAATAATTTATTTATTCGAGCAAAAATAAACAGCGGTCCCATACATTTAGATAAGTATTGAAGTTTTGTATAGGACAGTTGATAATAATTTTTCACTAGGTATATAATAATTTAGTGTGTTACGCAATTACCCCACAGGTCATTCAAATGATTAATTAATTATAAGTTGATTAGTTTTAAATGTCTTCCAAATTACTTCTTAATGAATACAAAATTATGTTTAAAGTACAATTTAATAACTTTGAGTCAGCCGAGACTGATAAAATCCTTATAAGTATAATTAACTATTGTTTATAATAACTAACTCACTAATTAACATAAGCTTTCTTTATTAAAAATATACAAGCCATGTGCCTGATGAGATTTACCTTCGGCAAAAATGACTAACTTGCATTTATAAAGATTGCAAATATTTAGGAGGAATGTATATGTTAATGCCATTCAGGTGTATAACAAGTTACCAAGCTCATTTAAGGAACTTCCCATTCCCATGTTCAAGAAAAAGCTGACAAGTTGGTTACTGGATAATTGTTTTTATGACATTGGTGAATATATGGAATATTGTAAAAATCCAAGATGACATGTACTTAATTTTGACATTGATTTTAAAGTAACGACTTCCTAATTATAATAATTCATATTGGACACTTTTAATCATTAAATCTTATAATTAATTGTAAGTACTTAGTTATATAAAATGACATTTGAATATTTGTACACCATATGTTATGGTAGAGTGTATTGAACTTAAAAAATATTTAACACCATACTATGTAAAACTACATTCTTACAAATAAATAAATTCTATTCTATTCTATTCTAAACTTTTAATCTCTATAGGGAGATACATTTTCAAAAATCCTTCCTTAGTACTCACTTTCGTTATACAGGGTGTCCCTGGAAGTATGGATCAAATCGTATTAGGGGCGTGGGCTAGGTCATTTCCAAACTTTTTAACCCTGAGAATGTCGTTGAATTTAAAAAAATTAAAAAAAAAACTAGCTAACTTGTTTTTTTTAATGACTTTTTCGTTGAGCACTGCCAAGTGATTGAAAAAAAAAATTGGTCATAACTTTTGAACCGTTAAAAAAAATTATTGTATAAGACTTACTTATAATACAGGGTGCACCACCCTGTATTATAAGTAAGTCTTATACACAAAATTTCATGCTTTTAGGTTTAGTGTGCGTTGTCTGTCAGTGAATGAAAGAACTTAAGATTTTTATTAAGTAGTTTCTGCACGTAAAGCACCTAATCACAAAACCATACAATTTCAGCACGCGCTGCCACAGAGTCCTCGCACACTGCCCTCACGAGTCGCGACGAGGCCAAATTCATCTCACAGATACCCATCTACGAGGCCGCAGTCGTTGAGTTAAGACACTCACCCATAAAGGTCTCGCCCGCAGACAGCTTCGAATCCATCAACTCCATAGAAAGCATAGACAGCGACCTCTACGACGAACTCAACAAACTCACAGTGGACAAAAAGCCTAGTGTCAAAACACAATCAGTGTTGCCAGACTTAATAAATTTCGATGCACCGTCAACGTCAAAATTCGATGATTACCACACTATGCGCAAAAAGGCGGAATCAGATACAGTGTCTCTTAATTCAAATGTTTGTTCGTCGACTTCGTGCGAGGTAGACTCGAGACGGAGTAGCTCGCGGGTGTCGTTGTACAGTAAAAGTGTTCTGACCCTGTCTAACGCGGAGTGTAAGACAAAGACGGAGGATAGTTATGTGTTTGAGGCGGGCTATATGTTGAATTTAGCGGCGAGGTGCGAAGATATGGCGGATTATCAGCGAGCCTTTGAGTGTTACAAGTCTGGTATTGAGAAGATGCTTATTGGAGTTCAAAGTGAGTATCACATAACTTCCCTTGGTAGTTTCCTATGATGCGCTTGGTAAATGGTAAAGACACGTTTTATAATTGACTAGCGACCCGCCCCTGCTTTGTACGGTTTTTACGACTTGAAAAAACATGAGGATTTATTTATTACTATACTAGCTGCGTCCCGCGGTTTCACCCGCGTAAATGTCGATCTCGTGGTAATATCGGGATAAAAAGTAGCCTATAATATATGTTAATCCAGGGTGTCAGCTACCTCCATACAAAATGTTATCCAAATTGGTTCAGCCGTTTGAGCGTGAAGAAGTAACAAACATATAAACACACCCCCACACACACCCCACACACACCCCACACACTCACAAACTTTCGCCTTTATAATATTAGTGAGACTAGCTTCTGCCCGAGACTTCGTCCGCGTGAAATTTCTTGCCCCCCTGACCCACCCAGTCGCATCGCATCGCATCGCCTGCCCGCGCTATTACTTCGTTTTCGCTTAGCGTTCTTTCTTATTTTTTTTTTTTCCTTTTGCTCGGCTCTTAGTCCTAGCGTGATTTTAAATATCTAATAATAATAAATACTTCCCGAATAAATTCTCTAAAAGATTTTGAAAACAGTATCAAAATCCGTTGCGTATTTTAGAAGAACAACTCGGTTTCAAAGACAGACAGGGAAAGCGACTACAATTTATAATATGCATAAAGTCCCTGTCACGAGAAGCTATACATTTTGTAAACACACATTCAGGGGTTCGCAACCATGGATCAAATAAAAAAAATTGTTTTGTAATGATTTTTATATAGGGATATAATTTATTATGTTAACATCTAATTACTGTCGTCAGACGATTCCGAGTATTCTGCATCTGCATTTTGCAGCATTGACAGCGTCAGCGTTAACTTACTTCAAAATGGCGGCCCAAATGCTTACGTTCCATGAGTCAGACGCGTTCCAGTACCACAAAACATTAGATGACAGCGCTTTATAACGCTGAAATATAACCCGACCAAGTGAAATTTCTCGTTATTTTCGTATTACACATATGTTACTTTGAGTTGATTGAATTTGGGATTTATTGTTGCTGATTGAATGGTCGCTACGTAACTTAGTAGAAGTTCTTTATTTACAAAATTTATAGTTTCTCGTGACGGGGGCTTTAGATGACCTATGCTTGTGAATCTTATACATCTCTGCGTACACCCAGAGTGAAACAAGCCGTAAACTAAGCAATCATTTGTATCATACAATCACCTTACCAACCAGCACCTGCGGGGTAATCGCGTAACACACTATCAGTAGCAATGGGTTTCATTTTGACAGGTCAACAACATTGTCGGGGTCGGCTTCCAGTCTAACCGGATGCAGCTGAATACCAGTATTTTACATGGAGCGACTGCATATGCGACCTCCACAACCCAGTTACTAGGTAATACGACACCCCTTGGTAAGACTGGTTGCCAGCCTTTCGAGCTTGTGACTTGTGACCCGTAACGACAGTCAAAGATCCACGAATGACAGCCGGGACCAACGGCTTAACGTGCTTTCCGAGTCACGTAGTGGTCTCGGTATGTAAAGATGGAGAAAATCCAATGCGCGATAAAAATCCCACCGCGATATGTTATATTAGTGCAAACGTGAGCTAAGTGCTTTTGCGCCAGCTTATCCAACAACATAAACTGCTCCTTTATTGCGTAACACATTATCAATCTCAATCTGAATCATTTTAAAAGTCAAAGCAGTTATTTCAAATAGGCACCATAAAAGGCACTTTTGAACGTCAAAAATTACAATAAAATCGTCGAATTGATTCTAGTCGCCCATTCCAAAAGGTAGTTTTCGTATGGAGAAGAATGGGCAAGAAACTCTACCGTTACTCTTTTAAAATGTTTTACAATATTTTGCATACATATTATGTAATAATATCTAATATGTGAAGACGATGCACCTAAAATAAAATGACTATACCACAATAGGTAAAAGAATTAAAAATAAACCATGACATATAAATTAAAGGATATTGCTAATCCATTGCTGCGTATGCTCCAAAAATTTGTCTGCTCAACAACGTAAATAACGCAATGAATGTGGTTGTACTGTCAAAATAAAACTCATTGCTACTGTTAGTGTGAACTATGCGAGATTACAATGTTAGTAGCAAGGAAGTGATAAGCGTTCACGCTTATTATCGATTTATCGACTCGACCCCGGACCCAGTACTGCGCTAGCCGGCGTCGCGATAACATACAAACATACCTGTCATTTTTGTTTAAGTACTTACGCGATTTCGAAAAAAAATTATATTACAGGAAAAGTTTTTTCTTTTTCTTTTCTTTTCTTTCTCGATGTGAATAAGTGACGGAAAAAAATTGATTTTGGCTCCAATTTTGTTATGACGTGATTGGTGTTGCATAGTGAATTTAAACATAGTTTAAGTAACTCAATACTTTTGACGATAAGTGCATAGAAAAAAATTTTTTTTTTTAATATTCATCATAAATTGGGTTTTTGGAAAAGTACTGGATTAAAATATGCATTGTGTAAATGACACTTGATGAGTTTGGTTGTGTCAAAGTATTGTCATAGCACCTCTAATCTTTGTTTACTAAATTAGTAATGGGTTAGTGTTAATTGTTAATATTGCTCAATGTTACAACTCACAACATCGTATTATCTCAAAGTAGCAGACTAAAAAGTGCTCATATCTACAATCAGCAACAAAAAACATTAGTTTTCATTCATAAATCTCTTCTGAATCTTCGGACAGTGTTACTTCACCTATTTTTCTCACTAATTGTAAGGCTCAAATAATAAAATGAAACGTTTTCACATAAAAAACAGGGTATAAGCTAACTCTTGTAAATTTCCCAGAAACTAAAATATAATCGTGTGTACTGTGAAGTGGTACCATGTTACCCAATAACTGCTTTGTGGAGGTCAGATAGGCAGTCGCTCCATGTAAAATACTTCAGCTGCACCCGGTTAGACTGGAAGCCGACCCCAACATAGTTGGGAAAAGGCAGGCAGATTAATAGTGTGAAGTGGTCAAGATGGATTTCTTGCACTTGTGTCACTATATGAGGGCGTATGAGAAGTGTGGTATTGAGCCGACTAAAGATGCTGACATTCTGGCAGTTCCCTGTGAATTTGGTTAGTATTTAATAACATAACATAATATAACTTCATGCTTGTTTCTCCCCAAACGGTTAAGCCTACCTGTAGTAGGTACTCACCCACAATTCTTCAGTTATATTTAACCTTTTGACCGCCACACGTCAAAAATTCAAAAACGTGCCCTCGGCGTCACAGTCTGTCATGTAGTCGAACCGTGGCGTGCTGGGCACATTTTGGTTTGTCATCTATACATGACTGTGGCGGTCAAAAGGTTAAGTCCCATGTAATAGGGGCGAGCCTATTGTTCATGTAAAATACTGGTATTCAGCTGCATAAAGAAAGAAAAAGAAAAAATTATGCAGGAAGATCACAAACTAAACACAATCTATAGGTACTAATAATAAAGCTGAAGAGTTTGTTTGAACGCGCAAATCTCTGAAACTACCAGTCGGATTTGAAAAAATATTTTTGCTTCAACGGCTCAACGCTGCATTGGCACTTATTGCACCTCTTTTTGGGTTCACCAAAAAGAGGTGCAATAAGTGCCAATTCTCGAGTCAGTGTGTTAAAAATTGCTTTTTTGGGCTATTTTTGCTACGATTGATATTCGTAAGAATTATGAACCTCCTCGCTCTAAAATAATCGAGCGATGAAAATTATGTTAAGTGGCTCGAAACTAAATAAGGTGGATTCTTTCAAGTACCTCGGGCATTTCCTCACCGCCGACCTTAAGGACAATGTAGACATTGAAAGGGAGCGCAGGGCGTTATCGGTCCGAGGTAATATGCTGGCACGCAGGTTCTCCCGATGTAGTGAAGATGTCAAAATCACCCTTTTTAAGGCATACTGCCAAAGTTTCTACACGGGAAGCCTGTGGGTCGCGTATGCCAAAAGAGCGATGGACGCGCTGCGCGTCCAGTATAATAATATTTTTAGGATGCTGTTGCGAAGGCCTCGCTTTTGTAGTGCTTCAGAGATGTTTGTGCAGAATCGAACCGATGGTTTTCATGAGGTTATTCGCAAAAAAACTGCATCTCTACTAAGCAGAGTACGAGGAACTAGCAACAGCATCCTCAAAATAATAGGGGAGGATATTACCTCTCCAGTTTTTAAGAAAGTGGTAAGGACGGTGATCAATAAATAAGAATCACCAATATTTTGTCACTTTACTAACAAATAGTCTTAAGTCATTATTGTAATTACTAACACTTTGGATCTTAGTTATCTGAAATAAAGAATTATTATTATTAAAATGACGCTCTTTCGTGGGCCGCACCCCGAATGTGACGTACTCACTGTTAATTCCGCAAAATTCGTTCAAACAAGGTTATCTTTGGCAGACGTTTCCAAAATCAATCAAAAAACATTAAATTTGTTTTAAGATTAATTAATTGATAGTGTTTAGGGTTCCTTACCTAAAGGGTAAACACGGGACCCTATTACTAATACTCCATTGTCCGTCTGTCTGTCTGTCACCAGGCTGTATGTCATGTATCGTGATAACTAGACAGTTGAAATTTTCACAGGTGATGTATTTCTGTTGCCGCTATAACAAATATAAAAACAAAATAAATACCTACTTAAGGGGGGTTCCCATACAACAAACTTGTGTTTTTCTGCGTTGTGGTACGAAACCCTTCGTATGCGAGTCCTACTCGCACTTGACCAGTTTTTTAGTAAAGGACACGGGATCATCCCGATGTTCAGCCTAAGGCTTTGTTCACATAGTAGGTTGCATGTTGCTGGAGCTCAATACTTTGTACCTATTGTAGTATAGTAATTTTATTCTAGGTACAGACGCCAACACATCAAGCTACTACAATCTATCAAATTTCTTTAATAGATTTTCAACTTTATTGCTACAGCATAAGGTTCAAGGTTGATTGGGAAAATTTGACAGTTTCGAGTAGCGTGATATGCTGGCGTCTGTACATCGTCATCACATAAAATAATAATGCATACTTACAAAATATTTTAAAAGAGTAACTATGAAGTTTCTTGTCTATTCTTCTCCGTAAGAAACTACCTTTTAAAAAAAACTAAATCAAAATCGGTTCATCCGTTCGGGAGCTACGATGCCACAGACACACACACACACACACACACACACACACACACACACACACACACAGACACGTCAAACTTATAACACCCCGTCGTTTTTGCGTCGGGGGTTAATAAAATAGAATCAGTTGCGCAATACGACAAACGCACCGCTTCGGCACCGCAGCGGTCCGACACGAAACGTCTAAATTGAAAGCCAAGTACACATGGCGCCGCGGCGCGGTGGCGGCGACTTTGATACGTCTTGTTACCGCGGCGCCGAAAAACGCTGCCGTTGCGACGCCAAAAGATCTTTGTACAGCTATTTAGCCGGTCGACCAGTGTAGCGTTCAAAGACCGCGCACTCTAGACAGACACCAATGTGAACGATGCCTATATCGACTAGAATCTTATCAACTTTTCTAATTTATTGAACAATATAAAAGGTGTTAATCATATCGCGCAACTGTACGCAGTTAGACAACGTTAATGGTTTTATTGAGTTATAATATATTATCTTCTTTTATTAGTTTTATATGAAAGAAATAAAACACGCCGCCTATCGTACATACATTCCTGACCAGTCACAAAACAGGGTCAAACTAAATTAGCTAGCGACACTTCGCAAATGTGGAGGTATCGATATCTAAACTTGATAAAACAAAAATCTTGCCAAATGCGAGAGAGAGTGCCAACGCCCAAAAAATCACGTATGTACACGTAAAGGCGCGTACGCACGTACGAACAAAAACATGGTGAACACGAACATCGAACACTTTGTTCGCACGTGCGTACCACTAACGAACATAACCTGTGTTCGTCAAAAATGTTCGTGGCGATCCATTATGTTCGTGTTCACCATGTTTTGTTCGTACGTGCGTACGCGGCTTAAAGGCGCGTACGCACGTACGAACAAAAACATGGTGAACACGAACATCGAACACTTTGTTCGCACGTGCGTACCACTAACGAACATAACCTGTGTTCGTCAAAAATGTTCGTGGCGATCCATTATGTTCGTGTTCACCATGTTTTGTTCGTACGTGCGTACGCGGCTTAAAGGCGCGTACGCACGTACGAACAAAAACATGGTGAACACGAACATCGAACACTTTGTTCGCACGTGCGTACCACTAACGAACATAACCTGTGTTCGTCAAAAATGTTCGTGGCGATCCATTATGTTCGTGTTCACCATGTTTTGTTCGTACGTGCGTACGCGGCTTAATACGTTGTATGGGAGCCCCCCTTAAATATTTGTTTTATTCTGTTTTTAAAATTTGCTGTTATAGCGGCAACAGAAATACCTATATCATCTGTGAAAATTTCAACTGTCTAGCTATTACGGTTCATGAGATACAGCCTGGTGACAGACGGACAGTGGAGCCATAGTAATAGGGTCCCGTTTTTACCCTTTGGGTACGGAACCCTAAAAATAAATTAATTTGATGTTTTTTTTTGTGTGGTCATTGACCGCAGTTAGTGTAGTCACTTCAAATATCAGTTAAAGATATCTTCTTTTTTTTTTAACTCTACATACGTGATCGGTATCGGTATTTAAATACGATCAAATAAAATAAAACAAATTTATTCAACTCGCATTTTAATTAAGAAGACTGTCAACGGTCGTTTACCCCCAAAAAATAAATCAAATCTTTTTTATTTTTGTTTTATCGTGTTCAGATATCGATACCGATACCACTCATCACATCTGCAGAGTTTCTCTAGCTAATTTAATTTAACCCTCTACTAACTGTAGTGGCCTGGAGCCCGAAAGGCCTTTTTACCCGGACGGAACCATGTGAATACATGTTTAGGTATGTTATGACGTGACGTTGCAAATCTAATTTTGTAATAGCGATAAAAGTTGCCAGACATTTTATCAACTGATTTTATCAAAGATAGTATTCAACTATTTATTGTACATACAAGTGTTATTTTAAGAAACGCTTCGCCTTATCATATTGCTAGGAACTACGATTGATATCAAACTTAAACATTGGCAGTGATCCGGAACAACCATAAATCGCACGGTGAGAATAAATCGCACGGTGAGAATAAATCGCACGGCGAGAATAAAAGTGACCTATTTCAAAATTTAGGTAAAATGAGTTAAATACAAGGTTAAATTTAAGTCGTTCTGGACCTCTTGAGGGGTCATTGTACTCATCATTATGTACAACTTTTACTATGGGACCAAACCTGAAATCGCGAAAAAAAAATCAGCTGCTCCCAACATTTTGACGAGTTATGCGAACATAAATGTAGGGAACAGCTGATTTTTTGAGAACATCTTATATTAAAAAACAGGCCATTTAATGGCCTTGTTTTTTAAGAAATAAGATGTTTTATAAGATGTGAAAGAGTGTAGTCTTTTGAGTCATTTGTTTAGTTAACTCATTTTACCTAAATTTTGAAATAGGTCACTTTTATTCTCACCGTGCGAAATGTTTTGAAGCGTTACCTTGTTGAAAGTCCCCAACATTCTTCCATGATAATAGAATAGTTTTTTTTTTTTTTTGCTAGCCTGTGTTCACATGTCCCACTGCTGGGCAAAGGCCTCCTCTCTGAGAGAGGAAGTGGGCCGTAATCCACCACGCGGGCCCAGTGCGGGTTGGTAAATGTCACATGTCTTCGAATTTTTGGTTGTAGGACATACCGGTTTCCTCACGATGTTTTCCTGCACCGTTCTGAGAGCAGTGGTGATGAAAAAATAATATAGATTACACAAAGTAAAGCCTCTGTCTGGGTTCGCACCTACGACCTACAACTCGTAAGTCGCGGCCGATACCACTGTGCCACCACTGCTCTACTGCTGATATACTGCTACTGACGATATAATATAGTTCCCAATATAAATAGTTTATGTATAATTTCCAGGTGACACAGACCCACAGCGGCGAGCGCTGATCAAGGCGAAGACCAACAAGTACCTGACGTACGCTGAGGAAATTTACAAGAATCATCTGTGTGATACTGAACAGAGTGTGAGTATCATCAATATTAGCACAACATATCGTCATCACCTCCTTTTACCGATGTTACCAATTTATCAATATTAGCACTTATTACTAAGTAAGTTAGCTTATTTCTCAGATTCATTGTTTTAAGCATGTTGTGTTTACCTATAAGTAATTGATGCACTGTTATTTTACTTTTAAAAATGTATTATGTGGTTGTATTTAGTGTAATCAATTGTTGGTGAACCTAATAAAATAAATAAAATAAAAAATCACCTCTGTATTACTAGGCTTAGTAATAACAGCCGCACTGGTCGATCGATCAGGTTAAGCTACGCTTGCCGCAATTGGTCTGTGGATGGGTGACCATCTTTACATACCGAGACCCCTCCGTGCCTCGGAAAGCACGTTAAGCCGTTGGTCCCGGCTGGAATTCGTAGATCTTTGACAGTCGTTAGTTTGACAACCAGTCTTACCAAGGGGTGTCGTATTACCCAGTAACTGGGTTGTGGAGGTCGGATAGGCAGTCGTTCCATGTAAAATGCTGGTATTCAGCTGCATCCGGTTAGACCGGTTAGACTCGTTGCGAACTCTTTGCTCGCCCGTGCTGCAGATTCGTTGCCACTCGTAGTCAACATGTCCGACGACGAAGTTGTGTGTTGTGTGATCTTTGATTTTACTCAATTATTGTATAATCTAAATTCAGAAGAAAAAAAGAAACTAAAAATAAAAAAGATTCGCCAAAAAACCGACAGCGGGGTGGAGCATTCGCAGCGAGCTCGTTGCGACCGCCTTATTTCCCCGTACTGACTGCACGAACGCTCGCTGTGTAACACGTTACATTACGCCCTGTAACCTGTGCTGTAACGCCGGTCACTACCCGCCTTAAGATGTGAAATGACTTTGTAAGTTTCTCTCCCATACACTTATTAAAGTAGGGTAGAATATAACAGACAGTTGAATTTACCTACTAATTAATTTACCATCTATTTCAGCTTCTTCCCGACCGCGATGACAACCTCCGACCGCTGCACTGTCCCATCCCGATCTCTATGCTGAAGCGACCCTACGAAGAGCTGTCACTGTACCGAGTGCTGGACATTCTGGGCGCCAGTATCATGTTAGTGCTGCATCGACGGGAGCAAGCGTATTATGCTATGAAGGTAACTTATTTATACGTGAAATCAGAAGGACAATTCCCATATTTAAAATATGCTATGTATTATGTAAATTTTTAAAATAACCACTATCTGCAAACAACAACAAAGTTGCTAATATCTTCAAACAGTGCCTGCTCTTTAGTATCTTAATTTTAGCAACATATATCAGTCAGTAGGTCACTCGCTCACGCTGTCTCATAGATAACGACAGTTTACCCGAAAAATTCGGCTTGACTTGTGTTGTTGATAAGGAGATAAGATGGAGATTGTAGTGTGCTCATAAACAGTGAGTCAGTATGTCGTTACATGGGGTTAATAAGTATGAAGTGTGTACTAATCTATACATACAAATAAATACAATTGAAGTTGTTGTTTGTAATGTCAAAATAAGCCTGCGGGCGGAGAGTAATGGGTAGCTCACCGTCCGATCAGGACCAGGCCCGTGCCGGGGGGCGCGTACGTGTTCCACGCGCGCCTCAAAGAGATGTCAGCATCGAGGAGGGGCCCCATAGGGCCGAAGCCTGCCGGGTCAGCGGGATTGTCCGAAAGGGTTACCGCTGGCCCGGAACATAAAGGGCTAAGGAAGGAACACGGGTGGGTTTTAGTCAGTAAGAGTCTGACACTCCCTCCGCTCCATCCAGAGCGGGAGGGGTCATTTGATGATTTCCCATCCGCAAAAAAAAACTAAAATAACGGCTTTTTACTATAAATGCATATGAAAGCAAATATATACGGGACTTATAACAAAAAAAAAAAAACAATTTAAAAAATATTTGTCTGTCTGTTCCTGTTCGATTTTGACACGACTTTCACTGGCAGATACAGTCACAAGGAGTAACGTAGTAATTGTTATTTTAGAAAAAATAACTAGCAAAGAGACACATTATCGTTTTCCGACATCGACGCGACCGAAGTCGCGGGATTTTTGCTGTTTTCATACACGCTCAAAAACACAAAAAGAGCTTTGTGGCCCATGAGGGGATCGAACCCGCGACCTTCGCGTTATTAGCACGACGCTCTAACCAACTGAGCTAATGGGCCGATGTGTGAGACGTCGAAATACGGTACCACGTCACTAGAGCTTATTGATATTATCGCACAATCTAACCCCTTTACTAATAAAGTACGTTGTATAGAGTCTGTATAGTTACACAACGCTTTGTCTTCTTCTTTCGTTAGTCAAATTACTGACGACTGAAAGAGAGAAATCGGTGTGTAACTGTTCATCTGATACAATACGTTTATTAGTAAGGGGGTACATCTAGAAGTATAGATATAAAATAATATTATAAAGAGGTAAAACTTGTAAGTTTGTATGTACGGGGTATTCCTGGGAACTCCTGTTCCGATTCCGAAAATTCTTTCACTAATGGGAAGCTACAGTAATACCGGGTGTCGTAGGATGTATTTTTTTTTTTTCAAATTTCACGTGGAATCGCGGGGAAAAGATAGTTCATGAAGTTATCTTAGACTATCTTCTGCCCAACAATTAAAAGAATGACATGTATAAATGTTAACATCTTTTTACTACACAAGCAACTAAGGGTAATCTTTTTTTTGGCACTAAGTATTAATGTAATAAACCTTTACTGTGTGATATAATTGGGGGCCTGGAATTCTAAAATACAGGCCTAGACTTAGTTTAGAATCCAGATCTCCCAAAAATTACAAAATTTTGTTGAAATACCTGTCAACTCAATATGTATAAGAATGTAATTTTTGGAAATAAATAAACATATAAATATTTTTATTATTAATAACCTACCTACCCCCCCGAAGAAAGCGTGAGTCTAAGTATGTATTATAATAACCAACACTTTATTACTTCCACAGGTCATCCAGAAAATACCGAACAACCTGACAGAATTCGACGAATTCTTCCTCCAACGAACAAACGAGACCCGACAGCCAGTGCTACCAACCGTAATACCATACATGGTACCACTACAAGCATACATAGAGACCAACAACCTAATATTTCTAATACTCTCCTACGCACCGGGGAAGAAGCTATTCGAGTACATAAAAAACTATACGAAATCTCTACCAACAACGCCAGCAAGGGAAGTGAACTTAGAAAACGTGTTCACAGAACCGAAAAACAAGAATGTTGAACAAAATGATAATGTTGGTAATACCAATAGTACCAACATGTTGGAAAATGTTGAACCGTCCAACAATAATGAGAATCTCTCTGTGAATGAGCTAGTGTTGAACTCTCAGAAGTTGTTGTTGACGGTTGATAAGGTGTTGTGCGAGGTACCCGAGGCAGTTACTGATAAGCAGATGGATAAGGTTGATAACGCTTGTGATACTCCTACCTTTAAGAGGGTGAGTGATTTTCGTAGTATTTGTACAGACGCCAGCACATCAAGCTACCCGAAACTGTCAAATTTTCCCAATCAACTTTGAACCTTATGCTTTAGTGATAAAGTTGAAAATCTATTAAAGAAATTTAACAGATTGTAGTAGCTTGATGTGCTGGCGTCTGTACTTTGACAAGTCAAGTGTTGTGTCTGGCGGGCAACTGCCCGATGATTCATGTCGGGCCATTATATCTATGCTAGTTGCGCGGTAAACTCTGCTTGGAGATGCAGGATTTTGCGTGAAGTCAGTGTGACGCGTTGTTCGCATGTAGCGTTGTAGATACTGCTACATACTAATTCGCCACATTGTTATATTTCAGCCGGCACTGCGCGGCCGTGACGTGTTGCCGCCCTCAGCTGTGTGCAAGTGGGGTGCGGAGATACTCACCGCTATTGAAAGCTTACACAACAGCGGAGTTATATGCAGGTAAGACTGAGGTCTGAGGTCTATGATAAAGTTGATGATTAGAAGATTGTTGAATGTTGACCTCCCAAAAACTGGTGAAAGAATCAATTAGTTTAAGTTTATGATGCCCTGCAAGCAATAAAGCTCTTATTAGGGTTCCGTGCCCAAAGGTTAAAAATGGTACCCTATTACTAAGACTCCACTATCCGTCTGTCTGTCTGTCTGTCATCAGGCTGTATCTCATGAACCGTGATAGCTAGACAGTTGAAATTTTCACAGATGATGTATTTCTGTTGCCGCTATAACAACAAATACTAAAAACAGAATAAAATAAATATTGAAGGGGGCTTCCCATACAACAAACGTGTTTTTTTCGGCGTTTTTGCCTTGTGGTACGGAACCCTTCGTGGCCAGTTTTTTTATAAATTTATATTTAGTAGTCTTAAGAAATTTTTGTAAATATCTTGCTGGGGCTGACATGACCTGTTAATGGTTGCAAGTCCCTAATAAATAATGAGAGAGAAAAAATAGTTTATGATATGATTTTTTTTATAAATGTAAGGATATACAGGGTCAGATTAAATAGGTTCCTAGTTTCCTTAGTTCTAGGAAGTTTCTTTAGTTCCTTCGATGATATTTTTTTGGGGTCCGCTGTTACTGAAGTCAGTTGAAGTATGTTGTTGTTATATCGTGTTAAGATATCTGTGCAAGCCTTTTCTTCCTTTTGATATTTTACCTTTTTATTCATTTTGTCTATGCTTTTTCTACCTTTTGGTTTCTACTTCTGATTGACATTATACTTTTGTTTTTCTACCAAGAACCAACGCATTTTATTGTAGTTAATAATATTGATAACCTATACCGTAAGTAATATAACCAATAGTACGTCTCTGAAGTTTATACGTAAAAACTGCTACGGTCGTTGACCCAGAAAATATCTTTGTTTTTTTTTGTTCTTGTTGTGTATGTTTACATAAATCCAGGCCTTGTAGACTTTAGATCTGTAGACCATTTTTTATTTTATCAAGTACCTGATACTTGTTGACAGGCCTACGCTATCCTCCCATACCTACTGTAATTTGAAAATATTGTAAAAGCCAATTATTTTTAAAAAGAGTAACCGTGGAGTTTCTTGCCGGTTCTTCTCCATAGGAAACGACCAATTGGAACCGTGCACCTAGCTTCTGACGTTTCATAAGTGCCCATGTAGGCTTATGTGAAATAAAATATTTTGATTTTGATTTTGAATAAATCGATACCCATGACGTTTGCAGAGATTCGCTAGCTAATTTAATTGGTCCCTGCTTATTGAGTATTGAGTACATTTCCTAACAGCAAACTTTTGTCTATTCCAGAGACTTGAATCCCTCAAACATTCTCCTAGGCGACCGGGGACAGGTCATCCTGACATACTTCATCCACTACCCGGGCTCGGACATGAGACTATCCAAACTCCGGACATCACACACGAACACGATCAACATGTATATAGCGCCTGAAGTCTACGTCAATACGCTGGACGAGAGTATGGAGGTGGACCGAGTGTCTGACTATTGGAGCTTTGGAGCGGTGCTGTATGAGCTCATGTGTGGAGTGGTGAGTGAAATGTTGAGCTGATTGTCATTCAGTGGCGAAGGTTTCATACAACTCGATTCTTACCGGCTTCCCTTTGAAAAATGGCAGTCAGTATTCTATAGACAAATAATATAATCATATTAAAGAATCTACTCCGGCTTACCTTTTACAAAAATTTACTCTTCGCTACTGTTGTCATTCATAATCAGCCTATGTTCCCACTGTTGGGACACAGTTCACCTTAAGTCAAAATTCTTGGTTTATTCCAGAAATCCCCACCGAGAAATCCCCGCCAGTGGGGATTGTTATTTTTTTTTTCAGAAATTCCCACTAGTTAAATAAACTCAGCCTAGTGGGGATATTTGGAAAAATAAATAATTATATAATATAATAACTAGCAGCGCCACGCGGTTTCACCCGCGTAAGTTTCGATCCCGTAGGAATATCGGGATAAAAACTATCCTATGTCCTTTCCCGGAACTCAAACTATCTGTATAACAAATTTCATAGTGGGGATTTCTGGAAAAAAAAAACAATTCCACTGGTGGGGATTTGTCGGTGGGGATTTACCGATGGGGATTTCTGGAATAAACCAAATTCTTCACATAAGTATCACGCATAAGTAGGTCAAGCATTATATCGCGCTAATAATCTGTGCCTAGTCTAGTCCTTGTTACAATAAAGATTCAAAAAGTATCTACCAACCCCACGATCCTCAAAGACTCACTATATTCGTCTCAAAGAGATGTCAGCGCTAACTGACGGGGTCCGCTAGGGCCGATGCCCGCCAGGGTCGCGGGTTGTTCGAAAGAGATACCGTGGCCCCTGGCACAGGCAACTGAAGGAACACTGGTGGGTTTTAGTCAGTAAAAGTCTGACTCGCCCTCCCGCTCCGCCCAGAGCGGGAGAAGTTATTTGATAATTTCCCACCCAAAAAAAAAGACTCGTTATATTGCCCTGTATCTAATAGCCATTATTTTACCGTTCTAGCCACTGTCGCACTACCACCGCAGTGTGTTCACATCGCACACGATACTGCAGCTGCCAGACGGACTGCCGATAGAGGCGCAGTCTCTACTCACGCAGGTAATATAATACTCTTTTTATCACATCTATTCAAAAAGAGCTAGTGTATTCTTCGTAAACAGGGACTAAAATAGCGCTTTAATCCCTAGGGAATAAAAATGATTTGTAAGTAAACCATAACAGCTAGTGATTATTCAAATCAAATCGTTAATGTTTATTTGCATAGAATACACACGTTCTACGCGTTTATAGCAGTTGTAAATTATGCTTAGCAACAACAAGCTTGCCTATAAAGTGCTTGATGGCAACTTGCCTGCATGTCAATAATTTGTATGATAGTCGTCTGATATTTCGGCTAAGTATTCGCCAACGTCCATACTACGTTGAATACACCGGTTCTCGTCCGATCACCGAAGTTAAGCAACATCGGTCGCGGTCAGTACTTGGATGGGTGACCGCCTGGGAACACCGCGTGACGTTGGCTTTTTGCTCTTTTTTTGTGAATACTTATTTTATTTATATAAAAAAATATTGAGCATTTTATTATTTATTTATTTTTTATCCCCGATTATTTTATTTAAGTATAAAAAAAAATATTGAACATTTTATTAAATTATTATTATCCCCATATCAAAAATGTGTGTTTGTATTGACTGCACTTCGTTCAAATCAAATTTTATTTATTTATTTATAAAGAACACCAACAGCATAATATACATTCAACATTGATTTACAAAAGTATATACATCTAGGAAGGTGTTACAGCTTAATGTATATTACAAGAATTTTATATGTGTACTTACATTACATTTAAAGAGAAAATACATTAGACAGAAGCTGCTTATAAAATAATTTATCGGTAATTTGCATAGAATATACACGTACTACTTGTACGCATTGTAAATAATTATAGCAGATGTAAATGATGCTTAGCACAAGCTTGGTTTAAAGTGCTCGTTGGCAACTTGCCCGCAGTTTATTAATTTGTATGATAGCGGTCTAATATTTCGGCTTAGCTTTCGCCAACGTCCATACTACGTTGAATACACCGGTTCTCGTCCGATCACCGAAGTTAAGCAACATCGGGCGTGGTCAGTACTTGGATGGGTGACCGCCTGGGAACACCGCGTGCCGTTGGCTTTTTGTATTTTTTTTATTTTAATATTTATTTAATCACGAAAATATGTAATGAGGTTTTATTTTATACATTTTTATCTTATTTAATATAGGTAATTATATGGCAACGTTTAAAAAAAAAAGTACTTATGCTACCAATTTATGCATTGATAGCTATCTACACTATTGGCAGGTGTCATAGGTTATTATTTTATGTTAAAAGTTTTAACATACACGCGTGAAACTTGTTTTAGATTAAGACAAAAAACATCAAGCAAAGACGCGGGCAAAAGCTAGTATCAAGTAACTACCAAGCATATTGATAACATAAAACGTATCAGTCTAAAATATCGATCTCGAAGATCAAACTAAATCATACAATAGTGTTATTATTATACATTTAATTGTAATCAGTATAACACTTTCAAGTGCATCTGTTTGTACTCCGTCATTCATAATATTTATTATCTTTATACAAAGGATTGTTAAAAATCATTGTGCGATAAGTGCATAATATCAATAAAATATTTGTATGCGCTGTTGAATGGGTCGCACACACCTTGGATGTTATTTTGAATGTTAAGTCACGGATAGCCAAAGATGATGGTTTACTGAGTATAATTAACTACCACGTAACTAATGCTATATGAGTACAGCTGATTATGAACGCTGGTCGTGTACTGTCGCGTTACACTATAAATTGTGCAAGGCGACGGAAAAGTGCTGATCTCTGCAATGCGCGCGTGTCATGTACGATACGTGACTCGTACAATATTGAAAGTCAAAGTCAAATCATTTAGGTATTTCATGTTGGCCTTTAAAATACACTTTTGGACATCAAAATTAGGAAAAAGTTGACTCGTTGGAGAAGAATGGGCAAGACACTCCTTAGTTACTCTTTTAAAATGATTCACAATATTTTAAATACATTAATCCTACTAATATTATAAAGGCGAAAGTTTGTGAGTGTGTGTGGGGGTGTGTTTATAAATGTTTGTTACTTATTCACGCTCAAACGGCTGGACCAATTTTGATAAAATTTGGTATGGAGATAGCTGACACCCTGGATTAACATATAGGCCGACATTCCCACGGGATCGAAACTTATGCGGGTGAAACTGCGGGGCGCAGCTAGTCTGATATAATACGTTTATTAGTAAGAGGGGGGTTTTTATAATTATATGTGAAGCTCTCAAAACAGCAAAGGAAAACGTGAGGAAACCGGCATGTCCTAGAACTAAAAATTCGAAGACGTCATCTAACCCGCATTGGGCCCGCGTGGAGGATTACCGCCCACTCCCTCTCACAGAGAGGAGGCCTGTGTCCCAGCAGTGGGCACATTATAGGCTGATTAGGCTATAAATGTGAAGCCGAAGTACCTAGAACAAAATTACTACTTATACTATACAATAGGTACTTACAAAGTATTAAAAAAATTGCCATAGGTACCAGATAAATGAATTGTGTTGATACATACATAAATGGTGCTAACATATTTAATTTTATAAACATTGCAACAGTAGCCGATTTTTCCTAAAACTCTAGTGATGTGGTATAGTATTTCGACGTCTCACACATCGGCCCATTAGCTCAGTTGGTTAGAGCGTCGTGCTAATAACGCGAAGGTCGCGGGTTCGATCCCCTCATGGGCCACATATCTCTTTTTGTGTTTTTGAGTTTATATGAAAGAATGTTGTACTTTGCCTATGTTTAGACAAGATTTTGCTTATAATAGTTAAAATAATTTAGCATTTACATGATATTATTTTGTATGGATAAAGGGAGATGTAAATAGGCTGACCCTTATACATGAATGATACATTCTATGCAGGCATGGGAGGTATTTTTACATGATGTAAGAGTCCATAAAAATGGATGAATGAAACTAGTGCCCGTGTAGGTAACATAAAATATTATTTAAGAAAGCTGGCTTCAAATGGAGTCATCATCTGCCTAGCCTTTTCCCAACTACGTTGGGGTCGGCTTCCAGTCTAACCGGATGCAACTAAATACTGGTTACTTTACATGGAGCGACGCCGACTACCTATCTGACCTCCGCAACCCATTTACTGGGTAATACGATACCCCTTGGTAAGACTGGTTGTCAGACTTTCGGACTTCTGACTACCCGTAACAACTGTCAAAGATCCACGAATGACAGCCGGGACCAACGGCTTAACTTGCTTTCCGAGACACTAGTTTCCGTACAAAAATCCTAAGCCACCACTTTCGCGCTTACTCCTGTGTACTGCTGGCTGGGGGAGCGCTAGCCCCCGGGGGTGGGGCGAGGGGGGTGCCGCACGCGGCGACGTCTTTGAATCGATTTGATTTTACCATCACTAAATAGTGCTTGTGACGTCATAGTAGGTAGTTAAAAAATGGCACGCTTGGTTTTCATACAAATCCTGATACAGTTATGTTTAAGTCCCATATAATAGGGGGCAAGGCTATTGCCATCAACGGGCATAAATTCAGCCAAGCATTAGGATTATGATGATCATGTTTTTTTATCTTGTCGCTAAGAGCGATCTTTTAAACACAACCTTTAGATGGATTAAGGGAGAAACATTAACATAATTTATTCATACCATTAATTTTACGTTTATTAATTTTAATTTTTTTTTTCAGCTTCTAACCTACGAGCCGTCAGAACGTTTAGGCACTGGCAAAGACGGCATCGATGAGATAAAGCGCCATCCATACTTTAAACACATCGACTGGCAGTACATATATGACAGCTGGACGGTGCCCGACTAGCCGTGACGTCACAGTGTGTCTGTTGTCATTGTTGTAGTGAGAGGGTAGTGGGGGTTATGTGGCTTTTGGACGTATTGGTTCTCGAACAAAGAGGCTCGTGGCTGCGGCCTGGTCGATCGACGGTTAAGCTACAGTTGCCGCGGTCGGTTCGTGGATGGGTGACCATCTATTTTCGCTAATCGTCGACGGTGGGAGGGGTCTTAGGTACCAAAGATACCCAAACATGGGAGCCATGTTTGGGTATTTTTGGTACCTAAAGCCCTAAGCAGTGGGACACAATATAGGCTATAAGAAAAAAAAAACGAAAATGCTACACTAAATAGGTTACTCCGTTTATCCACCAGGTGGATACGCGGAAACGCATGTCCGAGAATCCATCCTTGTTGGGTGGATTTTTTGGGGTTGATAAACGGAATAACCCGACTTGACTGAATATGGTATTATGTTGAAAATTTAGAATGCATAGCTGACGTTTTTCATAATGTTCAAAAGCCACAATAATCATTTCAATATCACAGTATATATTAGATCTGTATAGTACAACCAATATTCCTATATTTATCTGATAACGAAAAACATTGAATATACTATAGTTCGGTCTAAAATGAATTGTTTTTTAGACATATTTTAAGTTTATAAGTTACTTTATTGTCAGTTTTTAAATGTAATTTATTCTTTATTACACGTTGTTTTTTTTTTTTGTTATTTTAAATTCTATAATTCCAAAACATTTTGGTACAGCCCGCACATCAAGCTACCCGAAACTTGCAAATTTTCCCAATAAACTTTGAACTTTAAGCTTTAGCGATAAAGTTGAAATCTATTAAATACATTTGACAGATAATGATACAGACAGTAATAGCTAGATGTGATAACACCACGCCTGTATTCACCAAAGCGTTGGGCAGAAGTACAGATGCCAGCACATCAAGCTACCCGAAACTGTCAAATTTTCCCAATCAACTTTGAACCTTATGCTGTAGCAATAAAGTTGAAAATCTATTAAAGAAATTTGACAGATTGTAGTAGCTTGATGTGCTGGCGTCTGTACATAAAGTATTTCCACATTTCGCCAGTTATGTTAGAAGTATTATGTATTAGTCCACGTTCGCAGGACGTAAAAATATCGCGTAATATATTGGACGTAAAAATATCGCGGTGGGATCTTCAACTCTCGGTAATGAGCCGAACGTTGAGAATCCAATAGAGTGCACCCCAAAACAACACACTGCGGGATTTTCTACTCTCGGCCCTGAGCAGAACGTTGAAAATCCAGTGCGCGCAAAAAAAACGCGCACCCTGGACCTGGGCTTAGGGATTTCATTGAAAATTGTGTGAATATATCTCTGCGGAGCTTATAATGATAAACTGTAGTGTGATATCATAGACGTAAGTCATACAGTATGGAAACCAAATATATGCAAAAAAAATCAGCTGTTCCCTACATTTTGACAAGTTATGCGAACGTAATGTAGGGAACAGCAGATTTTTTTCGCGACCGATTTCGTTAATTTTTTGAGTTCCGTACTCAAAGGGTAAAAACGGGACCCTATTACTAAGACTCCACTGTCCGTATGTCTGTGTCTGTCTGTCACCAGGTTTTATCTCACGAACCGTGATAGCTATAGCCAGACAGTTGAAATTTTCACACATGATGTATTTCTGTTGCCGCTATAACGACAAATACTAAAAACAGAATAAAATAAATATTTAAGGGGGGCTCCCATATAACAAGCGTGTTTTTTTCGGCGTTTTTGCCTTGTGGTACGGAACCCTTCCTGACTTGGCCAGTTTTTTGTATATTGTCAGCAAAGCCGATAACAAGTATGTAGTATAATTTATAGCATATACATATATAATTATTTGGTTTCCATACTGTATAGGACTAAATATATTTGTAGACACAGTCCTCACGTTACGTAGTGGAATATTAATATAGTTCTTTATTTTTATCACTTGCAATTTCAGACAAATTCACTAAAGCCGGCTTGCACCATTATTCATTAAATGTATTTAGCGCTAAACGTATTTAAAATATATAGGAGTAAGTATGTTTTTTTTTATTGCTAAATGGGCGTTCTTTGGACCTCGATCACGCCTGATGGAAAGCGATAGATGAGGTCTATGATGGAACGAGCGTGCCCAGAAGATGCCTGTTCACTCTTGTTTTGAAGGCAGACGGGTTAAATGTGAAAGACACAGACACCGGCAGAGAGTTCCACACTTTGAATGTGCGCATCACATCACATAAAGGCGAAAATTTGTGAGTGTGTGTGTGTTTATATGTTTGTTACTTCTTCACGCTCAAACGGCTGGACCAATTTTGATAAAATTTTGTATGGAGGTAGCTGTGACCCAGGCGCGGTCGCAGCCTGAAATTTTGGAGGGGGTCACTCACTACACTATTAAAAAATAGGTATCTGGAATAAAATAAACATTATTGCGCAAGACACAATTTTATTATTATAAATTTATCGCTGTTATTATAAATTTATAGCTAGAAATTTCTTTTTATTATTTGGCAAATTTTTGAGATTTTTCAATTTGACATTAGAGTTTGGGGGGGTCATGTCCCCTGTGACCTCCCCCCCTTCGGACCGCGCCTGCTGTGACCCTGGATTAACATATAGGCTACTTTTTATCCCGATATTCCCAAGGGATCGACACTTATGCGGGTGAAACCGCGGGGCGCAGCTAGTAATACATAAAATGTGTACCAGGTGGCATTTCTGCTGTGCCTGCCTACCCCCCTATGGGATGAAGGCGTGTGTTTATGTACGCATGTATTTAAAATATCGTTAAATTTCTGTCAAACGTTTGAAGATGGCAGAGACTGAATGATGTTTTAAATCCGTTTAGCGCTAAATATATTTAGTGATTAGTGGTGTAAGCGGGTCTAAATTTTTTCCACAATTTGTGGTCAATATTATACAGCAGTATTACAATGTTGAATGGAAGTTTGATGATTTGTTCCTAATAATGCATGAAATTACTTAATTGTACACTTTTGCAAAGCTTAAAATATATTCATATTTGGATTTTATGAAATGCAATGACAAAAAATCTCACTTTAATTATGTATTTAGTTTAGAAGTTCGAATATTTCAGTGTGTTTACGATAATTACAGTCCGGCCGTCGAGAAAATGCGTTTCTGACACCTGTCACTGTCAGTGCGACAATGCAAGTTTGTATGAAACTGACAGGTGTCAACGCATTCTCTCGTCGACCGGACTCTATGTATTTTATGTTTAAATCGTGTGCATCTAGTCTGTATGTCGATTATTCTATGATTACTTAAGAGTATTATTCACTATATTTATTTATGTTTTAAGTAGATTTTAGTACAAATATGTAGTACTATATTGTGTAACCGTATTTTTACATGTAATGGCCCAAGAGCAACTTTTGTCTCCGCAACTAATTTGTCCCACATGTAGCGACGTGACAGTTGGGAGACATTTTTTTCCGCGGGTTTGGACGCAGCTGTCGCCCGTCTATTGGTAGAGCAACTTTTGTCTCCGCAACTAATTTGTCTCACATGTAGCGACGCGACAGTTGGGAGAAATTTTTTTTTTTCGCGGTTTGGACGCAACTATCGCCCGTCCATTGGTTGCAATGCTAGTGCGCGCAGCGACAAAAAATTGTCGGCAAGCCAGTTGCCGCTCAACCGAATTTTATTTAAAAAAAAGTAGCGTTGCTGTCTTCTCGTGTGCGCATCGACCAAATCTCGGCGAGGAGACAGCGAGAGATACAAAAAGTTGCTGGGCAACTAAGTTGCTCGTGGGCGCCCTCCCTAAGTTGTAATTTCGAAGACAGAAGTTCAATATGGCCGTTGAATCATGGCCCGTCCGAACTTTGCGCAAGAGGCTGCGCAATAACATTTTTTAGGAACCAAATGGTGACATGAGGCGAGTGTGAGTGAGAGAACCAGCACGAAAGGTCGGAGAGGCTATGTTTAGGCCGGCCATGGTTGATTGACCGTATTGTATTTCTATGTTTAACTTGTAATTTTGAAGACGCAAGTTTAATTTGTAGTTTTTTTTTACACATAAATACAGTTGTCACTTTCCACAGCCACGTCGCGAACACGCGCACGTCGCGTTCATTTGGTTCGGCGAACCCAAACGCTTGGTCGCGCCGACAGAGGGCGCCTTCCGGTGTTTCGAACATATCCCCGCGCTCTATTAGAATGTGATCGTCGCGTGCACGTTTCACTTTTTGTTCGGTGAACCGAAACGCCGCGCCGACAGAGGGCACCTTTTCGTTTTCCGAACAAATGAGTGACATGAACGCGACGATCGCGTATTCGTGCGACGATAATCGCTTTCTATTAGGACGCCTTGAGTATTAGGGCCTGTGCACACCACGTTTTTTAAACGCGCCGTTGACGCGCGTTTGTAGCGATACAGACGCGATACGCACGCGAGTCAGATGCAGCCTGTAGACCTTCTGTAGGATAAAAGCGCGCCGTCGACGCGTGTTTCTGAAACGCGCGTCAACGGCGCGTTTAAAAAACGTGGTCTGCACAGGCCCTTAATGTTCTGTGGGACGCGGCTTCCGAGTGTCATATGACCGCGATGCGCGAACAATCATTTTGTTTAGGATGCGGGACAAACTGCTTTGAAAAGTACAGATGCATTTACTGATAGTTATTATTAGTGCTTTTCTTGCCACAGAAGAGTATAAAAACAACTTTTTTTGTTAAACAAAAGCTCATCTATAAATCATTGGGTATATTTACATACATTGGGCATTGCGTTGTAAAAAGCTCTTGTAAATTAGGGCGAATTTCACAAATAAAACTGAACGCGATCAGTACTTTTAAACCTCGTTCTAGAGCTGTCAGTGTCAATATTACACAACAATTTTGACATTGACAGCTCTTGAACGCGGTGAAATCCGCACTTAGTATTATTACGATTGCTTACCAGTTCGAAATACGTCTTACAGAAGTCAGAACCCGGCCATGTGTTATTCATTACACGAGTTACCAATAGCTAATAGCTTTTCAATACCTACATTTTATAAAGAAATAATTGTTATGTTTTTACCACAGCCTCTTCAATTCTTGAATTATCGCGTACAGACTCCAGCACATCAAGCTACCCGAAACTGACAAATTTTCTCAATCAACTTTGAACCTTATGCTTTAGCGATAAAATTGAAAATCTATTTAGGAAATTTTGACAGATTGTAGTAGCTTGATGTGCTGGCGTCTGTACATGATCTGCGAAAAGAAAGAAAAACCTTTATTTTGCACAGTACCGTAAACAAGGAACACATTGATCAAATTCAAATTAAAATAATACGATCATGTGTACCTTACGGCCGCGCTAAATAGTTTCATTTCAGCGATTGTTCCCAACGAGTCACACTGTAACATGTCGCAGTGTGACTCGTTGGGAATACTGTAACATGTCACATTGTGACTCGTTGTCCAAACGAAATATTTTTCCAAATCTTTGTATGATTAAAATAGAGATGAGAGTAGGTATAAAGTACAATTAGTAGGTACAGAGTTTTTTTTTTTTTTTCTTTAAACATTGCCCCACACTAGGAATTTCTCCTGTATTGTGGGTGCGTTTACAAACATTTAAATTCACATACACAAACAGCCAGACCCGGAACAAGTACTTGTAGGTCATACAAATATTTTGTTGTTCGAACCCGCGACACGCAGCGCAGCAGTCAATCGCTTAACCACTGCGCCAAACGTGCCGTCATTTTTGAATTACATTACTAAGTATACCACCACCCAGTCTTACCAAAGAGTAACTGGGTTGTGAAGGTCAGATAGGCAGTCGCTCCATGTAAAATACTGGTATTCCGCAGCATCCGTTTAGACTGGAAGCGGAGCCCAACGTAATTTGGAAATGGCTAGGCAGATTGTTTAAAAAAAAAAACATTGTTTTTTTTTTATTGCCATTCCAGAAAAACAAAACTGAACGAGCAGCCTAGGTAAAGGTTTGTTTTACCCTACGTATCCAGTCGGTCAATTCTATAATGATCTCACCGTGAGAACTTTGGTGTAGGGAGCTTTCATTCCACTTAAAACTAGGGATTGACTGTTGACAGATCACTTCAACGCAGTTTTCACGTTGAGATTCTTACAGAATAGCACCACAGGACATCACAAAAGTCGCTCTCGAGTATCGAAAATTTTTAAATACGCTAAGGTAATAATAGGTCTACCAGAATCTCATAGCAAAAAAAAAAAGTGATTTTCTTAAGGATTGACATTGCCATATGAAAATGAAAATCAGGTTTTTTTTGTTCGCCATGAGGTTCTAGTAGACATATTCTTCATATTGTGCCGATTATTGCCTACCGGCCAGTTTCAAATGTGACAAATTGTCAAGCGCTAAGCGCTACTGACAATTAGTGTCAAAACCAGTCATCTTTATTCTTGTTAAAATAAGGTTGCAGATGGATTGCTGCTCTGAGAGGTAAAATTATGACATGACAGCAGAGTGAGTTCTAATATTTCACTTTTCATAGGTTTATTTTTTACCATAATGTAAATTCAAAATTGTATGATCTCATTTTTGGCTTCATGTATTAATTCAGACCAAATTGTTGCATTTTATTTTTAAATTAAATAAAGATACATAATTTTCGTTGTGAGTGTGATAACTAATAGGATTCTCTCTAAATAGAATTTGTATGATAGAATAAATGAATACGAGTAAGTGAAGTCTTTTCATTCTCCTAATGAATCTATTTCCCGCCCTGAATATGGATGCCCACAAAGAAGTCGGTTAACTAACTCCACTCAGGTAGGCCGAAGCAAAGAAAACCTGCTCAGGTGGATATTCACAGATGACCTCGCCGGAGTGTAAATGTGATGCTGTCCCACAAACAATGGACACTCGAGGCGAGCGTGTCCTGTTTGCTGTCTGCACGCTACAGGAGAGCTGATGGACGCTACTGAAGGTGCCAAGCTCGTAGCCGAATTCTGGGGTGACTACAGACAGATTGCCATTGACACGCAAAAAGACTGAACACCACAGTATGTACAGTCAACAAAGGAGTTAAGTATACAGGAGCGTCGGATATTGTTGAAGTTTACTAAGAAACCGATGGATATTCTCGAATAAAATTTTAGTTTATTAATAGAAAACAAACAGCTCATTTATTAAATTAAATTTCAATCCAGAACATCCATCGGTTTCTTAGTAAACTTCAACTATATCCGACGCTCCTGTATACCTAACTCCTTTGTTGACTGTACCTACTGCAAAGCCAAGGTCAAACGTCATGACCGCGGGACCAGTCAAGGTTCTAAGAATGTTGAAATGGTTGAATAGCATAAATAATTGGTACTTACCTTATTGGCACTAATTGATACCTTTAATCAAATAATTAGTAGGTACCAGCATTTTCAAAGTGACGTCTGGATGGCGGAACCACTTCAATTTAGCCAAGCTGTATAATACTTTGTACATGGTTCCGTTGGTCACTACAATTAACCCGTGCTTTCGAAGACCGTCGCTGACACCACAAATTAGTGGGTGGGTACCTAGTAAGATATAAAATAATGTATGAAAGACGTATGTAACAAATAATGGCTTGAGAGTAATCGTGGTTTTGTACAGTTTCTATTCACTAGATGGCGCTTTACATTTACGTCACGTTTCTGAATCGCGGTGTTATGATTGTCCGCCGTTGAACGACCCTCGCGCGTTTCGGTGAAAAAGTCATACTTACCTGGCATAGGGGATACCGTGATCAATAAGGCGGTTCCCCCAGGGCGAGGCCTTCCCATTGCACTGCGGTTGGGTTGACCCCTGCGATTATCCCTAATGTGGATAACTCGGATGCGTAATTTTTGATAGTGGGGACTGCGTACGCGCCGTCCCCTCAGAACCTGTAGCATTGTTGGTTTAAACTTTAAAGTAATAATCATTTAACCAAAGGTGTAATTTGTTAACTCATGCTCACTATTTTGCATGATTAATTACCTACCTATGTGTAGTAGGCCGTATTGCCGTAACGAGTCGAAACGATTCATTTGTCGCTCGTCATTACCAGTTACTATTGACAGTGGAAAAACATTTTAACCCTCCTTTTGGGCTCTGCCGAAGTCGGGTAAAAAGGACAATTATTGTGAATGACAGATATACAGGATGAATTTTTCAAGTGGTCGTGGATGGCCAAATCCGAAACTATGAGGAATAGCGAAAAGTTTAATAAGAAGTAGTTTATTAAAATCCAACATTTTTCTTAAGTATGTCATTACTTCCCAGAATTTGATCCTTATTAGGGACACTATCGAATGGTGTAATTATACAGTGTGTTTTTTTTTAATCAAAACCAACGGGTTCGATTCCTGGCTAAAAATATTGATTTTTCAAAAATCCAATGATGCAGTTTTAGTTTTCATCAAAATCGAGCCCGCGACTCCTTTGAGTACTTTTCGCTATTCCTCATAGTTTCGGATTTGGCCATCCACGACCACTTGAAAAATTCACCTGTAGGTATATAGGTACTTACTTAATGCAGTATCGATAACAAACTATTATTGAGCAAAAACAATTGCATGCAGATAAATCCTTTCGGAAAAAACTGTCATGGCGCGTAATGTAGTGTTCACACCTAATAATTGTTTAACAATTAAACTGTCAGCTAATTTCTCTTTTATAGTGTCTGCTTACATCTTCACATTATATAATCACGGAAGTAGCCATTAGACAGGTAATTAACAGCATTTGCAAAGTTATTATTCGCTAAGTTGAAAATTATCGACGCCTCATTGCGCGTTCGGTCACGTATGTTGACGGAAGTGAATAAGTACCTACCTAACAACAGTAACAACTACGTGAGTGACAGTAACTGGTTTCTATTCTAGGCGCATTTGTGACTCATTGGCCTGAGACCTAAGGAATGCTAGAAAAGTGATTGGCTTTGATTAATTTGATAAATATAAAGGTATCTACCGTACGTAAGGTATAATAAACTGCGTATCGTTGTAGTAATGCTTAGAGGTAATGATGTTTAGATTAACGCCATCTAGCGTTGAGTAGCTATAGTAAGACTCAAGCTTTCAAAATATTTTGAAAGCTTGAGTTTGTAACAAATTATATACTTAATGCTTCATTTTAATTGTAAATCATCTCATAAACTGCCATGATCACTAAGTAGTAGTAGTAGGTATAAATTAAATTGTTTACATAATAAATATATTTTACACGCCTAGATGTCGCTAGTAGCCGAAATATAATCTTGCAAGAGTATTTTAATTAATTTAAATTTAATACAAGTCGTTCGGTACCTATTATTCTTATTATTATAATAGAGGCCGTTATCATTTCACAATTACAATACATGAATAAATTGGGGAACAATAGAAAAGTTCAGCAGGTGTTACATCACGTGCGAATTGCGATGATAAAATATCAAGATTCTGCGCGGGCTTTCGGGCCACTCAACTATGCACTGCACATACCACTCGAGGCCACAGCATTTCTTCTAAGGTGATCAACTCAGCATTAACATAAACATGCCATTTTAACCACTATTCCCTGAGTCATAAAACTCAAAATATCTCCCATAAAAAGTCTTATTCATTTTGTTACCTGTTAAATGAATATAAGTCTTAAGCAAGCTTCTCGTAATATCAATTTCCTATAGCAATCTCATGTCAACACTTCAATAAAATAAATACGGGCAGAAAAATATTCTGAATCTTAACACCAAAGAATAAGATTGCTTTTACAGTGTTGATAATAAGAAACAATCGTATTAGCCGGTTCTACAAGAACGTATACTCAACGTAGCTTATTTACGACAGCTGACGACCATTCAAACTCGTTTGTGTAATAACTCGATCTTCGGAGAATGCAACACGCCGATTGGCTCAGACAGTCGCACCGTCGGCGAAGGAACGCTCGTTTGTTGTGCGCGTACGCATGCGCAGTGACGCCAAAGTGAACGTTTCTAAATTTAAAAAAAGTAGATTTGAGTGTGTGTAAATATCGATAAAAATTGTTAAATTAATCGATTATTTGAAGGATTTGTTGTGAAATATCGAGTTTGAGTCGACTTAGTGAATATTGGAAAGGAAAGGAATTTCTTAACGTGGAAACGGGTTCGCATCCCATGATTGTTATGGATTTTGTAATAATTTTATATCTACTACTGAATGCTACTTGTTTACGTCGGAAACCGTGGTTGTTTGATTGAAGAATATCGACATTCTTACTGGATTCCAATTGGAAAGGTGAGTTTCAATACAACACTATTTCACTAAAAATTAAGAAAACGGGTCAGTGGGTCGTCTTAGGGGCGGATTTCAAATTCGTTACGAAGGCCGAATTTAGACGATTATTTTATTCATAAAACCTATTTTTTGACGTGACAACGTCTTAAATTAGGTTGCGGCTGGGAGTCACTTATGAAAAAGTGTAACGCTCGGTAACGTTACGTTCTTATTTTCATTTAATTCCTTGTTCCTATTGTGCAATTTAATTATATTCATATCAATAAATATTCTACCGAGAAAAAGACGTTGTCACGTAAAATCTTCGCCCGTAAAACCGACTTTACAGGCAACCATTTTTTTTTATAGCTAAATACGACCATAAAAAGTAATACATAAGTAGGTAACCAAATTGCGGCACATTCTTCGAAGTTCGACACAGAAACGTGAATTTTGACGATTAATACAGGATAAGTACGACATTAATATTTTGTGAAGTTGCGACTGGTTGTGTGTAAATTTTACATAAAATTAATTAGAACAAGTTGAAGGACTGTTTAGAAATACTTAACTAGTTCATGTAGTGAAATGTTGAAAAATTAGAAGTAAAATATTGCCTTGTAAACCTTGAAAATTGCTTGTAGATAAAATCTACATGATACTTAGGCTACCAAATTACAGAAATTACCAATTAAAAAGGCAATTGGTTAGGGTACCTACAATTTTTCTTTGTGTTGGGTCTTGGTAAGCTTTTTGAGTAGATGGGTTAATGATCTGAAATATAGGTATACATGTAAATATCGCCAGATAAAGTAAAAAAAAAACGCATTTTTATCAAGTACTTACTTGTTTATTCTGACACGCAACACCTTTCGAAACACCATAGAATGCTTGTTAACAATTTATTTGACAGATCCCAGTATTCATGGAATTTTTCAATACTGAGAATAAACTGCTTATAAGAAACATCATTGTCGATGCTTTACAACACAGTGCCGGTCATAATTCTTGTCATTCGATGAAGCAGAGATATAAAATTTAAGAGCAAATCGCGTGATCGCTTGAAGAGCATCCATATCAGGCGTGCGTGCAGCGTGCATAACGTGTTGAAAAGCGAAAGAGATATCTTTAAAAATATGATTTTAAACTACAGAGATTTGGAAGTGCAGTAAAATTGCTTAACTACGATAATCTTCTACTGAAAAGGAACTGATTTAGTTGCTGAAGCATTGATCAAATACGAGCTTGGGACGCTAGGGGCTAAAGCAGCTAAAGGCTCTATCGAATGATAAATGGCGCAAGGCGACGCGGACGTCTTAGAACATTGAGCTTCAAAAGCATGAGATACCTTCCAGAAATCAGGAAACCGGCATGACTTAGATCCCAAAATTCGAAGACTAGTGACATTACCAACCCGCACTGGGCCCGCTTGGTGGATTACAGCCCGCAACCTCTCACCAAGAGGAGGCCTGTGTCCCAGCAGTGGGAATGTTATAGACTGAGTCTGCATGTTAAGGAAGAAAACAAGCAAGATAAGAATTTCTCTTGCATAATTTGGTGTAAAAGTTGCAAATTACAGCTAATACCAATTAGAATTAATTATGAATACTAATTGTTAGTTATTGCCCACTCCCAGCCCTACATCTGTGTCTTGGATTGATTTCCTTTCTGATTATTCGTAACAAGGTAAAGCAGTAGCTTATCAATCAATCAACTCAGCCATTCGTAGTCCACTGCTGGACATAGGCTTCTCCAAGGCTGCACCACAACACCCTGTCCTCCGCCTTCCGCATCCAGTCTGTCCTAGCCACTTTCTTAAGTAGCCCATATTCAGTCAAAATTAATAATTATGAAGCTCGCCGCCCATTACATGAGAATTACACATAACTGACGAAGTGTGTGGGTACTCGCACCTCTGTCTAACCCTTCAGAGAACCAAAGCGTGACGTTAAGTTATGAGCTCAGCAAAATACTTTAACTTTTTGCTTCACATATTTGCCTTCAAGCGGTTAAAGAAACACAGCCTTTTTAGTTTTTTAGCCCAACAGGATAAAAACTTGCTCAAAAGCGCAGTTTTTTTAAACGTTTAGCTTTAAAAGGTATCTGCGACCTGTAGAGCATTACGTAATTATCACAAATAATAATGCGAGTCTGACTCATGCATTATTGATATATGCCATTAACCATACATTTGTGCAAGTATATGTTTACGTGTTGTTTGTGATTCTCAATGTGACTACTGACTAAGATTGTTATGAATTGATATGGTTTTTAATCCATTTTAGTGACTTAGTTTTATGACGTTGAAGTTGTTGCTTGTTGCTGCAATGACTAAGCGTGCCTACACAAACTAGAAATGTGAGTAGGATGCTCCAAAAGTAACCAGAATGCTATGCGAAGCCTTCAAGTTGAAGAAACAGTTTTTGGTGCAGTTGAATAACGTTTTACCCGTCTGCAAAGAAGGGTTATGTTTTTCATTCATTCGTTTTCTGTGCGATTCTGTTGAGACATTGAAAATCAAAGAATGAAAAACAATAGAAACAAGTTTATATTAAATATATCAAACTTTTAAAAGCATCTTAATAATATTCACCAAGATCAATGACTAAGAAAAAAAAGCTAAAATGCCAAGATTCTCTTTTCTGTCACCATAGCAACTTAAAACCATTAACACCACTTTTTAGCTAGCGACATGTGTAAATTTTGCTATACTCCAAAGTTTAACCACTTTCCCATATGTAACTGACTAGTTTATGTAAATCGGAGTCGCGTTAATCTTCTCCGCCACGCCTCGCGCTCCGCCGAGATGATATCACGTTTGCCTACCTGCTTGTACCTGCCTCTTGGGCACCGTCGCGCGTCGTGGAAAACGGAACTCATTAACATTGCGAAAATTGACGCTAAATATAAGTTTAACTACGTAGTCGTTTTGATTTTTTTAGGCTACTAGAAGCGTTTCTACAAGAACTGTGACTGCAAATTTTTAAACCTCTGGCAGGAGGCCTTATTGAGGCACCCACATCCAAGCCCGGTTAAGCATCCGACAGCCTTTTATGTTTTTTTTTTTCCTGAAGAAATGCTTAAGCATTCTGCTCTACCACGGGTGATAGTGCAGTTATGTGGGACTCTAACCCACTAAAACTCCACGGTGTCCTCTGTCACTTTTTTGAGAAATAAATGTCTAAAACCGTACTTACGGCGGGAACACGGGCAAGCGTTAGCACTCATCCGTGAACCCGCCGCGGCTGTCCGTCACCGGACCCTCCTCTGGGGAGTACTCCCCATCACCGGCGCACCAGAACACATAGCTCGCCGACAACCTAGGTTGATCTGCGAGATGCGATTTATAAAAAAAATAAAATCGAACAACCAAAATTCAAAAACATTTCAAAACGTTATTTTTAAAGTTCCACGGGAACATTGGTGCTCATTACTTACCTCTGAAGTATTAAGATTGTTTGTGAAAAAAACAAAAAAAAAAAAAAAACATTATTTAGCCAGCGAGTTTTAATGATTTTTGTAGCTCCAGCTATAAAACTGAGTCTGAAAATGAAACAATGAATTCATTTCATATGTGGGTCAAAACAAAACATTTAAGTATAAAATACTATGACATATGGAATTCAAGTACGGAACCATTACTCAATGTTAGCCCTATTATGGTTGAAGATGTGACATTAGGCAATCTATTACGAAAAAGCCATTTGTATGCAAGAGCTGAGCTTAGGGCCAGCGACATCCCATAATAAATTGTTTATTGTAGTTTCTTAGAAATCGTTGAAAATGATGAGGGACGGTAAATAATCCTTAGGAATCTTTAAACCTGATCCATGCTAGTAATATCATGATACCAATTGCGGTTTGTTGGTACATGAGTTCAGGAATGTTCAAATTATGTAATGATTGCCTATTACTGTACCTATTTGCAGTCTACTGTTGGAAGTTGAGCATATTTGTCCTAAAAACAGTTAATTAACGAAGCCAAGCAGTTTGCAAATCTAGCTAATAAAACTAGTCTAAGGGGTGTTACTTTTTACACAGTTTCATGAATTATTGAGGGCTGAAAAATGGCAACCCCGTTCTCCTCCGTTCCTGCCACCATTATCATTTCAGCCGAAAGACTTCCATTGCTGAACATAGGCCACCCCCAAGCATCACCACTTCGATTGAATCTGTGCTTCCCGCATCCAGGGGATTCCTGTGGCCTTCACAAGGACGTCAGTACTTCTGGGAGGCCTTCCAACGCTACGTCTTCCGGTACGCGTTCGCCACTCCATAACCTTCCGGTCCCACCGGCCATCTGTTCTGTATGCAATGTGCTCTGCACACTACAACAGTTTGGCAATTCTTCGGGCTAAGTCGGTTACCTTCGTCCTCTTAAGGATCTCTTTATTCCTGATTCAATCACATGGGGAAACTCCAAGCATAGCTCTCTCCATTGCCCTTTAGGTAACTTTCAGCCTTCTAATGAGGCCCAGTACCCGCAACAAGTCTTTGTACACGCTACACGCAACTAATCCCTGCCATCGACGAATTGTCTGCATAACTTGCCTCTCCAAGAACACATAACGAAAATATCGTGTAAAGAAAATGTTTGCACCTTTGCTCTTCTATTTACCTTGCCATAAGCTAAAAAATCGAAAGTAAGTAAAGAAACGCTCTAAATTTTTCAACTAGCTAAATTCCGTTTGCGCAATAGTTAGCAGTTTTCTATGATTTCTCTTTTCTTCAAACATTCCAATATCAATAAGGAATCAAGCTCAGTGGATTACCAGTGCTGCCGTCTGCATAAAAGCTTGCAATTACATGAATACGTAATTAAAACCAGTGCGTAATAAATTGATTTTTATCATGTAATATGATAATCAGCGGGGAGGTATCAGAAACTGCGGGTTATTTCACAGTATTATACAAGAACAAAAAATTAAGAGTATTTTACTATGCTATTAAGAAAATAATTTTTGTATATCTTGTTATAAATTAAACATTAATAACGAAGTATTTCTCCAGATGGTCCTGTGAATTCAGCTTACTTGGCCAACCTTACCATTTTTTTTTGTTTTTAATACCTTTCTTTTGCTAGCCTATACTGTCCCACTGTTGGGCAAAGACTTCCCCCAAATCCTTCCAGGCACTCTTTTAATATCTCTAAGGTGTCCAAAACGTGCTGTTTAGCAGCCTAATTCATTTTGACTGTGTCCCAAATATTACCTATCTATATTATGTATACTTATAGGAAAGTCCTTCGGGGATTGCAGGCGTGTGTTAGGTATGTTTATCATAATAATTTATGTTATTGTATAATATAACGTATTATTATGATATTCTCGAATTGCATAAAGAAGCAGTTCCGTCGCTTGTTGTGACGCCAATCGATTGTTTATATTCTTATGAATATACAGATGGATATTCTCAGGCATTCAACCGATCTCCCATAGACGGTCAATTAGTGATTGTTGTTCAAAGAAAAAGCGCGGAATACGGGTGTGTGAGAGGGGGGGTATTGAATAAACTCTCGAGAAAAAACTATAGGCAATAACCTTTGCTTGAATAATACATGAATTAAAATAGCTATTATCTGTGAGCCGTGACTGCCTGCGTAATTAATGTGTACCTACATTTCTGTCTGAAGACTTAACCCTTTGATGTGTATAATAAAATAGTGTTAAGGCTCCTACAAACCACCGCGACACGCGATATAATCGTGCACGACACAAAGGCACCGCCCGTTGCTCGACTTGCGGTGCCTTTCTGTCGAGCGCGATTTTATCTCGTGTCACGTCACGTCTGTTTGAAGGAGCCTTATTAGTAAAACGGTCGTGGCTAAGTAATACCTAATAGCCGCCCGGTTTGATCGAAAGCTAAGCTACGCTAGCCGAGGGCGTCCCGTGGATGTGTGACCATTCATAACATATTGAGACCCTTCCGTGCCTCGGAAAGCACGTAGATCTTTGACAGTCGTTACGGGTAGTCAGAAGCCAGAAAGTATGACAACTAGTACGGGGCAAGGGGTAGGTACCGTGTTACCCAATAACTGGGTGGTGGAGGTTAGATAGGCAGTCGCTCCATGTAAAATACTGGTATTCAACTGCATCCGGTTAGACTGGAAGCTAACATAGTTCGGAAAAGGCTAGGAGTTTTATTCGATACTAGCAGCGCCCCGCGGCTTCACCCGCGTAAGTTTCGACCCGTGGGAATATCGGGATAAAAAGTATCCTATATGTTAATCCAGGAAATGGGCTATCTATGTGCTAATTTTCATCCAAATCTGTTCAACGGTTTACGCGTGATGGATTAATAAACATCCAAAAATCTTCACAAACTTTCACATTTATAATATTATAATACTCGTAGTATTACGGTGTTAGTACACTCAAAATACGCTCACATTACATTTATCACTTCTATCTTTTCTTCCCAAGGTTTGGTAAAATGGCAATTACTATTATGCCAGCCCATGGTGTCACTGTTGGGCAAAGACATCGCTCCATTCATTCCACTTCTCACGGCTGTTCGCTGTAATTGTGCTACAGTCTTTCATAAATCGGTCTAATTCATCTCACCTTCTTTGGTTGAGCCTTTACTATGTCGAATTTTCTCCTTTGGCACCCCGGATGTAATTTTGCCCAGCAAACTTCTGCCATTCGACACACTTGGCCTGCCTAGTCCCATTTCAGTTTGGCAGCTTTTTCCTCCGCATCGCATCGGTAATTTGCGTCAAGGAACACAATGGTGCCAATTCCCTTGTTCACAAACTAACATGCCTTCTGTACTTTTCTTTGTAGAAAGAAAAAGATACACTGAACATAAATTTAGTTTATTTTGTGAACAAAAGACTCGGCACCAGTGTTGTATTTCTTACGTGTATTATGAGCAATAAATTAGTAAATTAATGTGCTTTGGAAAGCGAGCATTCTATCATTTATCTATGCTTCGGTACGCTAATATTAAAATTCGTAGAAACAGCGAACAAATTACGATAATAACTACTCAAAGTGTAGCAATATAATTACGATACTTAACAGTACATTTGAAATAGAAACCGATAGTTGTAAATGGAAAGGTGTTGGTTACTAAGGACCGCTCATTTTAAATTGTAAATAATCGCTCGTCGAAAGTGCCGATTTGAATTGCAATTTGCAATGTATTTAATCGAACCTCTAATCATTTCCATTTTACGCTCGTGAAAATATTATTGGCAGTGTAATAATGTGTCCGTGGTCAGCCTAGGTACCTAATTTAGGTGAAGTCACATGTGGTTCCCAGCTGAAAAAATCGTGGTGATTTTTATATTGGTGCATAAGGGGTAGGGTGACCATGATTACATGTTATTGCGGACAGTGACAAAAATAATTGTTTAGTTGCTTATAATATAAGCATTTATCAGAAGGTCAATTCTCGTAATTTGAAAAGTTCAGAATCTAGTCGCAGTCTCATCGCGGCGACAAACAAAAATGTCAAAATGTAGGGAAATTAGAGGCATTTTTGACAGATTGAGACTGAGATCAGACTGTGAACGTTCTTAAACTTACGTAGTCGGATTTAAGTGATGTAACTTGACAATAATGTAAATAAATAAAATGTTATTATAACGTGCGTGTACACGTTATAATAACATTATGATGAGATCATAAGTTAAACCTTTATTCATCTTCATAAACTGTTAGGCATCATTTCCTGTTGGCAGTGTTGGCACGACTTCACAAGAACACATACAATAACTATTTACTTTTAATATAGATAAATGATCATACATACATAAACTTAGGCCTTCTTCCCTAAGGGGTAGGCAGAAACTCTAAACGCCACCTGCTATGATCCTAAAAAAATAAATATAAATGATAGGTACATAAAACAGTTTCCACAAAGTTTGCAGAGAACTAATTAAAACAGATTTTTTCGCTACTGGTAAGCACAAGGTCTTAAATTTGTGCCCGGGTAAACAAGACGTGATGTTATGTTTTATGCTAAAATGTGCGACGACTATTTACTTTTAATGAACTCCATAAAGAGCGAAACAAAAAGTTTTGATTACCTTTTACTTAGAAAAAAAGTCTCGGAACTAAAGAGTCCACATTACAGCTGCCAACGAGGCTGTATGTAACTTTCCTGTGTTATTTAAAAAGTGAACGCGGAAAACGGTTAGCATACTAAAGTAAGTGCTATGTACCTATGTATGTATGTTAGTATCTACTAATTATAGTAAATACCGCTTCTTGTGGGAACTTTGTCCAGGAAGCACTTGTAGGCGCTATGTGATAGCAGTCACTGTAATTTTCTAAATCGTTCTGAACTTTAAATTCGTTTTATGTACGTAGAATGAGGAGGGGCTCGTGGCTAAAAAATAAGTCGCACGGGTCGATCAAAAGTTAAGCTATACGCTTGGCACGGTCGGTTCGTGGTTGGTAGTACCATCCATTACATATCGAGACCCCTCCGTGACTCGAAACGCACTATAAGCCGTTTGGTCCCGGCTGTCATTCAAGATCTTTGACAGTCGTTACGGGAGAAGCTCAAAAGTCGGACAATCAGTCTTACCAAGAGGTATAGTGTTATACAGTAACTGGGTTGTGGAGGTCAGATAGCCAGTCGCTCAGTGTAAAATACTGGTATTCAGCTGCATCCGGTTAGACTGGAAACCGACTCCAAGTTAGTTGGGAAAAGGCTAGGCAGATTGAATTATATACGTAAGATTCAATTTTATTTGTAAAGAGAGTGGATGGCATTAACATTGACTATTTGACCGTGGCAGGGAGCCAGGATAATGCTGCAAGGTCTATGCAACTTGCATTGTAGTAGTATAACCTCGAATAGGTAAGCTGCAATTCTTAGAGACGCTATTCAGAATAGCACACTTGTTTACAAAATTAAGTGCTCATCAAAAGCTGGCGAAAAAGCCCATCTTAGAAATTGGGAAAGTTTCCATAGATTCCCTTTTTCGCCGAATGAATGACAATGATATAAAACCAGAAGGGTACTCGTAATTGCGTAACACACTAATAGTAGTAATTGCTATCATTTTGACAGTTCAACAACATTCATTGCGTTATTTACGTTACGTTATTGAGCAGAATTTTTTTACAAACATATAATATGAAGCAATGGATTAGCAATATCCCTCCAAATGATTCAGATTGTTATTGAATTTGTGTTACGCAATTAGGGTGCTGAGCCCTGTCAACTTACATTGTTTTATATACAATTCTGGGGTGGGGCCAGCAAGAAACACGAAATTAAAACAATCATTAACAAGTTATTTTGTGCAACTATTCTGTTTCTTTCTCACCGAGCTACTAAAAACAAGTGCAACAATACCCTGCTGTGAGTTACGACCATTATGATTGAAGATGTGTGCCTCCGATAACGACGAGTTCATTGCGAGTCTATTGCGAGTTGTTGTAGAATAGTGTTGCTTTTGGTTGGAAGTGTTTGCTTTATTATGGCCGTTTGAAGGTTGATGGCGATCTCATGGCTTGAAAGTTGCCATGTTGAATTGAGTAATATGTTCTCTTCAATGACATGGCGCCGCTTGAAAGGTTCTACCATAATTCCCATTGCCAGCTGGTTATAAATGAAGGGAATAGAAACTTCAATAAGGTCGAATCGATGTTAGTTTACTGCTCTTGTATTGGTGCGCAGTGTGCGCACTAAGAATGGCTCTTGCTGTCGTAAAAATATTTGTTAGTCGTCAAGGCGGTCGTGGGAATGACGGCCCAGGGTGGCTAGAATGTGCCACTCGCGGCAGCTTTTGTTTCGTATTTAACTTGTATTGTGCGCTTTGCACTCCCGGGGATCCCAGAAAACACCTCCTGTACAGGATAGCAGGGATATCGACGCGTAACCTGTCACCACGGATTTAGTACATGTGTAGCGGTATCTACAACGCCACATGCGAATAACGCGTTATACTGACGTCACGTAAAATCCTGCATCTCGCAAGCAGAGTTTGCCGCGCAACTAGCATAGATACAACGGAACGATATGAATCATTGGGCAGTTGCCCGCCAGACATTACACCCGTCTGGTAGGAGGATCCTCCCTTTTCTATAGAGTATGAGTGAATTTTACACCCTGTTCCTCATACCTCTATACATGATTCTGAATCCCCTGCGTTGAAATCCGTCGGTTTATTACAAACTCTAACCTAGGGGGTTTAGAATAATGTGTTGAATTCAAGGTTACAGTTTTCGTCTCGATATGCCTGCCACCCTGTATAGACGGATAAGCAGAACCAATTCATTGTGTCTCATTAGTTAAAGCTTGGTAGGTTAAAATCACAAGTCACTACCTTTGGTCTATTGCCTCTATCCATAATTCGCAGTCACATTACAAAGTTTCATAGTGATTCATCACAGCGCGGTATTCTTCGTCCTCGACAGTAAATATCAGTTATTTAAAATAATGACCATTATAACTTATTATCCCTTTAAAACTTGCAAAAGTTAACCGCACAGTTTACGGGTTATTACGGTGACAGAAGACAGATTAACCCGTCAAGAGAACTCGCGGTCCTACTTGCTGAGATTTTAAGTCAACTATTATGTTCTTATAGCGCAGAACCTCAAGAAAATTGTGAAATGTCGCGCATACATAAGAGTTTTCACACATTAGAGTAGCGGATCTTAAACGAGGGGCTAACTAGCAAGTCAGTTGCTCTAGCGACAAAGATTACACAAGCTTGAGCAGTTTACCCGCTCATTTGGACGTGAGCACGCAGTAAGATGGCGCAGAAGTCAAGTTCGCTACGCAACTACGGTTATTTTGAATAATCCTGAGTCCGGCGGGAAATCTAAAAATTCCTAAATGTCCGGATGGTTACCCTAGAGCCTAAACGCAACGCTATATCTGTCTGGCCAGTATCATTAACTACTTATTTAAACACTGACAGTAAACTTGAAGCTTACCTGTCTTTGTTGGATTCCTGACTTTCATGAGGCTTATTGTTCACCGTGTTTTTGAACTCGCCCAGAAGCAGAGCCATCTCATACTTCATCCATCGTAAGTTTCATATTTTCGTACCTATCATTTTACAAGTAGGTAAAACGCTACAAGCTCATTTTGGCGCATGGCCAACTTGTTTGTTCAATACATTTCACAAAACAATTGCACAAATTTTTAACAACTTCATTCGAGCGCCAAATGATTCCAATAACAGGACAATGACCCACCTTCCATCTTGTATCGCATGCCCTATAACCTGTGCACTTGATGTACTTTCAGTCTATTCTGTAAAAAATGTCACCGTGAAAACGTAGGTGAAGTGAGCTGTCATTCTACCCGATGCTAGGGAATAACTAAACTAAAATCGATCGGCTGATGACTGCGTCAGCGGGTTGTTTGAACGCGATGTATTTTTGCCATCGATACGCTAAGAAGACAGTGTAAAGTTGCCCTTCTGTATCTGACAGTTTTTGACGCGGGAGTCCGCCATTTTTTGTAGCGCGGCGCATGCGCGGTGACGCAACTCGCCGGTATGCACGGAACAGGTTTGCGACCGCCAGCTATTCCGGACATTGGGAGTGCGTATACCGTAGGCGTTCGAACGAGCTTAGAACTTAGAACTGTTTAGAGAAAAAACATTGACTTAAAACTGTTTTAGTCTACGAAATACGTGATTTTGATCTACGATACTACATCGCGTTACATCCTTGACGTGTCGCTATGACAACTGTCAAATGCCATTTTTCTAAAGGGTTTCCATAATGCACAATATTAGTCCGGACATTCCTGTTCGCAATTTTTTTTAAATTAATCCTTTAGGTTTATTTTGATTTTAATATGATGAAAGTTAGTAATAATGTAAATTAATTATGTGTGTCTATCGATATTTAGAGCAATAGATTTCAAACAATATGACTTAAACTTTGTATTTTTTTGTTAAGTAAGTAATTAGGTATTTACCTACACTGTTAAAAAAATAATTTAAAAAGTTCTTTTAGTATTTTTTTTTTAAACACGAAAATAAAAAGCCTGTTTTTAATGAACCCAACATTATTACTATTATTATTTGTTCTTAGTTACCGACACACGAGCCATAAACGCTAGGCAACATTTTTTTCTCGCAAGATTTAGCAATACGACATAGAATGTCTGCTAATGGCGAACATAGCAAAAGGAATTGTGTCAGCATTTTAATTAACCGAGTTTTTTTACGGTCACAGGCCCGATAACATTATACAGAATAATATAAGTACTTAATGGCGTAGGATTCTGCAATGTTTAATTATTTATTTAAACTATTATGGAGATTTTAATGAGTTTCATGTGATTAATGAAACGTGTAGAATGTATGCTCATAAGGTATACCTAAGGATTTTACGCCAGAAAAAAAATTGGAAGAAAAAGACATGTTGTGCCGACCCACAGTGTTTTGTGAAGCCCGATTTTCGGACATCCCATTTTTATTGAAAAACCTGACAGAAATAATCATTTAAATGCAAGATTTCGTATCCCCATTTAGCTGCCAAGTCTAGTTTCGGAGTTATAATTTTTTGAAAATCGTAATTTTTCCATCCGGATATTAAGAAAAAAATTAATTAAGCTTAAACTAAGCGTGATACGAAAAAATGATGTGAGGTACATTGATGGCGTATCTTATGCAGAGTATTTTAGTCCATAAATGAACCTCGCACCATTGTTAGATTCAGATTTATGCGAGTATTTCGGTTTTTAGTTTTTCTTTATTTTCTCGAAAATTCCGCCCTTTCGGGAAAAGTTATTTATACAGAAATAATTCTATTTACGTCCCCAATACACCACATAATTATTACATCCCGAATCCATGGAACTCCGAAGTTATTCCAATTTAACTATTTTTGTTAGGGTTGTCAATTTTTTTATCCTTATTTTGTGAATCAAATTTTTCGCAAAAGTAAAAGTTTCGTAGTCAGAATGAGAAAAAGAACGTGCACCAGTTTACTAGTATCCTACCGAGGCCTTCCAAAAATATTTATTTATTTATTATTATTTACTAAAAACTCTATGCACAAGTAAAAAACATTGTACAAAGGCGGACTTAATGCATTAGGCATTTTCTAACAGTTGACCTTAGGGTGGTCCAGAAACAACATGGCGGATGCAATTTAAAAGAGAGAAACCGAAAGGAATTCCTATATAATACAGGCTGAATTTTTCAAGTGGGCGTGGATGGCCAAATCCAAAACTATGAGGAATAGCGAAAAGTACTCAAAGGAGTCGCGGGCTCGATTTTGATGAATACTAAAACTGCATCATTGGATTTTTGAAAAATCAATATTTCTAGCCAGGAATCGTACCCGTTGATTTTGAAAAAAAAACCACACACTGTATTATTACCCCATTCGATAGAGTCGCTGATAAGGATCGCATTCTGGGAAGTAATGACATACGGGAAACTAAAGAAAAGAGCTCATTTTTAACAAAATACTTTTTTATTTTTCTGTTACCTACCTATTAAACCTTAACTGTTTAATTGTTCAAAATGTGATGACCATTGTTTTCAATACATAGCTGGATTCAATGTCTCAAGGATTGTACTGCATTTAAAATTTGAATTTAGATCATAATGTTGTGAAGGTGACTGCGCTGCGGGTGTATTGAGTGAGCATCATTTCGAACAAGGTACAGGTAATGTCGGTATGAATATCTACTCTAAAATAAGAATGCATGCTCTGCTTTACTACTCTTGTGCGCCCTAGAGGCAAAGCATAGCGCCCTCAACATATCAACAATTATGAACTTATAATGTACCTATGTTTTACAATGGATAAATGATTATGATTATGATTATTATTAAGAAGCAGTTTATTAAAATCCAACATTTTCCTTTAGTTTGCCTTATGTCATTACTTCCCAGAATTTGATCCTTATTAGGGACACTATCGAGTGGCGTAATAATACAGTGTGTTTTTTTAATCAAAATCAACGGGTTCGATTCCTGGCTAAAAATATTGATTTTTCAAAAATCCAATGATGCAGTTTTAATTTTCATCAAAATCGAGCCCGCGACTCCTTTAAGTACTTTTCGCTATTCCTCATAGTTTCGGATTTGGCAATCCACGCCCACTTGAAAAAATCACCCTGTATATACATATATTGATAAATACATAGATACATATGAACAATATTGTAAAGAAAAAAGTATTTGATACGTACTACAAAAATATTTAAATAACACAAAATGCCTGAATCTGCCTTTTAACATACATCGGTAAACAATATTGTATTTAGGTACCAAGCTGGTATCCTGGCGTCTTCACGTCAGATAATCCAAACCACCGATTTTACTACAAGGTAGATATATTTTTTGACAAAGTTATATAAAATCCGGATATAAATAATTATCTGAGATTTTGACAACCCTGACGACGTAAAATCCGGATAAAACTTAAAATCGTTGTGGTTTCTAAGTTCCATGGAATTGGGATGTGAAATTTATGTAGTGTGTAGAAAAAGTTATTTAGATCATTTCAGTATAAATAACTTTTCCCGAAATGGCGGAATTTTCGAGAAAATTAAGAAAAACTAAAAACCGAAAAAGTCGTATATTTCTGGATCTAGCAAAGTTACGAGGTTCATTTGTGCACTAAAATACTCGGCATAAAATACACCATCAGTGTACTTAGCATCAATATTTCTATCACGCGTAGTTTAAATGTAATTATTTTTTTTCTGAATATCGAGGTAGAATTTGGTCGATTTTCAAAAAATTATAACTCCGAAACTAGACTTGGTAGCTAAATGGGGATACGAAATCCTGCATTCAAATGATTATTTCTGTCAAGTTTTTCAATAAAAATGGGATGTCCGAAAATCGGGCTTCATAAAACACTCGACCCCAAAGAAATTAGGATTAGAGCAGAAGAATGATGATGATAATATGGCTTTACGCCCAGTTTTTGAGTAGTTCTGAGGTCTTCAGATAAACTCTCAATAGCTTTTGATTGGACACGAATTTCTTCCTAATCCGACTGTTCAGAAAAGCTGTGGCATATTATCGAACCCATTGCACTATCGGATAGATAAACTTTGTATAAAATACAACTATTCTAGTATTTAATACTGGTATTCAGCTGCATCCAGTTAGACTGGAAGCAGACCCCAAGATAGTTGGGAAAAGGCTAGGCAGATGATGAAACTTTGTATGAAACACCTCAAAAACCGGGGTACTTTTCCTTGTAAGGGTCGGTTCACACCGAGACGCGACGCGACGCGCAGTTTTCAAGATAGAAATACAATTACAGACCTTATCTACTACACTAAAAGGTACACAATTCAGTGTCTACTAGCTACGTCGAGCTACGCAGCGCGGCGCCGCCGCCGCGCGGCGTAGCTCACTGAATCGTGTACCTTTTTGTGTAGTAGATAAGGTCTGTAATTGTATTTCTATCTTGAAAACTGCGCGTCGCGTCGCGTCTCGGTGTGAACTGACCCTTAGCTTCTCCTTCATGCAAAATTTCAGCGAATTCGCAAAAAGCCTCCCTCTCCTTTTTTCAGACAATTCTAGTGACAGCCAGGCCTTACAGTAGGAGTCAAGCTCGTTCCGTCATCTCCTCCCTGACCTGGCGCGATGTCTTCGTGCGTTTAATGGACCCCAATGTGTATTTTTTTCAGCGAATCGATGCAGACAAAATAAAGAAAAAAAAATGGTCCATTCTGGACTAACAGTACGCAAATTACAAAAAAAAAATTACATTAAAAATACACATACTTAAACCTAGCCAAAAGCCTCTTACTCAAGCAATATAAAGTTGTCAATTTTGTCCATTTCTTGATGTCAGGGCCAGCGACCACAGACAATACACAAACGACAACTGTGATGACAACAAACAAGCAACAATCAAAACAAAATGTCAAATCATATACATTCACTCACAGAGTACTTTTTGATAGACTGAAACTGTATTCCATATCCTGAATATATACCTGACAAAGGCGCCAAGAACATGACCTTTATGTTTTTTCGTTCACTACTAATAATAGCTAATTAATAATCATGTTACAATTTTATCGCACAAGTTGACACGTTCCGTTTTCTTGTTATTGATCACTTGACAACGTTTTTTTGACATGTTTTTTGTTTCTGCATTTAATTAAGATCAGAGCTACCTACTTCAACATTACACGTATTTAAATAATTGCCAGTTACGCAGGAAGCTGGGTCAATAAAATTACCTATATCACTTTGTTGAAAATATTTAAGAAAAAAAATATACGGATTATAATTTATATCAAGTTGACTGCCTCGTTGGTCTTGTGGTCGCAAGCAGTACTGCTGAGCATGAAGTCCTGGGTTCGATTCCCAAGTCGTGCAAAGTACTGTAGAGTCTGTGTAGACCTGCCTTTAGCAAAAGGCACTGGCTGGTCATATTTGCGGGCGTGTTCCATTCGAACGTTCAAGCGAGTATTTATGGTGTTTTTGATCAATAGAATCAGTGCTAGTGTGCTAGTAATAAAGTTGAATTGTAAACTCGTTTTTATAAATATAGGTAATAGTTCCAAGTCTACATTCTTTTACTTAAACTGTGGAGGTCCCGTCTGGACCTTCACAGTACCTACTACCTACTATTAGGTTTCCATAAGGAATTTTTCAGTACCAGCCCGCAGTCTGGATTTGTGCCCGGTTGATGGCAATAGGCTCGCCCCTTATTACATGGGACTTAAACATAACTGGCGAAATGTGGCTGTTACCAGCTCTGCCTGACCCTTCGGGGATTACAGGCGTGATGTTATGTTAAATACAATACCTACGAAAACAAAAGAGCTTGAATACCTATCTTTGTACTTTGTACCATTTCCGGCGTCAAAAGTCAAGTACTTACAAGTAGGTGCATTATTCTTCTCAGGGCACATCTTAACCCGTGACCTGAAACACACACACACGCACACAGGCAAGCACAAGGCTGCCAACATAACAGCCATTCATTACAGACTAAAGTAATTATACTTGTTGACTGCCCTTTATGGCACGCAGGTTACATATCAAGCGGCCTTGTGATAGTCTATGGTGTTTTTAAGAGAATCGTGTGTATCTATGGCATATTGCTGAGTTATATCATAATATCAATGTCGTGACGTTATATAGAACTCTTCGTATTGCTTCGTATCGTTCTACGATTGTTCTAATCACGGGGTGGACGAACGGACATCATCATTTCAGCCAAAAGACGTCCACTGCTGGACATAGGCCTCCCCCAAGCACTTCCACTTCGACCGGTTCTGTGCTTCTCGCATCCAACGGGTTCCTGCGGCCTTCACAAGGTCGTCGGTCCACCTTGTGGGAGGCTTTCCAACGCTACGTCTTCCGGTACGTGGTCGTCACTCCAGAACCTTTCGGCCCCATCGGCCATCTGTTCTGCGAGCAATGTGCCCTGCCCACTGCCACTTAAGTTTGGCAATTCTGAACGACGAACGGACATAATACTTCACAAATGTCGTTCTAATAACTCATTAAATCAGTGAATTGAAGCCAGTTAATGAGGTTTTCTAAACGCACTTACGAACTATTAATTAAAGTATCGACGAGTGCAACATCGATACCTTATTAACAGATCAACACTATTAGATTGGGAATAAAATTATAATGATTTACATACTTGAAATGGTACATGGTGTTATGTTAAAATTAGGTGCAAATGAGTGTTAACAATGAGTGAAACGGTTAAGCAGACGCCGCCGTTGGGATGTTGCGATGTCATCTGATTAACCGGACTTGCCTGTGGTTGCCTCAATAAAGACAGGGCTTAAAAAACTTAAAAACTAGGCGACTACACGCTAAGGGCACCCCCTGTGGGGTACGGACCTCGGCTTAGGATCGCTGGAAGAGGTCAGAAAAGGACAGATTGGATCAGATTATAGGACATTGAACGATACACAATAGAAGTTTTATTGTTATTACGTCTGGGGGCGTTTAAGTGTCCTGCAAAGTGCTCTCAAAACGGCGAAGGAAAACTTCTTGAGGAAACCGCCATGTCCTAGAACCAAAAATTCGAAGACATGTGACATCTACCAACCCGCACTGGGCCCGCGTGGTGGATTACGCCGCAGTCCCTCTCACCGAGAGGAGGCCTGTGTCCCAGCAGTGGGAACATTATATGCTGATTATGCTTTAAGTGTGCTTTAAGAATGTTCAAGAAAAGTCCAAAAATACCTGGCCAAAAATGATTTAAAACAATTTATCGAAAATAGATTCCGTACCTAATCTTCAAGCTCATGTCTGAGGATCATTCAAGGTACAGCCTCGATCTAAAACAAGATTCGACTGATTTGTATAAAATCTGCCCGTTTTGAATCGACATTCATGCTTGAGCAGCGTTCTAGACTAAGGACCAACGTCCTAACACGTTTTGTCTAATCATCATCATTCATCATTTCAGCCCGGAATCACCCACTGCTGGATATCCTTTCTTCTGCTCCATCCAAGTGTTCCCCGCGACTTTGACGATATCGTCAACCCAACGCGCTTTTGAACGGTCCTGGTTTCTTTGGCCTAACCTTAGCCACCATTCGGTCACAGCTTCGGCCATCTCCTCGTATAGCTAGATGTCCTGCCCAACTCCTCTTGAGGCTCATCGCCCTGTCCCCGACGTCGGATTTCGGTGTTACGCACAATACGCACTCTGTCTAGTAGGGTCATGGCTCGCTATAGGCGCGGGCCTGCGGGCGGAGAGTAATGGGTAGCTCACCGTCCGATCAGGACCAGGCCTGTGCCGGACGGCGCGTACGTGTTCCACGCGCGCCTCAAAGAGATGTCAGCATCGAGGAGGGGCCCCCTTAGGGCCGAAGCCTTCCGGGTCAGCGGGATTGTCCGAAAGGGTTACCGCTGGCCCAGAACATAAAGGGCTAAGGAAGGAACACGGGTGGGTTTTAGTCAGTAAGAGTCTGACACTCCCTTCCGCTCCACCCAGAGCGGGGTCATTTGATGATTTCCTATCCGCAAAAAAAAACAAAAACATGTCTCGCTCCATGGCCCTTTGTGCTACTCGTGTACTGTGGACAGACCCGTCCAAACACCTTTTTTCTAATCCTCATTCCTAATGGCATAAACTGATACTTGTTTTAACTCACTTACCGCCCAAGGTTTATTAATAACCTCTTTTCCCTCTGCTCATTTGCAAACACAAGACTGGTTATCCATGGTAGGACGAGTCATTTCCGCGACTTGTAGGAAATCAGGTTTTCCAAGTATAAAGTTACAAGTACAGAGTGAACACTTTTGCCTATACAGGATGAAATTGAATACCTAGTTGCGCCAAATTAAAATATCTAATTCAACGTGTTTTAAAGTAAATTCAGAACGAAGGGGGGATGCACATGCGTGCGCGTAAGCAAGCGATTTGGTAACGTAGTCGCGCGTGCGCGGTTTTTCGTAGGAACGCGAACGGTCAAAATTAAATGTAGGTACATACCTATTGGTAGCGGGCGCGAATAAATTTTTTTTTTTTTGATAATTCTGATACATTTGCTTATTTATTGGATCGGCGATAATTCGTGTCTACTTAAAGGTTATAACAGTTAGGTACTTAGTTTGCACTATCTAAGACAATAATACGACGATAACGATTTTTTTCAAGAATTTAGATTTGGGAAATTACAATTTATAATGATTATGTAACAGTTACTGCACCTCCTAATTCGATTTGTCGCAAATTTTCAATTTCATCCTGTAGATATAATTTATTCAAACGTTTCTTACGACACCGAAATGGCTTGCACCTGCACCGAAGTAGTTAGCCTGTATAATTTATACCAATAAGAGCCTGTTTCATAGTTTCCGCACCTAACTAAAGTTACGGTTTTCTAAAAGACGTATTCCACATTGGGCACCCGCTTAAATGGCACCTAGTCAGGTGCATTCACCCAAGGGCCATTTAAGCGGGTGCCCAATGTGGAATACGTCTTTTAAAGAAGTATTCCACATTGGGCACCCGCTTAAAAGAGACTATCTAGTAACCGCCGTAGCGATGGCTGTCATTAAAATGATAGCACCGGAGTTTGACTTTACGGCGTCAGAAATCGCTCTATAGGAAAACACACCAACTTTCTTTAATAAATAACTTTCCAGAGACGTCATTTGACGATAAATTGCGGACGCTATGTGGCGGCCACCAGCGGTGCTATTCTGTAAAAAGATCACCGTGATAACTTAGGTGAAGTGAGCTTAATGTGAGCTGTCATAATTCCACCGGATGCTAGAGATTGACACTATTGACAGCTCACTTTATGCTCACTTCACCTAAGTTTTCACGGTGAGATTTTTACAGAATAGCAATGCTGTTGTCTTAGTAAACTGGAGCTCAACAGATATCTTAAGAAAAGTACAGGATACAACAATATGTCAGATGAGGACACTGAACAAGAACACAATAGAAGCCAAACCAAAAATTCGAAGACATTGCGCACTGGGCGCGCTTGGTGGATTACGGCCCACTCAAGAGAGGAGGCCTGTGTCTGAATATGTTAGTGTTAAAAATGGAACTGACGATGACGTAGATGACGAAACCGGTCATTATTCTGATTACTTGACACAATTTCTTGTTTCCGTAAGTCATACTCAAGATATGGGAAGTACACAATCTCAAGATTGAATTGCACGACTGACAGGCAATCTGAATTGAACATTATAAATTCATTTACGCTGAGGTCGCGTAATGTCGTCCGGTGACGGCGGCCGTGACCGTTTACTTGCGTTTAAGGGCAGTTTCGTTATTACTCATAGTTTTACATTTGGTTTCTATGCGAAAAGACTGCTTGTTCGGCCGCTCAAGTATTGAGAAAATGGGTAGAAAATGGAATCCAGACGCCCTTTTTCCTTCAACATTTGAATACCTGTCAATTAATGACAATCATTTTGCTCTAAAAATACAATTAAAGTCAGCCTATAATGTGCCAACTGGCTGGGCCTCCTGTCTGTGAGATGGAGCGGGTCGTTATGCACCACGCGAGCGCAGCGCCTGCCTGCCTACAACTCGAAAGTCTGTGCCATTGCCCAGCAGTGGGTTGATGCAGGCTAACAATAACTGGGTCATTACTGTTCAAAATACAATACTTAATATCTTAATTACAAAATGAGTTTATAATAAGTATTGCAAAATACACGATACTTGCAACATCGTGGTGTTTATAAAATAACTCGCACGTTATTGTTGCATGTAACTCGATTCATAATAAAAGTTTAGTGCTGTAGCGACAAACTGGACTCAAGTTCTGAGTTGAGCAGTTGAGCTACACGCGATTACTGACAATTAATGCTTGCATTGACTGGACAGGTCCACTCACATCTGTCTCATCTGTGGTTCTTTTCTCAAAAGACAATTTTAGGCACTAATCTACATTGTCTTCACATGATCAGCACCTTAATTGCGTAACAAACTATCAATCACAATCGGAATAATTTTGAAGGATACTGCTAACCCATTGCTTCATATGTTTGAAAAATATGTCTGTTCAGCGTCGCAAATAACGTAATGAATGGTGTTGAACTGTCAAAATAGAAACCATTCCTATTGTTAGTATGGTTACGCTAACACCCCGCTGATCAAGATTTAAAAAACTGCGTTTTTTTGGCATTACAGCAAAATAAATATAAGTAGGTATACCTTAAAACTACAGAACAGAAAAAAGATTGCAAAAGATAATGTGAATAGACTTTTAAATACAGTACAGTATACGGTAGAAACTGTGGTATGCAAGATATAAAATCCTCGCCCAGAGCAATGGAGCTAGAGAACTCAGAAAGTAATTTGCGAAAGAACTTTTACGTGCGATTTCTTAGCACTAGCTGGAGACATCTCGCAGGCTCTAGGCTGATTTTACACAACAACAGCTATATGTACGCTGCATCACGGGTTCATGGCTAAATGATAACCACCACATGGGTAGCTGTCATTCGTAGATCGTTGACAGTCGTTATGGGTAGACCATCTACCAACCCGCACTGGGCCCGCGTGGTGGATTATGGTCCACTCCCTCTCACAGAGAGCAGGCTTGTGTCCCAGCAGTGGGAACAATATAGGCTGATTATGCATGGGTAGACTGAAGCCCAAAACTCTGACAACCAGTCTTAGGGGTATCGTGTTACCTAGTAACCGGGTTGTCGAGTATTCAGCAACATCCGGTTAGACTGGAAGCCGACCCCAACTTTGATGGGAAAAGACTACGCAAATTGACATTGAAGTACGTTACATCACATCAGAATTTATTTCCCCCCCTCGTGAAACCTTCGGCCCACTGCGTCAATTGCTTAATTCACAAAGGACCTACATGGGACAAGTTGTGCATTTATCAACGAACATCAAAATGGGGCCAGCCTTCGCCATTGTGGTGTACTGTGAAGCTTGAGGGGCTTCACATTTAATAAAAGAGTTTATACGTTTTAACTCTATATTGTTTAAATAATCTTACTCAACATTAATATTATAAAAATTACTGCTTTTATATTTAACCGTCATATTATATCTCTCTGACATAACGTCTTTTCCTTTTTAATCTACACCCAATAAACAATATTAGTAGCCAGTGCTACTTTGAGGTTGGCATACATAACAAGCCTCTACATCAGCTACATCCCCATTGAATAAAAGTATTAGCATAGCTTCATCACTATGCAAGGCTTTTATTCACAAGATTAAAAAAAAATAGACGTCTTCCTACTTATTACTAGTCCTATAAGGAAAAAACTACCTAACGCCCGAAGTTAACACTGTGAGGTCCAGCTTTTTCTAAAAGCAGGGCTCAAGTCAGGACAAACGAAACATTTAACTAACACTTCCTCAAGTGCCAGGTAAGTCTACATTTAAGAGTGCTAAAATGCATCAATACAAACTAACGTTGTCATGCCTGAACCTCGTCATAACAAAACGAGCGAAAAAGATGCGACTTGGCCTCCTTCGATAACAAATGATGTGAAAGTTCACATCGGCCTGGATGAGGCTTACCGTGTTAACTGAACTTAACTTCAGATCCTTTTACCCCATCGGACGGTATCAGCCAGAGGGAGCGAAAAGTTATGAGGCCAGTGTTCAAAAATCTAATAAGTGGCTGAACTCCATTATATTCAAAAGATACTCCGCGTTTATAATAACTATACCATTTACAAAAACTGTGGGTGCTCCAACCCAAGCTGAACCAGTTGTGTCAACTCAACACACTTTGCAAAGGCTATGCCCCGTTAGCAAAGTTGGTTTCAACTTAAGCTGATCACTATTATATGTAACATATTATCAACTAAAATAATGTATCAACAATCATGATGAACATCCAATTGACATAAGTATTTATAATGACAAGACAAAATAAGTATCAATAAAAAAAAACAATAAACATTTTCATCAATTTCTAATAACATGAAAAGTTTTTAATCCTAATTTAAAAAGTTTTTATCTTTATCCTTCCATTTAAAATATTTACTTTCTAGAAATAAAATATTCTTAAACAAATGATAATTATTTTTATCCGACTGCATCAGAAGGAAGGTTATGTTTTTAGCAAATGTTTTTATGAATTTATAACTATTTATAAAACATTTTAAAATTGAACATTTTGTTCTAGCATTTCTACTACATTGGAAACCTTTCTTCTTGCGTACTTTTCTTATATTGATCGTTATACAACGAGATTTATTTTTATTAGACTTTGGGATAACTACGCGATGAATGTTTGGGAATGTTTTAATATTATCAACGACAGAATCATTATAGTAATCTTCTGTGAACGCATCTGTAGAAGAATTAAATGGGTTTTTAATTTGCACAGAAATGTCTTTCACCTCTACGTCTTCATCTCTGCTTGCAACCAATATTAAATCACCTTCAAGTAACCCAACTTCATTATTCATCTTAGTATTTTCAACTGACCGTACGAAGATTTGAGCATTATCCTTTACAGTTGAAAATTGGTCATTCTCCTTTGTTTCATAAACATTTAATGAAAAATTATTTTCATCAATTTGATCATCAACGATGTTATTTATTTTGGTTTCCTCATCATGATCATTTTGCTCATCCATAGGCTCTGAAACATAGCTACATACATTAACTATAACTGGAATGGACTGACCCGATTCCTCGTTCTCTTCCTCGTGTTCATTCTCGAACACTTCCATCAGCACCTCAGCCTCTGTGGGGCTGCAAACTTGGCTGCTGCGCTCGTCTTCATCTTCTTCAATATCTGCTTCTACACTGCACTCTTGGCTGCTGCGCTCGACTTCAACTTCTTCAACATCTGCTTCTACACTACATAACACAGAAGCATCATCATCAACATTTAAAACATTATTTTGTCCGCATTCTTCTGACGGAACCTTTAACATCTCCTCTTTCCTCGCTTTATAAAATGCTTCGTGACATCTGCACGGGAACTCCTCACGAAAGCCATCGCATATCTCATCAAATGACATATCTTCGCGGTACATCCACTTAAAACAAGCCAGAGCTGCTCCTTGGAGATAAGCCTGCATTATCAATGCCCAATCATTTTCACGCCATCCATAAAGTGTGGCAATTGCTCTGTATTGTTCAAAAAATTTTTCCAGGCACATATTAGATCCTGAGAAAAGCGCATACATCTTGCTTTCTTTATAAAAATAATATTTCAACCACTTAGCTTTTATTTTTCCGGCGACGATTCTGCGCCTGTTCTATACTCACTCCCCTTATTTTGGTTTGCAACTCGTTGGCGTGCGAGAGGTTGTCTCTCTGTTTTGCGACTTCTGCGCTATACTTCTGCGCTATACTTTTTTAAAAATTCGCAGAAACAAAATTCCGTACGTGGTGGGCGTAGTTTTATTATTCTTTTTGCGACTCCACCACATGTGAAGCTTGAGGGGCTTCACATTTAATAAAAGAGTTTATACGTTTTAACTCTATATTGTTTAAATAATCTTACTCAACATTAATATTATAAAAATTACTGCTTTTATATTTAACCGTCATATTATATCTCTCTGACATAACGTCTTTTCCTTTTTAATCTACACCCAATAAACAATATTAGTAGCCAGTGCTACTTTGAGGTTGGCATACATAACAAGCCTCTACAGTACCTACCGACTACAGAGGCATTAGAACCATCAGCATGTTCCTATTGATTGCGGCAACCGATTGACAAAACGTACCTGCGACACAGATACCTGCTTAGGCAATATTTATTTTACATGTAGAGCCTACGACGGTGACCACGCACACTGTTTTCTGAAGGACATACGTGTATACATGGTGATATATGATGTGTGACGTAATACAGTGGATATTTGATTAAAAAATTTGAGCGAATTTTCAAGTTATGGAACAACAAACTGAATGTCATTATAAACAAAGTTCAAATTCCATTGCAACCAATAACTTATTAGGACCTTTTTGTTACAAAAGGTCACTCAAAAATCAACTTTAAAATACATTTCACTAAAGTATGTAACTGGTTGGGTGGCGATGGAATGTAAATTATTTGAGGTTATGAGCACTATACATACATGGTGATCTATGTGACGTAATACATTGAGGATGCTGTTCATAACAATTTGTCTTTGAAGAGTTTTTGTCTGCCAATAAAAAGTTAAGATGTTTTTGCCCAATTTGTGATGCCATTTTGTTATTTTAGTTACGGGTAACTTGAAGATATTTTAACTTATTTCATCACTAGCAGCGCCCCGCGGTTTCACCCGCATAAGTGTCGATCCCGTGGGTATATCGGGATAAAAACTATCCTATGTCCTTCCCCGGGATGCAATCTATCTCCCTGCCAAATATTATCGAAATCCGTTCAGTGGTTTAGGCGTGAAAAGGTAACATACAGACAGACAGAATTACTTTCGAATTTATAAAACTGCCTATAACCAAATTCCATTGCGGTCAGCGCAACATGTCTTTTTTAATGCTCAGTTCCTTTCCAATGGTAACATTTTTATTGCCAAAGGGCATATAAATAGATCCGTAAGCTAATTTTACCTGTGATGGTTACTTCCATAAGATATGGGATCATTAGTCGTCACTTCGGTAGTCACCCCTGTCTAGGCAAGTAGCCATATCATCTTTCACACAGTCCGTCCTTAGTTTCTTTGGTCTTCCCCTACTCTTATAGCCATAAAAATGTTTTTACTTGTGTATTGGTGATAAACAAACTATTTGAGTCGTAGTTAAACATTATATAGGTGGTTACTTTTCCATTAGTTATCTAAACACAGCGGATTGACAATGAAATCACTAGTGTTTTGCATAATAAAATGGTGGAAAGTACGTGTTGAATTATTGGTTTTACATATTAAAAAACCTATAGGAATGGCTGTCATCTTGACGAGCTGAGCACACACATTTTTCGAACATAATTATGAAGTAAGTAATGTATTACCCAGTAACTGGGTTGTGTAGGTCAGATAGGCAGTCGCTCCATGTAACATACTAGCATTCAGCTGCATCCGGTTAGACAGGAAGCCGACCTTAACATAGTTTGGGAAAAGGCTAGGCAGATTCACTTGCATCATCAAGACCTCAAAAGATTACTCCTCGAGTTTATAAGCAAAGCTGTTAATGGAATTCAAGCAAAAACTCTATAAACAGATCCTGTATGTAATATATTATGTAGTAGATTGAGAATCATTACGTCGGCGACGCAACATGATGACATGTGGGTGTTAGAACGACTTGCAATTAAGACCATAGAGTATAAATTTGTAATTGAGACGCTTTGCGACAAAAACTGATGGGAGTGAGTCAAGCACGACTGTTTATTAGTGGTTAAGATGTTAATAATGACAGGATACTGAGAATTTGATAATTTTATATCTATAATTTATATAAATAAATAATTTTGCATCGCTATCAATATCACAGTGATCTTTAATCTCGTGACAGTGCGGTTGCTGCCTGTTGGGTTCGGCAGCTGTCAGAAGTAAAATAACTGTGAAAGAACTGGAGAATATATTTTAGTAATAGATAACTAGATAAAATAATTAATTAGGTGCCTAAATATTTACACGTGAAGATTGTACAACCACAGTATTTATACTGTGGTACAACGCTGGACAGGCAAAAAATTGGATCCAGAAGCTGTCAGATTTCAAATATTTTGAATACTTACTGTAAAATTCGTCAAAATATTCATGGAATTTCCGCTGTTGCGGTGAGAAGAAGGACGGTGAAGGACGATTTGAATGTTTGCAAATGTTAATCCAAATATTCCAAATAGAGACGAACGATTTGTTTCTAGTTAACATTCTCGTATGTTCCCAGTCGCCCCCGCGGGGATTGCCACCGGAGGCAAATGGGAATAAAAATTCCCAGTCGCCACCGGCGGCGACTGGGAAGTCATTGCCCCCACTTCAGTTTCGCTGTACATTGCTTTCTCCATCGTAGAGAATAAAAGGATGGGACAACTTATCGTAAACCTGCCTCTAATCTTTTTCTTTTTATTCTTTCTTTTTTTTTATCATTTTTTTTTTATTTTTTTTTTCTTTTAGTCCACCTCTGTACATTTATGTGCTTGAAGTATTAAATAAATAAATAATAATAATCTTTAAAAAAAATACTAAGTGCATTGAAATATTTTTTTATTTTGATTTCGATATCAATAAACTTGTTAAAATTAAACATTTAAACTGGTATTTTGTATCACAGATAATCAGACTCTTAAAGACAGTAATTAAATTAGGAAAGTAATACATAGTAATCATTTCTTAGTAAATACGTATTATAAACAAGGCTGTAAATATTCATAGATGACAGACTTTTTTTTATATTATGGTCAATTATAAAAATAAATAATAAAAAAAAAATGGTTGCCTGTAAAGTCGGTTTTACGGGCGAAGATTTTACGTGACAACGTCTTTTTCTCGGTAGAATAGTTGAGTGGGAGAGAGACGCAAGGCATTCGGCGGGCCTCTCTCTCGTTCGGTGGCTCATCGTAACGTTACCGAGCGTTACACTTTTTCATAAGTGACTCCCAGCCGCAACCTAATTTAAGACGTTGTCACGTCAATAAAAATATTATAACAAAAATATTCAAGTACCTACACCATTAAATCACAGATAAAATCAGACTTTTATTCCGTTACGTTACTATCATCGATCATTCGGATCGATGATAGTAACGTAACGGAATAATAATGTGATACAAAATACCAGTTTAAATGTTTAATTTTAACAAGTTTATTGATATCGAAATCAAAATAAAAAAATATTTCAATGCACTTAGTCTTTTTTTTAAAGATTATTATTATTTATTTATTTAATACTTCAAGCACATAAATGTACAGAGGCGGAATAAAAGAAAAAAAAAAAGATAAAAGATTAGAGGCAGGTTTACGATAAGTTGTCTCATCCTTTTATTCTCTACGATGGAGAAAGCAATGTACAGCGAAACTGAAGTGGGGGCAATGACTTCCCAGTCGCCGCCGGTGGCGACTGGGAATTTTGATTCCCATTTGCCTCCGGTGGCAATCCCCGCGGGGGCGACTGGGAACATACGAACATTCTGAGAATCTGAAACGCAATAGATACAATATGTAATATTGGTGTTGGTGTGATGCTGTGGTGTGATGTACCCGTCGATTCCCGCGAACTTCGCGTTCATTCTTTCGCGCGGTTTCATTCATTGTATGATAGAGAATACGTTACCTGAGTCCTGACGGATGTCATGAATCGTGGGGTTCTGCCCGATGATTGAAGTCGGGAAGTTGTATATTATATAATTATTCTAGTTGCGCGGTAAACTCTGCTTGCGCGATGCAGTATTTTGCGTGACGTCAGTGTGATGCGTAGTTCGCCTGTGGCGATGTAGATGGCGCCACAACTACACCACATCGCAGCGACAAAATGCAGGCAAGTTACGTGTGAACAGTGTCGCTACAACTTGCGGTTGCATTGTGGTTGCGTTGTCGGTAGTTAGTTGCGATGTGGTTACGTTGTGGCTATTGTTTGCAGACAGATTGACTCTGTCTGTGATAGTGTCGTAGCGTCGACGCAACGTTGTGGTTGGGACGGTCGCCTTGATGTGGTCGGTATTCCCCACACGATTGATTTTGGCGGCAAAATGAACTCAGACCAAATAAAACCAAGACAGAGGACTGTCAACACTAAAGTGAGGCCGGTTTCGTAAACATGTGTGCACATAGTGAGGTGTAGTTTGATTGTAAATGTGTGCGTGTGAGCGTGTATGCACAGAGTGGAGGTCTAGTTTTTGCATGCTTCACTGTATTGTTCGCAGCGGCTATGTCTTGACTTTTTATTTGGTCTGAGCAAATGAATAGCTAAAGGAAAATGAATAGTATATTCACACGGAACACTGTGTGATGTATACACATTTTCATACAAATTAGCGCCCGTCCACATGGTGTGGTCGCGGTGTGGTTGTGGTACGTGTGATCGGGCCCTTGCAAAATACAATTACAAAGGATTGCAGCACTCATTTTCTGCCAAGCAAAGGCAACTGGCTGGACAGGTTCCTTAGCATTTCCTTTTTTGAATCACCTCTATTTTTTTTTTCTATCGAGGACACTCCATGGAGAACGTAATAGTCCGCACTGAATACAGTAAATACTCAAGTTTTAAATATGGTGGCGTTCGAAAATGGCGCGAAACCGATATGGAAACTCGATTACGACAAAATTGGATTTATATTCGTAATTTAACGCATTAGGATAGGACAGTGTTTAAATTATACTGTGCATTAGGAATATCTGGCGGTTAATCATACCTTCATTAATATTGGCGTATCATGTCTGCGTAGAATGTCTTATTGACAAAGCATTTACAACTACTTACAATTTTCGTCACAGCATGTTTAATCATGAAATTAGCGGCAAATCATGCAATTGCGAGTTTATCCAGAAGACTTGTACCCCGGAAGGGTAATTGCGTAACACACAAACAGTAGCAATGGCTTTCATTTTGACAGTTTAACTACATTGATTGCGCTAATTACTTTGTTAAGCAGACAAAGTTTTCGAACGTATGAAGCAATGGATTAGCAATATCCTTCAAAATGATTCTATTTGTGATTGATAGTACGAAATTTAGGGTGCTAGACAAATAATTTAATACCTACATAGGTACTCGTAGTCGTAAGTACTTAGTCTTATTTTGTCTTCTCACAGAAATAACTTTTCCCGCGTTTCTTTTTATTTTTAAGCCTCAAGAAACTTGCTGATTAAAACTTTCTTGTTTGCGTAACCTTTTTGGGATGTAATTGGTAGTTATTAAGTACAGACGCCAGCACATCAAGCTACTCGAAACTGTCAAATTTTCTCAATCAACGTTGAACCTTATACTTTAGCGATAAAGTTGAAAATCTATTAAAGAAATTTGACAGATTGTAGTAGCTTGATGTGCTGGCGTCGGTACATTAAATATGCTGCATGAGTAAGTGCCGGGGTCGCGACTCTTATAGGTAGGTACACAAGGGTGCAGCCGTGGATCGCAATGACCTACTGCCGTCTGTCTGTGTGAGAGATTTTTCCTCGAAACGTTTTTGCAATTCAAAACAAGTAACTAATAGGCATTTTTATAGACACGCACACACAACTTGTGCAACCTTGTAATTTCCATTTGAATCGGAATATTTGAAAGACGGTAAACCAACGCTGTATGACTTTTGCTCATGAAATGAAACGTGTTCGGGTCAAATTGGTTTTGAAATTTTCTAAAGGCCCCTGAAGGTAAAGATCAGTTTTTGAACGTAACGTATAAGAATAAAGCCTCCTGCTGACAGGTGCGACGCGACACTAGTCTAGCAGAACAATTTATATGAAAACTTCATGGAATTGTTCGACCAGAATCGTGTCGCACCGTCGCGTCGGGTCGGGTCGCATATAGAGCCCTTTAGGCGATCTTCAGCTTTAAAATTTTCTTCACCAAATTTTGACCCTGGCCAGTTAACCAAAATGCTGAATACTACACATAGGTACTACTATAAATACTTTTCCGAATGGCTCATCTTTCCATCAAGGCATGATCTACTCCTACAGTCAGGCAACTTTTTTTTAGCTGAGACGAAGAAACAACAAAAGCCAATCGCGATCTCAGTTTATACCTATCAAAACAATCACAAGAACCCTATTCAGTAAACTCACACCGTGAAAACTTAGGTAAGGTGAGCTGTAAATAACGTCAATCCCTGCATCAGGTCGAATGACAGCTCACTACTAGCCACAGATTATTAATATGTAGCAAGCTCTACAAGCTAACTTCACGTAAGTTCTTACGTTGAGATTTTTACAGTATACGGCTGCCATCAAAACCTGCTACGATTAAATAAACCTGCATAATCCATCCTAACAACGACAACAAGTACCTACAAAAAATATATCGAGTTACTTTCTAACCAATCGGTAATCGCGTTTGAAACAAAAGAGTCGCGGTCAAAAGAAGATGGCGACTGTTAGCATAATTATTGGCCAGTGAAAGTGTCAGTTACGTGCTTTGAGTGGTGTACTTATATCACTATCGGCAGAACTGCTGAGTTGATCGGAAAGAGAAAATACATTGATGATAAGTCATAGGTAATCGGTAATCGCGTTTGAAACAAAAGAGTCGCTGTCAAAAGAAGATGGCGACTGTTAGCATAATAGGCTATTTGACTGGTTTCTGATAAACATCTCAGATTATTTAATTGTGTATAACGAGCCCACAAAAACCTATTACTTCAAATTGCATAATGTATTTCTTTTAAAAAATAGTAAATAAAAATGTACTGTTTAAATAAGCCGCCAAAACGCTATCTTTAACAATATGGCGTCGTGACGTCACGATTCACGTAAACAAACGTTGAAACGGTCGAGATACTAGACAAAAGTCATCTGTTCTGTCAACGATAGACAGAAATTTACTAAATCATGACGTCATCTTAAGTTCAGCCAATCCAGACCGTTTTCGATTACGTGGCGCCAGATTTAAAAAGAAGAAGTTTTTTCGGGATTTTTTATACATTGTTTTGTAGTAAAATTATAGCAAATCGATTTTAAAAGCGATAATCTATACGAATGTCAATAATTATGACCTTATTTTTTACATTGTCAAATAGCCTATTATTGGCCAGTGAAAGTGTCACTTACGTGCTTTGAATGGTGTACTGGTGTACTTGTATCACTATCGGCAGGACGGCCGAGTTGATCGGAAAGAGAAAATAGGTACATACATTGATAAGTCATAAATCCATTGGTAGGTACTTTAATATTATAAATGCGAAAGTGTGTCTGTCTCTCTGTCTGTAACCTCTTCACATAGGATAGATTTTATTCCGATATTCCATCGGGGTCGAAACATACGCGGGTGAAACCGCGGGGCGCTGCTAGTTCATACATAATTATGAATATTGTTTGGATTAAATTGTTTGTACTCTTACACACGTCGCGCGTCGCGTCATCGTCACGGTTGTCGTTACGGGTAGTTAGAAGCCCGAAAGTCTGACAACCAGTCTTACCAAGGGGTATCGTATTACCCAGTAACTGGGTTGTAGAGGTCAGATAGGTAGGGAAGCCGATCCCAACATGGTTGGGAAAAGTCTAGGCAGATGATGATGACTCTTACACACGTTGTACTTATACAATTCTAAATCTGTTTTTATTTACTCTCCTAACGCAGGTATGATGGAAGACATATCTAGGTATATACTAATAATAAAGCTGAAGAGTTGGTTTATTTCAAGGCGCTAACTCTCTAGAACTACCAGTCAGATTTGTAAAATTCTATTTGCATTTGATACCCCAATTTTTGAGGAATTTATAGGCTATTTCACATCAAGCTCTAAAGAAGACGTATTCCACATTGGGCACCCGCAATGGCACCTGAGTGAATGTGCCGCTGTGTTTCAGGTGCATTCACTCAGGTGCCATTTAATCGGGTGCCCAATGTGGAATACGCCCTAAAGAACGCTAAGCGAAAACGGAGACGATGCGATGCGACGGGGTGGGTCGGGGGAACAAGATATTTCACGAGGTCCGCGGACCGAAGTCACGAAGAATAATAAAACTGGCCACAAATTGTCTAGGGATAGGGCCCGCGAAATTAAAATTGACGTTTTAATTAAGTATTAAAATAACTGATTGCCTATTTCATGAATAATTATTAAAATTACTGATTGCCTATTTCATGAAATATCAATCAATAGGATTATTTAAACTAAGAGGGTTCTATTTCTATTGATAAATAAAATTCTGTAAATACATACTTGTTACGGTCGCGAATCATATTTTGTTCAATATACAACCTGACACTGACGGGGCCTAAAAATGCCCCTTTGGCAGAATCATAAAAGGATAACATTATGAACCATAATGGCGAAGACAGTCCGTGTTTTTCTTTTTTTCGCTGCACTACGTAGGTATAGGTAATCAAAGAGATTGGGATTGGATTTGGATTGTTAACTGTCCATTATGATTCCATAATGAGTCCATAATGTTATCCTTTCATGATTCTGCCAAAGTGACCTTTTTAGGCCCACTGCAAATTGCAAAAAACGTAAGAAAATTGGAATTTCGCAGGTTTCCTAGCGTATCCGATCTTATTGCAAGGCAAAGACTTCTTCGCTACGCAGAAGGAATAAGCATAGACAAGATACCTCCCGAATGTAAGCCTTTGATAAAAGCCCAAACCTTTAGGTACGAAACACAAAACCCCTTTATTCATAAACGTTGTTGCTAAAACTAAGTAGTGATTATTAGCTACTGTTTAACTATAGTCGGACTTTTAATTAGCTGTAGTAAAATGACAGCCTAAGTGTTACTTAAATGACTGAAATTGGCGTCTTTTTGTTTTTTACCGAATAGTGTAACAAACGATACTTATTAGACATGCATATCTCTAAACTCAGTCCGAAATGAGTTATTATGAAGTGTCATTTTACTGAAGCTAATTAAAAGTCGGACTATACTTAGACCTACATTTTTGACGTTTAAACGTCACTTAAAAATAAACGTTTATTTATACATAAACCCCATATAGGTATTGCTCAATACCTACAACCAAACCAATCTAATAGGAAGTAAACATTTTAAACAAATACAATAATACTAAACAAACTAATCGGAATTTGAAGGTAATTCAGCTCATTTTAGGTTATGTCACTAATAAATTAAATTAAACATTTACTAAGGTTTAACTTACAATGAACATGCTTAAGCTGCATTCCGAGACTGTTAAAGCCTTCGGTAAATCGATAAATTAATTTACTTCGTTTCATTAATTCATATTTCATTCTTGCACGAAACCAAAGTTTGAGAATTTTCCTGCGAATACAATATAACTAGATTGTCATCATAACCTGAGAATAAATTTTGAATTTTTGACAGTTTTTCTATATTTGAAATCCATACTAACTTTTTAATGTACGAGTATGTACTGCGGAATCCAATAGCTCATTTTAACCTTCTTATCACCGGCCTCGGTAGCGCAGTAGGCAGCGCGTAAGTCTCATAATCTTAAGGTCGTGAGTTCGATCCTCACCCGGGGCAATATCTTTTTGGCATTTTCCCCAACACTTTTTATTCCTTACCCGTAACTTTTTCTCAAACTATCGATAGGCCTACTACTAGGCCATGGAACCTGTTTGCCACTAGTTCTGTTGCAACGATCAATCTATACGCACCTGGCGTTCATTGCGAAATGTTAACGCGTATGCAAATCCCATCAGCTTAAACAATGAAATGTCTTTACCAAGCCAGCCCACGTCGGTACCGTAGTATCTGTGATTGTTTACATACATAAATAGTAATAAGACTTGTAATTAAGTCGCTACGCAATTTCGCAACTTACATTCCGCTACCACAATGCTTGCGACCGACCGCGACCCGACCGTGCGACATTTCACAAATAGATTGCTGTCAAGATTAATTTCAACGCCATCTATTGACAAGTAGAAGTACTATTCAAACATGAAAATTGACATTTTGATAAATAAATAATTGTTTCCTTTCATACGAAATACTATGTAATCATGTCATAATATTTAATCATGTTCTATAATAATAATCCTTGAGTGCACTTGCATAGTGCATACAGGGATAATCGTCGGTTGGTGCCGCATTTCAATCCCGAGTTATGTAAAATAAAATAATAATAATGTCCGGTTTATAGCCGTATTAATAGCAAAAAATTAATTGATTGTGTTTCTTTCTTCAGATCCGATCTCGCTGGAGCGCCTCTAAGAAGGATGTAAGTGCAATTTTTTAGTGCGTAATTGTGTAGGTACCTATTGTTTATTTTTATCTCATTTCGTCATCTAAGCTAACAACCAAAACGAATACCGTTAGCTTATCGATAGGCCATCTTTAACGAATTTAAAAGCGGATGAAGTTTGAGTCTTTAGTAATAGGCACACAATTACCAACTTAGCTTTACCATTTACTACTTATCTTAATTCTTGCAGTTCTTATGTAAGAGCATGAAGGGTGGGTTTCGTGTATTTTTTTATTTTACTTAGGGTGTTTTGAGCAATAAAGTGCCAACAACTTCTATTCATATATGCAAGGAGGTATGGTTAAATTTAATGACAAGTCCGACAAACATTGTTCTTGTTGCGATGCCAACAAATCCTATTTCAATATTTATGAAACATTTTATTGTATACCATAAACATACATACATAAACTCACGCGTTCTTCCCATAGGGGTAGGCAGAAACTACAGATCGCCACCTGGTACGATCCTTACATACTCCTTTTGCCTCGTTTACGTTCATACAACTGGTCATACACACAGAAATTTAAAAACACCATATAAAACAAAAACGACAAGCATATTTATTCACATAAGTAGTAATGTAGTGTCGATGAAAATTATTTTTTAATTCATCAGTGAGGTCAAGCCAATCGTGATGGCTGATGGTTTAAATCCACTAATTATAGCCACAATGCGTTGGGATTAAAGATCATAATCGTAGAGTTAATGACTAAATTTTTTTTTAATGATTACTGTTTACAACTGCAACCTTAACCTTATTGACCTCTTTGGTGTAGGCAGAAGCCTAATCCAAAACTTCTTACCATAAAAAATCGTTATGAAATTATATCTGCCTGCTCTTGTAATGTTTTTTTAATTCTAGAGATACTTATCTAGAACATCTTTATTTACTGAGGTCAAGACTTCCTTGCGTTCTTGTAGATACCTACCTACCTAATAGATAGCACGTGAAAATTGCAAAATTTCAAGATTTTGAATGAATTCTTGACCTATAAAATAAAGTAGAAAAAACCACTTTCGCAATTAAATCACGCTTGTATAATATTTAGATAAGAATTTAGAATTTTAATTGTGGTTGAACCTGGCACAAAGAAGTGAAATAGATCAAATATGAGTAATATTTCGCAATATTACGACTTACTTACAAACTTATTGTTGGCGGCACATTGAAAGCATGCCGTGAGAATTCCCAGCCCCTGATTGGCCAACATTGATAGTAAAAAGGGCTTCTGGTAAACGATTACTGATGTTGACTGCAATTTGTATTGCGTTAATCGTTCAGTTAACTGGGGTTATTTGTTTGCTTCATTCAATCTTGTGAGTTCAGAGGCTGAGTTATGACTTGTTAGCCTTAATTGTTCCAGTGCAAGAAGTCTCTTGGTGCCATTCGTTTAGCAAAGCATGGAGTTTTACCGACTGATAAAGCTCCATGCTTTCCTTCTGCACACTAAAGTAGGTACTTAGTGATCGCTTCAACACTTCTCAATTATGGGCCTTAATAGTGTCCTGTCAGTCTATTCTGTAAAAATCTCACCTCGAAAACATAAGTAAAGTGGGCTTGAATCGAAGTGAACTGTAATTCCGCTTGATGTTAGGGATTGACACTAATGACAGCTCACTTCAAGCTTAATTCAACAAAGCTTTCACGGTGAGATGTTTACAGTATAGATCGGTTGGTATATTTTTGCCTATTTATCAGTTCTATCTAACTATTAAAACAATCAGGTTATTTAAGTTAATCCAGCACATTCCACAGAATGACATTGCAAGGACTTTTATCTCCCAATAACGCGGTCTATCTACATTCCAGACAAAAGCTAGATTAGTGTAATATCAATATGTTTACGTGGTAGTCACGGCTGCTCGCCGACATTGGACAGTGCGTGACAAAAACTGCATGCCCAATGCATTACCGACAATATATACAGATTACGTGATGTTTTATTTAACAACGAACTCATAATTTCGCTAACAGCATAGACAAGGACATTCCGTAAATGTTTCAAGATCATTTTTTTTTGTAGCTTTTTGTGAGTTTTGTGCTGAAATTTCAGTTGAGTGTGTAATATGTTATTGTAATATTTAAGTTGTGCTTTAAAATGGTTGAACTAGATTAGAAATGTTAACTTATTCTCACAGAAACTACTTTACATTAAGTATGAGCTGTTGCGTATCATAATAATTTATAGAATTTACTAATACTGCGATACTGTCAGAACATACAACTCGATCAAAGTTTACAATCAATCAAACAGATATGACATCTCAGTGTCAACGTTAATAAAAACACTTTCTTTATCTTCAAATTAATGGCTAGGGTGTTCAACGGTATCCATTAATCATTCAAAACCTTTGCCCAACCAACAAACTTTTACTTGTAAATAAACAATTCTTACATAAATCACGCCATATTAGTATTTCTGGATCAAATTACGCCATAATTGCACCAGAGACCTTTCATACATATGACGATTTCATTGCAAACTACAAACTTGATGTAGCCGTTAATGAATTTTTGGCGAAATCACAATTTCACCAGCGACCAGAAAAGTGAGTTCTTTTTGCGTTGTTTTTCAAAGAATTCGCGACATTTTGATGTTATCAAAACGAGTTATTACTGTAATATTGCAAATATAAGTACACCTGCATGTGGTTTCACGTTATTAAATTAAAGTAAATGATGTGGGTACACAATACACTAGCAGAAGTGACGATTCTTTGAAGTGTCCGCAACCAGTTTAAGGAGAAAACAAAGGAAGTGACTGTTACACATAAAAACGTTGCTTAGAATTATTTACCTGTCATCAAGAATTCTATTCGAGAACGATGCTCAAGCCTAGTAATCTCCTGCAAAACCGTCAGATTTGATCTGCTTTCAATTAATTCTAGATTCACGCTTAAGCATCGCTTTAAAACCTGGTTCTTATAAAGCAAAAGACTATAAATTGCCGATACTTCATTCCAATAACAATTTGTCCCATTTGCCACAGCAATAATAGTTCCATCAATCTTCAGCAAACTGGAATTCTGACACGTTTGTCATATTCTATCGTCGGTAATCGGTTGTGTCATTCACGACCTCTTACGTATGTAGGTGCAACCTTGTAGATAGTGGGTTATGCTGCGTCAGCGTGGGATGATCATTGTTCGCAATTAAGCACCCGCCTCCTCTCATCTATTCGGAGATGTGAATACAAAATATTTTTTGGTTGACGACCTTCGTTCCTTAAAACTGCCAAGTTTATGGAATAAGTTGGTGTTGGATTTGGAAGAGGCTTTAGCTTCATAAATAAATTATGAAGAGCACGTTGTTGATATCAAGTACAATGTATTTTTAGATAGAAGATATAAAAACTTAACAAGATCCAATATACAAAAGCCTCCAGGGTATCATTTGCTGTCAAATACTACACGGTCTATAACAACCATTGTGTGACACCTCGGGCGATCTCACAAAAAGATGACAACTCCTAAATCATTTGTCATGCAAAAAGTTTCTTCAAAACTCTCTCAATAAAATCTCATTGGTACGAAATTTTCTCCGAAATTACGTCGGCTGTTCATTGCAAAGGACGCCGACAGTTCAGTGTGTGCACCTGTACTTTCCTTCTTACGCAAGTATCAAGTAACCGCTGACCGATTATGTTTTATGGGCGTTTTGTTATGGCCGTAACTTTTATCTTCAAGATTCTTTCACGGTCCGAATCGGGAACAAAGATGAAATACGCGGAAATGACTATAAATGCCGTGCATTATTAGACCTAGAATGTTAATGGCTACCAATTATTCATTACTTTCAGAATATGGCTGCTAACTCCGCATTCTTAAGCAGTCAGTTTTAGACGAAACCGTATTAAGTAACTAAATAATACTGCTGGATCATGTTGTAAATATTTTCTTTTTAAATCTAGTTGGTTGGACATTGTGAAAGTTTGTGCGGTAAGAAACAAACGTCATTGAATTGCCCTACAGCAAAAGCAAAAGAAGAAAATGATACAAATTAATCATTCGCCTCATTGGTGACATGGTTTGGGGCTCGCTTCTAAATGAGACGGTCGTATCGCGTCTCATAAATTGGGATTTCTAGTAAAGCAATTTTAGTCAGAGAAGCAATTTCAGGATTCAGAACAAAAGGAACTGATAAATGGTTGATCACATAAATGAAGAAAACTCTAGTTAAAAAAAAAAAAAAACAACTGTTTACCGCAAAGGAATAGTGCGGATGGTTTCCGAAAGGAATTACATAAAGAAACTCCAGTTATTACGTCATCGTCGGTTAAATCTCACAATGACCAAGCATGTTAGTTATTTGCATAGAGGTAATAGATGCTTAGCATACTGAACTCACAATTCGACAATACACCGAGTTCATTGATTGTTATTGAAAAGTATGCGTATGATAATGAGAGAAAGGTGCCGTGAATGGCCTCGCCTAAAAGAGAACTCTTCCATCAAAGGATTGCTAATAAAAACATCAATATTATTCGAAGAAATCACACTAGTGTTTTATATTGTTTGATGGCACCACCGTGGATAGTCCTTCAAAATTATAAGTAAAAGAGTTATGTTATGTTATAACTTTATAAGCTAAATAAATCATAAATTTTAGCTTCATAAATTTTGATGCTTATATTACTATTCTGTGCTCAAATGGATCATAAATATTCATGTAATTTTGCAACATGTGGGTAATCTATGCTGCGCTGTGTCTATGCCAGATTCATAATCAATCTACATCCATACTAATTTTATAAATTCGAAAGTAACTCTGTCTGTCTGTCTGTATGTTACCTTTTCACGCTTAAACCACTGAACGGATTTCGATAAATTTGGCAGAGAGATAGATTGCATCCCGAGGAAGGACATAGGATCATTTTTATCCCGATATTTCCACGGGATCGACACTTATGCGGGTGAATCCGCGGGGCGCTGCTAGTAGACTATAAACTTCTACAGACTTCGTACCCAAGTAGGCCGCAGCAAGGACAACCTCCACAAGTGGGGGTTTATGGAAGGCTCAGACCTCCGGTGTGTATGCGGTGTCTCTCCACAGATAATGGCTCACCTCCCATCTTGCGCCGAATGCCCTGCCACCTGCACATGTGAGCCATTATTGGTGGCCACGTCAGTGAATTGTATCCGCTTTACTGAATTTTTGGGCAAACAAATTTAAAAAACTGTTTATTTTTTCTACTTTTGTCAACGAGACGCTAAGAAGATAATCAATCTCTTCTCTAAATATCACGTGGCAGTTGTAAACCTCGATAATCATTGTGAATGAGAAGTGACTGTTGCTTAGTGAAACCTTGCCTGATAAGTGACAGTGATAAGCTATATTAACACTTTACGAGACACTAAACGCCCCTCGACAAAATACCAATAAAACTCCTATTGTGTCAGTGTCCTTCAATGGGTTAAGTATCATTAATTGGGTGGCTATGATTGTTGGCAACACTGGCAACGCCTTCAACGCTCACTTGACTTTAATGTAACTAGTGGTTACAATTCCGCAAGTGACCATGAAGATACTGACAGATAAAAATCGAAAGTGTCAGAACGACAACAAGAAGTGGGCGGCGCACTCTCTTCATGTACTTACAAGATCGGATTTACATTTTTCATACTGATGGGCGCGGCTGAATGTCTCGAGCAAGCCCGTCGCATATTACTCGCTAATGTGGTGTAATCATTATTTAAGGTTTGAAAAAATTAAGAAACCGGTGAAAAGAAAACATACTTTTTTCTGGAATTTCACTTCCACTAGCACATCTTAATTCATCATTGCTTTGACTAAAATTCTTTAGACTTCCTTTCTTTATTAAAGAATTTATTTCATTACTAGCTTCTGCCCGCGACTTCGTACGCGGATCCTGTTGGTTATGCCAGCGACAACGGGGTAGTCAAAATCGAAGATCTGAAACGTCTGATGTCGAATTCTAAGAACCCGGGGACTGGATAACAACGGGATGCGCGAGACGATTCGAGACGTCATTTTCAGGCAATAATGAACCAATAGGGTGGTAAACTTGGCCTTGCACTTTGAATGTTGGCATAAATGGGCCTTCTGAAATCTGTTTCGCAACAAAAGATGTCATTTGAAAGGCATTATTGTAAGAACGTATGTTGTCCAAGAAATGTTTTTACTGTGATGGTCACCGATTAGCAGTGATCTTAATATTTCTGGAGGATTTTGTAATATTTCAATATGTACTTTCCCACCTGAGCAACACATACCGTTTGTTTCTTTTTGCTATTTAACAGCTTCACAAAAAGTAAAATTTTTAACCGTACCTCCGATGGCGGAATATGTGGCGTAGTCAATCATAGGAGTATACGTAAATGCACTCCGTTCCTTATCAACCCAAGGAAGGTCGCCATGCCCTACGGCTATATCTTGAGACACATCCGATTCTTCAGATGATATCGACATTCTGTTCAGAGAATGTCGAAGTCGATCAGAATTCAAACGTTCGTTGCGCTCTTTTTAATCTGTCTCTTCATGCCGTACTCCAGCAATTCTTTCTTTCTCACTTTCTGATTATGAATATCTTGTTGTGTGCGTGTTCGGAACAATGTATGATAATCTCACCGTATCAGCGGTCAGTCGCGCATCATATTCTTCACTGGTCTCTAGAGATCTGGATGTAGATGCGTAAATACGCTGAGAACGCAGGCGTGCTTCGCGATCCGAAGAGGTTTCCACGGAGCGAGTTGCAGCCTGATGTTCTCAAACAGCATCAAGTCTCTCCTGACGCTCTTCGGTAGATTCTTGGGATCTTATGATCCTCAATCTTTTAGCTCCTTTGGAACATTGGGAAAGATTTGACCTCTTTCTAGGCATGGTTATAGTTTTATTATGAAGATACCTGATCAATTAAAATCTAAGTGACTGCTCCCCTACCAAGGGTGCCCAGACACGGGATCGTCTGGCCCATGTGCTGGTTTGGTCCCTGGGGTGGTCACGGCGTGCTATGTGTTCTGGTGCGCCGGTGATGGGGAGTACTCCCCAGCGGAGGGTCCGGTGACGGACAGCCGCGGCGGGTTCACGGATGAGTGCTAACGCGTGCCCATGTTCCCGCCGTAAGCGGCAGAGGAGGACACAGTGGAGTTTTAGTGGGTTAGAGTCCCACATAACTGCACTATCTCCCCGTGGTAGTGCAGAATGCATGAGCATTTCTTCACGTTAAAAAAAAATAAATGGGAGTTTTTTTTTTTTGTAAGAATTTTCAATGATATACCATCGTCATCGAAAATCAGTCCTAAACTGTTACCGCCTTCACCGCGTGGAGGTGAAATTAGTGATAGCTTAGATTTCCACATCAGATGTTTCTGATCTTCGATTTTTATAAGTCAACAGGAAATGCCCATCAGACCGAATAACTTTTACTAAGACGTCATTCCTATATGTGTTATGGTGTAGCTGGGCTCTTGGAGTTCCCCATCAGGTTTTCCAGATCTTCAAATTTATTCTCTCAGCAGAAAATCCTCATCACGTGGAACAATTTTTGCTATGGTACCATTTTTGTATCTCTTATAGTTAAGCTGGTCTGTTTCGGTTCTGCATCAGGTGTTCAAGTTTCCAAGAAACATTATAGCCTGAATGTTGTCCAGCCATAATAACTATACAACAAAAAAAAAAACATTCAAATCCGTCCAGTAGTTCCGAAGATCGGACGCGCAGGCCCGAGGCGTGTACGTACTCTGATAGAATACCTTAACAAATGTTCGCCGTGATTCTTTAAATTGACATAACTTTTTTATTTATGAACCGATTGACATGAAATAAACACTAAATGTTAAGTGAAGCCTACTACAATATATTAGTGAAAACTGCATCTAAATCGAATAAGCCGTTTCTGATATTAGCGTGCACAAACAAACAGACAAACAGACAAACCGACAAACAGACAAACAGACAAAAAAAATATTAATTACAATTTCGGGTTCGGCATCGATATAATAACAACCCCTGCTACTTTTTTTTTATATATTTCACACCACTTTTCTACAAATTTATTATATGTATAGATTCAATGTGAAAGTGTTAAGAAATTAGATATCGGAGTTAATTAAAAGACTTAAATAGCAATAAATGTGTATGCGGATAGTTTATGATATCTAGTTATTATTTATAAATAAGAAATACCAGTAATAAAGTATGTTTTAACGAGCAACGTCTGAAATGGTTCTTTCATTAGAAAATACGGTTTATCATTTCAAATAACATTAATATTTAATTTCCTTCCGCTTGACAGTAGATCGTCAACATTATTTTATTTAATAGCGAAACTAAAGTCTTACAAGAATCACAGTTTGTAAAAACATCCAATCATTGTCACCGACTTTCACATATTTACCGCAGATTCTAATCGTTCAGTGTTGCCACAACAAAGCTTTTAGATACGATCGGGGACAATTTTGTGTAATTAGATCTGTTCAGCCATTGTTAAGTCGTGTGCGCTTATTACAGGGCAAGTGATACAGTTAACGGACAACGGCCTCAAAGGTGAGTGTCGCGAGATTTTAATTGCCGCTCGCAACACTGAGAAAACTTGTTATAAGAATGTCGTATAACTATGGAAGGTTGTGTGAGAACAGTGAAATTATTCAAGAAACACATACACACTGCCGTTCTTAATCATTGCTTATGTAAAACATATTACTAAGAACAATTTGCGGTTACTAATGCACGTAATATAAAAAAATCTACATTAGATAATGCCAAGTAATAAAATAAAGTATTGCAATTCACACAATGCCAAATTGACAAAACACGTAAAATAAACTTCACTTTCGTGTATAATTTCTATTTAAACAAAAAACATGCAAATAAAATGCTTTCTTCGATTTTGTGAGCGCTTTTCGCTGCGTCCGGCAATCTCACGTACGTGCCACTTCGCGACTACCGTCGCGCTTTCCAATCGCGAATTTGAATTTAGAAGACCAAAAATTAAAATTAATATTCATGCCATCTATTGTTGAGTAACCTTAAACTCTGCAATAACCTGATTATTTTAAAGAAAAATAAAGGTCAACTCAATAATAATGACGTAGTCAATTAATAATTAACTAAAATTTGGCAATTAAATTCGAATAGAATAGAAAACATGCAAGTTCAGTTTATAATATTAATTTTAGAAGAAGTTTAGAAGTGCTGTGAAGACTAGTGTAACAGACACCAGTCACTGATCAAAAGAACTGTTACTCCGAAAGTATTCAATAACAGTTATATTATATCAGGTTCATTTATCGAGTAATTCCCAGGTACTCGCATAGCTTCGCGTTTCGTTACGTCAAGCCAGCGAAAGTGTTTTTCCTCCTGCTCAGTAGGTACATATTGATAAGTACTTATTTATTCGTAGCTGCACCATGGAATTTCTCTCATTGGTATGTCCACCCGTCCTAAGGAGGGGCTTGTGGCTAAATAATAACAGTCGCACGGGTGATTTACACGACATTTTATTCTACCCAGACGCATAGCCCAGACGGTCAGAATAAAGGGACACAGCAGAACACAATGTTGTCAGCATGAGAAAAAAAATTGCCATATTAGCTGAGAATTTGATTCGTACGGCCTCACCCCAGTGCCAAACCTACCCCAACATACTATATCTACAGCTTATCAAGTAGCAACCATCAATTTTATAGTAATAGCCTCAATCATGCAAAACAGTGACTCTAACATAATTATAAACATGATTGCTTTGTATAAAGCCAAGAAATAAAATACTTGCTGAATTTCAAAACATATTGTGTAAAACCGCTTAAAATAACAAGCCATGGTCAAGTGTGAGCCGTAAAGAGTAATTAATCCGTCTTGACCAGCTCGATTACGTGTGTAAATCGATATAAAATTTGGCAATCGTATGAAATGAATTATTTTTTGGAGTCTTAATAGAGATGCAGTTTTGCGTAATTTGACAGAAGAATTCAATCGTCGCTTGTTTAAAATGATTGATATGATTAATTTGATAAATGATAATCGGCATCCCTTGTATAAAGCGCTGAGCAGACGATGGACAATTTGTCCGCGTCGATAGAAACTATGGAAAACTGGCTGATTCATCATTCTCATCATCATTCTCCAGCCCTTATCCCAATTTATGCAGCGCAACAGTTGTAAAACTGTTTGCTATTATTTTTTTAGGATTAAAAACGGAACCTTTGTAAGATCAGCACCCAATTACGTAACACACTGTCGATCTCAATCTGTATGATTTTGAAGGATATATCCATTGCTTCATATGGTCGTCTGCTCAACAACGTAAATAACGCAATGAATGTTGTTGAATTGTCAAAATTGAACCCATTGCCACTGATAGTGTTATGCCGGAGCCGGCCACTCACGAAGATCAAGTTCACCGTCAAGTTTGCAGCGGACTTGAAGCCGCGTCCAGTAAACTTGACGGTGTATGGCTACTTATCATGCATACCCATAGCCATACACGTTCAAGTTTACTGGACGCGGCTTCAAGTCCGCTGCAAACTTGACGTTGAACTTGATCGTGAGTGGCCCGGGTTACGGAACTACCCCGCAGTTTATTGTCCGTCTGTCACAGAGGTTTTTCTCAAGATCCATGCAACGAATTTGGATTTTGTAATGTTTTGGTTTTGATGTCGTATGGGTAGTGTAGGTACACAAATAGCCATCCAAAGACCAAAAAAAGTATTTTCCTTTTTCTAATAAAATACATTTATATATTCAAACTTTACGCCTTTTAGGTAAACACTATGAATAACTGAAGCGTATAATAGGATCTTCTACAGTTATATGAGCGCATCTTGCTAAATGACAGTTTCATCATTGCTACCAACATTACCAACCGAGGAATCATACTTATTTGACATTGACATGCTTCATCTTTAACTCAGTCACGATTTGCTAAGAAAATCTCCACTAATTCGTGTGAAATAAAATTGGTACTTATTGGTAAGAAAATGGTTTGTACTAGGTATATTTGTAACATATAAATAGGTAAATATTTGTAATATAAAAAAAAAGAATTAAAAAAAAAAAAAATGTTTGTTTGTATTTGAGTTAAAAAATAACCCGACAAACTTTAAGAGGTGCTTTATTAGACCATCGAACTGAACAACTTTCACTATGGGACCAACTCTGAAATCACGAAAAACAAATCGGCTGTATACCTAATACAACAGTTCAATACGTACTTGACCAATATGTATGAAACAGCGGATTTTTGTTTTCGTACTTCAAGTACCTAACCAAACCAAACCCACAAGCGGTCGTTGACCAACAAAAAAAACATGACTGTGTTTTTTATTTGGTCGTGTCGTAGATACCTGTCGATAATTCGATACCCGTCACGTCTGTGGAGTTTCGCTAACCAATTTAATTTGACCTGTATTTTACAATACCTAATGTCCGGGTCGCGGTATCGTTATAATCAACCCTCAGCGTTTCATCAAGGAAGGTCAAAGTAACAAATCCGTTTGATCTTTCCCATCTTAAACAGACATCCCTAATTCCCTACATAACAGTGACGGAAATAACAGTTCCTTCTTGTTACAATCGCGACAAATTATGCAAAATTCATCTTTACGTAGATGACATTAAGACACAAATACAACGCATACTTAATATTGTAATCAGACATTATTTTCCCATGAAGTTTACTAGAATATAACCTTTATAGAAACGTGATAAGGTTCAATGCAAGTGTATTGATAACATTGTGTTCTAAGTAACCGTGAAGGCGGCATCGCTGTGAGGCAAATCACTTTGTCACGATAATTTCAAGCTTTTTACCGAAGATTTTACACTATTTTCACTGTTTCTGATTAATATTTATTATGATTTATGGATTAACTGCACTTATTGTCTAATTTTTGTATATTAAAAATTATAAAAGCTGTATATGTTTAGTCACAACAATTTTTGCAACAGGCTTGTTTTTTCCAACTATGGTTTTATCTTATCTCTATTTAATAGATTTAAGTGCCATGTAGTGAAGAAAATATGTTTTATTTTTTTATTTAAATCTGGGTACTACGAACATTACACTTGATGAATTAATAATTACCACTACTCGTCACTAGATGGCATTACTTATCTTACAAAAATATTTTTGTACTTATGAACGAAAGGAAAAAGCGTTATGCCCGGAGACCCCTTTTATATTTTTCGAATATTGATTTTTAATTCTTGCATGGATATTTATTTTTGTAATATTACACGGGGAGCGCCACATTTGCTCATTTAAAATAGTAGGTGTCGTAATGTCCGGAAGTTATATTTACTGTCCGCTAGAGGGCGGTAGTGCACCCGCCACTTTTAAGCAATCAGCAATGACAGCAATCGTTGCGTTATTATTTTATAGATTCTAGATTAGTCAGAATAATAATACAGTAGCACTAACGACCAAATTACGGTTATTAAATATTTTATGAAGAAATTATTATACGCAAGTTAAGATTGGCCAAGATTGTGATAGAAGAACAATAAAAAAAGTTAGGTAATCTATGAAATAACGAAACAATGGGAGCAGAATGTTTTCCGGTTGCAAAAAAGAATGTAAAAAAATGTCAAAAAGATATTTCCGATACCGGGAATCGAACCCGAGCCTCCTGGGTGAGAGCCAGGTATCCTAGCCACTAGACCATATCGGATATTGAGAGACTCATCGAAATTGATGTTTAAAAGCTATACTCGTTTTAAACCGTCTTGAAAACATGGGGATGATGTTTTCAATTCGGGTGTATTTATTTTTGTTTTTTATTATTTAGCAGGCCCCACGATTAGCGGTCCTAAAGAAAAACGAGGCAAAAAAAAAAAAAAAATATCGTTTTTGTCACAGGCAAGAAAATAGAAATACACACGACTGCATAATCATCATTTTTAGGGTTCTGTAGGTACTCAAAGGGTACCAACAGGACCCTGTTACTGAGGCTCTGCTGTCCCTGTCCGACCATCTGTCAGTTACTGGGTTGTATCTTTTGAACCGTAATACACTCGAAACCGAAATCGCCGTCGTATACTTGAAATTTTCAGTGTGTGTCAATACTCGTTTCTTTATTGTATTCCTTATGTATTACACTAGCTTCCGCCCGCGACTTCGTCCGCGTGAAATTTCACCCTCCCCCTATTCACTCTCTTAGGGGTGGAATTTAGAAAAACCCTTTCTTATTGGATACCTACTCTTCACAAAGAACACACCCTCCAAATATCATGTCTCTAGGACCAGCGGTTTAGGCTGTGCGTTGATATATCAGTCAGTCAGTCAGGACTTTGAATTTTATATGTATTGATAAATGGCGAGGGACCCGTGGCTAAATAATAACAGCCGCACAGGTCGATGGATCAGGTAAAGCTACGCTTGCCACGGTTGGTCTGTGGATGGGTTATCTTTACATACCGTGACGCCTCCGTGGCTCGGAAAGTTTTTTTTTTTCAATTTTTTTTTCCAAAATTTCCAATGCGTCCTTTTAAGCCGTTGGTCCCGGCTGTCATTCGTGGATCTTTGACAGTCGTTACGGGTAGTCAGAAGCCCGAAAGTCTGACAAACGGTCTTACCAAGGGGTATCGTATTACCCATGGCCAGTAACTGGATTGTGGAGGTCAGATAGGCAGTCGCTCCATGTATAATACTGGTATTTAGCTGCATCAGGTTGGACTGGAAGCCGACCCGAACATAGTTGTGAAAAGGCTAGGCAGATGATGAGAGCCACAACTTAAGGATCCATCACACATATTATATAAGTGAGGGAAATCTGTAGTTACTACGGCTTCCCTTCCCATGCAGGCTCATAGAAAGCATTGTGTAGTAAGTTCGTAACTCGCAGCAGAACAATAACATGTGTGTCCGAGTCCGAGTGTAAGTGTTATGTAAACGATGATACATGTGTAGTAGGTACGCACGGCTACTGTACACATCAAGCTATACATTACTACCAGTATAAGCCGACTTCTGATTGTACGAAAAACTATACAAAGCGAGGTCAGCTCAGACTGGAAATGTATAGCTGGATGTCTTGCCGTGTCTACTACCGTGTAAGAACAATTAGAGTGACTTTTGGAAGTAAGCTGAGGGGATATTCTGTTTAATTGCTTGGACATAGTAGTATTTAGTACTCCCCTTGCCTTCGTCCTCTCTCTTTTTTTTTTGCTGTGCCCGACAGGGTCCATATTGATCTTTTACTTTGTAATACATCATCTGGCTAGCCTTTTCACAATGTTGGGGTCGGCTTCCAGTCTGTTCGACATCATCTGCCTAGCCTTTTCACAACTATGTTGGGGTCGGCTTCCAGTCTGTTCGGTTAGATGAGTTGAATACTAGTATTTTACATGGAGCCGCGACGGCCTATCTGACTTCCACAATCCAGTTACTGGGTAATACGATATGGTTGTCAGACTTTCGGGCTTCTGACTACCCGTAACGACTGTCAAAGATCCACGAATGACAGCCGGGACCAACGGCTTCTTTCCGAGACACGGAGGGGTCTCGTACCGAAACTCTCAGTACCTATATAAAGATTGTCACCCATCCACAGACCAACCGCGGCAAGCGTAGCTTAACCTCATCGATCGACTTGTGCGGCTGTTATAATTTAGCCACGGGCCCCAGTTGTGGCTCTCTTGTTTTAAAACAGTGGTCCTTATGTTTCTAAGCCAGAAACTTCATTCATCTGTAATGGAAACGCCGAAGTCAGATAGGAAACGCCGACCTCAAGTAGATTAAAAAATAAAAACGTATGCGGTCGGGGGACCTCCGTCAGGGGATCTACGAGACGAGAACTCTATCACTGACGACACGACGAATAATACAAAACCAAACACAATCGAAGTACATAACAAGCAGGTGGTAGCTGCGACCACTTTCACTACATTCCTGCAGTTGATCACTCGTAGGTAGGCACCATAACCACGTCGCGAATGATCGCGGTAACCATTAGTCCTATTGAGCAACGATCCCTCAGGCGATGACAGGGGAAATATTAGTTAAATTGCAGAATTAATTGGGTAGATATCAGTGAAGAAGGGTGAATTTATGACAGAGGTACCTAAGCCAATAAAAGTGCATGTACTTAGGCGCTCTTGTGAAGTCATTTAAAATAACGGTCAAACAAAAAACCGTCGCGTACGCAGCATGTTAGGATTATATTTCAATGATGAATTGACTATATTATAGTCAATTCATCATCATTCTGAATTTTCGAAGGGAAGCCGATGGGAAAAATTCAGGGTGGGGTAAAATACTGGTACTCAGGTCCATCCGGTTAGACTGGAAGCCGACCCCAGCTTAGTTGGGAAAAGGTTAGGCAGATGATGATGATGATTCAGGGTGGGGTGTAAGGAACATCGTCGCGTATATTGTTACTAAGAATTCAGTACATGATTCTATTCTTCTACTCTTCAGCTTTATTATTAGTATAGATTAAATACCTTCAGCATGATAATAATATGATTATATATCAATGATGAATTGACTATATGTATAGTCAATTCATCAACATTCTGAATGTTCGAAGGGAAGCCGGTGGCAATCGAGTTCTATGGAACCTTCGCCACTGGTAGATAGATATTCAGGGTGGGGTAAAATACTGGTACTCAGCCGCATTCGGTTAGACTGGAAGCCGACCCCAGCATAGTTGGGAAAAGGTTAGGCAGATGATGATGATGATTCAGGGTGGGGTGTAAGGAACATCGTTGCGTGTACTGTTAGGTACCAAGAATTCAGTACATGATTCTATTCTTCTACCCATCAAAGTTGAATTTTTTGTGGATGTGCTGAATTCATGGTACAGACGCCAGCACATCAAGCTACCCGAAACTGCCAAATTTTCCCAATCAACTTTGAACTTTATGCTTTAGCGATAAATTTAAAAATCTATTAAAGAAATTTGACAGATTGTAGTAGCTTGATGGCGTCTATACGTCCGGTGCACTTTGGGACTTGGTTAGTCAGTCCCACTGCCTATCATACGCCACAACTAGAGTTATTGTTATACATATAGGGTGAATTGTAATTCAAAGTATTCCTTCTAGGACGTGGTAAAGTGCCTTCCAACCATCCCTTTACAACATTTAAGCACCCCACATAGGCTAGGCGAAACTCCATGGGATTCGAGAAAGTCCAAGGCTTATGTGTTTCTGAAAATTTCCCAAAACTATCTCATATCATTTTTGTCTGTCCACGCGGAACTATTTGGCCGCGCCTTGGGTGGAGACGGGGGTGAGGGCGGCGGGGTGCCTATTGTTCGCAACGTACGTACTGAGTCATGACAAAGCGCCCCCGCCCCTCCGTCCCACCGCTCACATACCTAAGGCGCGGCCAACTAGTTCCGCGCAGACTATATAATAGTAGTGTAGTTTTTGTCTCTAACAATTGAATGGCCATATATGTTTTTATTTGGTCGTAAATACGTTATCAATGCCTTCAGATCACTTTGTTAAACAATAATGAACTAATATTTACTGTATTATTATTGTACAATACGTGATCATAGCTACTAGCAAGTGGGGCAAACAGAGCTACTTGTAGTGTAACGCCTCTGAGGTAATTTAGATGATTGGTCTACAGTTAAACATTGCAATTTTGTGTGTATCACGAAATATATCGAATGTTTGCTCAATCATGAGCTATCGAATGTATCGTCACGAGGACTTTACTCGACCGTAGGTAAACCATAGATGCCTAAGGACATAGCAGACTTTATGAAAGAGTAGAGATGGAACCAGCACAGTCAATACTGTTCTATAAGGCAGGCGGATATTAGGGAACATTCACGGGCATTCCCGAAACCATTGAACAAATGAACAGTCTCAGGAAAATCATTGTAATCATTGGAGATACTCTTCGTTATAATATAATCGTTATTAGCGTCGACAAATGTCGACACGACGATGACGACGAGGACCGAGAAAGAGTATTTACAAAGCTCGGGGGGAAGTAGCCTATATAATTATAACTTATAAAACCACTGACTAATTGTCTTGGCAAAACATTCTCCAGGACTTCCAAAATATGGCAAACCAATCATCAAAAACAGTAATCAAGCTATTACTGCATCCAAAGAATCCAAACATTCATCTGTAGCGGTCAGCAGCCAAGCTATAGAAAACACAAGTGATTATATTAATAAACAAGAGCGAAGTATTGTTGTGGAGAAAGTTAAGAGCTCCGCCGACTGTGACGACCAGATAATCGACCTTCATACAGGGATGGCACTAGAAGATTTAGAGAGGAATGGACGCAAAGAAATGGCCAAACATTGATAGAAAAGAGCGTTGTATGGTTTGTAATTGTAGTAGATAAGTGGAAGCAAAGAAATAAAGACGTGTTTAAAGTAGATTATCGTCGTGATGATGACGATGTCTGTAAAGTAACTGTAGAGTAACTTGCAGATGAATCCTAGTAGACAGAAGAGACGAGACGACGCGACGAAGGGACGAGATGTGAAGGAATTATGATATTTTGGATTATCTGGCCCCGTGTCAAATAGGAATACTCCCTCTTATCCATCGGACACGGTTAATTGGAACCGTGCCCCTAGCTTATGATGTTTTTCAAGTGCCCATGTAGGTTTATGTGAAATCAAATATTTTGAATTTAATTTGATTGAGTAACCAAGAGAAAATTCGTCTAACGTAAAACGTATTGTTAGCATCTTTGTCAACCCTAATCATAGAAGACACAGCATTCTGATACTGTCAAAAGATTAACAAACTAAATCCAACCTTAAAACTGACAAGTAAAGTTAAAATTCATTTACGTCGAAGCAACACTTTGGAGATGAAAATGAAAATGGCAAGTTGCACGCAACATCACGTTGATTGGCTTCAATTTGAACTTGTTTGTACACCTGTCCATGTATATGATGAATGAAATAGAAGCCTATAGCTTAGAATAATGATTATAGTTTTTGGATTCGTGGCTAAATATTCAACAATATTACACAACTCAACTCCTATAGGACTTTGAGTCTATCTGTTAAATAGCATAGTAGGCCTGAACTGCTGGGACTCAGGCCTGTCTATCCACCACGCGGGCCCAGTGCGGGTTGGTAGATGTCACATGTCTTCGAAGTTTTAGTTCTAGGACATGCTGGTTTCCTCACGATGTTTTCCTTCACCGTTTTGAGAGGAGTGGTGACGACCTACAATTCGTAAGTCGGGGCCTACAATTCGTAAGTTGTATAGGCCAACAGGTATGAATGTGAACAGAAAAACGGGTTGATTCGCACTGATGTATTTGACAGCTGTCATCTATTCTACATCTATAGGTACAATACATAACACCACCTTTAGGATAATTAGTTCCTCCCAGGTTAGATGGAGGGACGATGTTAGCAGACTGGTAGCTGGAGATCGAGTTATATATTGTGTGATTGAAGAGGCCCATGTTCAGCGGTTTACTGCTATTCACAAATAATGATAATGACGATCAGCCCGATAGTCTGACAAACAGTCTTACTAAGGAGTATCGTGTTACCCAGTAACTGGGTTGTGGAGGTCAGATAGGCAGTCGCTTCATGTAAAATACTGGTATTCAGCTGCATCCGCTTAGACTGGATGCCGATCCGAGGCTAGGCAGATGATGATGACGATGATGACGGTGGCAATCTGTTTCTGTTGTTTTCTGTTTGGTTGAAATTGTGAACAAGATAATAATACAATATGATATTATTATGTATTTATTTAATAACATTGTCAATGTCCATTAGATTTGCGCAAGATTGTGTCAATTTGAGACACCATTTGTTAGAGATTATTGTAATGAAAGGAAGTCGATATCCTGCAGGTAATGAGTGTACAATGAGTATATAAGTAATCTTGTGTTTGGATCTTGATCTATTTTGACCTAATTTACTAATGATAAATATGGAGGTTGTAACTTTCAACGAATTTTGTTCTTATCGTCTGTTTGTGATTATTAGGGATTTATCTTTCATTAGACGTGCAAGGCCGCACTTGTAGATGGAAGGTTAGGTTACGCTTGCCGAGGTCGGTCCGTGGATGGGATCTATTACAGCTCGAGACCCCTCAAAAAAATCGTTAAACCGTTGGTCCCGGCGTCATTTGTAGATCTTTGACAGTCGTTACGTGTAGTCAGAAGCCTGAAAAGTCTGACAAGCAGTCTTTCCTTTCTAAGGGATGTCGTATTATCCAGTAACTGGGTCAGATAGGCAGTCGTTCCATGTGAAATACTGGTATTCAGCTGCATCCGGATAGACTGGAAGCTGACCCCAACATAGTGGCTAGGCAGATGGTGAAGGAAGAGACGTGCGATTGTTTTGTTTGATATGCACTTTCTACCCTTGTATTCCCATTTACTATCTTCTTGAAAATTATAAGTTAGTCAAAATAGAACTGGTACGAAGACCATGTTTTCTGAAAGAAGATTCATAGTCTACTAGACAGACTTCGCATCAAAAGAAACAGCAGTCCTTTTAACCGTAGAACACGAAAAATTTTGACACACTTTCTTGTGATAAATTAATAAAATTACATTTGAGTGGTGACTTTCTATGAAAGTGACTGCCTGAGCAGTTCGTATAACGAAATTGATCTTATTTACCGAACCAACGTTCTACGTGTAATGAGTAACATGATTACTGCAATCATACCCTCGTTACACAATTGTTTTCATCAACATCGACACTTGTTTTTCATTGCAAATTGTTTTTGGACAGTCATTGTTATGAAGTCTTTTCCGTTTTAGTGTAAAATTGTCTATCATTCCTTTAAAATGTCATCATATTCATCTTCATCAGCTAGGAATCTTACGAGGCAATTGAGTAACACACTAACAGTAGCAATAGCTTTCATTTTAACAGTTCAACAACATTCATTCCGTTATTTGCGTTGTTGAGCTGATAAATTTTTCGAACATATGAAGCAATGGATTAGCAATGTCCTTCAAAATGATTCAGTTTGTGATTGATAATGTGTTACGCAATTAGGGTACTGGACATAGGGTTCTCCAATCTTACTCCATTTATCTCGACCTTCGGTTAATATTCAGCCTCTCTAAGATGATCAAGTTCTTCTAACTGAACAGACAGGTGTGCTGCTGGGGAGTTTGCTACTTCTTCTTCCCAGCTACGTTCAAAAAGTGCTGATTCCCGTCATTCGTCTTTTATAGACATCTGCTTGATGACCTGCGGTTGTCCTACGTTTATCGAATTGCGGTTTCCACTGAAGTACAGGTCTACCCCAACAGTCATTGCTCTTACGGCTCATAAAGCCGGCCCTTTGCCACTTCAGCTTGCTTATTCTCTGGGCTATTTAAAACAATTTCTGAAAAGCACTATCGTCCTGGTGGACCGATGGCGTTGTGGAAGCCGCAGGAATCCGCTGGATGCGGGAAGCACAGAACCGGTCGGAATGGAAGTCCTTGGGGGAGGCCTATGTCCAACGGTGGCCGTCTTTCGGCTGAAATGATGATGATGATTGACTGGCGTGGCTAGCTGACATATTATGGCAAATAATTTGATTTAATGTTCTGTGTCCCTTTAGTGTTAATTACTTTGCATAATTATCTAGTATTGCATACAATCAAGTATTTTCTAATTGAACAGACAGCTGTGCTGCTGGGGAGTTTGTTGCGCCACTTCTTCTCCCCAGCGAAAGCACTAGGAAGTGGTGAAGGACGGGCGTTTTGTAATTTTGACGTTTGAAAAGTGCTTGTTCTCAGCCTAGTTTGAATAAATAACATTTGATTTGGATTTGATTGACTATCGTCTTGCTAAGAAACTTTAAAAAGTCTTAAAGTGGCAGTCAGAGAGAGCACGTTTTTCGGTAGTGGTTCCTCCTTTTGTGGTAAAGAAATACTGTCCTTTAACCCTGACTTCACCTTTCTTGCGTTGATTTCGTGTCCAACATCATCAACCAGTGTTACTCTTAGCCCACCATCTGTGTCTGAAATAATTAGCGAATTCGCCGCGTTTAGAAGGCAGTCACGGTTGGCTACCGGCGTGTACACAATGGCACTACGTGGTTGTTGGTTGTTTCCTTGAGACGAACATCCTACGCATTGTTTGAAGTATGAGTGAACGGCCATTATCTTCTCAATGCTGGCAGAATGTGTGGGTGTATGTAGGTAATAATAGGCTTAGGTGCGCAAGAAAAAAACATTTGGTAACCTGTGATCATCGATAAGTATATCTGAGCTTTGTCTTCGCCGGCAGATTGTCTTATTACGACCTCTGAATGAAATTAAACCTACATGGGAGATACAAGGTGCTAATTTAAATGTCTTTGCTTACATGACACCTACCGTTATCAATCTGCCTAACGTTTTCCCAACTACGTTGGTCGGCTTCCAGTCTAACCGGGTGCAGCTGAATACCAGTATTTTACATGGAGCGACCGCCTATCTGACCACAACCCAGTTGCTGGGTAACACGTAAAACTGGTTCTCAACCTTTTGGGCATCGGACTACCTAACGTCCTAACGACTGTCAAACGTCTGCGACATACATAGGTAACATAACGTAGCCTTATTAAACATTAAAGAACATAACATAGCCTTGTTTCTCGAAGGGTTTGGCAGAGGTGTAGGTACCTATAGTATACCTATCGTTTACCTTTTTTTTTTGGGTGGGAAATCATCAAATGACACCTACCGCTCTGGGCGGAGCGGAAGGGAGTGTCAGACTCTTACTGACTAAAACCCACCCGTGTTCCTTCCTTAGCCCTTTATGTTCCGGGCCAGCGGTAACCCTTACGGACAATCCCGCTGACCCGGCAGGATCGGCTTCCCTTGGTTAGGTACGTTTTAATCAAAAGTTTTCATGGATACTCACCGTACTTACCTAACAATTTTATTCATTTTGTTTTTTTTTCTTTTGTTACAGATAAAAACAACAAACCTTGGTCACCAGTGAAAAAAAAGAGAAAAACAAAACGCAATGACGAGATAGAAAAAAAAGTTTTATTCCAACAATGATTAGGACGTTCTAAATTCAAAAGTGATGAAGTGAGTGCGTCGTAAAACAAGATGGCGTCGTTATTAAGTGTAGTGTTATTACTAGTGTACTGTTGTGTGAGTGTGTACGGACATGTAGCCCTGACCTTCCCTCCGGCTAGGAGGTACGACCTGGATTTTCTGGATAATTCCAGAACGAAGCCGCCATGTGGAATGCCTAAAGGTAATTTTGATGTTTGCTAATTTTTTCTCGCCATTGTTACTTTGTTAGACTAGCATTGTCCGAAATATATTATTGTATGGGGCTGCCATCATTGCTGCCGTTTTAGTGGTCCATCCGATACAGCGGATCCATCCGATGCGGCGGATCCCTCCGATGCAGTGGATCCATCCGATGCAGCACATCCATCCGATACTGCAGGAGTTACTCTAAGTGGCACCCTAATTGCGTAGGTAACACACTTTCAATCACAATCTGATATAATTTTAAAGGATGTAGCTAATCCATTGCTTCATAAATAGTATATTCGAAAAAATTGTCTGCTCAACAACGTAAATAACGCAATGATGATGTTGTTGAACTGTCAAAATGAAAGCCATTCCTGCTGTTGTGTTACGAAATTACCCCGCGATTTATTTATTTGTTCAAAAGTCGCTGGTCAGCAGTGCAATCAAATAGCCTCTACGCGATACTTTCCCTTAGCCAACCCCGCTTCAAATTCAACCTGGCGGATTGGTAAGTTTTTTTTTTTTGCAGAAATATTATCAACAGACAAATTTCTAAAAATACCGGTTGTAAATCTAGCGAAAACCACCAGACTAGACAGCATGTCTCAACCGTAATTAATAAATTAGACACACGATCTAGTCTCTCAGGCCGAAATTCAGACCTAGATGAAAACGAGTCTGTTTACAAACATGACCTCGGGGTCGTTGACCTCGGCTGAGTCATCCTCGTCTTGTATTGTTGCGTTGCGAATCTTATTTTGTGCTGTAATCTTATATTGAGGTAGGTTTTTGGATGAATTGTAATTCAAAATGTTAGTGGCTACTGGCTAACTCCCGAATTTTTTTAATTGTGAACTGAATTTGACTTGAAAGTAAGTTAAGGATTACAAACCTATCTACAAACATTAGATATTTAAATAAACACGGTACGATTGCGAATGTACGATTTGGTCAGTTTATCAAACGACAATTGTGATAAATTGTTGTTGTTGAAAATTAAAGCCGTTCGGCCGTTCCTACTGTTCGTGTGTTACGCAATTACCCCGCAGGGTAGGAAACTATTTGTTAATTTGACAATTTGATTTAATTTATTAGTGGGGATTTTGTCTGTTTTTGCTTTGTTAGGTATTTTATGTCAAAATGACATTTATTTGGAACTTGCCAGAAATTAGATTAAAATGCGACATACTTAGCTACTTCGTGCCTACTTACTTATTGCGTACTGGCAACACTAACTAGGCCGTAGGTAAACATAAAGATCATAATTTACAGCATTATTAAGGCGATTAACACACGGCACCGCGCACCGCCGCGGAGGGCGGTGGCGGTAAAGCGGATTTCGTAGCGGTGCCCCGTGCGGTGAGGCGGCTTACGCGCCTGTCCGCGCGGTTGGATTTAACACGGTTTTGACCAGTTTGATCACTTTTTCATCATTTTTAAATTGCAACACGTCCTGCTGCACCCACGATGATCCGCGCGGTTATGCGGCGCCCCGTGTGTGAGGCGCCGCCTCACCGCGCGGACGGCAGCGCGGAGGGGCGGTGGCGGTGAAAGCACCGCTCGACTGCCAGGCGGTGTACGTGTGTTAGGCATCTACGGATTTATTAGAGACCAATGCGACATGAGATCCGCTTCACCGCCTACCGCGGCGGTGCGCGGTGCCGTGTGTTAATTGCCTTAGTAGACCTGTCATTTGACCAAGTCGGGCTCAACACTTCATAATTGCCACCAATGATAATATTATAAGACTTATAATATAGGTAATTGATTGCCACTACTGCCAGCACCCACACTATCAATCGGAATCTGAATCATTTTGAAGCAAATTGCTAAGCATTGCTCTTATGTTCGAAAAATTTGTCTGCTCAACACGTAAATAACGCAATGAATGTTGTTGAACTGTCAAAATGAAACCGATTCCGATTGATAATGTGTTCCGCAATTGCCCCGCTGGTGTAATCTGTCAGTTTGCATATTTGAATACAAACTGGGCATTCGGTAGTAATAAGGTAATACGGTGGGTGTCCGCAACTCCACGTCAATGCGCGTATTTTGCGTACGGGTGGGAAAATGGATTATTCGATCCACCCCAGCTCCTCAAGGAAGGCCATTGGGTAGTATATTTTAGACACAATTCCGAGTTCGTGTCTAAACCGGCTCACACGCATTATGCGAAGGGAAAAGGGCATAATCTTGAGTTCGGCTAAAAGATGACACTCGCGTAAATTCGTCAACAGATTGGATTGCCATCGGCAAAAATGAATCTTCCATTTAAACGTTCATCTCCCGTTTAATTGCTTAACACACACACGAGCAGTAGGAATAACATTAATTTTGACGGTTCAACAATTATCACTCATTGCACCTACTTAGAGATATTATTATAGAGTATTTTATGCCTACATACCTACTTCAAATACCTCTCTGACTCACTGAGCCAACGGCAGGCACGACAACACGACGAAGGGAAATGCAAACGGCTCAAGGGCGTCCTTGCTTTGCCCTCTTAAAACCTAACTTGTTGTGATTATTATGTTGGTATACTTGTGAGTAATGTTCTATTCTCAGCTGTCGAACGAATACTCTCAAACAGGTTTATTGTAATTAGGGTAATTATTTTCGTCATTTGAATGATTTTGAGCTGCAGTAACATTATTTTGAAACATATTTTGTTTTCATAAAAAATTATGTTGCTTTTTATATGTTGGTAGAATTGGAACATGAAATTCGCATAGAATTGGACGCGGAGACCCTGTACGGTAATTTCGCACGTGAGTTATAAGCAGTCGTGGCCGAGTGGTTAAGGCGTCTGACTCGAAATCAGATTCCCTCTGGGAGCGTAGGTTCGAATCCTACCGGCTGCGAATCTTTTTGCGCTTATTAGCATATTTTTTTGAAAAAGTTTAGTATTATTTGTTTATTGTCATTTAATTTTGCTTTCTTGTATAAAAAATATCTCGTAAAACAATAAATCAAATGGACGTTATAAAATAAAAACCGATTTAAGAAAAGGAGGAGATTCTCATTTCGGTTTTTTTTTTTTGTAAGTATGTTCGGGCATAACTCTTGATTTGCAAAATTCTTTCCGAAATTATGGTCCCATTTCAATTTTGTAAAGATCTGATGATGAGTTTCGGAGACAGACAACGGAACTTTTCAATAAATGCCAGCAAATCAACAGCGATTTATGCTATCGCATAATTATGTACCACCAAACGGGGTGAATAGGGCCCCCCGGGCCCCCTACTAAACTACCAGTTTTAGAGAAAAACGTTTCATGTCAATTCTTCATCAGAATGTCAGATCTTTCGATAGGTATTTTTTTTAATGGAATTTGTAAAAAAAATACCTATGTCCCTCATATAGCAGTTTCGACCCACTGTGGGACGGTGCGGACTGTGGAAGACAGGTGCAATGTGGGATACCTACTAATTTATAATGAATAAATAAGTAGGGTAGACTAACAACTTAGTTTGTCGGTTTGTGCGGTATAACTTCTTTATTGCCACTTTATGATCCTCTGTATTTTTGGCCACGAAACAATTTTATACTTACAGGTGATTGGTGAATGATAACTTGCTCGGTGTTGCCACTTTTTACACCACACATCCTTCGCGTAGGAAGAATACATTTCAACAGGATTTATTCTACTTTCCCGCCTCTTTTGCCACACGCACTCTCAACATTCACTTCCATCTATAAACGGCCTTTCCCCTCTTATCGTTATAGTTGTATAATAGTTGTCTTGCATTTTAATGTTAACAACAAAAAAAAAAAAGTGAAAACGTGCAAAATGTAAAAAAAAAGAAGAAAAATGTGGAAATGTAAAAAAAAAGTTCGAATGTGTTTAGTGCATGGACGTAATAGATTATTATTCATTACGTCCATGGTTTAGTGGCGTAGAAAATAAATGTTTGTCAAATTTGACATTTGACACTTACGCGACAGTCGCTGTCGATGACGACGGTTGTCACATTTGGCGACGCGAAAGAACAAAACATTATTTAATACGTAGTAAAAATGCGTTTAATTATTGGACATTCCCGATCCGCCAACATCGGCATCGTGCAGACTCGGTTCAATGTTGATACCTAATCAGTTACCTATCTACAAAAGATTTCGATGAATTGAGAACCTCCTCCTTTCTTTGAAGTCAGTTAGAAACTTGAATAGTTGAATTTGTTATCAAGACATTTCCAATTTGTTTTTCTATTAACGTGTAATGGACCGCAGCACAGTAAACCGATGACTTCACTTATACGCATACGAATTATTCGTAGATATTACTTTCTTTGTGCTGTTACCAATTTCAGAGATCAACAAGACACAAATATATTATGTACTTGTTGTTTTTCATTTTTTTCATTGAAATAACAAACAGCCTGCAGCCACGGGTGAGTCAAGTACGGGAAATTGTAAAAGATGTAATTTCCTTTTAGTTAAGACATATTACTGATTGATCACTATTTGACGTTCAAAAGTGCCTTATAATTGTATGTGCCTATTTGAAACTATGACTTTTGTATGACAGTTCTTGTAGTAACTCATATTTTGACTAAGGTGTAGAGTTTGTGAAGTTAGGGCTTGTAGAGTTAGGGCGTGTAGAGTTAAGGCGCGTAGAGTTAGAAGCTTGGCTCTACATGAGATCAGTGGCCTTAGTGTGAGTTTATTCGACTCACGTTCGATTGCGAGCGCGTTAGAATTTTGTATGGGAAATTAGGTTTCTCATAATGACCACCAGGTGGCGCTATAACTTTTTCCCATATAAAATTCTATCGCGCTCGCATTCGAACGTGAGTGAAAAAACTCACACTTAGGCGAAAGCGCCAGGGTAGCCCGCGAAATTATTTTTTTTTACGTTTTTTGCAATTTGCCCGTCAGTATTAAGTTGTATGTTAATTAAAATATGATTCGCGGCCGTAACAAATATGTATTTACAGAATTATAATCCTTAAAGTCATCAACACAACTCTCTAAGACCAAGTAATCCCTAAGAATGACTATTTCGTGAAATCTTGACATTTAGGGATTATACTAACTTAACAAGTTGTATTTCCCCTTAAGCCTCTGATAACTTTTCGACAGTGCGAGGCATATGGTCTCGTCTTGGCAACATTTTACATGAAAATATTTTTGGTGCGATTAAAATAACTGAAAACCTGAAAAGATGACTGTACTCATCATTTTGAATTACTTTTACTATGTGACAAACAGACAGAAACATACTGCTGTTCCAACATTTTGTTTAGTTATCATAAATGTGTGGAGTAAACGATTTCAGGGTTGTCCCATAGTGAAAGTTGTTCGAAATAATGAATACAATGAAGTAGGGTCATTGTAGGTAGGTACTTATTATTTTGAACAACTTTGAAGACCATTAATTAAGCGATGAATTATCGTTGATTACCCTTTATTACAAACTAGCTTCTGCCCGCGACTTCGTCCGCATGAAATTTCTTGTACCCCCACCCCGTCGCAACACTTCGTATTCGCTTAGCGTTCTTTTTTCTTTTTTTTTCTTTTTAAAATTTCATTCTGATTTTTTTTCTTTTTGCTCGGTTCCTAAGGGTCATAGCGCGATATTAAATAGCCTATAGCCTTCCTCAAGAATTGGGCTATCAAATGCAAAAAGGTTTTTTCAAATCTGACCGGTAGTTCCAGAGATTATCGCGTTCAAACAAACCAACTCTTCAGCTTTATTATTAGTATAGATAGATGGCTTCCAGTCTTACCAAGGGGTGTCGTGGTTGTGAAGGTCAGATAGGTAAACATCCAAGCTTGATCAACTAGGTTGGCGGAACTTTGTAATTCCGCATAGTAGCGCCGGAATCCACCATTTACCACCATACGGGGTGAATAGGGATGCAGGGGTGAATTGGGACAAAACTTTAAAAGCGATTTTAGCGTTGAAATAATACAGTTTGTTGCCGAAAAGGACACTTAATCGTTAATTATAATACAATAAACACTTTAGACTCCTTTTTGGCAACAAACTATATTATTTCAATGTTAAAATCGCTTTTAAAGTTTCGTCCCGATTCACCCCTACATCCCTTCCCTATTCACCCCGTTTGACGGTACCATTTTATAAGTTTCTTGATGATTGAATTAGTGCTGTTGTTATTTTCCAGGACACTAAGAATGTAACATGTGTTTCGACTCAGGTAACAATGCAGATTTTAAAGTAGGTATTATTGTCTTACTAGCTTTTAGCCGCGGCTTTATTCGCATGGAGATAGGAAACTATAGGTACCACGGGACCGTTGTTGGAACCACCGGTATAGACGTATTCTATGTCCTAGGTCATAGTCATGGCTATGTATAGGTACAGACTTACCTATACCTACAGAGTGAACTTACGCTGAAAGGCACAAAGGGGCCCCCCCTTAGGGCCGAAGCCTAGGTCAGCGGGATTGTCCGAAAGGGTTACCGCTGGCCCGGAACATATAGGGCTAAGGAAGGAACACGGGTGGGTTTTAGTCAGTAAGAGTCTGACAGTTCTGACACTCCCTTCCGCTCCACCCAGAGCGGGAGGGGTCATTTGATGATTATCCATCCGCAAAAAAAAGGGTAAAACGGGACCCTATTAAAAAGACTCCGCTGTCCGTCTGTCCGTCTGTCACCAGGCTGTATCTCATGAACCGTGATAGCTAGACAGTTGAAATTTTCACAGATGATGTATTTCTGTTGCCGCTATAAAATAAAAACAGAAAATAAAATAATGTTTAAGGGGGGCTCCCATACAACACACGTGTTTTTTTCGACGTTTTTGCCTTGTGGTACGGAACCCTTCGTGTGCGAGTCCGAATGCACTTGGCCAGTTTTTTCTATAGTTATCATTTCAAACCAAAATAAAAGAAGAATAAAGTTTATCTGGACACAGTTCGTGAAACGGCTGCTCCATTTTAGCATGAATGAATGAAAAAAAAATCATGAATGCCCAACAGATGCTGTGTGACGCTGGTTTTCTAATGAACTTTGTAAGGCACAACATAATAGTAATAAGAAATTCATGCATATTTCAGGGCCAAGAACCTGTTTACGTAATGGTGGACGGAATCGCAAGTAATAATGTCAAAAAAATATCTAACGATACTTATATAACCAAGAACAGCTCCCTGCTCTTTGTTTGTTCTTATACCGATACCGACCCCGACGTATGCTTTACCTCAATGAGAGAACTAACTGCCTCTTGGATCGTGAAATCCTGCTTTACAAAAACAATAAAAAATCACACTTACCTGTGTGAAACCAAAAAATTTAATCATTTAAACCACATGGACAAACTATCGTTCTTATCTAAGACCATACCAGACAAATCTTTTCATTTATTCAATTGTTTAGTAAAGTCAAACGGTACTCAAGTATGTCACAAAGAAGCCGACGATACTTACATAAAACGGATTCACTATTCAAACCAAAGCCACGCGAGTGTGATTTGTGAGGAGGGCGAAGCAACAGAATATGAGAAACATGACTCTTTTGAGCTTTACGCTCCATCAGGACAGCAGCACCGAAAAAACCTCAGGGAAAAGATTAGCGGCATGTCCGGCCACGGCGGCGGCGGCCGCGAGGGCGACGACGACGACGGCGGCGGCGACGGCGGCGACGATGGCGGCGGCGACGGCGGCGGCGACGGCGGCGGCGACGGCGACGGTGGCGGCGGCGGCGGCGGCGGCGGCGGAAATTCACAAGAAGACAAAGCATTAGTCAAAGTACATGGCTTCCTTACGCTGAAGCCAGGGACTGAACATGCCACAAAGCTTAGTTTCAATGACACTGAAACCATGTCAGTCAACCTGAAGCATTCAAATTGTACTACTGATTGCGAATATGTTTCGAGGCAAAATTTGGATCTAAATCCAGTAACGTAGACGGGCTGCATTTTTTCCATACAAACGTATTCCCCTATTCTCTTCCTGGATAATGCCTCTATCTAGAGTAATCATTTTTATTTATAAAAATCTAGGTCTATTGAAGGCATGCCCCTGTAATTTTTTTTTTTTTTTAATTATTACAAAAATAAATCTGATTTTCCGAAAACCTAAAAAAATTCCCCGTTTTTACCTACGTAATCAGAAGAGTACCAAAGAAAAATGAAAAGTTTTTAAGGTAAAAACAAATGATAGGGGGGCATAGATCTATTCTTCCTTTAAATTTTGATACCAAATATATTTTAATCGGCTTAGGATTCGAGGAGAAAACAGGGGAATACGAAACGTCGATCGGTCATGATTTTTTCTAGGTAAAATCGTTCTGAGCTGCAGTTGTCCCTATCGCACTCTACGGGGGGAGACGAGAGAGAGAGACGACAATAGTTTCTTCAAATACCTATTAAAAACTAGCACCCTAATTGCGTAACACACTATCAATCGGAATCTGAATCATTTTGAAGCAAATTGCTAATCCATTGCTACATAATTATGGTCGAAAAATTTGTCTGCTCAATACGTAAATAACCCAATGAATGTTGTTGAACTGTCAAAATGAAACTGATTCCGATTGATAATGTGTTACGCAATTATTGGCCCGCTGCTCTCCAAAATGCAATACCTACGAGATCAAAATATAGGCAGCAGCATCCTAGGACGGCTTGACATATCGATGTCAACATGATTTACTTGAATCTACCAGCAGTTTTGGGCCTGATCTGTTACAGAAATAAAAAGTTTACCTAAAATCAATACCTACATATTTAATTTTCTGCTTATTTTATCTGAAAGATGAACACGTAATAATGGTTTAGTCCCATCTCAGCACCTTCTCATCTCGGTAACCATGAATTTATTTATCATGCCTACGAAATATAACACGAGCACTAATATGTCAACACTTGGCAACTTACAACTGCGATTTTTTCGTGAAATAACGTATGCAACCTTGAAATACGACACTTTACATAAACCTATGGGTTCGAAAATACTATGTTCGTAATAACATAAAATTTCATTCAAAATGAAAGGAGAAAATCGCCTTTGTATAAAGCCAAGTGTATACATACTTATGCTCGTGACTGTACAAAGTCATCAAAAAATGGATACCTACACAATATCAGTGTCATGAGTAAATCAACTTGATAGTCTACATATTTATCAAAAGTTACTGTTTATAAAATAAGTTTAATTTTAAATAAAATACTAGTGTATAGTGGACAAAGTAAAATATATTTTTATCGGACTTGCACAGACAAGTTACTGTTACTGCTAAGGGGCGGTTCAAGTATTACGTAAGCAGATTTTTTGCAGTTATTAACCCCCTCCTCCCCCTCGTCAGCAAAAGTAAGCAAAACTCTTACCAATGCTTACGTAAACATTGGTAAGAGTTTTGCTTAATTCTGTAAAAATCTCAACGTGAAAACTTAGGTAAAGTGAGCGTGGAGTGCGCTGTCAATAGTGTCAATTCCTAGCAAAAACAAACTCACTTCGCCTAAGTTTTCCCGGTGAGATTTTTACGGAATCGACCGGCTGGTACCTATTCAACTATTCAGCTGCATCCGGTTAGATCGAACCCGACATTAATATAGTTGGGAAAAGGCTAGGCAGATGATCATGATTCCCTTCTTAAGCTGGACTCCCTATATGGCCAATGGGGTGAAACTCTGAACACAAGCAGCATCGGTTTTACTGGAGACCAGCAGCCCGTTTATATCGCGGAACATCTACCGTCAAGCGCGAGAAAACTATTTTTCAAGGCTAGGGAATTTGCAAAGAATAACAAGTATATGTTTTGCTGGACCAAAGATGGCAATATTTTTATTCGTAAAGAAACAGGAGCCCAACATATCCTCATTAAGTCGGAGTGTTGTCTGACAAACTTGAAGATGTCAAATCAGTGACTTATAGTGTTTGTGTTAGTTATACGGTTTTTGTTGTTGTTAATTCTGCATTTATTCATAACTATAACTATATCATTGTGCTACATAGCTATGCAAATTGTACCCACCTATAAACCCTTACGTAAGTTAATTCTATATTTTAAATTATACATACACTACACTCATTACAGACTGACCTTGTTGTGTCATTTCACCGCAAGTTCAACAAAAGTTATCGTACACTCTAAACAAAAATATAACACATCACAATTTACATTTACATTCATCCTTACACATTATCTCAACAGCTGCTCGTTATATACCTCTACCCCCATAATAAGTTGTGACTGTGACTCAACGCTTTGTTTAGTTCTAATGAGTTTGTTTAGTGCATTTGCCTTTCTGTTTTGTGATGCGTTTATGATCTTACTGGATTATTTATTTGTTTTCGGTTGCGAGTGTAGGTACCTACAACGCTTTTGTAATCCGATTATATTCTTGATCTCGGCTATTTCGCATATCGTATTGCTATTTATACCTGTAATTAATGGCTAATATTATTGGGAATGTTATCGGTGACTTGGACAACCTTGAAATTGCGAAAGTATATAAGTGTCCACCGGATAAGTGTACAGACTTCATTAACGTATCCATTTCTGGCCTAAAAATTCTCCATTTAAATATTCGAAGCATTAATAGGAACTTTAATGAACTTTTAGTGTTGTTGTCTCTTATTAAGATTAACTGTGACGTCATAGTGCTGACGGAATGTTGGTTGAGTAAGGTGACGAATGTTCCAATATTAAACGGTTATAATTCACATTATACTTTGAATACAAAAAATCAAAATGACGGGATTGTGATTTTTACAAAACAAGACTTGTCCTGTTCTGTTCAAGAACCAGACTTCACAAATGCGAACTGTCTTATATGCAAAATTAATAATAAAACAGCAATAGTTGCTATATACCGCTCGCCATCATTTAACAAAAAAGAACAGTTTCAATGTTTTTTAAATAGTTTGGATACTGTACTTACTCAACTAAAAACATTTAGAAATGTTGCCATCGTTGGAGATCAATCAATCAATCAATCAATCATGTTTATTGTGGATCATAGGTATAGAAATAGATACAGGTGTTAAGAATTACAGTGATGTTGATCAGCTATGTCCCGCCTTTTGGGCATACAATACAAATTAATAACATTGTGTCATAATTATTATCTACGAAATTAACATTACTATTTTAATAAATTAACAAAGAAAAAAAAAATAACATTACTATTACAATTTAAGGAAAAATTAAATTAACTAGTCAATATTACAACACAAAAATAAACACGAAATATAGGTCAGTTAAAGATCTTAAAATTAATATTATGCAGCACTGACTGCACCATGGTCTTGGTCAAAATATAATTTAAAGGGATTTGTCTGACATAAAGTCTTTTAAACTGTAATAGCATTTATCGACTAACAGGTCATGAAGTTTCTTTTTAAATAGTTTAATTTCCGAGATGATTCTAATATGTTTTGGAATTTTGTTAAATATTGTTGGAGCAACCCACAATACACTTTGCTGCAGAAAACGTGTCTTGCTCGTGATTGTGCACAATTTATCCCGATGGCGTATTCGGCTACGGTATTCAAATAAGTGAATATTGCTCTTTACAAATACCGCGCATTCGAATATGTACAAACATGGTAATGGCAGTATTTTAAGGTTTGTGAAAAATGGCTGACAAGAATCGGTCTGATGCAGATTAAACATAGACCTGATACAACGCTTTTGAGCCTTGAATGCTCTTTCCTTGTCTACGCTGTTCCCCCAAAATATTAAGCCATATCTGAGAGTGGAACTTACATAACCATGATACGCTGTTAATAACACTGCCCTGTTGACCACCTTTCTTAATCTGTAGAGCGCATATGAGTATTGGCTTAGTTTTTTGCATAATTTATCAATATGTATTTTCCAATTAATTGTATTATCAATATTTAATCCTAAAAACTTTGTCACTTCGGTTTCTGCTATGTTATTCTGTACATATCTAATATTTAAAGGGGGGATACGGCTGGTTCTTATTCGGAAATTCATAACTGTTGTCTTATCAACATTTAACCTAAGATTATTTTTATTCATCCAATTCATTATAGAAGTCAAAGATTGATTAATGTCGTTTTCTAGATTATTGGAATTGTTATTTGTGAATAAAACAGTGCTGTCGTCTGCAAAAAGTATGGTTTCATGGTCTAACACGGAAGGCATATCATTTATAAAAACGAGGAAGAACAACGGGCCTACAATAGTGCCTTGTGGAATACCCAGTCGAACAGTTCCTGTTTCTGAAGCATAGACTTCTTCAGTTTTTGTTGCAAGATTTAGTTTTTTTATTTCAGTGAACTGTTTCCTGTTTGTGAGGTACGATTTAATGAGATCATAAACATTACCTCTCACTCCATATGCATACATTTTGCTTAGGAGGATGTCGTGATCCACGCGGTCAAAGGCTTTAGAAATATCCATGTATAGAGCTACAGCAGGTAGTCCTTTGTCCAGGTTAGTCATAATTTCGTATAAAAAGTTATATATGGCCACATTTATAGATTTATTTTTCCTGAAGCCATATTGAGCGGGTGTAAATATATTATGGCTCTCAAAGAACCTATAAAGGGAGTTAAATATAACTTTTTCAAAAATCTTAGCAAATATAGGTATAATAGCTATGGGCCTATAATTACTGACGTTTAACTTATCCCCTTTTTTATAAATTGGCGTTATGACTGATACTTTTAATTTATCTGGAAATATACCCTTCTCAATACATAAATTGACGCAGTAACTTATGGGTTCACTAATTACGGTAGCGACTTCTTTCACAATGTTCGTAATAATACCGTCATAACCAGAACTGTTTGTGTTTTTTAGGGCTGTAATAATTTTAAGTATATCGTCAGGTCCTACAGGTGTCATGAAAATTGAATTCATAGATTGATTTTTTAAGTTATTAGAATTATCAGTACTATTAAAATTATTTGAATTATCAGAAATATTATTAGGATATTGTTTAATGCTAGTGTCAATGTCAAGAAAGAAGTTATTAAAAGATTGTACAATTTCAGTTGGGTCTGTTATTATATTGTCATTGATACTTAATTGATTCACACTTTCAATAGGAAATGTATCTTTAATGTCACTTATTACTTTCCATGTTGCCTTAGATTTATTTGTCGCCGATATAATATAGTAGTCATTTTGTGACTTTTTTGTTAGATTAATTATAGTCTTGTATCTCTTTGCATACGTTTTATATGTGGTTTTGTTTGTTGAAGTCGAATTTTTCCTAAATTTCCACAGAAGTTCCCGTTTGCGTGTACTACATCTTTTTATTCCTTGGGACATCCATTTCGGTTTTGACTTACTAAAAATTCTAATTCTTTTTACAGGAAAGCTTAGGTCATAAAGTAATTGGAAGTTGTTATGAAATACGTTAAAAGCCTTATTAGGATCTGAGCAATCATAGACATCACTATTTGTTAATTGCTTTAGGTATTTTATAAAAATAGCTCTATTTTCTTTCGAGTAATCTCGTTTAAACTTGTACCAATATCTTAATGTACAGGTTTTTTTTATCGGTATCTGAATTATTTGTGCACAATGGTCAGATATTGAAAATTCTTTGAGTGAGCCCTTGCACCCTTTTATGTTGTGAGCTATATCTGTCTCGACCATGTCATTCTCAGGTGTCAAAAACTAGCAACAACACTTATTTTGGAATCATTTATTACGGATCACATGCCTATCTTGTTACATATTGAAGATACTGCATCACCTAAAAAACCTCAAAAAACTATTTCTCGATTGGACTACGCAAAGCTGGTTCAGGAAGTTGAAGCCACGGACCTCTCATATATCATGAGTATGGACGATGCGAATGTTGCCGCATACGAATTGATCGGTGTTGTCCAGGGTTTGGTAAAAAAACATACATATGAGGTTCAAATTCCTAGAAAAAATTGAAATATTAAGCCGTGGATAACGCCTGGTCTCATGCGTTGCATTCGTCATCGTGATTTACTCCACATGAACACTAAAAAGTCACCTGATAATGACATTCTAAGAATCACCTACAATCGCTACCGTAACCACTGTAACATGATATTACGTAACCTAAAAGATCAGTTTGAAAGAGATGAGTTGGAGAAGGCTAAGGCAAATATTAAGACGCTTTGGAATAAAATTAAAGACATCACAAACTATAAGAAAACACCCACATCCTCTACAAACTTATTAAAAATTGAACCTAATCCTCAAGCAGCTGTTGATCGTGTGTGTAGGTATTTCGCGGACGTTGGCAAGAACCTCGTGTCTGATATCACTTCGCGTTCTCCGATGCCCCCCGGCCCGTACTTACGGCCTCGTAAAAATGTTCCCCTTAACTCGCTAGTTCTCTTAGAATTTGAAGAATCGGATATAAATAATGCCATTATCCAACTCCGTCGAGATTCTGCTACCGGTTGGGATGGCATTTCAACAAACCTACTAAAGCAATGTCGTCATGTCCTCGTATCTCCAATAACACATATTTTTAATCGCTCAATTGCCACTGGTATTTTTCCGGAAGCGTTTAAAAAGGCTGTTGTGCATCCGATTTATAAGGATGGGAACAGAGACTCTATGAACAATTACAGACCTATTTCGGTCCTTTCATCTATCTCCAAAGTTTTTGAAAAATTAGTAAATCGACGGCTTACTCAGTTCCTCGACAAAAATAACTTAATTGCACAAAATCAATATGGTTTTAAAAAAGGAGTATCGGCAGAAGATGCAGTTCTAGACTTAACTGAGTTTGTCGCAAGAAAGCTTGATGAAAAACAAAATTGCATAGGTTTGTTCCTAGACTTAAAAAAGGCGTTTGACACGGTCTCTGTTCCCACCCTCCTGTCGAAGTTAGAGGACATCGGCATACGTGGTTTGGCTCATGATTTTTTTGCAAGTTATCTCACTAACCGTAGAATGTGTGTTAAGGTTGGCGAACATGTCAGTAGAGAGGAAACTACCACCTTCGGTGTACCGCAGGGAAGTGTGCTCGGCCCGACCCTTTTCCAGGTTTATATCAACGAGCTTTGCTGCATACCTCTCACAAACTCCAAAATATTCACCTATGCTGATGACACTGCAATCATTGTTCATGGAAATGATTGGGAGCATCTGAGAACTACTGCCGAAACCTCACTTGAATCTGTTATGGGTTGGGTGCAACTAAATCTCCTCACACTGAACCTGGACAAGACCTTCTTCATCCCGTTCGGGCTACACCCTAGTACTAAACCTCCTACAGGCTTTGTCATTAACGCCCACACATGTAATGGCCATATACCCTGCTCATGCTTTTCTCTTCGTGAGGTTAACCATCTTAAGTATTTGGGTGTGGTTATTGATAGCGGACTCAACTGGTACTCACACTTGGATACTATTACTAAAAGAGTTAGAAGAATGATTTATATATTCAAGCTGCTTAGGTCTTCGGCTGACTTTAACACTATTAGAATGGTGTATATTGCTATATGTCAGTCCGTCATCACCTATTGCATTACAGTGTGGGGAGGTGCCGCTCGGACAAAGTTTCTCAAGTTGGAACGAGCACAAAGAGCTGTCCTGAAGGTGATGTCAAAAAAGCACTTTATGTATCCTACCACACAATTATACAAAGATGCTAATGTACTCACTGTTAGGCAACTGTTTGTGCTACGATCCGTACTGAGAAAACACACCAAGGTCCCTCCTCCGGACCCAACACGCCGTAAGAAAAAACCTCTTATTCTCTCGGTAACGCATAGGACCGCTTTCGCTAGACGCCAGCACTATGTCCTAAGCTCACACCTTTATACAATAATTAATAAAAAAATAAACATAATAGATTTGGATACCTATAGGGTTAAAGTTAAAATTGAGGACTGGATAAGGGATCAAGACTACGAGGCAACGGAAAGTCTACTTGCCTGGATCTGCTGAATCACTTATACCTATCACATCACGACGAGGGTAGGTGCCCCCACTAATTCCATCCACATCACACAAATGTACACTCACACAACACACCCCACACACCTCACAATAGACCAAACACTACTACACTACATCACATCACACCACACCACACCACATCACATCACTCCACACACTCTTCTCCCGTACACATACACACACAACACTTGCACATGACACGACACAAATGCACTTCACACATACACACTATACAAACAAAATTACTTATTAAAAATTAAAATACAAATTAAATATATATAATTTATAGATATATCTCTTACCTTATAATCTGTCTTGTTTGTGACTATCCGAGTCTGCTAGTACGCTCATAAATTGCTCGTCCACTAATTATGCGAAGACACTGCCTCCTAAGATACAGGATCTTCCTAGTTTAGGAGTCAGGGCTCTAATTCTGTGTTGACTGTACCTGTCTCTTGTACGAGTATGTACACTATTCCTGTATTTCATTTCTCTGTCTCCTAGTGACTACTATGTGTATTGTATTGAGTGTCAAACCTGTATTGTGCTAATAAAACTTATTATTATTATTATTAATGAGCTAACAATGAACTACCTGCGAGGTAATTGCGAAACAATCTTACAATCTCCACGCCATTTATTTTGTCAGTTCAACACGCTGGTAATATGTTATTATAAGTAACTGTTAATAAAAGGTTCAACAATATTCATTGCGCGGTTGCGCCATACGTTGTCTAGCAGACGAATTTCTCAAACATATGAAGGAATGGATTATGAAATTCTTTCAAAATCCTTCGAATGGTGATCGAAAGTAACCTACGCAACAGGATGCTGTTTTAAAGTAGGTATGCCATGATACCGCAGAATACCGCTACGACCAACCCTGGCCTCTGAAATTCTATTTCACTTTAACAAAGCAAAACATAATGGAAATAACACGAGCTCATCAAATGTACACCAAAAACACGTCATCGCCAATTGTGTATAGAGGTTCTTCCAAACCACGGCCAACTAAAACGCGCATTTGTCTGCGTGCGCACGCCTTTGGAAGCTACCCTCATCTACGGCCTTCCTCTTCATAGGACCGTGTGGCCTAATGGATAAGGCGTCGGACTTCGGATCCGAAGATTGCAGGTTCGAGTCCTGTCACGGTCGAAGGCTTTTTGTGAGTCTCAGGTGAAGGTCATTGAAGTTCATTTATGTCGAACTTTGTTTGTTGGTAATGTAAAATCAGGAGGAAAATTTTGTTTTTGGTCGGATTTTATCAAAATATTTGATATCACAATATTACAAAATATTGATGTACCTACATTGAAATAAATAAGTAAGTAGGTACGTTTTTTTGTGTCAATTGATAACAACTTAGGGGTTACGTAGGTACTATGTAATTGCTTGTTTCGGTAGTAATTCTACAACTTACTACGTAAACAATTTGGTGGTTTTTGTATTTTGTAAACCACGTTATAAATGTAGAACATCAGAGTACAAGTTACCTAAACTTTATACATAAAAAGTTCGTGTTTTTTATAATATAATGTTTATTTACTGTAAAAAAACGAATTCTTTGAATTGATTAAAACAACAAAAAGATAGTTTCTGAAATACTCACGGCATATTATGGTTTTTCTATAATTTCATCAAACGTAAACAGAGTACATAATTAATTAGAAAACCTGTTTATGTAATAAAATAAAAAAAAGTTAGATAGGCGCAATAAATTCTTATCAAGATATATGAAACCCGTTCCCACCGATACCGGAATGTTACGTCTAAAACCAGTTGCGACATCTACATGTTATTGCGTAACAACTATGCCAATGGTGTCACGATAAGAGTTTCACTACTCGATACTAGATGGCGCTGATAGCAATTAAAACTGATACTTCGACATAATTATGGTTGAACATTGAAAATAACCTTTTGAATCGTTTTTATTCTGGGTAGGATTTTATAAAATAAAAATGTTAAACATTTAAATATCGAGAAAATACCGAGATCGTAATTTTTTTTTTCTTTCTAAATGGCGTGTTTTCTTTTGTTTCAGGATCATTAAAAACGTCATTTTTAGCTGGATCAATGTTCACAGTACATTGGCATTTAGCATACGCACACCGAGTAAGTGATCACTATTTTTGATTATACTATCACAGCCCGGCTAGCTCAGTCGGTAGAGCATGAGACTCTTAATCTCAGGGTCGTGGGTTCGAGCCCCACGTTGGGCGAAATCTTTTTGTTCATGTTTTGTTTCTTTTTATTTCAGGGAGGATTTAGTTTGAGGATATTGGACGATTTGGAGAGACCTCTACTTGATCTGACGCCGAGAGCTGGTGGAACTGAATTTGTTCGAGATGATGTCACGTAAGTAATTTTTAACAGTTTGTTAAATACCTCCAGAGTACTTAACATATAAAACTTCGCTTAGTTTATAATATTACTAGCGAGTTAGCGACCCGAAGTTACGGGCGATTTAGCTCCGTATCCATACATCACCTACGGAACCGGAAGTAAATAGGCAAGCAAGTAGCAGTTTGAGACAGTTTTGAGATGAATGGCACCACGATTGCGGTAATTGCGTAACACACTATCAGTAGTACAATGGGTTTAATTTTGACAGTTCAACAACATTCATTGCGTTATTTACGTGTTGATCAGACAAATTTTTCGAACTTATGAAGCAATGGATTAGCAATTTGCTTCAAAATGATTCTGATTCCAATTGATTGTGTGTTACGCAATTAGAGTGCCGATGTGCTTTTTCCTTTCCGAAAGTTTCAAACTACTTTCGGACGGGCGCGTATCTTCGTTGACGGACTTTAAAAAACCGGCCAAGTGCGTGTCGGACGACGCACAATGAAGGGTTCCGTAGTTGGAATGAATTTATCCCAAGAACAAACTTAACATTGTAGTTGAAGTTCATGTTCTCCCATTGCAACTGCCAATTTTAATGTAAGTTGGTCGACTATTACTTACCAGTAAACTTTAAAGCCTACTTAGCTGTGATAGTTTTCCTTTTAACTTCGTTATTATACTACTACCGTGAATTTTTTCACATATCCAAAAACAACAATTTCGTTGGCAGGGGGGAGGGGGGGAGGGACACTTGACTAACAATTTGCACTTTAAAGCTTAATAATTCACAAATGGATCCCTGAATTGAAAAATGGCTTTCACGAACCAGCAATATTTTTGAAAGACCTATGTAACAACGATACCCCACGTCATGGGGTAGGTAGGCGAGAAAAAAAAACATCCCCAGTTTACATGTAGAGGACCCTTAAAAAGATTGTTTTTCAAGATTTTATTTTACCACTTTGTTGGCGTGATTAATATGTATATCCATGCCAAGTTATAGCTTTCTAGTACTAAGAGTCTCTGAGCTAAGCTGCGGACGGACAGACGTACATAACGAAGCTATAAGGGTTCCTTGTTGACTACGGAACCATAATAAAAACCGTGCGATACACCCCGACCCCCTGCTTTGTACGCTTTTTACGATTTGGCAAAACATAAAAAAAAAACTCAAAACTTTTCTTTATTACATGTAGGGTTGCCAGGTCATAAAACCGAAAAACCGGACAGACCAGCCAGTTTAGACGGACATTTGGATAAAAAAGCCAGACAACCTTAATTTTTTAGTCTTATTTTTATCACGACAATTTAAAAAAAAAGTAAAACAAGGCTTTTTTATCATTTACCATAAAATCTTCTTAAATTTTAATGAAACCACAATCAAATTGAATGAATCAGTCTTTTTTATTATTAAGTAGGTAATCATTCAATATTAATGACATAAATAATTAGTAGTTTAGCAGTAACTAGATACTATTGCAATTTACAATGGAAACAAAATAACACAACGTTTATTAACCAAAAAATCTTTTTAAATTTAAATATAATAACAAAAAAAAGCCTAACAAAAGCCGGACAGGCCGGACACCGTCTGATTTGACCGGACACGCAACCAAAAAGCCTGACTGTGTCCGGCTTTATCCGGACGCCTGGCAACCCTAAATTACATGTATGTTTAATATTAATTTATTCTAAACAAACTTTGAATAAATTCTCTAAGTAATGTTGAAAATCGCATCAAAATCCGTTACGTAGTTTAGCATAACGGCGCAGCGACCGTTGCGTTGTTTAGTTCAACAACGCGGTCACCTAGGCTAGGCAGACTCGAAAAGCGACTTTAATTTATAACAAATAAGTACCTAATCTTTGGTTTGATAATGGCGCCGATTCTGTTGTTCAAAAACTAAACTAAATTTAAGTTCATGCATCTTTTTCTTTCTATGTCATTAAGAAAAGGACAGAAGATAAATATTAGTTTAGTCCTGTTAAATTAGTCAGCGCCTGACGTAAATTGACGTATTTTTAATACGCAATTTTTTAATCTCGTCTAAATTGTCTATGGAGTACCTATCTTAATTTGACAGGACTAAACTAATATTTATCTTCTGTCCTTTTCTTAATGAAATAGAAAGAAAAAGATGCCTGAACTTAAATTTAGTTTAGTTTGTGAACAACAGAATCGGCGCCAATAGATAGATATCTAATCTTTGATTTTTCAGCGCCCAAAAGTACGAGGTGCGACTACCAAGCGACTTCACGTGTGAGAACTGCACGCTGCAACTGCAGCGCGAGGCGGGCGAGTGGGGCAGTAACTATAGGTTCTGGTCCTGTTCCGACATCGACATACTGCCACGTGAGTACCCTAGATATACAATAATAATTCTCCAGCAACCTCACGGGAGACTAGCCACCAATATTAGAATGCACGTGCAGTGTATCTGTTTTTCCATAGGAGGGGCCCATGGCTAAATAATAACAGCCGCACAGGTCGATCGATCAGGTTAAGCTACGCTTGCCGCGGTTGGACCCTTCCGTGTCTCGGAAAGCACGTTAAACCGTTGCATTGGTCCCGGCTGTCATTCGTGGATCTTTGACAGTCGTTACGGGTAGTCAGAAGCCCGAAAGTCTGACAGCTAGTCTTACCAAGGGGTATCGTGTTACCCAGGGACTGGGTTGTGGAGGTCAGATAGGCAGTCGCTCCATGTAAAATACTGGTATTCAGCTGCATCTGGTTAGACTGGAAGCCGACCCCAACATAGTTGGGAAAAGGCTAGGCAGATGATGAACTTCCGGCGCCCCAAGCTGAGCGTTGAAAATCGATTTTGTGAAGATATTCCTTCCTTTCTTTCATTATTTCCTTTAGGGGTATTTTCACGAAAAGCGGCTGAAAAGCCATCTACGTCTTCAAAAAAGTAAAGAAACCACTTTAACTTGGGTATCACCACATGTATACAAGTTCTTGAGCTCTTCTGCCCAATTGTAGACGACTCTTTCTACCAGTTGTTGTAGAAAACTAGGAAAAATATACGAGTACCTATCCTTGCTTTTAACTAACGTTGTTGATAATTATTTATTAAACCTTAGGGGCTGCCTCCACGAGCGAGAGAATCGCGGCGATAGTCTCGCCGCGCCATCTAATTTCCGCGGCGATGAAATCGCCGTGTGGAGACACGTTCTAAGAGAGTGTATAGAAATACGTGGCACGACCATAATATCGCCGCGATTCTCTCGCTCGTGGAGGCAGCCCCTTAGATCCATTGGGTTGTAAATTAGTGGTCGCATTAGTTTTTAAAAAGCGCCAGATTACTCGTACTATTCGTTGGCAAACAAAACCTTTCAAAAATTTTAAAACCCATGAATTTTAATAAAGCTAATTTACATTGCCAATTTATCATCTCAGTTCTGCGACGAACTAATTGTTAATAAAAATGCTAATATATTAATAACAAAATACTTGATTGTCGAGATGTGGCCGTAATCGCTTGGCATCCGAACAATCTGTTAAGAAGTAAGTCAAGGTAATCTTGCCGCTTAAAAATATGCGTAGCTCAATAGATAAATTCTCTCGTAGTATTTTAACAGCTCAGATATATCATGGGATAAGTTGTAGAATTTATGCAAGCTTATGCATTCATTAGTAAATAGATCTGTACAACTTCTGTCCTCATCTTTACTTGTAAGGCATCGTCCTAATAGAACGCGAATGCGCGATCATCGTAGGTTGGCGCGAATTTTAATCGTACGAACGTGCGATCAAACATATAGAATTCGAATAGGTGTCCTAATTGACAATCGCACGACGCGGTCACGCGACTCGTTATTTGAAAATCTATTCGCGCGAACTTAGTTCGTACGAACGCGCGATCAAACATATTGAATTCGAATAGGTGTCTTAATTTAAATTCCCGCGATAATCGCGTCGCCCCATGTTCTAAACCCGCAAAATAGGTCATCCAAATATTTCCTGACAGCAAAAATTGAGCGTCTCTGACATCCATGGTTGTAGGTATCGACCGTGTTAGTGCCAAACTAGGTACTCCACGCCTCCACGGTCGGTCGCGTCGCAAATTCGCACGATGATCACGTAGTCGTAGTTGTAGTCGCGTTCTCTTAGGACACCCAGTTTTTGCTATCGCGCGAAAACGCGATAGTCGCGTCGCTTACTCGCGCGATGATCTCGCATTCGCGTTCTATGTATTAGGACGATGCCTAAGACATTTTTGTCTTCTTGGAAATCGGTTGTCCGTGTGATACGATCAATAACAGTACTATTCAATAATAGTAATATTCGATCAATAATAGTACTACTATTGATTGCAGGCCGAAACCACATAGATTGGGATAAGGTCAAAAAAGTGATGATGTTTTGTCCTCTTCTTTGCTTCAAATATTCAATCGTTTAAAGTTTTTGCAGTGAGCATGAATGGTTGAAGCGGATTCGCAATTTTTGGGCTGAATCTTCAGTCAGGCAAAAGAAAAGCAATATTTTGGCTTGTGTATTGTTTTTTTTTATAGTTTTTAACATTAAACAAACTTAAAATCTGTACCTACATAATTATGATAGTTCAAATGGCAATTAAATCTAGGAAATGATAAATTAAATGGAGGTATAAGTTATCAGAATTGACAATTCAGTTCTATTTGTGTAACTACATATTTAGCAAGGTATTCCCATTATCGCCGCCTGATTGAATGCTCTATCTGCATTAAATAATCCACTGTTCGGAATGATAATGAATGCACATCTCATTACAATACATTAGATTGTCAGATATCAATGTTTGGTTTGACTGACAAGGCTGTAAAGATTTAAACGTCAAGATTTGTATTTGTTGTAATTAGATGGGGGGACCAGTTAGGGGGACAAGTTACTTAGGTACCTATATACCGTGTGGTTTCCGAGGTGGTAAAGTCTTAGAACTAATTTAAACTTGGGTTGATTTTTCCAACGCCATATAATTTTATCGGAGGAATAATTTTGAATTTTTGACAGTTCTTCCATACAAAATCTGTCAGACGTCAATTTTATTCCACGAACAAAAAGTATCTGTTGATTGAAAAATCATCCCTTACATGCTCTGTGTCAGCCTTTAGATGTCATTTTGATGGCCTTTAGATGGGATTTATTAAGGAGCATAGGTCCTGAATAAATCCCTGAATAAAAATAACTTTGTTAGACTCGAGAGAGAGAGAGTCGTAGAGATTTCAACCCCCAAATCAGGCTATCACGCATTACCCTTATACAACTTCAAATTAAATTAGCTAGCGAAACTCCTCGTGTAATCACTTGAAGTGTGAGTTTAGGAAATCCGTTTTTTCTTGTCTTATAGTGTTTTGATATCGATACCTCACGTCTGTGAAGCTTACACAAAAACAACCGATTTTTAAGTGATAATACAAGTACAGTCACGAGCACTAATATGTCAATACTTGGCAACTTTCAATTGCGATTTTTTCGTGAAGTAACGAATGCAACGTTGAAATACGATACTTTACACAAACCTATGGGTTCGAAAATACTTTGTTCGTAATAACATAATATTTTATTCAACACTGAAGGAGAAAAAGGTCTTTGAATAAAGCCAAGTGTATACATACTTATGCTCGTGACTGTACCTAACCTTTATTTAGCCAAGTAGGTATAGCTAATGTTGAAGTGTAAGAAGCTAATGTATTTCCTTTCTGAATTCCAGGCAAAGAATACCACGAAACGTGCTCAGGCCACGGCTTCTATATCCTGGGGCGCTGCAAGTGCAACAAGATGTTCTCCGGGCAGCGCTGTCAGTTCAGCGACGAGTGCTCCGACGATAACGACTGCGGATTGAGAGGCAAATGCATCGACGTCAACGCGACTGAGTCCCCGACCAAGATGTGCTACTGTCCGTATGGGTTCTACGGAAAGGGGTGTAATAAGAGTGAGTATTGTTTTTATGTTACTGGGTGGTATTAGCAGGTAAAGGCGGTGACACGGTGCCATGTGTAAGGGTCCATACAAATCCAAGGGTCACTAATACAGCGGCACCGCAGCGGAGGCGGTGCCGCTGCCGCCTCGGCGCCATGTGAAACGGCCCTAAGCGGCCGCTCAAGACAAAACTGAAAAGGCTTCTTGCAGACAGCCGCGACGCGACGTTGCGACGCGATTCTGGTAGAACAGTTTCCATGATTTTTTTATGGTCAGCCTAAACCTTCCATGTGCCTCTCCTGTACCTACACGGCTACTCCATATCAACACTCCAAACTAGAAGACCACCTCGCTGATTAGCGGGAGTATACTCTAGAAAAGATTTTGTTCTTTTACACAAAGTTCTACTGATCAGTCAGTCTCTCTTTGCTAAAAAGTATTATGGTTTATCTAGGTACATAAGTGTCGATCCCGTGGGAATATCGGGATAAAAACTATAGAGGTATAAGGAACAGGGTGTAAAGTTCACACATACTCTATAGATAAGGGAGGATCCTCCGACCAGACGGGTTTTGTGGCCGATGATTCATGTCGGCCGTTGTATCTATGCTAGTTGCGCGGTGAACTCTGCTTGCGAGATGCAGGATTTCGCGTGACGTTAGTATGACGCGTTGTTCGCATGTGGCGATGTAGATACCGCTACAAAACTATCCTATGTCCTTTCCTGGGACTCAAACTATCTCTATACCAAATGTCATCTAAATCGGTTCAGCGGTTTAAGCGTGAAGAGGTAACAGACAGACAGACACACTTTCGCATTTATAATATTATTATGGATCTATACCCCGTTTTATTATGAGACTGCTCTAAAATTACTGCGCTCCCCTGGGGTGAACACATTCAGTCTTGGTGGTAGTTTGTCGTGGAATGACTTTGTATCAGTATCTAAAAGTAACGTTCATTTATATCCTCAGAGGCGCCTTGGAAGGACAAGAAAGTAAACTTCGGCCTGTACAACAAGCGAGAGCTGTCCAAAGACTTCAACCTGTACTGGAGGATCCTGAAGGAAGAGGCTGAGGTCGAGTTCATCATGAAGGTCAACGGCACGTCGTATGTGGGTGAGTGACGTTATCAGTAGGTACATCAACTGGCTACATAGGGCTTGGGAAGAAGCCTGTCTTTTCAAGAAAAAAAAAAATCTCATAATCCTACATGGGCACTTATGAAACTTCAGAAGCTAGGTGCACGGTTCCAGTTGGTCGTTTTCTATGGAGAAGAGTCGGCAAGAAACTCCACGGTTACTCTTTTTTTAAGGGAAAACTTCTTTAGCATCTTTGGGATTTTTTTGAGATGGGAAAAAACCATTGAACTCGCGCCACTGTTACCGTAAGCGACACCGCGCCTGTTTTGTTTATAAGACGATTAAAAAAATACCCGCTCCGGATGTCTCTGCTGTCCTCGGGATGTACTCGGTTTAATGTATATCCGATATGTCAGTGAGTGATGGCAAAGTATTCGTTTTGTGTTTTGTTTTCACTTCTGTCGGCACTCCCGGAGTGCCACTGTTTTTTTTTTTATTTTGTTGAGTAGTAAAGTAAGTATTGTAGAAGTTAGGAGAAGGTCTCGATCTTTATGTATGAATGTACAGGCTTATGTCTTCAAGTTAATACCGTATACAGCCATCAACTCTTTAAAAGAGTAATTTAAAATAATCATCCATACAGCAAATATGGCAATATTATCATTATTGCCAAGATATGTATTTAATATATCTCATTAGTAACTGTCATTTTGTCTGTATTTCAGGTGTTGGTTGGCGTCCAAGTGGTATAACGAAGCAGTGCAAGAACTTCCCGGTGTTAGGACCCCCTATGGATGCTAAAGGTAATATCCAATTATGTTTCTACTATACTATAGTCCTTTCTCAGTTATTTTACTGATTTTACATTCCTGTCCAATTTATAGTGATCTTTATTGTCGTTACAATAAGGTCGCTGTTGGGTTGCTGCCTCTGACAAGTCTGTCAAAATCACTGTGATCTTTATTCTCGTTACAATAAGGTTGCTTTTGGTTTTCTGCTGTCAGAGGTAAAATAACTATGAATGGACTCGTAGAAGGTGATTGAAATTGGAGGATGATTTAAATTAACTACATAGAAAAATAATTATTCCGGTTATTTTGTTGCCGTTTTGAAATATTTATTTCTAGTTTTTAAAATATGATTGGCGTGTAAAAGTATTTGTAACAACTTACTTCTTAGCAGAAATAAAAATCATTAAATTTTTTAACATTTAGGTATCAGTTATTTTAGATTATTTCTTTAATTTCAGCTACCACACAAAAAACCGAACCCCTACCGCAACCAGAACCGAAAGCAGAGCCTGAACCCAGTGCAGAACCGGAACCCAGTTCTGAACCGGAACCCAGTTCCGAACCGGAACCCAGTTCCGAACCGGAACCAAGCCCAGAACCGTCATCCGAACCAGAACCGAGCCCAGAACCGACGGCAGAACCTCGTTCGATTCCGGAACCTAGTGCTGAGCCAGAACCCAGTGCTATCCCAGAACCGAAACCTGAACCAGAACCGACTTCTGAGCCAGAACCGAGTCCCGAACCGAGTGTAGAACCAGAACCGGAACCTAAGAAAGTAGAGAATGACAATAGAAATAAGAGAGTTGCTATGCATTCCCTTGATGGATTTGATTTCAAGAACCTTGGCGATGACGTCACGGTGAAAACTAGTGTTTCTTATAAGGTGTCTAGTTCTAAAGGTAAGGAGTTCTTGTTGTAATATTTTCCTTCCTTTTAAGATGATTTTGATAAGAAGCAATTTTTTATACAGATGCTATTTTTCTTTGACTACCAAATGCATACCCCGCGATTGCGATCGTCGCGTTCATGTGTCAGTTTTTGTTCGGAATATCGGAAGGCGCCCTTTGGACACGCGTTCCGGTTCACCGAATAATAAGTGACATAATATGAACGCGGCGATTGCTTGGTTGTACGCCGATCGCTTCTGCCGGTCGATTCTGTAAAAGTCTCACCGTGAAAACATGCGTGGATTGAGCTGTCAGTGTCATTCCACTGATGCTAGCACCAACCAACCATTTACAATTTTTTTTTTTTTTATAAAACATTGCACCACTAGGAATTTCTCCTGTACTAGCTTCCGCCCGCGACTTCGTCCGCGTGAAATTTCACCCTCCCCCCATTCACCCTCTTAGGGGTGGAATTTCCAAAAATCCTTTCTTAGTGGATACTTACTCTTCACAAAGAACACACCCTCCAAGTTTCATGTCTCTAGGACCAGCGGTTTGGGCTGTGTGTTGATATATCAACAATCAGTCAGTCAGTCAGTTTACCATTTTATATATATAGATAGAAGATTGTGAGTGCGTTTACAAACATTTAACCCTTTGAACGCCATTGTCACATATACGTGACAAGCAAGCGGGTGCCCTGTACGCCAGTCATGTGTCGCCTATCCTATTACGAGCGACATAAATATGTGACAAAAAATGCGGTGCACTTTATCACGAAATAAACAATTAAATCATTACTTTTGTGTGTTTTTAAATGTATACCTACCTTAAATATTTAAAATTGTGGCTTGGCGTGGAGGGCACGCGCGTGCGTTTATGCTCTGGCGTTCAAAAGGTTAATCTCACATACACAAACAGCCAGACCCGGAACAACTACTTGTATGTCATACAAATATTTGTTCCGTGCGGGATTCGAACCCGCGACACGCGGCGCAGCAGTCTATCGTTTAACCACTGCGCCAACCGTGTCGTCAATATCATAATAATCATAATCTATCTAGACTATTTTCTTTTAAAACCCCACAAAATAGTAATGTTTTGACAACTAAAATACTAGCTTTGAAATTATATAAAATGTAATATCAATAGAATTAGCATAAAAAATATGATTAAAATCTCGATTATGATTGTAAATGTATGCTTGGTCAATCCCTAGTATTTGGTGGGATGCCACTGACAGCTCACTCCACGCCCACTTCGTGCTCACTTCATCTAAGGTTTCACGGTGATATAGTTACAGAATCGCACTGCTGCCGGTCGATTCTGTGAAAATCTCACCGTGAAAACTTAGGTGAAGTGAGTTTTGTTTTTGCCAGGAATTGTCACTATTGACAGCTCACTCCATGCTCACTTCACCTAAGTTTTCACGGTGAGATTTTTACAGAATAGCACCGCTGTTTAGAAAGTCGCCTCAAGTTGCGAGCCGATATAAAGTTTGAATCGGGCTGTATTAGAAATCTATTTGTTTGGAACAATTAGTTACCTAATTGTTTTGCCGATGTTACACAAAACAAACTTTATTTACTGACGCTGCCTTTTAAAATTTATTTGGACCACAATTAATATGTCTACACATTACAGGTCGTAAGAAGCGAGCAGTAACGGAGCCCACGAGTAAGTGACCTAACCCTCACACTATAAATACTGCACCATACATAACACTACGCTAAACGAACCACCACAGCCAAGCGACACTCCGCACATAGAATTATATAATAATTATAGCAATATTTGAGGCTACTAACTGCGATATTTTATTAACTTCTGGCGCTACCTGATATGTATTTTTTACTATTTATAAATAACCGACGAAACAGGAGGAGGTTCTCAAGCCGATGAGTATATTTTTGGGATAAAAATGTATGACAAAGTTACTTGCCATTGGAAAGATTTTTATTGTAACATGGATATTATTTTTGTAAAAACTTGATTTTTAAAACAAATTGTGTAAAAACGAATAATCAAGCTTAATTAGATTAGTCTGTTTGCAATGCCTACTTAATTAATAATTAACCATTGTAAAATATTGAAAGATAATGATATTTTTGTATTTGAATTTTTTTACAGTGATAGAACATCGTTTAACGATGTTCTATCACTGTAAAAACTGTAAAATATTGTCATTTGCTATAATAATTCCGAGATGTATTAATAATACGTAAATATGTATAAGTTCACTATACAGGGTTATTGGTAAAACATTAACAACCTCTTAAGAGGTCATTGTACCTACTCATCATTATGAACAACTTTTACTATGGTAACAAACCTAAAATTGCGAAAAAAAAATCAACTGTTCCCTACATTTATGTTCGTATTTAACTCATCAAAATGTAGGGAACAGCTGTTTTTTTTTCGCGATTTCAGGTTTGGTCCCATAGTAAAAGTTGTTCATAATGATGAGTACAATGACCTCTTAAGAGGTTGTTAATGTTTTACCAATAACCCTGTATAAAATAAATGGCTGCTCCAGATAGCATTTCTACCCAAATGAAGTATCAGGTAGCGATGGAATAAGCTGTATAATATGATGCTGCATGATAAATTATTTTTACAGATTCGGACACTACAACAACTCTTAAATCCCATAATCACTCTGTTGTATCCACTGCAGAACCCACAGCTTCCCCAGAACCTACATCCAAACCAGAACCCACCCCCGAACCTCATGCTGAATCCACCCCCGAACCCACCTCTGAACCAGAACCTAGCCCTGAACCCACCCCCGAACCCAGTGTGGAACCCACCCCTGAAACCAGTGCGGAACCTAGACCCAAACCCAGTGTGGAACACAAACCAAAAGTTACATCTAAGCCAAAGTTCAAACCAAAGTCTAAACAGTTAGCTGAACTTAAATCAACCCCTGAACCCACACCGGAACCGAGTTCGGAACCGGAACCGACCTCAGTACCTGAACCACATTCCGAACCGACTGTAGAACCCGAACCGAAACCTGAACCGGAACCTACATCCGAACCAGAACCTACCCCAGAGCCGGAACCTAGTCCTGAGCCAAGTTCTCATCCTGAACCAACCCCTGAGCCAACTTCTCACCCAGAACCCACTTCTGAGCCTGAGCCCAAACCAGAACCCACTTCTGAGCCAGAACCTACTTCTGAGCCGGAACCCACTTCTCATCCCGAACCAACCCCCGAACCTAGTTCCCAGCCAGAACCGACCCCAGAACCTAAATCTGAACCAGAGCCTAGTCCCGAACCTACTCCTGAACCTACCATTGAACCTATCGCAGCATTGGAACCTGAGACATTGCTAGTGAAGGGACTTACAGACGAAGCAGGTAACGCCACATGCTTTGCACTATCTTATATGTTCATTGGTATTGAATGCAGCAAAAGTTACAAAGAAATAAATTGAGAACCTCCTATAATGTTCCCACTGCTGGGACACAGGCCTCCTCTGTCGGTGAGAAGGAGTGGGCCATAATCCATCACGCGGGCCCAGTGCGGGTTGATAGATGTCACATATCCTCGAATTTTTTGTTCTACGACATGCTTTCTTTTGATGGCGGATAAAAAATTAAATGTGGGGACCCAATATTTTAAAACTGACTAAGAAAGGCTGATTTTTCAATCATCTGATAACTTTATTCGAGGAATAATTTTGAAATGTTGACAGTTATTTCATACAAAAACTGTCAAACGTCAATTTTATTCCTCGAATAAAAGTTATATCGATGGAAAAATCAGCCATTCGGGCTGTATTTCCAACGCCAGATTATCCAAGGAATAATTTTGAATTTTTGACAGTTCTTTAATACAAAATCTGTTTCAATATATTTAAAATTTTATTTTCAATCAAATAGGTATTGATTTCTTGATTGATCTTTTAATTGTATTGATACCAATGAATGTATTTGTATATAAATTAGATGTATTTGTATAGCAATTTGTTGCACTTGTCAATAATTATGTAATTAATTAAATATGTTTGTGTTTAACACCAATATTTTATGCTTTTGTTTTGTAAAAGGAGCGAAAAAGATGACTGAAAGATTATTATGAGTGTATTATTTATAATTCGGCATGAAAATCGGAGAGGGAATGTTGTCGATCGACGAAAACGGTACCTACTTTTTTTTATATTTCCCGGTTTTTGAGAGCAGTAAAAGATAGAATACTTGAAAATAAGCCAACCGACTATCAAACCCTTATCAAATCTCCCATATTCATGCTCAATTTACAACATTACGGTACATATCTTTCATTCTTATACTATCTCCATTCCATCTGACTCTTGCATGCGAGACAGAAATGTCATAAACAATGTCAATCAATGATTTCAAAAGTAAGGATACGCCCATCTGAACATTTTACATAGACGTTCTTCATACAAGCAAAAGTAACGCCATCTGTCATAAATCATACGAACTACGTGAGTGCAGCGTTGCATAGGTCGACGACGTAACCTTGTACGTGCGTTTTTTTTATCACATTATGTCGTCAGTCAGTATAAGTCAGTTGCATGCCGATATCCTTTAAACTCAGAATACCAGATTCTCAAAATACCAGATTCTGAAAATATAAGATTCTCAATATATCACATTTCAGACAGTTGAAATCAAAATTTAGTAATATTACAAAAAAAAAACCTAGCTAGTTTTTGCAGCAAATAGACTGCATATTGCACATTTTGCAATAAAATACTGTTTGGTTTTCTTGGTTTTACCTATTTTGATTTATTGACATTGTTGTCATGAAGTTAAAAAGCCTTCTTCTTAGTTTGGAAATCTGTAATTTAAATATTATTTGTATCGTATTCGCTATCGCGTAATGTATAAAAATCGTTTATACCTATGTCTTCTCCTAATTTGGTACCAAAATTCAAAATTACTTACACTACGTTCATAAGACAAAAATAAAACAGAAATAAAAAAATTACGTCCGTACAAGGTTACTTTGTTCACATCGAGGAGCCATTGTCAGCCATTGGCCACACAATGGCCGCCATTGTAAAATAATTGGCGCTGTAGATAAAACTGTGTTTATTTAATCATTTAATTGCAACAAAAATAATGTAAGGTTACATTCCGATGATACGATATCCCATGTTTCTTTTTAATTTTTGTATCGTAATTTTTGCAGCCTTTTACCACGCAACTAGACATTTTTATGACAGGCAAATACATGTTCTCTCCCTCGCGCGGACCACTGTCAACTGAGTCGCGTTGGCCCTAAAACCGTCATTTTAGGGCCAGCGCGTTGGTGCCATTTAGTCGCGCGGTTAGCCCGGTCCTTACGCTAGTAATATATATGTCAATGATGTCAATGTTCTAATGTCATTCCCAGTACCTAAACCTTGCACGTAAAGAAATTATATTCGCTTTCAATTTTCAGCTTTAATATTTTCTAAGCTTAGCCGGGCTTTTGGGTGCCACCTCAATTCCTTTATCCCTCAGATCTAATTCCTTTAATATTTAAAACTACCTACAACTGATTTTCTTCAATCTTTACTAGCGTATCTTGTTCCCCTGTGTTTTTTGTTGTTGTTGTTTCAGTTATCAATTTATTCTTTTGTATTTTTTTTTTTACTCTTCTCTGTTACTTAATTCCTTTTTTAACCAACTTCATAGAAAGGAGGATAGGAGGGGGTAATTATGTTATTAATTTCAGAATTGTTTTGTATAATTGTGTGTTTTATGAATTAATCTTTGGTGAGTTTGTACATACGGTGGGTAAAAATAATAATAATGTTTTAACCTGAGAGACAATTCTTGTAAATTTCAGAACGTTCACAGTCTGATCTCAGTCTCAATCTGTCAAAAATACCTCTAATTTTCCAACATTTTTGACAAGTTTTTGACATTGATTGTCGCTGAGATGATATTGCGACTAGATTTTGAACGTTTTTAATTACGGGTTTGGCCTCCTGTGGTAGGCTGGTAAGATGTTGCGGTATAGATGCAGAATATTGTAGTGATAATAACATAATGGAAATCCCTTTACTGAAACTTTCTGAAAATCTCTGTTCTATTAAGTCTCTTTTATTCATAGATTTAGTTCTCTTTTATTTTATAGATCCACTCTCTATAATAGATTTTGAAATACCACACACTTCTTTGTTGATTTCAACCCCTATTAGCACCGTAGCAAGGTACTAAATTTATCTGAAAAAATCTGTTCAATTATAACATTAAAACTAAAGGACACAGTTAAAATTACTTCTTTATTAAGATAGTTTTTGCAGCAGCCCAAGCCGATGAAATAATTCTCCAAAGGGTGATATTCTTTTTTCCATAGTTCCCAAGTTCTGTCTTGCACTACGCCTTAACGTGGTATAAAACATAACTGGTACGTTTTAGGTTACTTCCCCGAGCACGAGTACGTCCCGAAGTTCGACTTCAACCCCATGGACTGCACCGACATCGTCATCGGCTCCGCGAAGGGCAACTACCATCGAGTGCTCGACTATTATACCAGAGACAGGTGAGATTTTGATCTTTATTTTACCTATTCTTTGGAGAGGCTTGTGGCTAAGTAATAACAGCCGCACGGGTTGATTGTTCAGGTTAAGCTACGCTTGACGCGGTTGGTCCGTGGATGGGTGACCATCTTTATATATCAAGACCTCTTCGTGCCTCGGAAGGCACGTTAAGCCGTTGGTCCCGGCTGTCATTTGTGGATCTTCGGCAGTCGTTACGGGTAGTCAGAACCAGTCTTACCAAGGGGTATCGTATTACCTAGTAATTGGGTTGTGGAGGTCAGATAGGCAGTCGCTCCATGTAAAGTACTGGTATTCAGCTGCATCCGGTTAGACTGGAAGTCGACCCCACATAGTTGGGAAAAGGCTAGGGAGATGATAATTTTACCTATTCTTTGGTTTCTTCTGCTATTTATGGTGCTCTTTCAGTTTAGAACGGCAAAGGGCATAAGCTGAAAGCTGTAGCATTGGCGATCACTGATTTACTTAGTTGGATTTTTTATAACCGCGCTCAAATGCAGTAATTTTGCTTCATTGCTTACTCAAGTAAGAAGATAGCAAGTAAAGAAATTATACATACACGAGCTAATAAGAAACATTGGATATTGACCGCAATCACAGTGGTTTTGCCGAAATAGTCGCAACTTTACCTACATTTTATTCATTCAGGTCAACTCCCCGAGTGGACACGTTCTGGGGCGGACACGACGACGTCACGGCGGCGTCTGGATTCGAAGAAAATGGAGTCACCACCATTATGTTCAGGAAGAAGATTAAGGTAACTACTTAACACTATACAAGGTGTTGATTTGCATCCTAGTCAAATTCAAGGACGTAATTATGCTAATGATTCTCGACCCAAATCAACAATAAAATGGGTAGTTTTTTTTTCTTTTTTACGGAAATCCGTAAGTGTGAACCAGCCGTATTTAAACGCGGCTCGTCTGTTACTAGCCTATAACCGCGCTTTCACACACAAACAAACGCTTTTTACTTTACTAAGTACTAAAATACTAAAGTAGGTACTAAAATGTCTTTTATGACAACCTCCTGAAATTTGACGAGGATGCAAATCAACACCTTGTATTTCATCACAAATATTGGTACCTATCAGGATCGACTTGTTTTTTGAGTGATTGCAATTTTATGACTCAAAACTGCTTTTGAGTCATAAAATTGCAATCACTCAAAAAGCCATGGCCATGAAATCGCGAAAAAAAAAGAAAAACAGTGGCATTCTGGGAGTGCCGACGGAAGTGAAAACAAAACACAAACAGAATACTTTGCCATCACTCACTGATATATCGTTTTTCTCTTAAGAGCGTTTACGCCGTACGGCATTTCATACAAACTTTCAAGCCCTTGTTTTCCGAAATGAATGAACCGATTTTAATGAAACTTCATACGCATAAGCAGGATACAAAGGTTTAAAAAGTTAGCAGAGAACATTTTCGAAATGTCTTATTTAAAAAAAGATAACTGGAAATCTCTGTTTCTATGAAAAGTTTAAAATCGGTCTAATTTGGCTGTAACACTATTTTTCGAAAATGTTCTCTGCTAACTTTTTAGACCTTTGTATCCTACATAGGCGTATGAAGTTTAATTAAAATCGGTTCGTTCATTTCGGAAAACAAGGGCTTGAAAGTTTGTATGAAATGACGTACCTACTCATCATTATGAACAACTTTTACTATGGGACCAAACATGAAATCGTCAAAAAAATCAGCTGTACCCTACATTTTGACGAGTTATGCGGACATAAATGTAGGGAACAGCTGTTTTTTTCACACCGATTTATTTCTTTCAGTCGTCAGTAATTTGACATTCGAAAGAAGAAGACAAAGCGTTGTGTAACTACACAGACCCTATACAACGTTTATTAGTAAGGGGGAAACTGTTTTTAGTTTTAAAAACGAAACTCCTTTCCAGGCTAAGGAACCAACCGACCACTCAATCGTAGACGACGCGATGCACGTGATCTGGTCGCGCGGCCAGCAGCCCGGACACTACGCGCACGCGCCGCCCTCGGGGCTGGAGCGGGGCACGGCCGCCACGGGAGACTTCTACAGAGTGGACGAGCTCAAGTACCACGGGCACGGCTCACAGAGGGGCGTGGCTAGCATCAACTTCTTTGGTGAGTTATATTGCATAGGTATAACGGCTCAGGATTGCTTTCGTCATGGACGTGGTACAACAGCGACATCATCTATCATTAGAAGACAACCGCCAAGCAACCATTGACGCGGCGCTCTGTTAGTTGAAAAGAAGTTCTTTATAGGGTAGATTAGAATAGATTTTTATTTACACAGAAAGTAGGTACAAGTTACAGATGTTAATATATCATACAAATAGGTCATACAAATATTTGTTCCGTGCGGGAATCGAACCCGCGACACGCAGCGCAGCAGTCAATCGCTTAACCACTGCGCCAACCGTGCCGTCAAAATCTGCGTTCGCTATTTAGCTTCCAAAATGTAAACAAATATGAGATTTTGTAAAAAATAACTTTAATTCCTACACAATAAAGTTCAGTGTACGCTACAACTTCAAACATTTTAAGACTTTTCAATAGTACTAGTCATTCTGAAATCAATTTAATTTATTTTTAATTAAGACTACAATAAAGTTGATTTTTGTTTAACTTGAAATAACGTCAATTGGAAACATGAATTTGAAATTTGAATAGACGATAAAATTCGTATTTTTCAATCAAAATGACATTCACGCCTTCATCTTTACAGAAGAAACAAAAGTCTCCATTTCCGGCGGAATTGTAGCCCTCCCGGACAAATGTGGCGGACAATGGCGTCTGCCAGTGGAATGTGACCCTTCGAACCACACGTCGTGCGACTACGTGGCCTCGTGGGAGTACCTCGGACAGGTATGTACTAATTTGACTTCAATTCTTCATTGGTGGCAACTTTTGTGCACATGATATCCATTCAGATTTGTTACAGTAGTAATGGAAATCATGTCATTTAGTTTAAATAGGTTTTTTTATTAAGGGGCTTACATGACCTAAACCGCGGTCACTGTCGGACTGCATAGAAAAGAAAGAGAAGCGCGATGACATAACGCAGGTAATTTATTGCAAAATGTGAAGCAATTATTTAATTACAAAAAACTATTGTTTGGACTAAAAAATTAAAACACTAGTGTTTTAGTATGTTGCTTGTAGAATAATCTGACAAAAATCAGAATGATTGTATGTATATTAGTATGGTTTTTATTGTAAAGAGAAAGTTTATAGAGGTATCTTCATGATTTTTTTCTATCGTATCAAATTATTTGTATTATGTTTTCAACACACTATCAACATATCATATATCCTGAAGAATATCATATATTTTTCTAACTTGCGTTTTTTGCGTTTACGTCCTATAAACCCCTTAACGAGCGATGTCATTTGAAAACTTTGTAAAAGCCAATTTTTTTTAAAAAGAGTAACCGTGGAGTTTCTTGCCGGCTTTTCTCCATAGGTCCACACGTCGACTGAATCGTCAGAAGCTAGGAGCACGGTTCCAAACCGTGCTCCTAGCTTCTGACTTTTCATTGGTGCCCACGTGTGTTCATGTGAACTAAAATATTTAATTTTTTTTTGTTTATATTTTTAGGTGCGGGGCAAGGACTCTGTGCGCTTCACTATCACTACCAAGCAGAGCAAGCAGTGGACTGGCATCGGGTTTAGTAATAACAGGAAGATGGTACGTCATGTAATGGTTTTTAGGAAGTCTCTAGGATCCCCAAATCTCTGTCATTAAATAGATTTGGGGAGGTCCCGGTGCGATAATTCCCGCCCGCATGCGTTTAGAGAGCAGTGGTGGTCCAGTGGTAACGGCCCCGACTTACGAATTGTAGGTCGTGGGTTCGAACCCAGACAGGCGCTTTATTTTGTGTAAATAATTTCATTACCACTGCTCTCAAAACGGTGAAGGAAAACATAGTGGGGATACTCGCATGTCCTAGAGTCAAATATTTGAAGACATGTGACATCTACCAACCTGAAGTGGGCCCGCGTGGTTGATTACGTTACGGCCCACTCCCTCATACCTCATAGAGAGGAGGCCTGTGGCCCAGCAGTGGGAATGGGAAAATTATAGACTGATTATAAGTGTTACCAAATCATCATTCCTAAAAGATAAAAAAGGAAATACAATAAAGAAAGAAAATACTCACATTAAAAAATCAATAAGCTTAATGAATCAATAAAAAAAAAACATTAATTTTTAATTCAATAATCTTATTCCCTTCTTTCTTACAGTCCCAATCCGACGCTATAGTAGGCTGGGTGGACGCCCGGTCTGGTCGTCCATTCCTCATGGACACCTGGGTATCCGGATACTCCGCGCCCAGGGTCGACCAGCGCCAGGACTTGTCCCAGGAGGCAGGCAGTATGGTGGACGGAGTCACGACCCTCAGCTTTGTGAGGAAGAGGAACACGCAAGACCAGAAGGTAACTAACTATCAATGATATCAGGGGGGTAATTGCTTAACACATTTAGAGGTTTGAAGTTCCTAAGGATAAAAATAATCATTCTAAAATATGTTTGGATAGTACTGGGTAAGGTTTAATTTGGTATAAAACTGGTCGAGTTGTGTTGCAGTATCGTAAAATAAAATGCAAAAAGATATGCGTCGGCCGGGAATCGAACCCGGATCAACTGCTTGGAAGGCAACTATGCTGACCATTACACCACCGACGCATGTGATGTAGCGCTTCAATTTACTGCATACATATGCCAAGGTCTTTACAACTTCTAGTTGATACAGTTTGTTATTAATTTAGGTAGGTACAGTCAACAAAATAGATAAGTATGTAGGATCGTCGGATATAGTTGAAGTTTAGTAAGAAACCGATGGATGTTCTCGAATAAAATTGAATTGAATTAATAGAACATAAACAGCTCATTTATCAAATTAAATTTCAGTAGGGATTTTTTCGCAATTTCAGTTTTGACCCCATAGTAAAAGTTGTTCATAATGATGAGTACAATGACTCCTTTAATGTTTTACCAATAACCCTGTATAGGTACTTGAAATCAAAACTTGAAAATTAATTTCAAGAATGAGATAAACGAACGATATTTGAGATGTTATCTGTAAATCTCATTAAATGATAAGCCTCATTCTAATTATGCGTAAAGCCATACTTTATAACAATCTTATCGCTATAAAGTGCAAATGACGTAACATCTTAAGATGTCGTACAACAGACACTGTGTAGTGTGTATCTTAAGACTAGCTTCTTCTGGGTTCAGCGGGATTGTCCGAAAGGGTTACCGCTGACCCGGAACATAAAGGGCTAAGGAAGGAACAGTCAGTAAGAGTCTGACACTCCCTTCCGCTCCACCCAGAGAGGGAGGGGTCATTTGATGATTTCCAATCCGCAAAAAAAAAACTAGCTTCTGACCGCCACTTCGTCCGCGTGAAATTTCTTGTTTCCCCGACCTTCCCCGTCACATCGCATCGCCTGCCCGCGCTTTTACTTCTTTTAGCTTAGCGTTTTTCTGACTTTTGTTCTTTTTGCTCGGCTCCTAAAGGTCCTAGCCTGATGTTAAATAAGCTACAGCCTTCCTCAATATAGGCTATCAAACACAAAAAGATTTTTTTAAATCCGAATGGCAGTTTCAGAGATTAGCACGTTCAAACAAACTTCAGCTTTATTATTAGTATACTTAGATATAGATTTGTTAGCAAACTTTTAGACCACCAGGCGCCAAAAAAACCTTGTAGCACTCTACCAACCTACTTTGATTTCTTTCACTTTCTGATCTATTTCAATTTGTTACAGGATCTCGCCTTCACCGACTCTCAATGTTTGTACATGATGTTCATCACTCACGGCGGCGGCTTCGACGCGGTGAACAAGAGAACTAGCAAGCATATGCAGACACCCATAATTAGTGATGAGAGAGTCTGCATCAAGCCGTGTGGACCTGGTAAGTGGTGTGGGCCTTGCTTTAAAAAAAAAATTGATGACTTATTATATTTTTCCAAGTGGGAATCTAACTCGCTATCCGAAACGCAGAATCCTATCTTTAAGCAACTTTAAACACCGTAGCGTCAACTTAGCTTGATATAAATATTTCATTTTTATGTTATCAGTAATCAATAAATAGTACATTGTTCACCGAGGGAGAAAGTGCCCGATTACTAGCGAGGCTCAGCTGAGGGCCACACGAGTGAGCGTGCGAGTTGGGAATCGCACTTTCTTCTGAGTGATACATAGTTCTTTATATTATACCTACGTTTAACCTACGGTTAACCTATCTTTATTTAATTCTTGTAACTATAGAGAAACCCATATTGAAGTATATTCGGACAAGCACTTGTAAAAGAACGAAAGCTGTCTAACTGCTACGATTTGCTAAAAGCGATGTCAAAGTCCAAATATAGGCGTCGAGCAGTTGAGTTTACACCTCCACAAATTAAAACTTTATAAAAATCAACCCCCCCTGCAGAACCAGCCGAAGAAGAAATAACAACGGAAGCTATCCTCCCGGGCCAGTCGTCGTACACCGTACTGATCCGCATCACCGGTCTCGGCGACAGCTTCAAGCCGCCCGCGGCCGGCAGCAAGGAGTACGACGAGCTCAGCAAGCAGGTCGCGGACAACCTCGCGGGAGAGCTCGCCAAGAACAAGGGCTACCACGCAGTCGTTGTCAATGGGTTCATGCAGTAAGTTGTGTAGTCAATGATATTGTTTCCGCCATATCTGTTTTATCTACCATAATTATAATAAATTATTTCTACTATTTCGTTACTCCATTACCACAATCCTACTATTTCTACTATAACGCTAATTTCTACCATGCTAACTGTTACTTTTGAAATCTGAATGTCGGTGAAAATGTATAAACCAACATTACTTTGAAGTTAAGTTATACAGCAAATCAGGCGTTACTTTACGGAAATCCATGACAGTAAAATGTTTTTGTTTAAATTTCTCTCGGCAATCCTCTCAGAATTGAATTGTCTATTGGTGCGGTGTAGTAGCAACATCTTCAGAGATCGTCGTCGTCTTTGTTATAGAAAATGGTCCTATCCTAGATCCCTGCCCAATAAGTTTGCATAATTCTATACTCAATATTAAAATCATATTATTTCCACAGAAACGAAACAAAAGCCATCATAGCTGAACTGACTCTGAAGTCAATAGAGTTGAACTCGATAGAGGGCTCCACCGGTCGTGCACTGGACGGTGGCAACTCGACGGGCGCGGGGGGAGGTGCGGCGGGAGACGCGGGGACAGACGCGGCGCGCTGGGAGGGGCTCGTGCGGGGCGCGCTGGCGCAGGGGAGGGTGGGGAACCTTAACGTGGACCCCGAGTTTCTGGTGTTTGAGCCGATGAGCTGTGAGTGAATTTTATCTTTTTGGTTTCTTTTATTGTGTTTGCGTCGAGTCTTTCATGAGAAGGTGTGGAATCAACATTCAATATGAACATTGGACACTTTTCCTGTTGACAGCGATGTGGACAATTTTTTTTATGCCCCTTGATTCTGTTCTCTCTTTTTGTTTATACATGTACCTCATCTGCCTAGCCTTTTTTTCCCACAGCCGAACACCACTATTTTACATGGACCGACTGCCTATCTGACCTCCACAACCCAGAATGCCTTCTCTTTACTCTATTTAAAGGATACGAGGTCTTTGTTCAAAGCTTATGTTATCATTTCTCTCCACAGTAATATCCGAACGCCCAACGGAAGAAACGCCCGGCAACGCGCGCACGTTCTTCGGTCTCGCTGAAACCAAATTATACGTCGTAGTAGGATGTGTGGCCGCGCTTATATTAGTGGCGTTACTACAGGCGGGATGCACGCTGTACCGCAGCGGCACTACCGCGCAGAAGACTAAGGTAACAATAGATGACATTATGTGACATTAGATGACACTAAATTACATAAGATGACGTCATCTATTCACGAACTTTACGTGGTAGGGGGATGTGTGGCTGCCCTCATATTAGTGGCATTCACGCTGTACTTTCAGGCGCAGTACCGCGCAAAAGACTAAGGTAAACATGAGAAGACAGTATTATGACATTAGATGACGTCATCTATTCACAACTACGCATTGGTTTTCAGAATAGATAGGCACTAGGCCGGGTCTAATCTAGCTAGGCAGATGCGGTCACTAATCAGAAACATAAAACGAAAAGTATCTATTAAGGAACAAAAAAAAAAAGTTTGTCAGCCGCCATCTTGGACATTCATTTTGAATTTATTTTCGGTTCCAGCAATCTCGAAAACCATGAAAACGACAGCCATAACGAAAAATTTGACAATGTTCGCAGCCGCCATCTTGGATTTTCATTTTGACCTCACTATTACCTTCAGCACCCTCAAAAACCATGAAAACGACACACATGGTGGAAAATAAAAAAAAATTACAGCCGCCATCTTGGATTTTCATTTTGACATCATTATCTACTTTAGCACCCTTGAAAACTATAAAAACGATACACATGAAAAAAAATTTAAAAAAATTACAGCTGCCATCTTGGATTTTCATTTTGACTTTATTATCGGCTCCAGCACCCTCTAAAACCATGAAAACGACTCCCATAATGAAAAATTTGAGAATTTTCGCAGCCGCCATCTTGGATTTTCATTTTGACTTTATTATTGGCTCCAGTACCCTCGAAAACCATGAAAACGACACCCGTGATGAAAAAAATTTTTTTTTTTTTGTAGCCGCCATCTTGGGTTTTTTAATATCTACCTCACTGTCGGCGACCTCATTAGCCATCCCTTTCTTCGCATGGCCAAATTACGAACGAATTACAAATTACGATTTTAACATTCATACTCGGTTGGATATGAGTAGGCATACCTACTTTAAGATGATAAATTGCGAAGGTCCGTCATGGTATTACGCGTGAGACGTACGTCACGGTCACGTTTTTCTCCATCCCAAACTTTGAATTTTCTCCCTCGCAGTCCATATAATTTAAAACTATTAAAATGGTATATAATACACCCAACATCTTTATTCTAGGACCAACTGATCCCCAACTCAGCCTGGAAGGACTACTCTAACGCGAACACAAACTACGCATTCGAGCCGTTCGAGAACGACGACAAGTACAACAGTACCGCCTCCACCGCGCCCCTGCGCTCGCGCGCGCCCCCCCTGCGCCCCTCCGACCCGCCGCCCCCGCGCCCCCGCAGCGCCGCGCCGCCCGCCGGGAGGGGGAAGCCTAACGCACAACATGAGCCTAATGGCCAGCACAGGCCGAACGGGCAACATGAACCCAACGGTCAGCACAGAGGCAATGGGCAGCACATGCCTCACGGTCAGCACGGGGCGAATGGACAACACGCGCCTCACGGGCAGCACGGGGCGAACGGTCACGGGACGAATGGTCGCATGACACCGAAGCATCCGAACAGTGCGGCGCAGTACTATCATGAAACGAGGTCGCTACAACGACCTAGAGGAGGTGGCCAGTATGGGTGAGTTTATTTTACAGAAGATCTATTCTATCAAAATCTCATCGTAAAAACTTAGGTGAAGAGGGCATTATAAATGTGTAGGTATATTCACTAATTCTTTTTCTAAAATAAAAATCCTAAGTTACTCCTCATAACATCAGCTATCTGCCAGGGAATGTTCCGTCAAAATCGTTGCAGCTGTTTCGCCGGGACAAACGGACAAAAATGTTTAAAATGGTTTTTTGTACCATATAGTACTTTCATATTACGCATTTCGTAAAAAGCTGTTCTTTTGATATTAAAAAAACCAGTCAAGAGCGAGTCGGACACGCGCACCGAGGGTTCCGTACCATCATAATAATATGTTTTTAATTTTTTATATAAACTTCTATCACATAGAATAATTTCAGATTTTTCTCTATGCAAACTTCGAAGATAAGGGGGGGGGGGGGGCAATGGTATTTTTGTTTTACATTTTTCATCAAAAGTCGAAAACTATGAGGCCTAAAAAAAAGAGAAAATATGTTTGACAATGTGCAAACTGCGCTCTTTCAAAATATGATACGGACATGCTCTAGTAGCCCCACTTCGAATTATGCTACGGAACCCTAAAACAGACACTTCAATTTTATTTTTTTGTAATTGACTTCAATACATACCTATATTATACTAGCTTCTGCCCGCGACTTCGTCCGCGTGAAATTTCACCCTCTTAGGGGTGGAATTTCGAAAAACCCTCTCTTAGTGGATACCTACTCTTCACAAAGAACACACCCTCCAAATTTCATGTTTCTAGGAGCAGCGGTTTAGACTGTGCGTTGATATATCAACAATCAGTCAGTTTATCATTTTATATATATAGATGTATAGAAGTCTAGTCTAGGTAAATTATTAAAAATACAACAAGAACAGTAATGACTTAAATCATTAGTTATCTAACTGATAGTTCTGTAAATAGAAAGAAACACTTGTCTAAACATCGTCATGAATTCACGCTAGAAACTAGTTCAAACCGTACGCAACCAAAATTCAATATTGACAAAACTTTCATAACATCATAAACAGAACCATTCAATTATCAACCTTAATACCATATCTCTAGAAGCTACAATTCAAAGGGCGGCAAGCTACAGTACAATATAAAGGGTTTCTATTAAAGGGGTGGTGGTTGTACTCAAGCGAATCACAATTTCGCGCCGTTAGTACATGACCGTGTGGCCTAATGGATAAGGCGTCGGACTTCGGATCCGAAGATTGCAGGTTCGAGTCCTGTCACGGTCGACAAGCAACTTGTGACACAACATCAATAACGTTAGACAAGTTGCTTTTAATATAGTTTTGATAATGTTTTGAAAAGTTGTTTAAGTTGTTACATTTTTTGAGAGGTGCATGTATTATTCAACCTTTTACTATACAGTTGATCAACAATAGTACGAGATTTCCGATGAGCGCATCAAAAACGGCCGGAAAAATAAGACCACACAATAATGTTGTTGTCTATTTTGCAACATAGTAATTTCAACCTTATTGCTTAAAAATTATGTCTTATTTTTCCATTACTATTTTTTTCGTATTTTCAATATACGTTTATTTCTCAATGATCGTCATCATCATTTTCCTTTTCCCAACCTTGTTGGGGTCGGCTTCCAGTCTAACCGGATGCAGCCGAAGAACAGTCTTTTACATGGAGCGACTGCCTAACTGGCCTCCACAACCTAGTTACTGAGTAATACGCTACCCTTTGGTAAGACTGGTTGTTAGACTTTCGGGCTTCTGACCCGTGGCCGTAACGACAAACTTTTCAATCAAAGTAGTAAATTTATTATTTTTATACATATTTTAACATATATTATCTCGGGACCATGGGGTCCCGGTCCTTTGGAAGGCGTACGAGGGGCCGAAGCCAACTCGCAGAGGCCCGTTAGAGATTTTCAATGAAATGAGGCACCAACCGACGATTATCCCTGTTCGCACTATGCAAGTGCACCCAAGTTATTATTGCAAACGATAATAAACTTTATTTTTCATAGTTAAGGTTTATAATCAAGTTAGATGCAATCGCGGCCACTTTAGCGATGTGTTTTTGTTCCTAATCCTTTATCTAGCGCTATTATATTGATCGAAGTATACAATAGGAACGAACATTTTGTTTATAAATTATTATTAATCAATGTTGTGTCTTTAATGAAGGTTGCATAAATAAATAAAGTGAATAATTAAGTCAAATAAATTATACATACCTACTTACTTTGCAAATTCAAATGACATTTTGAATGAATAATAATCATGATGCATATGCAATTTTCAAAATGCGATTCCGCATTAATTAACTTTCACTAGGTATCACTTTTATCTAAAGTTGAATTTAACATAATTTGTACCTAGTTATAGTCTGATCCAAATGTTAGGTACTTTTGCGCAAAAACTACTGAACGGATTTTGATGAATCTTTACAGTAATATAGCTTATACATCAGAATGACACAGAATATTTTTTATCCCGATATTACCACGAAATCGACACTTATGCGGGGTAAAACCGCGGGGCGTTGCTAGTTCAACCATATTTTTACGAGACAGTGATTTCACCCTGTAGTCAGATAGTTATTAATCTTCTTATAACTAAGCAATGATGATAATTGAACCCTCTTTTAATATTCTGTTCCTAGGTACTCAAACCGCCCGGACCGCAACACATACTCGCTGCCGCGCGGCGTGAGGCCCGAGCCGGGCCTGTCGGCGCACCCCGACTTCTACTTCATGCCGTCGCAGCGCAAGTACGAAGGTGAAGTAGTCAGGGTTTACGTAGACTATCGGGATAGGCGACACCAGTAGTGGAGAGTAGGGGGCCTGATTTAGATTGATATGGAAACAGTGGAAGTGTGGTCAGCTTGGGACTGTCAGCAGAAGCGATAAGTTGGTGAAGTCTGTTCCAAAAGTGTAACTTTCATTTGATCATTTAAAATCATCTTAAATTATGTTTTTCATTTTACAATTGAGATTGGTTTTATAACCTCAATTTCGTCGATTTATCAATATTTATTTAATTGTCAAACTCTCGGGCTACTGACGACCTGTAAAGTCTGACAAAGATCCAACAATGACATCGCGGAGGGGTCTTGGTATGTAAAGATGGTCACCCATCCACGGACCAACCGCGGCAATAGCTTAGTCTAATCGATAGACCCGTGCGGCTGTTATTACTTGGCTACGAGCCCCAAGCACTTATCAGGTATATTGCTAATAATATCCGGTAATAATTTAACCTGAATAGAGTTTGTTTACACTTTTGATCAGACACTTTTGGAACAGACCTTAGGCAGCTAACTTGCAGCTACGTTTTTTATATATTTTTGTGCATGTGTCAAGTCTATCACGTCACTTACCTGTCTCTTATGGGATTCAATGAATCTTCTCGAATGAAAATGATCGCTAAATTAATGTGACAAACTGTCAAGCGCCCGTAAACTGCTGCGATTGGTTGAATAATTTGTCAACAGCCAATCGCAGCAGTTTACAATCGCTTGACAGTTTGTCATGTTAATTTTGGGATCATTTTCGTTTGAAAAAGTGATCCTTAGAATTGACCAGGCTTTCAGTAAATAGGGAGAGAACTGAATAATAATTAAAAAAAGAACAAAGAGTCAAATGATTGTCATTTGCTTTTGTAAGTGTAGATATGTCAAAATAAATTGGGAATTCTTTAGGACCCTTTGTACCGTCAGCAACGAAAGTGGATTAACACTTCAGTTTTTTTAATCTCAGTTATTGAGCAAAATATTTGGTCAAAATTGCATTGTACTTCTGCTGCAATTTTGAACAAATATTTTGCTCAATAAGTGAGATTAAAAAAAACTGAAGTGTAATCGACTTTTGTTGCTGACCGTTCAGACACGTTTTTCTTGCTGTGAAAAACTACGCCGTGTGTAGGCACGGTCGTCAGTGTTGTATGGATCACTATGGAAGCATGACGACGGACTAGTATTTTCTTCGGCGTGGTTTTATACGCCGTACCGTACGGAAACCGTGGCGTGTACAAAGGGCCTCGGTGGGTTAACTTTATACTACATAAAAGATAGCTTGATCTCTGCGACATAATATATGTCAAACTGACATTCCTAGGGTTGTCAGGATTTAAAAAATTGTCGATAGAAATTATCGACGTTTCTTACTATTATCGATGCTAATGTAACATATAATTGGGTTTAATTTATTTACAAACGTTACTAAATTAAACGAATATTTTAATATAAAATACATTTATTTTCTTGAAGGAGTACCTACACCCCAAATCCATATCTGAATCAGTTTCTGAATCGCTAGAACAATCTTGTAAATTTATTATAAACTCTAAATAAAAAAATCAGTTAAAATAAGTAAGAGTTAAGTTAAGTTTTATTTAAAATATCGATTGTTTATAGTCTGTGGTCACGATGATTCATCACCCATCACTAATGAGGTCGGCATGCCCATAAAGTATGACATTGACAGGTACTGTCTGTACTATTATGAAATTCAGGAAAGATAGGCGTGATTTTACTGACAGCTGTCGCAGAGATCAAGCTATCTTTTATGAATCAGGGATTACTTTATTTGAACTTCTGGTGTATTGTTATATGATAGACATTGCTTTGCCTTAATTTATTGATTTTGATAAAGAACTTCAATAATTAAGGCTGTTGAATTATTTCAAACCAAAAGATATTTTGAATTAATTTTGCACATTCTCATAGTTGCTTAGTTTAGAAGCTTTTAGTACAAATTTTAATAAATTAATACCTACTATAAGAGTATGATTAATTAGTACTTATTTAAAATTATTATATTAACTGCTTATGATTTATAAAAGTGCCAGTATGTTATATTAATAATAGAATGCAAAATAATAATACATAACATTATATTTAAGCAATGTAATAATATGTAGATTGTAAGTAATTATGTATTTTATTTTAATTTTAGTTGAACATGACAAAGTGCAGCAATTTAAATTCGTTATGATAATTGAACATTGTTTATTCATAATAAATGTATTACATTTAAATTCTTACTTCTACAGGATCTGAAAATTATTTATGTTATTTCAAACAGATTTACATAAATATACAGGGTTATTGGTAAAACATTAACAACCCCGTAAGAGGTCATTGTACTCATCATTGTGAACCACTTTTACTAAGGGAACAAACCTGAAATCGCGAAAAAAAAATCAGCTGTTCCCTACATTTATGTTCGTATAACTCGTCAAAATGTAGGGAACAGCCGATTTTTTTTTTTGAGAAAAGAACCTTATTCTTTTTGCCTTGGCTCAAAACTCATTCAAATGTTGTTTTCTGTACTCTGCATATTATAAGAATTGCTGCATTTTGGCGCTTGGGGCGCTCTGTTGACAACTGTATGGCTCTGCATGAAATGTTCTGTAGTTATGTTATATTATTTACTTTGCTTCCACCGCTTGAGACATTATTAACAATACCGACCAGTGTCTCAAACGAAGATTATCGCATAATTAATGTGACAAACTGTCAAGCGTAAACTACTGCGATTGGCTGTCGATAAATCATTCAACCTTTCTCAGAGTTTACGCGCGCTTGACAAATTGTCATATTAACTTTGCGATAATTTGTCGTTCGAGAAACTGGTCCTCCCTTTCGTATATTTACCTCACAGATAGTATTGCAATGACTATTCAAAACGTATGAATATTTGACTAACGTTTTACTTGTACTTAACCTCACACACAGTAGTAGATTCAGGATATCTATAAGGTATATAGATAGATATAGACAGGATATCTGCGCGGCTCCTAAGGGTCGTAGCGTGATGTTATATAGCCTATAGCCTTCCTCGATAAATGGACTACCCAACACTAAAAGAATCATTCAAATCGGACCAGTAGTTCCAGAGATTAGCGCGTTCAAACAAACAAACAAACTCTGCAGCTTTATAATATTAAGTATAGATTGCAAAATAATATGTACGTAATGCAAAATGAGAGAATGATCAATTTCAATTTTAAAACTTACTGGTATAATGGTGGCGGTGAAATAAAACCAACGTTGGATGACAGTTAGGGTTTATTTACTTTACTTCAAACACTGGACAGATTTTAGCAAACAAAGTTAGACTGAAGTTAAACCTATTAGTGGTTCTAGGGATGGACTGCGGGGCTATCCTATCCCTTTACCTCCTAGCTGGGCTATTCCTGAGGGCGACGGGGCCTCCGCTCAGGTCAAGCTTATGACAACAGTGGTGACTGCGGGGCTATCGACCACTGTGCCTTCTAAGTAGCGAGTGTGTTTGTTCCTCCATGGGTGACCGTTTATATAGTCGATTTGACTGACAGTAGTGTGTGTCTTCACCATCTTATGTTTGTATGTAGTTGTGATCGTGACCTTCGTTGACGACAAGGACACTTCACATGTCGAATGATAGATGTCGCTAGTAGTCTGTAGATACTGTTGCTGTTATCGATAATTGATCTTGTTCGTGTTGTGATCTACTCGGGTGGCGTGGTGTTTAGCACACAATCCGGTAGATGGCCTAAGGCGTCGTGTTATATTCTCCCCCTCTGGTACTCTATGGTCGTCCCGACTGAGTACCAGCACCAATTTGTTTCCGCGGCCTTCCTCTTCGGCGTATCGGATAAGTTGGTTTGGATGCCACGTTGTCTCTCTTTTCAAACTTCGTTATTGCTGACGTATGATACTTTCCAATAGGCTTGTCTGGAGTTTGTGAGTGTGCAATTTCATACGTGGAGGTTCCATGTTTCTTTAATATAACATAATATGGTCCATCTCGTCGAGGAGCAAATTTCGAAGTAAACTGTTTATCTATGTTACTAACGGGATGAGATTCTACCAAGACTAGGTCTCCAACTTCATAGTCTGGGTCGGGTCTTCTCTTGCTATTTGCTCTCTGGCGTGACGTTTCTTTGTTACACTCTATATTTTCTTTTGCTAGCTCCAAGTCTTGGGCTAGTTGCTTTAACTTTGGGGTGATTTCTGCGACAAAGTTTTCTGATTCTACAACCGAGCTTAGATCATGTGTCAATTCATATGGTGTACGCAATTCTCTTCCAAATGTAAGGTAAGATGGTGAGAATCCTGTAGTTTGACACTTAGCTGTATTCATTGCGAATCTTATTGTCGGTAAAGTCGCTGGCCAATTCTGATGTTTGTCTTTCACCATTATTGCAATTTGTGACTTCATGTCCCTATTTTTCCTTTCAACCACATTAGGTTCAGGGTGATATACGGGTGTGAAAATTTGTTGTATTTCTAAGCAATATGCTAGTTTTTGCATTATTGCTGATATAAATTGTACTCCATTATCGCTGATAATTTTCCTTGGCAACCCATACCGAAGAAATATTTCATTGAGTAAAACGATGGCACAATTTTCACTAGTTGCTTCATTTAGTGGGAATAATTCTACCCATCTTGACGTAGTATCTTCTATGATCAGAATCCACTTTTCTCCTGAGGGTCCCTTTGGCAAAGGTCCAAAAAGATCAATGGACAATACCTCAAATCGTTGTGAGTTCGGGGTGGACTGGTATAAGCCTGCTGGCTTCTTATTAGAGGGCTTATATTTTTGGCATTCAACGCATGTTTTTACGTATTTTATAACATCTTTTCGTAGTCCTGTCCAGTAAAAATTATTTGTTATACGTTGTACTGTTCTTTCTACCCCCATGTGACCAGCAGTGGGTGAGTCATGGTAAGCGTTTAGTACATTTTGTATTTCTTGGCGTGGAACTACTAACTTTGCATTGTCGTTTTCTTCTTCTGGCATGTAAAGATACAGGACACCTTTATGGACTAGGTACCCTTTCTTGATGTATTCTACATAACTTGGTATTTCTTTTCCTTCTTCTAATATTTTTATTATAGTTTGAAGAGCGTCATCTTTCATTTGTTCATCTCTTAACTGTTTTTCACTGTATCTAGGTAGATCTAACTCTGTGCTGCATATGATACATTTTCCATCATGATGCTCACACGGTGGTCGAGACAATGTATCAGCTACTACATTAGTTCGTCCTGGAGTATATTGGATTTTGAACTCGTATGGTTGCAACTGTAGTGCCCATCGTGCTAAGCGACCAGTAGGTGTTTTGAGATTCATTAACCATTTCAACGGTTGATGATCTGTAATAGTTATGAACTTTGTTCCTTCTATATAGCCACGAAATTTTGAAATAGCCCATACTATGGCTAGTGCTTCCTTTTCTGTGACACTGTAATTTCGTTCAGCTTGTGTTAAGAGTCTACTTGCGTATTCAACAGGGTGCTCATTGTCTCCCTCCCCCTGCACTAAAGCTGCGCCAATGGCATACTGGCTGGCATCAGTCTTGATAGCAAATGGTAAATCGTCACTTGCCTGATGTAATAAGTCATCAATACGAGGCAACGGATATCTGTCAGGTTTAGTTATCTCGTTGAGTCGTCGGTAATCGGTTTCTCCTTTTGGAACTAGAATTACAGGTGCTGACCATGGGGAATCGCATTCCTCGATAACGTCATCATTTATTATATCATCAAGCTTTTCCCTTAATTGCTTTTGCCTTGTTGGTGACAATCTATAGGGCTTAACACTAATAGGAGGATGATTGCCTGTGTCGATTCTATGTTGTGTAAATGGAGTTGGTTCCGTGTTTTTCTCAAAGATGTCGCTGTGCTCAATTAACAATTCATTGAACATCCTTTGCTCATTGTTTGTAAGTATGGTTCCTTCATCGGGATTTAAATAAAGATCAACTGAATACATAGAAGTAGGGTTTATTGGTAAATAAATAATTCGTGGATCTACACAAGATTGGTTGTCAGCTGGTTCTCGTGGACGTGTAGGACCTGGTGGCGTGTCCAATTTGTGTACTATCCATTTTGGTCGTTTGTTTACTGGTGGACTGTCTTGTACGTCGGGTACTGTCGGTGTTATGGGTAACGGTGACAACATGTCCAGCTCGTTAGCCCAACGGATGAACTCCGACACTGCCTTCACTTCCACTGGCTCCTTTTTGACTTCAAATGTCATCCGCTTCACTGCCTTCATTGGTATGGTGTCATTGTTGAGTTGAATGAAGTTGTGTATTGTATGAGGTTCGTCAATATAATTCCAACTGCGTTGCGGTGCATTAAGTATGATTCCTGCCTGTTCTAGGAATTCGATACCTAACAGCGTACGGTTGTCAACAGCTTCTGGTATAACTGACAATGTAATTGGTAGTGTACGTTCTCCAATACGTATGTCAGTTGACGTTGTTAACAAGTTTGATGTTTTCACTGTTCCATCTGCTAACTTGATGTTAGTTACTTGCTGATCAAACTCTGTTCCTTTACGTAACAACATCTTATACAGTTGCATACTGGCAATACTGCGACGGGCAGCAGTATCTATGTATGCATAGCCTTCTTCCCCTTTTATATTAACCTTTATCGTTGGTATTTTTGCTTGTATCTTTAAGCTATTCTGTACTGTGTTAAATGCAACAGGCTTTGGTGGCGTTTCTTTTGCTTTACAGGTACTGCAGTTGCTTCTGTAAACACCAGGTGCTCCACATCCATAGCACGTGATGACTGGCTTCTTTTCTGGTTGTGATTCTGCCTTATCCTTTTGTTCCGCCAACCTTTTGCGACATTCATCAAAAATATGTCCCTTCTTGCCACAAAAAGTACATCTTTTGTAGGGCTTACGTTCTAATTGTGATGTTTTCGTTACCTCACCAGCTTCCTTGAGCAGACTTTCAATATGACGACCACGATCCAGAAGTTCCGCAAACGTTTTCACTTGTGTGCGAGCAATCTCCTTTTTGTAGTTTATATTGAGAAGTCCGTAAACAAAGTCCAAATGTTCCTCTTCCTTTTGTCTTTTTGCAGGTAACTGAGCGAGTAAGGCACGTTTTTCACATACAAACGTGTCAATTGTTTCAGTTGTTTGCTTCTTTGAGTACAGTTCCAAATAAACTTCGTGTGGCTGCATTTTCGGCGCAAAAGCAGTCTTAATGGCGTCAAGAGCTTGGGTCCACTTTTTAATGTCACCTTTTACACCGTTCCACCACGTAGCAGCAGCACCAGACAATAACAAAGTGAAACCTTCCAAGGCGTCTTCGTCACTGATTTTCTCAATTTTTTTGTAAACTGAGATACCGGTCACAAATTCTTCAACTTTGTCAAAGTTTCGTTCACCGTCGTAACGCTTTGTGCACGCAGCAAAACTTTTAAAATGTCTATTTCCACATTCGTTCGCTTCTGTCACTTTTGATATGAGTGCAGTGAATTGTTCCTGAGTCATCACCACCATCTCTTGTTTTTTCTCAGACATGTCAAAATAATATAAATTCTCTTGAGGGTATGCTCTTGTTTATCCGCCAATATGTGGGTACACCGTAAAAATGTGGGTACACCGATAAAATTGTTGCGGGTAGAAGAAGATTTTACGTTGGGCGCCAATATAATGGTGGCGGTGAAATAAAACCAACGTTGGATGACAGTTAGGGTTTATTTACTTTACTTCAAACACTGGACAGATTTTAGCAAACAAAGTTAGACTGAAGTTAAACCTATTAGTGGTTCTAGGGATGGACTGCGGGGCTATCCTATCCCTTTACCTCCTAGCTGGGCTATTCCTGAGGGCGACGGGGCCTCCGCTCAGGTCAAGCTTATGACAACAGTGGTGACTGCGGGGCTATCGACCACTGTGCCTTCTAAGTAGCGAGTGTGTTTGTTCCTCCATGGGTGACCGTTTATATAGTCGATTTGACTGACAGTAGTGTGTGTCTTCACCATCTTATGTTTGTATGTAGTTGTGATCGTGACCTTCGTTGACGACAAGGACACTTCACATGTCGAATGATAGATGTCGCTAGTAGTCTGTAGATACTGTTGCTGTTATCGATAATTGATCTTGTTCGTGTTGTGATCTACTCGGGTGGCGTGGTGTTTAGCACACAATCCGGTAGATGGCCTAAGGCGTCGTGTTATACTGGCTAATTATTCATTTACTGAGGGCTGATTTTTCCAAAGATATCTTTCTTACGAGGAATAAAATTGGCGTCCAACATGCTTTGTACGGAAAGACATGATTCCTCGTATAAATATATCTGGCGTTAAAAATCAGACCTTATTGGGTATATTGGTAATAATGACCCGTACTAAATAACTTAAGGCACGTAGTTTGATTCGCTGCAGTAACATTACTGCCTACATAGGCATGTGCTGTAATTGGCTTATTATTTACTAGAATGCATTTTCGTTCTTTAAGTTGTCGTTTAACTTTTTGAACCAATAAAAACATAATATGCCACCGTTCGCGATTTATTTGCCAAACATGTAAACAAATATGAGTATTTGGAAAAATAACGTAAATGCCCACACAATAAAGAAAACCAGAAAGCTAAACCGAAAGCCACCGAGAATCCGAAAGCTATTTTCGGTTCATTTATCAAATTAAAACATCTACCGGTTGCTTACTAAACTTCAACTATATCCGACGACCCTGGTTACTTTTCTCTTTTGGTGACTGTACATAGGCAGATTTAGGACCAGTCGGTCGAACGAAAATTAATTTTGCGATAATTTTCTTTCGAGAAACTGCCTCAAGGCATTCTCTGCCAGTCAACGTTTGGGTTAAAAGGACTACACTGTGCATATTCTTTATACCTATTATTATTTATTTTGACAATTGACCAGATCTTAACATTGATTTTTTTAAACAAGATAGTGTTCTGAAAAAAAATATTTTGTCGTTATTTTATGCCTTCGGTTTGTTTCTTTACAGATTTTTGAAGGAGACTTCGCAGAATTCTGAATATTTTTAGTTACCAACATTGCTCTGTAACTTTTTAAAGCACCGATTTATTTTAAGATTTTTTATTTTTATTTCTCACAATGATAATAATTATTTTATATATTTTATTTCCAAACCAGATCTAGTCTCATGTCACAGTTTTAAAAAATAAGTTATTTTCACTTCTAATTGTAATTGTACTTAATTATTTTATTTTCTTCTTTTACAAAAAAAAAAACTTGTAAATATTATGTAATATTATTTGCTGTAAATTGCACTTTAGTTGTAAGATTCGACGAATAAATTAGATTATTCTTCTCTTATGAATAGTTTAGTGGTAACAAAATATGAGACAAATTATTCACAACGCCAGAAACGTTGAATAGGTAAACTTATTTAATTTACAAGATTATTATTTTAGTTTGAAAAATCGTAATAAATAATCAAAAGGAGGATTTTTCAATTTAGTTTTTAGCATGAGGAGCCTTTGTATAAAAGCCTTTATTTTAGTGAATAAGTAAAATAATATTAAGATTCAATAAGAAATAATAAGTAATTTAATCATTCCGAGCCCGATAGTGTTAAAATAAATGAAAAAGAGTATTACGACAAACAGATGTAGAAATAAGTGTTTACCGTACCTAAGATTGTAAATGAAATAAAATATTTTTTTATAATTTATAAATAGTTTTAATAATTTAATAAATACTTGTTCCCTTAACATTAGCCCCGTATTAGTGCGCATACACACGAGCAACACGTCAACGGCAGAGTCAACTGCAGCCGTCGACGAGTGTTTACGGCTGCCGTCGACATGTCGCAAGTGTATTCGAGCACCGTACACGCGGCACGCTGCACATGCGGCACGCTGCACATGCGGCACGCTGCACACGGCACGCTGTCAATGGAGCCGCCGACGCGTCGACGGCGGGCGTCGCGTGTCGCTCGTGTATATGCACACTTATCTGTATTCTAATAATTTCATTACAAGTTGCTTCGGACACCTCGCACTTGCTTAGTTTTTATCCGCCACATATCCTGAAATATGGAACAAAATATAAACAAGTAGGAGTGCTATCCACATATATAATACTCGGGCCGGGCGACGCGACGGAGCTTCAGTGCCCGGTTATTTATATTGTTACTAGCTGCGCCCCGCGGTTTCACCCGCTTAAATGTCGATCCCGTGGGAATATCGGGATAAAACGTAACCTATATGTTAATCCAGGGTGTCAGCTACCCCCATACAGAATTTTATCAAAATTGGTCCAGCTGTTTTAGCATGAAGAAGTAACAAACATATAAAAACACATCACATACACGCACTCACAAACTTTCGCCTTTATAATATTAGTGTGATGGTGTGATTAAAACTGTAAACACAAGTAATATAATACTGTACAAAGGCTTGAGGAGACCTTCTTTTGAGTTTTAAATTTTCTTTAATTAAATTGCAAGGGGTAAACAAAACACTGCCGTACTGTTGGCGAGTGCCGCTCGTGTATGCATTAAGGCTTGTATTAATGCCAACGACCTTGTGCATTTGGGCGGAGCTAACTACCCCTCTCCGCGCCACTCCGCCACCCGCATGCCAACGCGTTGCCTAGCAACACGAGGCGCCCCGCACTGAATTCGTGGACGAGTGCGGGGATGATATAGACACGGACTTTATACGATCGCATTTTTAATTTATTATATTAAAAAATACACATGTTTTTAAAAAGTAACAAAACCAAATCATTTTCGTTTGTATTGCAAAGCACTAGATATTTTTTTTATATTCTTTGATAAAAAATGAAGGAGTAAAATGGTTTCATCTCAACGATTTGGAGGTGATTTGGTGGTTTTTTTTCTTAATAGGTGATATCGATAGAAAAATTATGGCTAAACCAAATTACGATTCATATCATGTAGATTACCAACTATTTTTTCAGATGTAATTTCTCTGTAAGTTCCGGAGAAAAGCTGCTTCATCTGCACGCTGTTTTTAAGCTTTTTTCGAAAGAGTAGCCTTAAGGGGTAAACTTACAACGTAACTAAGGTCGCTTTCCCTTCGCCTAAGCTCGGCTTCCATTTGCCTCGCTATCTCGTCCTGTCGCGTGCCGTACACCTCGATGTAGTGGCAACTACTGTTCGCGTAGTGGCATGTCATGGCTTTGCGGTATAGCTGTGGAATAAGTAAGAATTAGGACTGCTTGATCATCATCATCACTTCAGCCGAAATATGTCCACTACTGGACATAGGCCTCCCCCAAGCACCGCCAATTCGACCGGTTCTGTGCTTCCCGATTACAGTGATTCAAAAGATTCAAGACAAGGTCGTCGGTCCACCTTGTGGGAGGCCTTCTAACGCTACGTCTTCCGGTACGTGGTCGCCACTCCAGAACCTTTCAGCCCCATCGTCCATCTGTTCGGCGAGCAATGTGCCCTGCCCACTATTACTTCATTTTGGAAATTCTTCGGGCTATGTCGGTTAGCTTGGTACTCCTAGGGATCTCTTCATTTATGATTCGATCACGTAGGGAAACTCCAAGTATACCCCTCTCCATTGACTTTAGGTGACTTTAGCCTGCTAGATACTTCTTCTGTCTCTTTCTTGTTCTACTTGATGACATATTTTCGCGTTTCGAGGACTCCTTCGAAATCATTGATTGATGTTCGATTTGGCACAGAAGCGTACCGAATGGTTGTGAAGCTAAGTATGCAGTAATTGGGAAATGGCTGACATATGTTTGCAGATTTAAGCTGAACTAGCTCCCTCATACTGAATACCTATTCAATCAGTAGTGAAGAATTTTTGGTGACTAGAATACATATTTGGTTTTATTTTTGCTACTGCTCTCTACAACAAACCTGAGTCTCGTTAGGCCTGGAGCCATGCACGACGTTGGATTGGAAGAACACGGTGTCACCGGGGTCCATCTCCAGGTACACCCGACTGTGTTCAGGAGCCACGTCGTCAGGGTTCACGATGCTGAAGAAGAATAGTTTCGCTGCCTAAAACAAGTATTCGTATTTTAGTGCGCCGTCACATCTAGCGATGGTACTTGGTAGATCGTTGAAAATACACGTGACACTAACGCAGCGTATGTATTACCACCGCAGCGTCAACGCGAAGTGAATGTTTACGCCAGACGTAGGACTCCTGACCAAATTTCGGCTTTGACGGTAAATTTCAGCGGAGATTAGCCATTTATGCGGGAGATATTATAGTGCATGTGTGCGCAGACACACGTAGATTCCCTCACACGCATAGTCTGATAGGATGGCCATCCTACACGACCGGAGAGAGATCAGGTGCAGGACCATTGGCTTAACGTGCTTTCCAGTCACGGATGTATCGCACCGCCAACTTTCTAACTCGGGGCTGTTACTAAGAAATTGGTAAGGGAAAAACCCAATAACACTTTGCCCGACCTGGAAATCAAACTCAGGACCCCACGCTCAGTAGTCACGCTTGCGACCACGAGACCAACGGGGCAGTTACGCCAGAAATACACTCTTAGCGAAGAGACCAAATATCTGTATCATCATCTGCCTAGACTTTTCCCAACTATGTTGGGGTCGGCTTCCAGTCTAACCGGATGCAGCTGAATACCAGTATTTTACATGGAGCGACTGCCTATCTGACCTCCACAACCCAGTTAATACGATACCCCCTGGTAAGAATGGTTGTCAAACTTTCGGGCTTCTGACTATCCGTAACGACTGTCAAAGTTCCACGAATGACAATGACCAACGGCTAAACGTGCTTTCCGAGGCACGGAGGGGTCACGGTATGTAAAGTTGGTCACCCATCCACAGACTAACCGCGGCAAGCGTAGCTTAACCTGATCGATCGACCTGTGCGGCTGTTATTATTTAGCCACGGGCTGTAAAGACATCTGTATGTAAAGCACAAAGCAAAAATTAGTTTATAAACAGGCCAAAGCTGATGATGTTAGGCGCTCGATCCTCGATCACAATCATTTCTATGGATAGATAATTATAATGATCATTCAACCAGATACAACAACGCACAATATACAACACAGCTGCATACTAAGAGCTGTATGCGGTAGGAACTTTATACTGGGAGAAACCTCGTCTAGTAATGATAATATCATAGACTCACATCAACTTGCTCTTTGTGTTCATGCAAGACATCCGCCTTGTGTGACCCCGGCAGCATGTAGAGGCAGCCGTTGTCTCTGCTCACAGGGTCTATGGCCGTCCACGTGGCCAGGATCTTGTCTGCGGGCCGGAACGGGAAGTATAGCAGGTCCTAAGGACAGAAGGGAAACCATTTTATTTTAAGTGGTCAAAGAGGCACAAAATGTGGCGAGCGAGGGGTATTGAACTCCAGTTATGTAGGTTTAATTACGGGAGTAAAATAAACGTGCAAAATCATTGTGACAGAGAACACATTCGACACCTCTTTTAGTCCAGGTACGCACGGACGCGTTTCCCCGCGGCGATTTTTATACGCGCACTGCTTAGCGCTGAGAGTTCAAATCCAATAGTGTATTTTTTGCGCTGGAATGCGCTTTGTTGGATTCCCAATGCTCGGCTCAACACGGAGAGTTGAAAATCCAGTGCGCGATAAAATCCTACCGCGATTTTTTGACGTTCGTGTGTTCGTCGGCTTAGCAAAGGTAAAGCATCTAAGAAGCTATCTCACATTAAAGCGAATAACTATTCTCTTTTGTAGTCGATATCGAGGCAGCTACATTATTGGGAGCAATCCCACCTTTACTTACCACCTTATGTCCCTCCTCTTCTCATCAACTCAGCCTATCGCAGTCCATTGCTAGACATAGACCTCTCCTAGGCTGCGCCACAACATCTGTCCTCCGCCTTCTGCATCCAGTCTGTCCCAGCCATCTTCTTTAGGTCGTCCGTCCATCTAGCTGGGGGGCGTCCCACACTGCACTTGCCGATACGCGGCCTCCACTCTAGGACTCGTTTACTTCACCGGCCATCGGTCCTTCGACAAACATGGCCAGCCCACTGCCACTTCAGTTTACTTACTCCGCAAGCTATATCGGTTACTCCAGTTCTTTCCCGGATAACTTCATTTTTGATTTTATCCATCAACGAATCTCTGAGTATTGCCCACTCCATAGCACGCTGAGCGACCTTGAATTTGTGGACCAGCCCGACTGTCAGTGTCCACGTTTCGGCACTATATGTCATAACGGGTGGGATGCACTGGTTGAAGACCTCATGGCAGTCTTCAAATATACATAATCAGCCTTTAATGTTCCCACTGCTGGGACACAGGCCCCCTCTCGGTGAGAGAGAGTGGGCCGATATCCAGGATGCGGGCCCAGTGCGGGTTGGCAGATGTCACATGTCTTCGAATTTTTGGTTCTAGGACATGCCGGTTTCCTCACGATGTTTTCCTTCACCGTTTTGAGAGCAGTGGTGATGAAATAATTTACACAAAGTAAAGCGCCTGTCTGGGTTCGAACCTACGACATACAACTCGTAAGTCGCTGCCGTTACCACATGGCCACCGCTGCTCTTCAAACATTCTCAATCTTTTTAGCACATTTAAAAACCGGACGACGCCAATACTATCAAAGTTGCCTGATTTACTTGGTCGGCTGCTAAGTGCGTATGACTACTGCTACCTGATGCGGCGGATGTTCGCTAGTCCCCGGCGGTTTATTGATGAGCATGAGGTTGACAGCAGTGAGGTCTTCCCCTATGAGCTGCGCAACAATGTGCAGCAGACGTGGGTCCTCGGAGTATGTGCTGTATACGTCGTCGAATAGAAGTTCCTGGATCTTAGAAAGATGTAACGTGCAATTAACACCAATAATGCCATGAACACAGGAGGATGCTAACATAAGGACAGAACAATGTTGTAGGGGAAAATATGAAATGTACGCGGAAGAAGTCGCGGGAGAAGTGCTAATAAAAAAAAAACTATAACGTTGGTTGAGTTTCTTTACATTGAGGGAGGGCCCCATCCCTTGAATTTGCCACGGGCCCCAAAAGGTATAGTTACGCCAGTGTATACAGATTGAAGGTATAACCTTGTGCCCAGCAGCCCAGACATAGATCTTCACTCACTATAGGTACCTGATAACCGCCTACCTTATTGATATAATCTTCTGCCTTGGTCTGTGATTTTGCCAGCGAGCGATCTTTAACCACAGTGACGCGCCCCTTCTCCACCCGCCCTTCGCATACGTCTGTGAAACGTTGTCTGCAAAAGAAACAATTATTTAATCAAAAATGTATCGACTACTAGCTTGTATGTATGTCGATAAAAACTATCCTATGTCCTTCCCCGAGTTGCAATCTATCTCTCTGCCAAATTTTATCGAAAGCCGTTCAGTGGTTTAGGCGTGAAAATGTAACATACAGACAGACAGACAGAGTTACTTTCGAATTTGCAATATGTATTAGAAGGTGTGGATACAGGCTTCTCATTTTTTTTTTTATTCAAAAAGGTAAGGCCTCCTTTTGGTCGTCATGCTATTGTTTTGGTGGAAACCCGCGGGGTAATCGCGTAACACACTATCAGTAGCAATGGCTTATATTTTGACAGTCAAAAACATTCATTCCGTGACTTAGTATGCGAAAATACGTATTATTTGAAGCTAACTCAAAAACTACCCTACTAAAATTTATATGGGACCACCCCTGAGGCATACCCTATCAATAAAAAAAAAGAATTCTTGAAATTGATTTACAATTGCCGGAGATATCGCGAAACAAACATACAAAAAAAAAACAGTCAAATTGAGAACCTCCTCCTTTTTGAAGTCGGTTAATACGACACGATTACGATACCTGTAGCTATTCAACGCTGGTATACCGATGAGCCTCTTGATGACCAGATATCCGTTATCTCTGTAGAATTGGAGCTGTTCAGGAGACAACGGGTATGTGGCTGTAGACTCCGCTCTGACCCTGGGGGAGAACACACACTATTAACATACCAATGTAGGAACTTACTCGAACAAATAGCTTCAATTGCATTAGTAGACCCTGACCATAGGTTCTCCGTGGTTCTAAAGGACCAATATGCTCATGGATGTATGGAGTCCCGTACCATGCTACATCAAAGTCAAACTTTGTTTTTTATAGATTACACATGTCATAATATTAACTTCTACAAAAGTTCTTTTTGGGCCCTGACTTACAAGTTTTTTTTTTAAACTTTGCCCCTCACTAGGAATTTCTCCTGTATTGTGGGTGCGTTTACAAACATTTAAACTCACATACACAAACAGCCAGACCCCGAACAGCTACTTGTAGGTCATACAAATATTTGTTCCGTGCGGGAATCGAACCCGCGACACGCAGCGCAGCAGTCAATCGCTTAACCACTGCGCCAACCGTGCCGTCAAGTCGTATGTCATGGGTTCGAAAACAGGCTTTTCGGATTTACTTTGTGAAAATAATTAGTTACTTACATCACTACTGCTATCAAAACGGTGAAGGAAAACATCGTGAGGAAACCGGCAGGTCCTAGAACCAAAAAAATCGAAGACATGGGACTTCTCCCAACCAGCACTGGGCCCCGCGTAGTAGATTACAGCTCATTCCCTTTCGGAGAGAGGGAGTCGTGTGTCCCTGCACACACACACACACACACACTAAACGCTGATTATACTACGTAGTAAACAAATAAATATTTACCGTTTCGGAATAACTTTAAAATTCGTGCTCGCCATCACACAATACTCTTTATTTGTACCAGACTCGAACAAAAAATTATTATTATTTTGGTAACGCGTAGTACGTTCTGTCCGTTTGTAAAGCTTTATCCAAATACTACGTCAAATGTCTGACCAAATTACTGGTAATTACTTAAATAATTAATGACCTATTGTTTAACGAATTAATCAAGTTTTTAGGAATCCGCAGGATAATTGAATGGAACAATTTTAATTTATTTTTACCGACTTCAAAAAAAAGGAGGTTATCAATTCGATACGTATGTATGTAATATTATTGGAATTGCATTATATTCACATATGACAATTTATTAGGGCTTCCAAACAAATATACAAAATTTTATATACGTATGTATGTATGTTTGTCCACGCATATCTCCGTAACTATTAATCGGATCGTGACTATTCTTTTTTTATTGGCTTACATTTACTTCAACTTAGGGAACAGTGAAAGTTTCATCAAAATCGATTCAGTAATTTTCAAGATATATGGACTAAGACGTGAAAGTGTGACGGCCTGGCTTATTGATACGAGCTACGGGTGTAGTGTCAAAGCGAAAACATCTCAAAACCTTGGTCAAATTCTAGTGCAACAACTAAAAATTACCAAATAAAACGTAATTTAAAAAAAATAAACCGACTTCAAAAAGAAATGAACTCAAAATTATGAAATAACTTTAATTTCGGAAGTCGGTGGCAAAAAACTAAAATACAGATCCCAAGTCACCGACTTCACGGTGGAGGTCTGCCCCGCTTGGGCGGAGCACCGCCGTGTCCTCGTAGAGGCCATCGGCAGCGGCGGCGACCTCTCGCCCCGGCCCTGGTGCAAGCCATGGTCCGGAGTGAGAGGGAGTGGGAGGCAGTCACCTCCTTCTGCGAAGCAGTCATGCTAGCGAAGGAGGTGGCGGGACGGCTCAGGGAGAGAGCCTCCCGTCCCAGCCGCCGCGGGAGACGCTCCGGGCGTCGGGAGCCGCGTGAAGACTCCCGGCCACCGTAGGCGCGTGCCTGCGGGCGGAGAGTAATGGTAGCTCACCGTCCGATCAGGACCAGGCCCGTGCCGGACGGCGCGTTCGTGTTCCACGCGCGCCTCAAAGAGATGTCAGCATCGAGGAGGGGCCCCATAGGGCCGAAGCCTGCCGGGTCAGCGGGATTGTCCGAAAGGGTTACCGCTGGCCCGGAACATAAAGGGCTAAGGAAGGAACACGGGTGGGTTTTAGTCAGTAAGAGTCTGACACTCCCTTCCGCTCCACCCAGAGCGGGAGGGGTCATTTGATGATTTCCCATCCGCAAAAAAAAAAAGTCACCGACTTCCGAAATTAAAGTTATTTCATAATTTTGAGTTCATTTCTTTTTGAAGTCGGTTTAATTTTTTGATATGACAAAATACCAATTCAAATATTCAAAACTATAATAAAATCAGACTGGTCAAACATTCAGGCAGGGCTTGAAACCGGTACCAAAGTACAGGTTCTGTTCCGGTACTTAGCGGTTCTTGCCATTTCAGTCTCTGGGTACCGGTTCCAGACGGGTACCGGGACATCACCTAACAAGTACCGCTACCAAATTCTGCGCGTACCACAAATCTTATATTTGTTCGAGGAACCTCGTACGGTTGGTAACCTTGAAGTTATTTTTCTAGTGACTATTAAATATATTTTTTGCTTACTATATTATTTCTGTTTTCTCACTCAAACATCCGGACATAATTATTTTGTTTCATACCGGTATTTCAAGGCTTTTTTTTTTTTTTTTTTGCGGATGGGAAATCATCAAATGACCCCTCCCGCTCTGGGTGGAGCGGAAGGGAGTGTCAGACTTTTACTGACTAAAACCCACCCGTGTTCCTTCCTTAGCCCTTTATGTTCCGGGCCAGCGGTAACCCTTTTTGACAATCCCGCTGACCCGGCAGGCTTCGGCCCTATGGGGCCCCTCCTCAATGCTGACATCTCTTCGAGGCGCGCGTGGAACACGTACGCGCCGTCCGGCACGGGCCTGGTCCTGATCGGACGGTGAGCTACCCATTACTCTCCGCCCGCAGGCCCGCGCCTACGGTGGCCGGGAGTCGTCGCGCGGCTCCCGACGCCCGGAGCGTCTCCCGCGGCGGCTGGGACGGGAGGCTCTCTCCCTGAGCCGTCCCGCCACCTCCTTCGCTAGCATGACTGCTTCGCAGAAGGAGGTGACTGCGTCCCACTCCCTCTCGCCCCGGACCATGGCTTGCACCAGGGCCGGGCGCGAGAGGTCGCCGCCGCTGCCGATCGCCTCTACGTATTTCAAGGCTTGCATGCAGGTTTGTCTCGCTATTAATCTACCTAAGGATAGATAGGGTTTAGTAACATACAAGCGACCTGCCCCTGCTCCGCACGGTTTATTTCGACTTCACAAAACTTTGAGATTTCTTTGTCAATTTAATATGAATGTTTTATACAAATGAACCTTCTGGAATAAATTCTCTAAATGATGGTGAAAATCACATCAAAGTCCGTTGCGCAATTTAGGAGAACGACGCGGTCACACAGACACGGAAAGCGACTTTAACTTATAATTAATAGTTTAATAATTCAATGGGTTAAGTAGGTTGGATGCACAGTGCACACTCAAAGAGGTCACAAGAAAGCAAATCACAGACCATAAAGATCCGTGAAAATGAATAAATTTTTTTTTTTTTTTTATGATTACGGAACCTTTAACAAGTTCCTAATCTAATCATGAAAGTTATTTTTTGTTTTCAATTTTAATTACTAATGGATAGAGACCTTCCGTGTAGTTCCGCCTTCGTTACTGTACCGGTACCAAACAAATGTTTACGTAAGTTACAGTGAGAAAACAGATATATGCAAAAAGGATAGTTATTAGGCATTAGAAAAATAACTTCAAGGTTGCCAACCGTACGAGGTTCCTCGTACAAATATGACATTTATGGTACGCGCCGGATACTTGAATTTGATACCGGTACGCGTCTGGAACCGGTACCAAGCTACCGAAATGGCAAGAACCGCCGGTACAGAACCTGTACTTTTCGTACCGGCTCGGTATGGTCGGCTTCCAGTTGAACCGGATGCACCTGAATACTAATAAAACCGATGACGTGCATGTGAAATTAAAATAACCACTTTTGATGTAAAAATATAATTATATTTATTTAGATAATATATCACAATCTCCAAAACCAAAAACTACAAAATACGTCTAAAACAGTTGAATTGCAAAGCTGCTGGCTTTTGTACCAATTAAAACAATATATTACGTAGATAGTGCAACAAAAACTTAATATTAATAATTTCAATGATTAATCACATCTATAAAATCTTTGAATTGTTCATAACTTACGTTATTTTTATTTTGTTAACTAAAAACTAACTATACAAATTAAACCTCCACGGTTAGAAGTTATTATACAGCATGTATTAGAAATGTGTGGCCATCAAACTGAACAAATTTCTCCATGGGACCAACATCATCGTAATCGCGAAGAAATTAAATAATAAATCAGCCGTCCCATACATTTGGGTCGAGCAGGTATTGCAGTTTTGTATGGGACAGTTGATTTTTTTTCGTGATTATGATGTTCGTCCCACGAAGAAAGTTGTTCCGTTTGATGGTCTAAACCTCTGATGCTGGATTTTTTTTACTTTTTTCGACATCACGGCGTAACGCATAAGAGATATTCAATGGAATTTACTTTAAAACATAGAGAATTGTCATATCAAAGGTTACTTACTCAAAGTTGTTTTAAATTTAATTCATTTCATCATCTGCCTAGCCTTTTCCCAACTATGTTTGGGTCGGCTTCCAGTCTAACCGGATGCAGCTGAATACCAGTGTTTTACATGGAGCGACTGCCTATCTGACCTCCACAATCCAGTTACTGGGTAATACGATACCCCTTGGTAAGACTGGCAAATTTAATTCATTTATTTTGTTAAAAAAGTAGTAAATTCGTTTTGGCACATAATTAGTTTTATTCCGAGCGCACGCACACTATAGCCATCTTTCTTCTTTTTCGTTTCAAAAGTAATTGCATCACTTTCGCTCGCTTAGTAGGTTTTCGAGGATTTTAGATTGTTTACACCTTTTTGGTACATGCTGTATTTCAGTTAGATACTTTTAGGAACACTAAAAAGTATTCATCTTTGATATTTTTTACATTGCACGGTTACATTGTATTAAATACATATAAAGTACTTGTAAAAAACACATATACCATAATATTAACAATACCTTATATAAATGCAAGGATTTGTGACTTAAATAATTATATATTTCCATTTGAATTACAACAAGCTCTATTAAAGTTATATTTTTCAGTAAAAGTCACAATTAAATATCACAAGTTTCCCTATCACTCAGTAACTATACAGAAGAAAAAAATCTATGGAAATTCTATGGAAAAAAACAATCTGCTGTTCCTTACATTTTGACGAGTTATACGAACATAAATGTAGGGAACAGCTGATTTTTTTTCGCGATTTCAGGTTTGGTCCCATAGTAAAAGTTGTTCATAATGACCATACAATGACCTCTTAAGAGGTCGTTAATGTTTTATCAATAACCCTGTACAAACAATAATATGCAGGGTGTAAAAAGAAAGCCTTTATCTACGCATTTTGTACATCAAACTAAGTAACGTTGCACAAAAATAATCGCTGGGAAAATTTTATTTTTGGTGTGAACATTTTCCGTTTGCAGTGTGCGCAATGTAACACACGCAAAACAGTAGTGCGTAATGTAACACACGCAAAACAGTAGTGCTCAATGTAACACACGCAAAACAGTAGTGCGCAATGTAACACACGCAAAACAGTAGTGCGTAATGTAACACACGCAAAACAGTAGTGCACAATGTAACACGCGCAAAACAGTAGTGCGTAATGTAACACACGCAAAACAGTAGTGCACAATGTAACACACGCAAAACAGTAGTGCGTAATGTAACACACGCAAAACAGTAGTGCGCAATGTAACACACGCAAAACAGTAGTGCACAATGTAACACACGCAAAACAGTAGTGCGTAATGTAACACACGCAAAACAGTAGTGCACAATGTAACACACGCAAAACATAGTCCGTAATGTAACACACGCAAAACAGTAGTGCGCAATGTAACACACGCAAAACAGTAGTGCGTAATGTAACACGCGCAAAACAGTAGTGCGTAATGTAACACACGCAAAACAGTAGTGCGCAATGTAACACACGCAAAACATTGTGCTTATGGGTGCATGCAAAGGTACAGGGGTCGTGGGTATTTAAAGTTTTGTTACAACATCAAAGACTTCGTAAAAAAACGCCAGTAAAAGTTGAAGTTTTGACTTTCAATATCTCCGTAACCAGAGGGCTCCCAAGTACGGTTCAGTACAAAAAAAAATTACAATGACGGCGAGTACAAGTGGCTCTCGGCTTCTTTAAATGTCTTTTTACACCCGTTAAGAAACTACAGCCGGTGTCTTCTGCAAAAATCTCACCGTGAAAACTAAGGTGAAGTGAACTTGAAGTGAGCTGTCATCTTAGGCCGCATTCCGAATTAGCTATAATCGCTCACAGCGCTCACATCATCTCACATGCGTTCCGATTTAGATATTACGATTATGACAGCTGAGAGTTGTCAACAATTCGGAACACTCATGAACGCGCTCACAGTGTAAAAACGATAATATTACAGTATTTCTTTGTATAAACACCACATTTCTTCTTCTTTGGTTAGATGGCGACTGTTACCCAGAAGCACAATTTCGAAAATGCCACGTTAGTTTAATTTAAAGATGATTCAACTCAAAACAATACACACTGACACATCCTCACACACACACACACTGCCATTTTTGACAGCGCTCACGGTGATATTATTCTAAGGCATGGTCGGCGTTATCGCAAGATGGCGCATGTCATGACGTCATCTATGACGATTCACGGGACATCGTTATCGCGCTCACGCTAATTCGGTACGGGTTTAAGCACGCTCAAATCGATTATTTCCCAACTCGGAATGCAGGGTTACTTGACGCTTGGGAATCTAGGGAATGACAGCTCACTTCACCTTAGTTTTCATTGTAAGATTTTTACAGCATAGACCGGGAGTACAAAAACCCACACCGTATAGTGAATAATATCATGGTGTCTATAAGTTTGATCGCACGCCCTTGACTTGCTTGCTCTTGAAACGCCAAACATCCTGAAAAAAGATAAGAAATCATTCAATCTGTCTAGCCTTTTCCCAACTATGCAGGGGTCTCATCCAGTCTAACCGGATGCAGCTAAATAAAAAAAAAAAAAAGGAATTATCATATTAATATTATAAATTCGAAAGTAACTCTGTCTGTCTGTATGTTACCTTTTCACGCCTAAACCACTGAACGGATTTGGATAAAATTTGGCAGAGAGATAGATTGCATCCCGGGAAGGACATAGGATAGTTTTTATCCCGATCGACACTTATGCGGGTGAAACCGCGGGGCGCTGCTAGTTATCTATACAGGGTTATTGGTAAAACAACAAAAACAAATCAGCTGTTCCCTACATTTATGTTCGTATAACTCGTCAAAATGTAGGGAACAACTGATTTTTTTTTCGCGATTTCAGTTTTGGTGCCATAGTAAAAGTTGTTCATAACGATGAGTGCAATGACCTCTTAAGAGGTTGTTAATGTTTTACCAATAACCCTGTATAGATAATCCTGTCGGGTGATAAGTATACTAAAGCAATACTCACAATATACTTAAGTCCCACGCCCATCTTCTCAGTTTGTGCTTCCACTTCTTTAGCCAAGTGTTCCTGCACGGTACCCTTCAAGTCGATGTACTCACAGGAGCTGTTCGCGAAGTGGAACGTGATCGCTTTGCGGTAGTTCTGAAAGTATAAAAAACCAAATTGTCATCAAAAATAAAGGGTGATTTTTTTTTAAATGGTACTTCTGGCGAAATATCATATACGATACTAAATAGAACTAAGTGTTTACAGGAACCATAAATTCGATTTTAGAGAAAGAAATTTTTAACTGTTTTTTTTTTTGTCTTGCTGTTGCTTTGTCGCGTGGCCAAAATCGGAACTAGTTTTGTCAATTTTTCAAGAAACAATTTTGCAAAATTGTCACAAACAGTGCTTCCCCGACAATGTTATTCAAGCAATTCATGGAATTAACCCTTTGAACGCCAGAGCATAAACGCACGCGCGTGCCCTCCACGCCAAGCCACAATTTAAAAAATAAAATCACACAAAAGTAATGATTTAATTGTTTATTTCGTGATAAAGTGCACCGCATTTTTTGCCACATATTTGTGTCGCTCGTAATAGGATAGGCGACACACGACTGGCGTACAGGGCACGCGCTTGCTTGTCACGTATATGTGACAATGGCGTTCAAAAGGTTAATATGTACTATACAGGGTTTATTTTTAGGGGTGTGGTACAGACCATCAAACTGAACAACTTTCTTCATGGGACCAATATCGTAAACGCGAAAAATGTATGAACTGTCCCATAGAAAACTTCAATACCTACTCGACCTAAACGTATGGGACGGCTGAATTTGTATTCGCAATTTCGTAATCGCGAATAAAAATTCAGCTGAACAACTTTCTCGATGGACCAACAACGATTGATGGTCTGTACTTTTATTGTAATTTGACCGGCCAAATTTAAGGGTGTGGACCCTTAAATTTGGCCGGTCAAATTACAATCTATCAAATTTCTTTAATAGATTTTCAACTTTATCGCCAAAGCATAAGGTTCAAGGTTGATTGGGGAAATTTGACAGTTTCGGGTATCTTGATGTGTTGGCGTCTGTACCTGCCACCTGTATAAGTTACGATCACCTACAGGCCCACAGAAAGAAAAAGAAAGAAAGAAAAAGTATTTATTGCGACTCGTAAAAATCCAAGTTGTATAAAAAAAAAGTAACAAAAGGAAAATGAAACAAAGTCCTATACGAGGCCAAAAGGCTCCTATATCAGCATGATGTTGCGACTTTAAAAAAAAAATAAAGGTCGCAGCGGTGGTATTCTGATAGGGCCCGCTGTGATGTCACGGGCAGTTACAGATATATCTGTGTGTGTATATTTTACATATTTATTTAAAAATAAATATGTAAAATATAGTAATATATACACAGGTATGATTGACAGAGACAACAGTCTACAAAGCGGAACTGTTTCTAAAACTCACATCGTCCACGTTCCGTACCTGTGCATTGTGCGATAGTGTTGCTGATAAGGATCAAATACTTGCAGAATAGGGGTCTTACCTTAGACACGTTAGGACCCGATCCGTGTAGCAGGTACGGGTGTAAGAACACCGTGTCTCCGGGACTCATCTCGAGGTGAACCCTCTTGTCTAACGGAGCGATCGCTTCTTCGTCTACGCCGTGGTACATTTTGAGGGCGTCCTGAAATCATTATAAGAAAAAGACTTATATGTATAGAGGTATGAGGAACAGCGTGTAAAGTTCACTCATACTCTATAGAAAAGGGAGGATCCTCCGACAAGACGGGTGTTGTGTCTGGCGGGTAACTGCCCAATGATTCATGTCGGGCCGTTGTATCTATGCTAGTTGCGCGGTAAACTCTGCTTGCGCGATGCAGGATTTGCGTGACGTCAGTATGACGCGTTGTTCGGATGTTGCGTTGTAGATACCGCTACAGTCTCAGTACATTAATATCTTACCGTCTTCCCAGCATGTTCGTAGAGCTCCTTGGCTTTGTGCGACCCCGGTACTGCGTACAGGCAGCCGTTCTCAATGTTCACATGGTCTACGGCTGTCCACGCACCTATTATCTTCTCGGCCGGACGGAACGGGAAGTAGAATAGATCCTGAAACCAATAAGTGAGTTTTTGAGGAGGAGTTTTTACGGTGAGATATTATTTAAAGAATAGCACTGCAGGACCGACTAGGTCAATGAGGCGATGCTTGGAGAAGGCTATGTCCGGCAGGGGACGTCGATGATGATAGCACCGCGACATCTGTACCCGTTCACGGCTCATATTATTATGATGTCAAGCCAAACGGGGTTCCCCATCGGCAAAAATAACAAACTTCCATACACTTTTATCCCCTTTAGGGAGTGAATATTAAAAATCATTCCTTAGTAGTCACTCTCGTTATAACAGGAACAGCTACTGAGCAAAATTTCAACATTCTAGGCTGCTGTGCGTTGTTAGTCAGTAAATCATCATCTGCCTGCCTTTTACCAACTATGTTGAGGTCGGCTTCCAGTCTAACCGGATGCAGCTGAATACCAGTATTTTACATGGAGCAACTGCCTATCTGACCTCCACAACCCAGTTACTGGGTAATACGATACCCCGTGGTAAGACTGGTTGTCAACTTTCGGGCTTCTGACTACGAATGTCAAAGATCCACGAATGACAGCCGGGACCAACGGCTTAACGTGCTTTCCGAGGCAAGGAGGGGTCTCGGTATGTAAAGATGGTCACCTATTCACAGATCAACCGCGGCAAGCGTAGCTTAACCTGAACGATCGACCTGTGCGGCTGTTATTATTTAGCCACGGGCCCCTCAGTAAATGAATGAATGAATTTAGGATTTCAGTAGAATGTCACCTGGTGTGGCGGGTGTCGCGACGAGCCGGGCGGCTTGTTGATGAACATGCTGTTGACAGCTGTGATGTCATCTCCGATGAACTGTGACAGTACTGACAGCATCCGCGGATGCTCCCCGTATGTGATGAATACGTCATCGTACAGGAGCTCTTGTATCTGGAAGTTATATAATCACAATCACACTAATATTATAAAGGCGAAAGTTTGTGAGTGTACGTGTGTGTGTGGTGGGGGTGTGTTTATATGTTTGTTACTTCTTCACAATGTGTGATCATATTTAACCCCTCAAGCTTCAAGTGTACACAAAGTGTACATAAGAGGAAGTGCGATAAAAATCAGCTGTTCCCTACATTTTGACGAGATAAGCGAACATAAATGTAGGGAACAGCTGATTTTGTTTTGAGCAGGGTGTAAAGTTCACTCATCCTCCATAGGAAAGGGAGGACCCTACGGGTGTTGTGTCTGGTGGGCAATTTTCCGATGTTTGATGGCGGGACGTTGTTGTAATTATGCTAGTTGCGCGGTAAACTCTGCTTGCGCGATGCAGGATTTTGCGTGACGTCAGTGTGACGCGTAGTTCGCATGTGGCGATGTAGCTACCGCCACAACTTTCATAATATGGTTGGTCAGAAAAATTATAAAGTTAAACTAATGTTTACCTTATTAATATAATCTTCAGGCTTCAAGTTCTGCTTCGCTAGCGACGGTTCTTTTACGACTCTCACATTACCAGCCGGGACGATACCCTTGCATATTTGTATGAAGCGTTGTCTGAAAATTAAATAAGTAAAATTTCTTAAAAAAAACTTTAAAAAAATTGTACGATTAGAGTCCTGCACCAACCGAGGACTGAGTGCATTTGCATATTGGATACAGGGATAATCGTGGGTTGGGGCCTCATTTCATTAGGAGTGTCTACCGGGTCTCTGCGGGTTAGGGGCCGCCTCCACGAGCGAGAGAATCGCAGCGATATTATCGTCGTGCCACGTATTTCAATACACTCTTTTTAGGGGCCACCTCCACGCAGCGATATCATCACGGCGAAAATTTGATGGCACGGCGAGAATATCGCCGCGATTCTCTCGCCCGTGGAGATGGCGCCTCAGCTTTGGCCCCTACAAGGCAATTGCATTACACATTAACAGTAGCAATGACTTTCATTTTGACAATCCTATGAATAAATCACAATTCTTGATTGAAAGCGTGTTGCGCAATTAGGGCGCTGATACGCCTTCCAAAGGTTCACGACCCCCGGGTCGTGAGATATGTCGAAGAATATTAGTAATTTAAAAACTAAAAACAAAAGTTCACTGGCTTGAATTTACGCTAAACAAGACTGTTGTGAATCAACTCTCTTTACATTCATTATCCAGTGTCTCAAATTAGATAGTTGTACCGGTACCAAATTCAGGTACCGGGTTTGTTTGGTACCGGTACAGTACCGATACTGATTAAAAATACCAATAGTACAGGTACTACGTACTACTACTCTGGTACCGGTATAACACCAAGGCCAATGGTACCGGTTCCCAAAAATACCGATAATTCAAGCCCAGTACCTACATCTCCTGCAATTGTATCTTTTCTTGGTATACAATAAATTGTTATTAAATAAATATATTAAATAAATAATAATATAATTATAATAATAATATATTAAATATATTATTATTAACACTTACTTGTAGCTGTACAGAGAAGTGAAATCAATTAATTCTTTAATGACCAGGAAACCATTGTCGTCATAGAATTTGAATTGTTCTGGAGATAGCATGTAGCTGTCTGATGCTTCTGCAAATACCCTGAAATAAAAACAGAATCTTAGTAGAGGTGACCTACAATTATTAGGGTTACCAACTTTTTTTAACTACATAAAATATAGTATTTTTGCCTGTAATTTTTTTTTTACATGTTTTCGCCATCTACTATTAGACGGCGAAAAAATGTAAAACACAACCGGGTCTGGGTTTCATTTTCTTGTTAATTCTGATGTTCAACAGTGCCTTTTAATGGCCTTCTTGAAATAAATGATTTGGCTTTGACACAGATTTTGTAAAACATTATTTCATGAGATGTAATTAATCCAATAATTATGTCTGTATACTCGATTAGTATCCGTACTAATATTATAAATTCGAAACTAACTCTGTCTGTATATTATTTAAGTTTTTTATCTACTAGCGCCCCGCGGTTTCACCCGCGTAAGTTTCGATCCCGTGGGAATATCGGGGAAAAAATTATCCTATATCCTTTCCTGGGACTAAAACTATCTCTATACCAAATGTCATCTAAATTGGTTCAGCGGTTTTAGCGTAAAGAGGTAAAAGCCAGACACACTTTCGCATTTATAATATTATTATGAATATAAATATAAACTATAAGCCCAGATTTCCTGACAATGTTTTTACAACACTGATGTCTGAAACATACATAATTTGACGTTACAAATGAATAATTAACTAAAGCAGTAAGGATATTATCAGAGGAGGAGCTCTAACAAAACAATATTTATAATAACATCCATTATGTCTGTTTGATAAACATAGTGATAATGGCACCTAAGGGGTTTCAAGATAGTTCAGTTGACGGGTTTATAAATATTCAATGCTTTTCCTACATCTAGTAACGTGTAACGGTGGAGTTTCTTGCCCATTCTTCACCATACGAAAACTACCTTTTGGAATGGGCGACTAGAATCATTTCTATTTAGTTTTTTTTTGACGTTCAAAAGTGCCTTTAATGTGCCTATTTGAAATAAATGATTTGACTTTGACTTTGAACTCAGGAATGTGACTTGTTTGCTGGGAGACAGATAGATGTGTGTCGTGAATTGTGAGAATAAGGATGAAAGATAAGAACAAATTGAATTTTTGTTCGTTTAACACGTTGACTGCCAGACAACAGACACAATAGAAAATCTATTGTTGGCAGACACCGTGTGACTGCGGTCGCCGTAAATGACTTAATAAAAAATTAAATAAGTACTTGAAGATCTTTTGACTTGACTTGCAAATTTATCATGGTTCTACTATTTAGTAGGTAATATTTACCAGTTTAACCTTTGTGGCTTATTTGCATTAATAAGAAAACATAACAATGTCTTTGCTGTCGCGCAGACGGATACAAAGTATTTTAGTTAATCTTTGCCTTTTTTAGAAAACATTTGAATGTCAAATTATGAAAAAAAAAGTAGATTTATAAAAAGTATGAAATACTTATTTTAAATTTTTACGTCACAATTACTTATTCAGAGGACAAATAGTCAAATTGTATTAAAAAGATAAGACAACAAGTCTATTATCTTTCCTTAGCAATTATTAACCTGTATGGTCCATAGTTTGATATCGACAATAAATTGGAAACAAAAAAAAATCCAAACAAAGTAGTACCTATTTAAAACTTTATTACTTACGGCCTAGGAAGGGCCCTGACACCAGCCAAAGAATCAACTCGCACCATTTTAAACACAAATAACTAAATATAAACTCTTTATCTTTCAATAAACTTGTTCGAACGATTATAACTTGTTAAATGTTGAGCGCGTTGAATGTTTACAAAAATAATTAATTGCCCCTTCCTTCGTTGACGTCAGGTTGACGTTCATGAAATCATGATTCATGACGTTGGATGGACTTTGGCTATATTCCGAAATATGCCATAATTGCTCACAGCACATCTATCATTAGCGTTCCGATTTAGATATCACGATTATGACAGCTGAGATCTGTCAACAATTCGGAACGCTCGTGAACGCGCTCACAGTGTTCGCGTGTTCGCTCAACGTCAAAACTATATTTATTTGAATACTCATGGTTGGATTACAATATTTCTTTGTGTTAATGTCGCAGCCAACTGGTTAATTTAGCCGTTTAGTTAACCGCCTGGCCTTTGGAAGTAGTGCTCGCCTTGCTTCGCTCTTTTTGTTCGCACGCGTTAATTCTAACCTAGCCTAACCCATTTGGTCGGGGTGCCCTGGCTTAGTTACTGCGACCAATTCTGCTCTCGCGTGATTGGTTACAGTTATCCTAAACTATAATATTGAATATCATTCAGGCCGTTAGTCGAACGGCCGCCGTTTAGTTAAAAGGCTAGGTGGTTATCTTAACGGCTAATTAAACCAGTTGCTTGCGACATATACGCCACAAATTTCTACGTCTTCTTCGGTTAGGTGGCGATTGTAGCTAGAAGCACAATATTTCGAAAATGACACGTGGGTTTAAAGATATGATGCGATTCAAAACAAAACAGCACAACTGTGTCGTTTTTGACAGTGCTCGCGGTGATATTATTTTATGGCATGTTCGGCGTTATCACAAGATGGCGCATTTCATGACATCAACTATGACGATTTACGGGACATCATCGTTATCGTTTGTTAATTCAGAACGGGAATAAGCACGCTTAAATCGATTACAGCGCAACTCGGAAAGCACCCTTTGTCATTATAGGCCGACCGCTTGACTGAGACGTTGCCTGAGGTAGCAGCGCGGTGCGGGAGGGGTGTGGTGACGTGATGCGAGAGCTCAGTGATTCCTCAATTTATGACAACTATCATCCCTCCCGCACCACGCAGCTACTTTTTTTTGTTTCTGGGAATATCCTCATGGATGTCCGCCGCCCTAGGCCGGGCGGCGCGGTGTCTGTCAGACTCTTACTGACTAAAAACCACCCCGGTGTTCCATCTCACACCTACGCCGGGAGTCGCGGGAACGTACGATCCTTCCGCAAACCCCGACTGGTGCGGACCGGCCCACCCCTGCAGGCCTCCTCGGCTGGGGGTGAGTGAGGTGTTTGACTCTTCCTGCGACGTCTAAGAGGGGCGCGCGTGGAACACTACGCGTCGCCACAACGGATCCTGATGTGTGGGGGGCGACCACGGAATAGAAAAAACTTGTTTTTTTTTTTTTATTCCGTGGGGGCTACGGACCCCACGTCCGTATTAGAATGTCAACGATGACGTAGAATTAATAGAAACTTAATTTGCCAGTAGTTGGCGTAGGTACCTACTTACTTACCCAAGTACGTATATATATAATTTTATTGTTTTTAAAAAGGTGTGTGTAATTTTCTGCCCGCAATTTCTCTCTTGCAGTCTCAATCCCATTAATTACCAATCGTATCTAGCAGTAGCGAACGGTTAATTTTTGTAAGAGGTAATTATTTGTCTATAGAATACTGACTGTGCCATTTTTCAAAGGGAAGCCGGTAGGAATCGAGTTGTATGGAACCTTCGCCACTGGTATCTAGCCAAACTACCTGAGCAACCCGCCAGATTATAGCAAGCAAAAGGTAAAATTGCCTTTAAAAAAACCATAGGTGCTAGTAATCAAATCACAGACAGTTCAACTATTACCTAATAAACCAGGTGTAACAGAGTAAACGCAAGTCCTGGAAGTAGTTTGTTCATAGTTGACTATTGAATCGATTTCAGTAACTTTTAATACAGGTATTTACAAAAAAATATATGTATTTTACTATACCTACTTAACTGACCGCCGATTGAGCCAAAGAAAATGAAATCTTATTCCAAGGCAATAAGACTCGGCGCGTACGTGTTCCACGCGCGCCTCAAAGAGATGTCAGCATCGAGGGGGGGCCCCATAGGGCCGAAGCCTGCCGGGTCAGCGGGATTGTCCGAAAGGGTTACCGCTGGCCCGGAACTTACAGGGCTAAGGAAGGAACACGAGTGGGTTTTAGTCAGTAAGAGTCTGACACTCCCTTCCGCTCCACCCAGAGCGGGAGGGGTCATTTGATGATTTCCAATCCGCAAAAAAAAAAAAACCGTGTACAGCCACTTTTGAATTGTCAAAATTAAATAGTCTGTCAGTTTGTCAGAAAGTTGAAGCTAGTTGCCCATTCCTAAACGTAGATCTCTATGGTGAAGAACGGGCAAGAAACTCCATGGACATACATGACATAGGTACATATAGCATCGTGGCGCCCTGGTGACTTGTACGACAGGCGTTGCTTGCAATTTCAAGCTAGTTTGAAGCACTTTGTGAAGAGAACATTATTAAACTTATTTTTTTTAAACTTATAATCTATAGGTACATATAATAAATCTGTAGACGAGGCGTTTCTGTACATTGAAAATATAAAAAAAAAAATAGGTGGGGTGTTAAAGGATAACCAACAGCGGTGCTATTCTGTAAAAATCTCACCGTGAAAACTTCGGTGAAGTGAGCGTGGAGTGAGCTGTCAATAGTGTCAATTCCTATCAAAAACAAACTCACTTCACCTATGTTTTCACGGTGAGATTTTTACAGAATCGACCGGCTGATGCCATTTCATCAATTTTTGGAATTTTTGTCTGTTTGTCGGTTTGTCTGTTTGGATGTGACAGATTTTTCATTTGAACAGGTTCAACGTCAAAAGTACCAAACCAATATGGCTCATTTTTATACTCAAATATAGTGTAGAACTCGGAGTAGTGATTAGTCTTTGTTTCATCGCAATCGCTTCAGTCTATCAAAAGATATAATCAATTTAAAGCATTCTATAACAACTTTTTATTGCAATAAGTGGAAACACGTAACGACATCTATTGGGACGATATAGTACTAAAGAAAACATATTGTGATCTTTAAAACATTATCATGTGTATTATTAACTCTGATACTTATGTCTGTGTTATTTAAAAAAGTAATGATAATGATTATCTATATATATAAAAGAAAGTCTGTTAGTTACACCACTTATAACTCGAGAACGGCTGAACAGATTTGCCTGAAAATTGGTGGGGAGGTAGCTTAGGACCAGGAGACGGACATAGGATACTTTTTTTTTTATATATTTTTTTTTTTTTTTTTTTTTTTTTTTTTTTTTTTATGGTAGGAGTAGGGTAGGAGTAGGGTAGGAGTAGGGTAGGAGTAGTGTAGGAGTAGTGTAGGAGTAGGGTAGGAGTAGTGTAGGAGTAGGGTAGGAGTAGTGTAGGAGTAGGGTAGGAGTAGGGTAGGGTAGGGGTAGGGTAGAAGTAGGGTAGGAGTAGTGTAGGAGTAGTGTAGGAGTAGGGTAGGAGTAGGGTAGGAGTAGGGTAGGAGTAGGGTAGGAGTAGGGTAGGAGTAGGGTAGAAGTAGGGTAGGAGTAGTGTAGGAGTAGGGTAGGAGTAGTGTGGGAGTAGGGTAGGAGTAGTGTAGGAGCAAAACAACGTTTGCCGGGTCAGCTAGTATTCTATATAAATATAAAAGAAAGTCGTGTTAGTTACACTATTTATAACTCAAGAACGGCTAAACCGATTTGGCTGAAAATTGGTGGGGAGGTAGCTTAGAACCAGGAAACGGACATAGGATCCGGCTTTTTATCCGGTTTTAGACGGACATAGTATTTAATACTTTTATTTACTTATAGGAGTAGGGTAGGAGTAGTGTGGGAGTAGGGTAGGAGTTGGGTAGGAGTAGTGTAGGAGAAGGGTAGGAGTAGGTTAGGAGTAGGGTAGAAGTAGGGTAGGAGTAGTGTAGGAGTAGGGTAGGAGTAGGATAGGGTAAGGGGTTGGACACCACGCGAATGATAGCGCCGGGCAGCTAGAAATAATTTATATGGCAAAACAACGTTTGCCGGGTATGCTAGTAAGTAATAAAACGTGTCGGGCCACGCACAGCGTAGGGTTCCGTAGTAGCCCGTTATCACAAATGTAATGGTAAAGATTAGGAGTTAATGGTTATAATAACAATACATATAATTATGACAAGGAAGGATGTCCAGAGTAAAAAAAACTTTACCAAATGACGACGTAACCACGGAGGTCATACCTTGCAAGAAAATCTTAACACCGCGATCTACAAAAGTGACGTCACGGCACAACGCCATCTGTTATCGAATAGCGATACTAAACACAACAAAATATTGATTTTCGAAGATAATTATATAAACAGATTAGACATTAACTATAAAGAAGCACTTTCTTCCTTGTAAAGCTAAAAAATACGAGTATGATTGCTGCCAAGTTATTATTGGAATTCACAAAAAGTTCGTTTGTGACTTCTATTAGTACTCGAATGAAAGCTTTACCCGTTGGTACAGCGCCATCTAGCGGCAGTATTGTGAAACTTACTTTTTGAAGTGAAAACTTCTTTAGGCGCATTAGGCATTTTTTGTGATGGGAAAAAACCATTGAACTCGCGCTAACTGTTGCCGTAAGCGACACCGCGCGTATTTTGCTTATAAGACGACTAGCTTTTGCCCGCGACTTCGTCCGCGTGAAATTTCATCTTCCCCGCGTTCACCTTCTTAGGGGTTGAATTTCGAAAAATCCTTCCTTATTCCTTGTCTACATTATAAAAGGAACCTCTGTGCAAAATTTCAGCTTTCTAGGTCGCAAGGGTTTGAGCTGGGCGTTGATGAGTTAGTCAATCAGTCAGTCAGGACTTTTCTTTTTATTTATATATAGCCATGCCCCGCGGTTTCACCCGCGTTTTTCTCGTTTCCGTGGAAATACCGAGATAAAATATTGCCTATATTATAGCCTCCTTCAATAAATGGACTATTGAATATTTAAACAGTTTTCATATCAGATCAGTATTTCCCGAGATTACCGCGTTCATAACAAACAACCAAACTTTTCAGCTAATAAAAAAAAGAAAAATATAGATTTAAGTTAAATTGTATAAGTCGCAGGCAATAGCTGTCTATCTGTTCGACATTCAGCCAGACACATAAGAATTACGACTACAGGCGGGAGTGTCCGTCCACTTTAAACCGGGTTAAAATATTATTTTAAAGTACTTCTGAGTAAATTATATTTTTCGTTTTATTTTCTTGTGGCAGAAGAATATATTGATTGTTTCCGCAACCTGATCTTGACAACGCGACATATACCCTGCGTTCCGAGTTGGGAAATAATCGATGTGAGCGTGCTTAAATCCGTAACGAATTAGCGTGAGCGCGATAACGACGTCCCGTGAATCGTCATAGATGACGTCATGCAATGCGCCATCTTGCGATAACGCCGACCATGCCCTAGAATAATATCACCGTGAGCGCTGTCAAAAATGACAGTGAGTGTGTGTGAGGATGTGTCAGTGTGTGTTTTGTTTTGATTTGCATCTTATCATAAAATTAAACTAACGTGGCATTTTCGAAATTGTGCTTCTGGCTGATAGTCGCCACCTAACCAAAGAAGAAGAAATGTGGTTTTTATACAAAGTAATACTGTAATAATATCGTTTTTACATTGAGTAAGCACTGTGAGCGCGCTCACGGGCGTTCCGAATTGTTGACAGCTCTCAGCTGTCATAATCGTGATATCTAAATCGGAACGCATGTGAGATGATGTGAGCGCTGTGAGCGATTATAGCTAATTCGGAAAGTGCCCATAGTTGGCCGTGCGAAAAACAGTCTTGTCAACTCCCAACTCTTAACATCTTACACACGTGATAACTTTTAAACGAAATATCCGATTGAGATGAAACAAAAAGTATTTTACTTCTTCATAAATACTCTTGATAACATAATGCTTAATTTCGATAAAGATTAATATTACGATACATATTTAACGTAGTTTTTTTTTCTTCAGACGATTTAATCATTATTTTGAACACAAAATCGGTTATTGTGATTAAACCATGATAGCTAGATATATGTTCTCGCGGACTTTTTTGTAGGTCTTAATGGGCTCTACAAACCTGTAGTACATCATTTTGTTCTATTGTCAATAGTTTTTGCAGCGCACGCAAAAATAGGTTTTCGATTTTACACCTTGTGTTACAAAATAGCAATTTTATTACGGATCCCTAATTTTGAAAAAATAACTAAATTTGAAAATATAGCCTATAGCCTTCCTCGATAAATGGACTACCCAACACTAAAAGAATCATTCAAATCGGACCAGTAGTTCCAGAGATTAGCGCGTTCAAACAAACAAACAAACTCTGCAGCTTTATAATATTAGTAAGTATAGATATAGTATAGATAAAAAAAATACCCGCTTCGGAATGTGTTCGGCTGTCCTCGGGATGTACCTACTCGATTTTAATGTAGGTATATCCGATATGTCAGTGAGTGATGGCAAAGTATTCTGTTTGTGTTTTGTTTTCACTTCTGTCAGCACTCCCGGAATGCCACTGTTTTTTTTCGTCAAGGTTTTTGGTGTTACCTTTAATTAAACTCAAAATAGGAAAGATAATTATACTTAAAAGCAAGTAAACACCGCCTTTAGAACTAGGCACTAGACCTTAACACCATTATAATAAATGCTGGGTTTTGAATAAGCTCCGGTGAATATTGGCACATGTAGGATTCTGTGAACAATCATGAACATGAAGGGTTTATCAGCAACGAAGTCATCATACATAAAGCGGGACTCCATCAACGTAGCGGTCGCTCTGCCAAAATCCATTCCTTCTTCATTAACTTCCAATACCACTTGCTGCATAAAATTCGTCAAGAACGACTGGTAATAGGATGTACCAGGAAAATTTGCTTCCTGCTGTTCAAAAATATTGTTAATACCCATACTCATAAGGAGGTTTCTCCATTTATCAAAAAATGAAGATATTTTGAATCTCGGAATTTGCACGGTGATCATGGTCGGGCTGTTCTGTTCGTATAAGTCAAATATGGAGCTTAGACTAATGGTCTCCATCAAACTTATCATGGTTGTGAGGGAAACATAAGGGTCTGGTAGAAATATCAACATGGAGTAGATCTGCTCATCTCCGTAATATGGAAGTTCTAGGACTGTCGCCTGTATTTCTGAAATTGTTGTGACGTTGAATGATCCACATAGGTACATCAGGGACACGTCACCGATTTGCTGACCATCTTCGTCATAGAACGCATCGGTTGCAGTATCTTCGTAAGGGAACGGTACTTTCCAAAAACCTATAAAGGACATCGCGTCTATCGTAAGTGACGAAATGCCATCCAAATCAATTGGCGTGACCACTTTAGAGACGGCGTTGTTCGTATAACTTCGCACATGTGCGTTTATACTGCGAGTTGTTTCGTTACGGTCTACAAAGTACATGATCCTGGAATTATAAAAACCACTCTTGGACAAATCGTCGAAGAAACTTTGATTCACGTCCAGAGAGGCGTTGAAGAAAATTGCGGAGCTCCGTTCTAGCTTTGATGATTCCAGGTTATTGGGTTTCATGGTCACTTGGTTCACGAGTTCTAAGTATAAGTCGACAAAACAATTATCGAGAGGGTGCAGTTGGAGTACTTGTTTTATTTCTTGGAGCGTAGTAAATGAGGCACCAAGTGATATCACTGACAGTAGCGTCCATAGTGACACCGCGGACGTGACGAAGTGACTTTCCGTTTCTTGATTGACCCCCTTCACTAACTTCAATGTGAACTCGTAGACGGATCTCTGGAAGAATGGCGTAGCCGTCGTATAGTTACACTGCGCCAAAACTGAGGTTCTTAACGCCGTTAAAAACAGAAATATTGTGTTAGGTGTCACCATTTCGCCGGCGATGTGAAAGATTGCTAATATTGTGAGTGAGTGTTTTTACTGTCGTTTTAAGAGGTATGTTATCAAGAATTTTACGTTCTTATCAAGGCCGGCCCGGCCGGAGTGTGTTATCATACCTACTTATCATGTTGATGGTAGTAACGTGCCAGTATTATAAAAGTGCTCTGTGGTAACGTGATTGTCAGTACCTATTGTAGAATACTTATATAGGTAATGGTCTTTGTTTTGCCTTTTGGTACTTTTTTTTTACAGGGTTGCAGGGACATCGACGCGTAAACTGTAACCATGAGTTTAGCACAAATGCTTCTAGACCGGTAGAAGGTATCAAACAGGTTTTTTTTTTTTTTTTTAAACTTGTCCATGTGACTTTATCAAATTTCACAGACATTATCGCTCTACTTTTAAAAAATACGCTTTACACAATTCAAAACTACCCTGAAGGGTCCTACAGTAATTATTTACTACTATACTATCTCGACATGTATACATTTTCTTTACAGACGGCCTTTCTTTTTTCTACTATCTGTTTTTGCTTTCCTTTTTCTTTACAACCCTAGTTGTGACTATTTTATTTTTCTGTACCTCTTAGTCTACTTATTAGTTATTACTTTATTTCTATCTTTTATTACTATATCTTAGTTTTTTATAAATAATATGTATTTATATAGTGCTTATTTTAATAAACTTTATACATACTTATGCTGAGTTTTATTTAGATATTTACAGTTTCGCTTTATCTTTGCTACATTGATATATTTTTAAATATATGTTATAGCAAATGCTTATTAACTTTTATTCCTATTGATTACAATACTGACTATTTTGGTACAGTACTCTAGAAAAGTTTTACGAGTAAGTTTATCACTAAAGTCTCTAGGTTTTCCTTTTTTAATTGTACTTCAATTTTCTGCTGGAAGTCGTGCCTGTCCCTATTATGCACCGGGCAGTCCAGCAATAAGTGGAATATCGTTTCCGCTGTATCAGGGTCACAGACACATGCAGGACTCTCCTTACACTTGAAACTATCAAACAGGTTGCGCGATGTTCCTGTCACCCCCTTTTTTTTTTTGGGTGGGAAATGATCAAATAATAACGTCTCCCGCTCTGGGCGGTGCGGGGGGCGTGTCAGACTTTTACTGACTAAAACCCACCCATGTTCCTTCAGTTGCTTGTGCCAGGGGCCACGGTATCTCTTTTGAACAACCCGCGACCCTGGCAGGCATCGGCTCTAGTCAGTGCCGGATTAGCCCCTAAGCAAATTAAGCAATTGTTTAGGGCATCATGTCTCGGGGGGCACCATAGGCAGGAACCGCACCGAAACAGTATTTGCTAGCACATGAAAGGCAAGGCTGTTTATCAGCAAGATATTACAAGACCCAAAAGTCATTCTAGGTAGAGATGTGCGCCAATCTTTACAAATCTCTCGTCGATATTATATTTTGGAAAGTGGATGAGGGCCTACAGGCGTGGACTGCTTAGGGCATCAAGTAATCCGACACTGGCCCTAGTGGACCCCGTCAGTTAGTGCTGACATCTCTGAGGCGCGCGTGGAATACAACGCGCCGGTCGACCCGGGCCCAGGTTCTTAACGGACGGCGAGCTGCCCTGGCCCATTGCTCGCCGTCCGCAAGCCCGCGCCTACGGCGGCGGTGGCTGGAAATCGGCTGTCGACGCCCAGGTCCCTGCCACCCTTACTTTTGTTTTTTTAGGTTTCGATGGTTGCTTCTAGTTTAGTTTGTGATTTTCTTGTGCGAGTCCCAATAAATACTTTTTCTTATGTCGATAAAATAAAATGTAGGTAACTAATTCCATAAAAACCGCCTTAAAACATGATAAAGCTACAAGTAGGTATATTGTGTATGTGTGTGTGAAACTGTTAAGACTGTAAGTATGTTGATTTTTTTCTGGAACTGTTTTCCAAAACAGTTCCTCAGGTTACACTTTGTCCCACATGCAGGAGTGTCCTAAGTGCCCGTAACTGAACCTTGGATGACCCAAAAATACCACTGATGCCGCGTGAACGTGAACGTGGGCACATACTGGGCCCATTCTATTAAAAAAAGGAGGAGTAGTGTACCTACCATTGCCACGAAAAGAAGAAGACGGTTATATTACTTATGTAGCGGTATCTACAACGCCACATTATGCGAATAACGCATCATACTGACGTCACGCAAATCCTGCATCGCGCAAGCAGTTTACCGCGCAACTAGCATAGATATAACGGCCCGACATGAATCATCGGGCAGTTGCCCGCCAGACACAATACCCGTCTGGTCGGAGGATTTCTTTTTTAAAGAGTATGAGTGAACTTTATTCCCTGTTCCTCATACCTCTATACTTATAGCCAAAGACATTACTTAAATCTCTTTGCTTATTTCTAATTATTATCTCGATAAGAACTTGTTTGTAAATTCTTGGATCTTATCTATACTTACTGTGACATAATTTAAACTAAATATCAGTCTTCGCAGAAATTACATCAGTTTTAGATGAATTAGAATTTATTTTAGCGTGTCTAGTTATGTAATATAATCTCTCAAATAGGTAGGTATATGATTTGAAACTAATTAATTACAATAGAAGATTCTAGGTCGTACATAGATAATATCAACTTAGGTAGCTTATTAATATTACCATTTCAGGGCGCAAAACATGCTCTAGATCCCTTCGTTTCATTCAAAAGTACAATCAACCTCAAATGAGACTCTATGTTAATCTGCAAAGTATAAACTATTTATAAACCTACGAGTTCATTAACCTAAGATAGATAAAGATTGACAAACTAGAAACAAAACAAAAACAAATGAATTCTGAAAGGCAAACGCAACGAGATACTTTTTCTAGAATTGGTAGCACAACAGCATAGTATTTTAGTAAAACTTAAAAAGAACGATGTTCCTTCCATACGTAGGTAGGTAATCACGTAAGACTGAATGCATTATATAATTTGAGTAATAACCACAATCAAAATCATGCCAAACTCCGAGCTGGGGCGGTGTTATCGTCGGGTCATGCTTGATAACATGACTCTTAAAACGACAGTAAAACAACTCTCAATAGATTAGTAGTCCTTTTACATCGCCAGCGAAATGGCGAGACTCGGAATAATATTACTGTTCATAACGGTGTTTGTGCCCTTAATTACGGCGCAGTGTAACTATAGGACGGCCACGCCATACTTCAAGAGATCCGTCTACGAGTTCACATTGAAGTTAGTGGAGAAGATAAATCAAGAAACAGAGAGTCACTTCGTGACGTCCGCGCTGTCACCATGGACGCTACTGTCGGCGATGTCACTCGGCGCCTCGGACGCAACGCTCCAAGAAATACGACAAGTACTCCAACTGCACCCTCACAGATGTTTCAACAACATTTACTTCGAACTCGTGAACCAAGTGACCATGAAGCCTAGTAACCCGACTGCATCTATGCTTGAACGGAGCTCCACAATCTTCTTCGATGACTCCCTGTACGTCAAACAAAGTTTCTTCGACGATGTGGCCAAGGTTGGTATCTGTGATGCCAGGATCGTGTCCTTCGTAGATACAGTTGAAACAGCCGCGATTATAAACGAACATGTGCGAAGTGTTACGAACGAAGCGATCGATGAAATTGTCACGCCAAATGATTTGGATGGTATTTTGACAGTTATGATAGACGCTTTGTACTTCAAAGGTGCTTGGAAGGTACCTTTTCCTTATGAAGAAACTGAATCTAGTGCGTTCTACAACGATAAAGGTCAACAAATTGGTGACGCCTCTCTGATGTACGTTAGTGGATCGTTCAACATCACTTCACTGTCGCAAATAAAGGCTAAAGTCTTAGAATTACCGTACGGAGACGACAGCAGATACTCTATGTTAGTTTTTCTACCAAACCCTGATGTTTCTCTCACAACCATGTTGGATTTAATGAAGACCATCAGTATTAGTTCCATATTCATTTTGTACAAGCAGTACGGTGCTACAAACGTCGACGTGCAAATTCCAAGATTCAAAATATCTTCCGACATTGATAATTTGAAGGAGCTCCTTATTGATATGGGTATTAAGACTATTTTTGACCAGCAGCAAGCTAATTTCCCTGGTATATCTGATTACCAGATGTTTTTGTCGAACTTTATCCAGAAGGCTGATATAGAGGTAACTGAAGATGGTACGGTGGCTGCTGTAGCAACTGCAGCGTTCTTTGAGTCCAGAATGATGCCGGAGCAATTCGTTGCTAACAAACCATTCTTGTTCATGATTGTTGACAGAATCCTACATGTGCCAATATTCACTGGAGCTTATTCGAAACCCAGCCTTTTCTAGACTAACTATTACTAGATTTGTGAATGATATCATGTATGTATGAAATTTAAGTAAACTGTTTAATGTTTTACGTCTTGTTTTTCTGACGAAACTATTGACTAGTATTTGAGTGTTTGTGATTAGTATGAGTTGTTTCGGCCTTTCATCTCAGAGTAGTCAGGTAGGAAACAGCGACCTCATCTAACTTTTTTTTTTGTAATATGACGTGTAAAAGTGATTCCGTTATCCAATTTACAGAGTAAACAATTTCATTTCATTGTGTACAGACGCCAGTACATCAGGCTACTACAATCTGTCAAAATTCTTTAATAGATTTTCAACTTTATCGCTCAAGAATAAGGTTCAATGTTGATTAGGATAATTTGACAGTTTCGGGTAGCTTGATGTGCTGGCGTCTGTACTTGTAAGAAAAGGGTGGAGGTAATTAGCAGATAGCTCTATGACTAATAAATAATAAACCAGCTCCCTAATTGTGTAACACATTATCAATCACTATCTGAATCATTTTGAAGGATATTGCTAATCCATTGCTTCATAAGTTCGAAAAAATTGTCTGGTCAAGAACGTAAATAACGCAATGAATTTTGTTGAACTGTCAAAATGAAAGCCATCTCTATTGTTACTGTGTTACGCAATTACCCCGCGGTGACAAGTATCATGCAAACATACTGTAAACAGAGATAAAATCATTTCAAACCAAAGGAAAATATCTCAATTAATTTTACCAATTATGTATACATTTCTGTGGTTCTTTTATCAGCTTTCAGTGTAACTAATTTCAGTTGAATGTCTTTAATGATAACTACATGATGACTGTCACACTATAAACTGACTTGATATCGTTGAAGATTTGCAAAAATACCTATTCAATTCTCGTAATTTTAAGAAGATTCACAGTCTGATCTCAGTCTCATTCTGTCAAAATACCCTAAATTTTTGACAATTTATTGACATTTTAGCCGTAACACAGGTATTTTATGCCTTTTTCGGGCACCAGTCTCTCACAATTTTTAAATTAAGCATTTCTTGTCCACGTTTGTGATGAGATTTTTTTTTATTTTATTTGTTTGACGCTGAGATGAGACTGCGACTAGATTTTGAACGTTTTAAATTATGAGTTATTGACCTTGATCGTTATGAATAAAACTCTTAGATCATAAATAATTCCCATAACACATTTGCTTCTCATTTCTTTTTGATGTGAGTTTAAAAATATATATTTACGTTCACATAAAAATATTGATGGATGATTTTGATAAAAATGCCCGTGAAACTTTTTACACGTCTTTTATTTTACACGGTAATCCATAGACGAAAAATAATGGTATATTCATAATCTCTCCTTGAAAACTTAGTTAATAATGAGTTTGAAGATATTCCCTAGCGTCAGGTAGGATGACAGTTCACTTCAAGCTTGCTTCACTTAAGTTGGGTGAGGTTTTAACAGAATGGGATTGGTGCTCGACAGCCAGTGGGACTTCAGGCCCCACTTCCGATAGCTGGCGCCCAAGTTGCTGGGCGCGGCTGGCGCGCTCGCAACGCTGCTTCCCAATCTGGGGGGGCGCTGCCTGTAGGTGGCTCTACGTGGGGGTCGTGCGATCAATGACCCTGTATGGGGCCCCGATCTGGGCGACTGACCTGACTGCCGGTAGCATCGCAGTTCTGCAAAAACCGCAGAGAGCGATGGAAATCAGAGTCGTCAGGGGGTATCGCATGATCTCCTACGAGGCGGCTTGCGTACTGGCCGGATCCCTGCCCTGGGACCTCGAGGCGAAAGTACTCGCGTCATTGTATCGGTGGCGCGAGGAAGCGAGGGCTCGGGGCGAGCGACCGATGCAGCGACACATGTAGCTGAATCGGTCTCAGCTTCGCGAGGTCCTGGTGGTGGAATGGCAGGACAGGCTTTCACGCCCTACCCTCGTAACCATAGAAGCGCTCCGGCTGGTACTCGAGCGCTGGCTCAGGAGTAGGCACGGCTCCCTGTCGTTTCGGGTGACAGGTGCTGTCGGAGCACTTTATTGTTTAAGAATTAAAGTTATTTTTTAACCGACTTCAAAAAAGGAGGTTTCTCAATTCGACCGTATATTTTTTTTTTTTTTTTTTTTATGTGTGTTCGCGGATAACTTCGTTGTTTATGAACCGATTTTGATTATTCTTTTTTTGTTGGAAAGGAGATATGCCAACGGTGGTCCCATGATAAGGAAACTAGGATCTGATGATGGCATCCCAGTGAAATCGAGGGGAACTTTCGAAAATCGTAGGAGCGACTAGTGCGTTTGTTAATTTTTTCATTAGGTATTTTAAAGCACTACAATGTAATGAAGGCCTGGAGTCGATCTGATGATGGAGTCGAAAGACAGTCGAGGGGACTCCTCAACGATTTACAGCAGTTACCTTGTGTTTGTGCTTGATTAATTTATATTGATGTGAACTTTACACCTACATGGTTGTGACTGTCATTCGGGGTCTGATGATGAAGACGAAGGACAGTTAAGGGAACTCCTCAACAGTTTACAGTAGCTACCTTGTGTTTGGAGTTGAGTTGAGTAATCACGTCATTTCTAGCAATGCTCTTTCGTCGTGTGGCCTACTCAATAATTAAAGTAACTTGAGCATTTGCTCTCGGAAATCATCATTTGGTAAAGTGGAGCTGATGATGAAGACCACAGATGGCCATCGGAACTACTCAATGACAAATATTTCACGGGTTGCGATTCGATTACTTCAATATGGTTGCTAAGCAATTTATGCTCGTTACAATGCGTATGGTGAGTGGTTGTTAAGGAGTTCTCCTGGCTCTTACCAGGAGAACTCCTCAACAATAAACGTCCCAGCATCGGGAAAAGCAATATTTTGTAACATGTGATGAGCAGTTGACATTAGGCTATTATAACTTAGATAAAAAAAGTTTGTAATTACAAACTGACCCACTAAAAACTGAAAAATAAAAACTTTTTACAAAAAAAAAAACAACCGACTTCCAAAAAATACACTACAAATTGAAAAATAACTAATTTCGGAAGTCGGTGTCCTTAAACGAAAATGCGGAACCAAAGACACCGACTTCCGAAATTAGTTATTTTTCAATTTGTAGTGTATTTTTTGGAAGTCGGTTGTTTTTTTTTTTGTAAAAAGTTTTTTTCATTAATTCATAACGCAGATTACAACTATTGTAGAAAAAAACATAACACCACGCTTGTAATCCCCGATGGGTTAGGCAGAGGCAAGAACACGTGAGTGTTCTATAGGTACACCTCTGGCCTCTGCCTCTGCTGGTGCAACTGCAGAAGTGGTTCTGCCAGATATGTTTAAGTCCCATGTCAAGTGATAGAGGGTGAGCCTGGGAAAAAACCGGGCACTAATTCAGACTCCGGGCTATTACTGTGAAATCCCTGATGCTTTGCCCGACCTGGGAATCGAACCCAGGACCTCAAGCTCAGCAGTAGCGCTCGTGACCACTGAACCAACGAGGCCAGTCTATAACTGTCGCCGGAGAAACCACAGTAATAAAACAAACTCTTTGTTTTCATAGTTTTCTTTTGTTTCCTAGATATCTTCAGAGCAGCATTTAACCTTTCAGTTACGAGTAGTTTATTTTTATTAATGTGTTTAAAAGAATTTGGACAGTAGCCATTATTTGTTTATTTTTTTAAAAATTCGCTATTTGCGTAATTCTTTATATAAGCGTTAGGAATTCAGGAATTTCATTCATCTTCTGTTTCCACCTGACTAGGGTATATAACATAAATATTTCATGTGTTATGGTTTCAGCTAAACTAAGCTATGATTTATTTATGCATTTTGGAGATGCACACATTCTCCCACAACAATTGTGGCGCAACTGCCGATATTACATCAGTTTATAGTGCCTGGATATTTTCAAAGTGGCTATTCCCAGAAACAACCAAAATTGTAGCGTAATATATTATGTACCCAATGGATTGGACGACCCCCAGCTAGATGGACCGACGACCGGCCGGGGCAGACCGGATGCGGAGGGCGGAGGACAGAGTGTTGTGGCCTGGAAGAGGACTATGTCCAGCAGTGGACTGCGATAGGCTGAGTTATTGAATTTATCAACGGCAATATTTATTTACGAATTATTACAGAATACAATATCTATGCTAATATTTAAAATAAAAATAATATGTAGGTACACATAAAAAAATTCGTCCGCATCGCTGTCAACAGGAACAGTGCCCAAAAGGCTGGCAGCATTGCCACGTTGTATGGCAATGCTAATTCTTTGGCCAAGAAATAGGCCAGCCCTCTGGTCACGTAAAGAGTTGACTAACCGCTTGGCGATATCTCGAAAAACCAACTGGACACTCGGACCCCATGGCCCTAGTGCTTCAACCCTAAACGGCTCGAACATATAACTCCCAACTTATAGCGGAAGACGTTTCCGAACGCTCCCATTTCCCTGGACGTAAGAGGGCCAATAGAGGTAAAGCGCCCGACCGATATTCGCCAACGCGCTAGCATGTTTGCTCCCGCGCCTCGCGCCGACCAATCACGGATTTGTCGTCGCGCCGCTACTCGGCCGCTGATTGGCTTAGTAGTTTTAGTAGTTTTTAAGGTTGGTAGAATTGTGAGAGAATGGCAAACGTTTTAACTGGTGTTAGATTGATGTACAGTATTTTCGTGTTTTATTAAAGTTTATGCCGATAACAAAGCCCTTTTAATCGAGAACTGACCCACCCCGACTACATCTTGGCGCCCAACGTGTGTTTTGTGTATTAAAACAAGGGGTCGGAGTTTTTGTTGTGCGGATCAAACTTTTCGTTCGTTGTGCAAGTTCGTTCAAGTCGAAAAACTTTGGTGATACGGTGAAAAACGACCGACAAGTGCATAAAAACTATATAGACAGTGACTTTGCCTGTGTTTTGTGTCTACGTGTGGATTATTGCTGGTTGGTACAACCACGAGCCGTGTATTGTCGCTTTTTACGAAAAGTAGGTACCTACTTAGCGGTTTTGCAAAATGCCGCGAAGACGCAAGTCGCTGCCCGCCGACGCCAACGACTCGATTCACGAGGAATCAGAACCAGAACAGCCAAGCAACATAACGATGCCACAAGAGGTCCTTGCCAAGCTGTTAACATCGATTCAACAATCGCAAGCAGAATTTTGTCAGCAACTCTTACGCGAAGTTCGTTCGTCGACGCCATTACTCGCGTCGGTAGATGCAAGTACATCTGCCGCCACCGCCAACGCCACCGCGGCTATCATGAAGTCCACAGGCAACTTCTCGAAATGTTCATCTAAGTTTAGCGGTAATCCAGAAGAATCCGTGGAAAACTTTATAGATGCCATAGAGGTTTACAAGTCATGCCTAAACATAAGCGACGAGAACGCTCTTTTAGGTATGTCCATGCTGCTCACTTCATCGGCGGGAACATGGTGGCAGGGTATCAAGGGCTCAACGAAGACATGGGATGAAGCTATAACTAGACTGCGGAGTGCGTATGGCGAATGCCGCCCGCCGTTTCGTGTTTACGTCGAGTTATTCTCCCTCGTACAAGGTACCGAAAACACAGATTTGTTTATAGCGAAAGTTCGTGCCTTGTTTGCAAAACTTCCACAAGAAGACTTGTGTGAACGCGTCGAGTTAGATATGACATATGGACTGTTAGATCGTCGCATCAGGAAGCGTATCGACAGAGCTATGGTTTCGACATTCGACGAGTTGTTGAAGAAGGCACGCGCCGTAGAAGACTCGTTAAAAGAGTCACAAAACGGTCGTCAAAGTCATAAGCCGTCGTCTCATATCGAAGATGGATCACGCGCCGCCGCCGAGCCTGCGCACGTTCGTACCGATACGTCGAGTCGTGCTTCCCGATCGTCCGCTGCCGTCGTCGCCGCTAGTCGCACGGGCGACTCAATGACAAGAAAGGCAGGGAATACAAAGTCGTTCTGTGTTTACTGCAAACGTAGCGGTCACACTAAGGAAACGTGCGAGAAATTAGTGAAAAGTAGTGACGAAAATAACTCAAAAAGTGAAAATAAAAAAGACATTAAGTGTTACGGTTGTGGTGCCGCGAATATCATAAAGTCGAAGTGCCCGAAGTGTAATGCCAATGATGGTAAGAACAGTGGACATTCGGCGTTCTGTTCTATTGCTTCTGCACGTGAGTCTCGTGCACCCACCGATTGCTCTCAGTCGTACCGTACGCCTCGCGTAGATGACGACATACGCCCCAAGGTCAACGCGCCGTCACCGCTACAAGCGCCTACCCCGCCGCCGCGAGGTAGCGCGATGGTTGCCGGTATTGCGGGCGCGCCTGCGCCTTCCAGCGTCGAGCAACGCGTGTCGTCGCGCAAAGTTCTAGGTAACCCCGCGGCCGTGAAAGTCGCAGGGGGTTCTGTTACTAATTTTGGTTCTGTCACTAAATTTGATTCTGTCAATAAGTTTAATTCTCACACTAATGTTCCAGAACGTAATGTTAATATTTTAGCTATGGATACAGACTATTCTGATAATAGAGTTCCTTATAGTTACGGTAAATATTTACATAAAGTTTGTTGTATAGAGTCTAATTTACAATGCAATAGTTTTAACGATAATTTTTATTTAGATAAGTCGTCTTGTGTTGATAACAATGTTAGTGTTACGTCTACGACTCGTAATAATAATTCTATGAATCGTTTTTGTGTTGACAATTGTTATTGTTCTGTAAATAGGGAAAATTGTGTTTGTTTTCGTACTAAAACGTGTGTCTGTACTAAAACTAAGGTTTGTACTTCTTGCGACCAGGGGGAGTTCGCATCACCGTTCCAGTCTAATGATAATGCGTCACGGTCGGTAATGTTCAATGGTTGTCAATCGTATTCTGGTAATTCCGTCGGTTCAAAATCTTGCGCTCGCGATTTTATGCCTATTTCCAGATCTGATGATTATAAACCATTTGATAACAATACCAGCGACTCTAAACATTTTTCAGAGATCGCAAGTGGTCGTCAACCTTTTTCCGAGAACGTCAGGGGTTCTCAACATTTTTGTTCCCAGAATAATAATTGTCAACAATTGTACGGAATTACCAGTGGTGCACAACCTTTTAACGGTAATCGTGACGTACGATCTTTTCCAAGGCCCGTGCTAAAGATTAGTATTTTAGGTGAGAATGGTACCGCGTTACTAGATTCGGCAGCTAAAAGCTGTGTGGCCGGTCATACGCTATACGCTCTCCTAAAGGCCAAAGGTCATCCTATGTCCTCTAGGGTGGAAAATGTAAAACTTGCAGATGGTGTACTTAGGTTAATGAATGTACTTACTACCGAAGTGAATGTTACTCTTGAAGGTAGAACCAGGCTCGTTAGTTTTTTAATTTTTCCAGACTCGGACAATAATGAATCACTGTTAGGTATAGATTTTTTGATAAATTTTAGTATCTGTGTTGATTTTAGTAGTTCTAAGTGGCACTTTGCTGACAGTGCTGAGCAGTTCGATCTCCCATTTGAAAAAGCCGCACACCAGGTTAAGAGTGTGCCTATCAGTAGTTTGCTTAGGGACGAGGAAGCTTCAAAGCTTAGCAACGAGCAGCGTGAGGTTCTAGCCCAGTTCCTTTCTGAAAATAAGGATGTGTTTGAGTTACGGGGCGAACCAACTGTTTTTGCGGAGCATGTCATTGAAACAGGTGACCACGCTCCAGTTGCAGTCCCTCCATATCGGCTTACTCCTGCTAAAAAAGAGATCATGCGGTCAGAAATCGAAAAGATGTTGGCTGATGATATTATAGAGGAGTGCGAATCGGCATGGGGATCGCCTGCATTGTTAGTGCCTAAAAAGAACGGTCAAGTTCGGTTTTGCGTAGATTATAGAAAAGTCAACGCCATAACTAAAACCGATGTGTACCCGATGCCGCTCATAGACGAGCTGGTGCAGTCTACTAAGCGAAATTGCATCATGAGTACGTTAGATATGCGTAGTGGGTTTTGGAATGTTTCGGTCAGGGAATGCGATAGAGATAAAACGGCCTTTTTGACGCCTTTTGGTACGTATCGTTTCAAAAGGATGCCGTTTGGGCTCAAAAACGCTCCGTCAACATTCCAACGACTCATCGACAGGTTGCGCTCTGGCGCTTCACTTCAGAATGTGACCCTGTTGTGCTATCAGGATGATCTGCTCGTAATATCGGAAGGATTCGATCAGCATGTCGCTGATCTACGTGCAGTGTTTGAAAGGCTGCGTATGTTCAATCTTCGCGCCAATCGCGAAAAGTGTGTCTTCGCGCGCGAAGAAGTGAAATACTTGGGTCATGTCATTACTCAGGATGGAGTTTCACCTGATCATGACAAAGTTCGCGCAGTGGCGGACATGAAGGCACCAAGAACTGTACGCCACCTAAGAACGTTTCTTCAGACGTGTTCGTGGTTCAGAAAGTTCATTTTGAACTTTTCAGAAGTCGCTGAACCTTTAACTCGTCTTTTGAAGAAAAATCAGGCTTGGGTATGGGACGCTGAGCAAAATCAGGCGTTTCAGGAGCTAAAAAAGCGCTTAACGTCTGCGCCCATACTCGTCCAAGCTGATTACAGTAAACCGTTTATCTTGCGTACGGACGCAAGCAATTACGCTCTTGGTGCAGTGTTGCTGCAAGGTGAGGGGAAAGACGAAAGGCCGATCGAATACGCGAGCCGCCTTTTAAACCCCGCCGAGCGTAATTATTCTACTACAGAGAGGGAAGCTCTCGCAGTAGTTTGGTCCGTTGAACGGTTCAGAGGTTATTTGGAAGGTCAACAAATTATAGTAGGTAGTGATCACCAACCTCTCAAATGGTTGTTGAGCTTGAAGTCGCCATCAGGTAGATTAGTTCGGTGGGCACTGAAGTTACAAGAGTTCAATATTCAGTACGAATACACTCCAGGTAAAGCCAATGTTGTGGCCGACACGCTGAGTCGTCCTACTTGCGAAGAAAGTAGCCAAGATCAATGTGGTATTTGTTCAGTAGTTGTTGACTTACCCACGAGAAGTCCTGCCGATTTGCGACCTGCTCAGTTAGACGACCCGGAACTAGAAAAGATAATGACTGGTCTTGAAAGTAATGACGCAGTTGAAGAAAAACGCTGGTCTGAGCGCGGTTACTTTATGCAGCAAGGAGTCCTGTATCGTTACAACCCTGACGTTGACGTTGAAGAAGCTCAGCTCGTTCTTCCGGTGAGTTTACGTCTGGACGTTTTGAGGGAATGTCACGATACTCCTATTGCTGGGCATCAAGGTATTGATAGGACCTTACATAAGCTTTCACAGCGATTTTTCTTCCCCGGAATGAGACGGTTTGTCGCAGACTTTGTTAAGTCTTGTGCGACGTGCCAGCGGTACAAGTCGTCAAACTTGAAGCCTTCAGGCCTTTTACAGACCCCAGTATTGAATCAAAGGGGAGAGGTCTTGGCGATTGACTTGTTTGGCCCGCTCCCTCCTGGAGAGAAGGGGGAGAAGTACATTTTATTAGTCGAGGACACAGCTACTCGGTGGGTCGAGCTTTTTGCTTTGGTCGACGCCACCTCGGAGGTCTGTGCTCGGACACTAATCGAGGAGTATTTCCTTAGGTACGGCCTTCCGCGTCGCATTATCTCGGATAATGGGGTACAGTTTGTCTCTGCGGTTATGCAACAATGTATGTACATTTTAGGAATTGAACAGGACTTGTTACCCTTATATCATCCAGAGGCCAACCCAGCCGAACGGAAAAACAGAGACCTAAAGGTGCAGCTGGCTCAGTTGGTCGACACCAAGCATTCTTCATGGCCTGACCACTTACCATCAGTTCGTTTCGCTATGAACTCAGCCTTGTGTCAGACAACAGGTGTTTCACCAGCTTTTCTCACCTTAGCTAGAGATCTTCGTTCACCAGTTGATGTTCATTATGATATTAGGGCCGTCCTGAAAAAGGATAACTTTGTTCCTCAGATAACGCCCTACCTAAAGAGTTTTTTAAATTCTTTAGTTTCGATTAGGGATAGGGTAGAGAAAGAACAGGATAGACGTAAAGATTACGCCGATAAGGGTCGGAAACCCTTAGATTTTGATGTCGGTGATCAAGTTTTGGTAAAGTCGCACGTATTGAGTAACGCTGCTAAAGGATTGTCGGCTAAGTTTGTACCTAAAAGGGATGGTCCCTATGAGGTCGTTAAGAAAGCCAGTCCTACGACTTACCTAGTATCTAAAATTAATTCTCCTGAAGAGGTCTTAGGCAGGTTCCATGCGTCCCAACTTACGCGCTTTGTCAATAGGGACGATACGCCGCCTCTTCCTATTATGCCAAAACGTAATCGAGGCCGGCCTCGTCATGCCAAGCCTGTTTCTGCCGATCATGAGCGGGTTCCTGAGCGAGGACGCCTTCATGAACCCGAGGGGGAGTGTATAGCGGAAGACGTTTCCGAACGCTCCCATTTCCCTGGACGTAAGAGGGCCAATAGAGGTAAAGCGCCCGACCGATATTCGCCAACGCGCTAGCATGTTTGCTCCCGCGCCTCGCGCCGACCAATCACGGATTTGTCGTCGCGCCGCTACTCGGCCGCTGATTGGCTTAGTAGTTTTAGTAGTTTTTAAGGTTGGTAGAATTGTGAGAGAATGGCAAACGTTTTAACTGGTGTTAGATTGATGTACAGTATTTTCGTGTTTTATTAAAGTTTATGCCGATAACAAAGCCCTTTTAATCGAGAACTGACCCACCCCGACTATAAACTCCAATTTACAAAATTCTTTCCTTAGTACTCACTTACGTTATTGTAAGGAACTCTTTTTGCAAAATTTCATGCTTCTGGACCTTTCTAGAACCGCGGTTTATGCTGTGTGAGTTGTCAGTGAATGAACAAACAAATTTAAGAGTTTTGATAAGTATATTGTTTGGCAAAAACATTATTTTCATTGAAAGACAGACAGACACATCTAAAGATGCGTGGTTTATTTATAAAATAGAACTTTTACTGACCATTTTATTGATCAAAATATTTACTTCTCCCGTTTTCAGAAGCTAGCTTTTGCAGCCAGGTAAATGGACTTTAATGAGTTTAATGAACACGAACGAATTGCGGTTACTTGTTTTAAATGCCGTGCATATTGCTAAATGTTTAGCATAATGCACAAAAAAAAGGCACACACTAATAGTAGGAGGCTTTCATTTTGACAGTTCAACCACATTAATTGCGTTATTCACGTTGTTGAGCAGATGCATTTTTTGAAGACGAGTTGGCGATTTCAGCCTTATATTAACCAGGCTCCCAGGGGAACCAGGGGGGGTCCAGATTTCCTCATGATGTTTGTCTTACAACGATGTCAGTAATCTCCAAGATAAACTCAGAAAGTACATAATATGACAATTCATATTATGTACTTTCTGAGTTTATCTGCAACAATCCACCAGGTGTAAACCCGCAGGGTAATTGCGTAACACACTATCAGTAGCAATGGGTTTCATTTTGACAGTTCAACAAAATTCATTGCGTTATTTGCGTTGTTGAGCAGACACATTTTTTAAACATATGGAGCAATGGATTAGAAATTTGCTTCAAAATGATTCAAATTGAGAGTAATAGTGTATTACGCAATTACGGTGCTGGTACTTTTGATAAGCCGATAAACTACGGGTGTTTACACCCATAAACACCCAGAAAATTGGGTGTTTAATGTTTATCGGATGTTTGAATGGACTGCGCGGCGCAGTTCATTCATTCTAGGTTACGTATCGGATACCTTGGTTCTCTTGCCTCATTTGTGAAGTGAATACCAACACAGGTAAACCCATGTGTAAAGCCAAGTGCTAGTGCAAATCTATTGCGCCAACCCAAATGTTTTCCGCCAGGCCACTGACCTGAGGTGCTAACTAATTATGAAAGTTTGTTTATTTTCACTTGTCTGCTGCAAATGTTTGAACTTTTGAAGTTATATTTCTGTTTGTTTGTCTTTCTAGCAGGTGTACTGTGGGTGCATACATAGGTACTTGTTTTATGGTGGAATGGAGTGTTGGTACAAATATTGGTGAGTGGTTCACCAGACTTTGACGTTGACCCCTGAGTTTGTTTCGCCATTTCTTCTCTGAGGTTGGAGATTGGAAATGTCGATTCTATCTACCTTAGCATAATCAGCCTATAATGTTCCCACTGCTGGGACACAGGCGTCCTCTCAGTGAGAGGGAGTGGACTGTAATCCACCACGCGGGCCCAGTGCGGGTTGGTAGATGTCACATGTCTTCGAATTTTCGCCGTTATGCGCTCCGCATGAAATGAAATTTCCGCATGAAATTTCGCCGTCATGCGATCCGCATGGCGTCACAGCCGGGGGGATATCCTATTCCTACCTAGCATATATCCTGAAGAATATCAAATATTTTTCTGATTTTGTACTGTAGTCGATCATATACTTTTATTGTTTCTAAAACTTGTGTTTTTTGCGTTTAGGTCCTGTAAGCCCTTTAATAACAATAACACAAATCCCATTAAGGCGAACAACATTTATAAAATTAGTCAGACAGTTTCTGAAATAACCGTAACACAGAAAAAAACTAGCAAAATATATTTTTATACCGCAGACGTATCTGGATTCACTCAGAGGAAATCGGAGCATCATCACAATTAGCACAGCGATTCCCGAGATAGTCTACACACACACACACATACCTACATCAAAGCAATTGGATACTATAGCGATTCAACTTGGCATTGCCTTGGATTTTGAGATCAAAGCTACCTGTACGGGAGTAAAGTAAAGTAAAAAGTAAAAAAAAAACATAAGTACTTAGAGCACATTTTTACTATTACTCAGGTAAGACCTATAATGTTGTTATAGGTACAGACGCCAGCCAGGTACAGATATCAAGCTACTACAATCAGTCAAATTAATAGATTTGCAACTTTATTGCTAAAGTTTAAGGTTCGAAGTTGATTGGGAAAATTTGACATACACGCTGTTCGTTGCTCGCCAACTCATTTCTAGTTACTAGTTCTACTCGATTTTCGCTCTTCGTCGACGGTGGTACAGGTGTCTAGCCCATCTAATGCGGTTGCAGTCAACGACCCAGGTTCATGGTCAGCTCTGCCAACATTATTTTATGTCTTGTTGTTCCAGCGAATTTCCTGCTTATCCAGGTACGATCTTAGTTCTCTACATGTAAGATGATAGGTCTGTCTGAATGTGCGAAGCGAAAGATATGGTCTTGGCATCTGTTTGATTTGTGGATTTTGGTAAGAAGTACGGTTCTAAGAAGCACGGTATCAAAATGTTACACTTTTTGACGTGAAAACTTCTTTAGCCGCGTTAGGCACTTTTTGAGATAGAAAAAAAACATTGAACTCGCGACACTGTTACCGTAACCGACACCACGCGTGTTTTGTTTATAAGACGATTAAAAAAATACACACGTAATCGTTAAAGTTTTCATGCACTTCTGTCGGCGCTCCCGGAGTGCCACTATTTTTTTTCAGTCTAGCATTCGCCAAGTGTTCAACTTCATCCCAACCGGCACACTAATTGCGTAATACACGATCAATCAAAATCTAATTATCTTAATAACTTTGAAGGATATTGCTAATCCATTGCTTCCTAAGTCCGAAAAATGTGTCTCCTCAACAACGTAAATAACGCAATGAATATTGTTGAACTGTCAAAATGAAACCAATTGCGATCAATTGTCATTTTATGTGTGTTACGCAATTACCCCGCCGCTGGTATTTAAAGATGTGCGTTGTATGTCAGTGAATTAATTTAAGATTTTCATCAAGTAGAAGATTGTCTTACCAAGGAGTATCGTATTACCTAGTAACTGGGTTGTGGAGGTCAGATAGGCAGTCGCTCCATGTAAAATACTTGTATTCAACTGCATCCGGTTAGACTGGAAGCCGACCCCAACATGATGATGATGATCAAGTAGAAGATTGATGGATTTGTTTGTGGTGTCAAAATAAAAGTGAATGTGTGTACGATGTTACGGATTAAGGACGCTAACATTGAGTATATGCATCAATCAACGAAAAGAAATTTGACAGATTGTAGTAGCTTGATGTGCTGGCGTCTGTACCACAGTGTGTACTTCGGATAGTTTCGTCACTGGGCTATTAGCGACTGCGCGAGTGCGAAAAGTATAAAGGACCAAAGCTGCAATCGCGAAAAATAAATCAGCTGTTCCCTACATTTTGACGAGTTATGCGAACATAAATGTAGGGAACAGCTGATTTTGTTTTCGCGATTTCAGGTGAAAGTTGTTCTGTTGTGATGAGTACAATCTCCCATTTCGATTTGTCGTATGTTTTCAATTCACCGTGTATTTTCGGTGTTATCTCCTACCTACTCAGCTACCTACTTTTCGCCATGTTTGCTCAAAAAACGCCCAGGGCCTCAAGTCTGCTATTACAACAGTGTCAGAAATAGTCAGAATGGTCTATAATTGACTTCATAATTGTTGATTTTGACAAGTTTTGTGATCAGCTACTAATATAATCGCGTCATTATGACTTTCCAATGGTCAACCACTGACACTCTATTGAAAGAAATATGGCATAGAATGGTAATCTCGTACAGAATACTGTCCAAATTTTAGAGTCAACAAATGAATGACTGACTCTAAAATTTGGACAGTTCCTTTGCAGTGCCGTAACTAGGGCGGTGCCAGCGGTGCCCAGGCACAGGGCGCAGACCTTGGAGGGGCGCAGAAATGACCAGACCTGGGCCACTAACAATACCTATTATTTATTTATTTTATACGTGTGGATTCGCGTCGTCCGCGTATATTCTTCTCACATCCTTTGATCAGTGACCTATCTAGAACGTCATTGTGCAGTCATTGCTTTTATTTCGTTACGAGTATCGTATATGTTCTGTGCCATTGACCGACCAATGATCGAACATTATGAATTTAGCAGAATAAGAACTTTTTGAAAAATGACAATGGGATCGTGTTGGAATGACGAATTTATAAAAATAGCAGACTTGGGCCCCCGTCTCACCGTCGACGAAGAGCGAAAATTGAGTAGAACTAGTAACCAGAAACCAGAAACCAAAAGAGATAAGTATAAGTATGGTCGATAGCACCATCACCATTCCTTTTTTACACTGGGGCCCAAGTCTGCTATTTATTTTGGGTTGCACTCCAAAGAAAATACTTTAAAATAATAAAATGTTAAATACATGTTTAACTTGATCTGTGGTCTTGTCATTTTTAAAGAGTCCGTATAACAATCAATAAAATTATAATCTTCGATGATCAATCAGACGGAATTGCTATTAAAAATTTGAAAGGCGCATATTGTTCTCTAAAAGGAATAGTAAAGTATGACGTAGTGTTCGTAGAAACCTACTACAACAATACTACTAATAGATAAACTGTTATCAAGAACAATGACTTGTCAGTCGTTTATCTGGCACTCACTAGTGGCTAGAACGAACTGATGCTGTCTGTCCATTCACTCGTTAGATAAATATAAGTAATTGCTTATTGTGTGTTTTTACCCTCTTATCTAAGCAAATATGCCCCTTGTTGCCATATGAGTAGTATGTACGCCCCTTGGTTAAAAGCACAGGTTAAAGGCTCCTACAAACTCGCTCGTTGCGCGACTGGCGGTGCCTTTGTGTCGCGCGCGATTTTATCTCGTGTCGCGCCTGTTTGAAGGAACCAGTCAGTTTTCTTTATGAGCTTTCTGTTAAACTGTATGGGATTCTTCACGTCATCATCTTTCATCATCATCATTCTATAGGAGTCCACTGCTGGAGAGAGGTCGCTCGTGTAAGATGCTTTAGTAGTCTTCAAGTTGGCAGAAAGCAGTATTACAAGGGAGATACTAGGAAGAACGCAAAGCCAGTCCATTTTTTTTGACAAATACTAAAATAGGACAACCTAAGTATACTCGGAGGACTTGCAACTACGTCATAAATTGCGTATCAGTCCTACACCAACTTTGTTAACCTTTTGACCGCCACAGTCCAAAGAAGACAAGCGAAATTGTGCCCAAAATGTGTTTGTCTTTCGTGTAAACATGACTTGGAGTTTTGAAGTTTTGGGTGGATAGTTTACTAGGCCAGTGAGGACGTCGACCGCATCATCCCATCCCTTACCATCAGGTTAGGTAATGATTAAACGCGAAAAATTTAAATTTCAGCCGAAAGACGTCCGCTACTGGCTTCCCAAAGCGTCTCTACATCGACCGATACTGTGCGTCTCGAACTTCTATTCGTCATCATCATCTGCCTAGCCTTTTTCCAAATCTGTTAGGGTTGGTTTCCAGTATTACCAGATCACCGACACCTCAACAACCCAGTTACTGGGTAACAACACGATACCCCTTGGTAAGACTGGTAGGTAGGACTGTGTGCTGGGCGTAATTTGACATATCACCATTATTCTGGGTCTGTAGGTCCAAAAGGTTGAACCAAGATGGTACGCTTAACTGCGCCATTTTGAAGGCGTCTCCATAGTCATCTGCAGCGTTTGACAATCATTTGTCTATAATTATCTGATCGTAAAATGATGATTAAACGAGATTTATAGTTATTTTTATAGGTGTCGTGTGTGCACGAATTTAATTAGCATTTAAATGTCTCATATATATTATGCAGAATGATGTCAAGTCGAGTTCTTGAGCGATTTATTAATCAGATCTAATTTATTAAAGTAGGGAAGTTTGCGATGGGTTAGCAAGTTCATCGTCAAGGTTTGTCGAATTGCTGTTATTTATTGTAACGACCCAAAATAACAAATTGCCTACAATTTGTCTCTTTTCTTTTTCTTTCCACGATTTAATAAACACTATTATACCTATACTCAATACATATATTATATTGTAGCTTTGAGACAGGCTTTTGATATATTAAACTCCGCAGACACGGTAGGTATCGATATCGGAAAATGATAAAAAAAAAAAAAACTGGTCAAGTGCGAGTCGGACTCGCACACGAAGGGTTCCGTACCACAAGGCAAAAACGCCGCAAAAACACGTTTGTTGTATGGGAGCCCCCCTTAAACATTTATTTTATTCTGTTTTTAGTATTTGCTGTTATTGCGGCAACAGAAATAGGTACATCATCTGTGAAAATTTCAACTGTCTAGCTATCACGGTTCATGAGATACAGTCAGGTGACAGACAGACAGACAGTGGAGTTTTAGTAATAGAGTCCCGTTTTTACCCTTTGGGTACGGAACCCTAAAAATAAATAAATTTGATTATTTTTTTGTGGGGTCTTCGACCGCAGTTGTTGTAGTCACTATAAATATCAGTTAAAAAGTCTGTTTTTTTTGGAAGTTAGGCCATTGGGCGTGGGTCAGCGGGATTGTCCGAAAAGGTTACCGCTGGCCCGGAACATAAAGGGCTAAGGAAGGAACCCGGGTGGGTTTTAGTCAGTAAGAGTCTGACACTCCCTTCCGCTCCACCCAGAGCGGGAGGGGTCATTCGATGATTTCCCACCCACAAAAAAGAGGCCATTGGGCGTTTTTATCATTTTTAACGTGACGATTTTGTCGTGGAAGTTCACGGCATCACGATCACAGGAAATAAAATGTATGGAAATATATGAAGACGCTTTTAAACCGTCCAGTAATAACAGTAGGTACAGCTCACTCGCCGTCAGAATCAAGACACGGCGTAAGTGGTGTCAGGTAGCTCACTGTCTCCAAAGGGTATCGCATCTGTAACCTGTGTAGTCACAACTTGTGCGGTAGAGGCACAGTAGAATTATAAATTATAACTAGCAACAATTGTTTCGATCCAGCCTGCCTCTTACTGCCTTCCCCCAGCGACGTCCAGAGGACCATACCGCAAGGACACCCTTCTTAGCGTGTAGTTAGTCGCTTAGTTTATAAGTTTCTTGCCCTGGCTGGAGGCCCTTCCACACCACAGGATAGCACGGTAAACCAGCCGACAACCCTAGGAGGTTGTCGGCTTACATTCAAGATCCGTAAAAAAAAAATTGCACCAGCTGGTAGCAGTTCTATGACTTCTATGAGATTACCATAATCAGCCTATAATGTTCCCACTGCTGGGACACTGGCCTCCTCTCAGTGAGAGGGAGTGGGCCGTAATCCACCACGCGGGCCCAGTGCGGGTTGGCAGATGTCACATGTCTTCGAATTTTTGGTTCTAGGACATGCCGGTTTCCTCACGATGTTTTCCTTCACCGTTTTGAGAGCAGTGGTGATGAAATAATTTACACAAAGTAAAGCGCCTGTCTGGGTTCGAACCTACGGCCTACAACTCGTAATTCGCGGCCGTTACCACTTGGCCACCACTGCTCTCATGAGATTAGTTGAGTTAAATGTCGATGATTGGAGAAGTTTTTATGTTAACAGTGAAGTGTTGTACAGTGTAGGGCTGATGATGATGATCTTTAAGATCTTATTCATATTCACAAGTCTATTTTATTGGTCACTAGCAACCTGCCCCTGCTTCGCACAGTTTGTACGACTGGACAATGGCAAATAATAAAGGCATGCGAGATGCCTTTATTATTTTTTAATGTGAGTTTAATATTTATATTTTCCTAGCTTCTACCCGCGATTTCGTTCGCGTGAAATTATTGTTCCCCGATCCACCCCATCGCATCGTATCGCCTGCCCGCGCTCTTACTTATAGTCCGACTCATTTCGGACTGAGTTTAGAGATAGGTATGCATGTCAAATAAGGTCCGTTTGTTACAGCTACACTATTCTGTACTAGAAAAACAAGATTTGGTTGATGGCCGCGAAAAAACAAAAAGACGCCAATTTCAGTCATTTAAGTAACACATAAGCTGTCATTTTACTGTAGCTAATTAAAAGTCCGACTATAGTTTTCGCTTAGCGTTCTTACTGACTTTTTTTTGCTCGGCTCCTAAGGGTCATAGCGTGGTATTAAATAGCCTATAGCCTTCCTCAAGAATTGGGTTATCAAATGCAAAAAGATTTATAAAATAAATAAAATAAACCTTCTGGCATAATTTCTCTAAAATTCTAAATGATGGTGAAATCCGTACCTATCAAAATACGTTGCGTAGTTTATACAAACAACGCTGTCACACAGACGTACACAAAAAGAGACTTTAATTTATAATAATATGTAGGTATAGATACAGATTATCTTCGTTGACGGGCCCGTGGGCCGTGGCCAAATACAAACAGCCGCACGCTACGCTTGCCGCGGTTGGTCTGTGGATGGGTGACCATCTTTACATACCGAAACCCCTCCATGCCTCGGAAAGCCCTCTAGGATATCGGAGTAATAGTGGGCGTGGCTAAAAATACCGAAATATCGGAACTCAATAGCGGTTGACAGCGTCTTAAGCCGTCGGGCCCGGCTGTCATTCGCGGATCTTTGACAGTCGCTACGGGTAGTCAGAAGCCCGAAAGTCTGACAACCAGAGGGTTATCGTATTGTAGCGGTATTTACAACGCCACATGCGAATAACGCGTCATACTGACGTCACGCAAACCCTGCATCGCGCAAGCAGAGTTTACCGCGCAACTAGCATAGATACAACGGCCCAACATGAATCATCGGGCCCGCCAGACACAACACCCGTCTGATCGGAGGATCCTCCCTTTTCTATAGAGTATGAGTGAGCTTTACACCCTGTTCCTCATACCTCTATACTGGTGACCCCGAGTATGAACGTCAGCGCAGCCTTCGTGCACCTACTCCTGCGTATCTGTATTTTGTGGCACTACTCCCAACCCGAGCGGTGTCTATGTGTGCGTTGCTCGGACGCACTTTGTATGTAGATTGCCTTCTGTACTCTCTGTATTTTGTGCCAAAAGGTAATTGATTTGTAGTGATTCATCCAAGTAATGATTACCTAATGTGAGTCATCTTTTGGACCAGTAGTTTCAAGATCGGAGTTTTTTGTTCGGTGTGGTAACGGATGTGTAAAATTGAGAGTTGGTTGACCTGTGTCTGTTGCTAGCCACTTTTTAACCGACATAAAAATGTTGGAGGTAGCTCTGTGTAGGTTCTAACCACGGAAGAGATATCCGTGGTTCTAACCGAAAGCGATTGTCGCGCGAATACGCGATTTCGCGTGAACACTCGAATCGTTTACATGAATTCTGACGTACATACGCGGCTTGGCAGAGACAGGCGACCGAGATAGGAGAACGAGACCGGAGACCGCGACCGTCACTTGACTTAGCAACTTAGGGGCAGCAACCGTCGCGCGGTCTCCTGTCTCGGTCCCGGTCATGTCTCGGGTGACGATTAGACCAAAACCCAGCAACCAGCAATTAAATAAACAGCAATTTAATAATTAAACGTCTTTTGGGTGATGATCCTCATCTTCCTGCTCAAAGGCACAAGTATAAGATCCATGTTTCTTGGGGTCGCCCGGTCGGCGCAACACTTTTTCTTCTTCCATTCTCCCCTGTATATGAAAGAGAAGGTAGTGAATGATAGCGTGTCGGTTGCACACTATCATTCACTCCCTTCTCTTTCATATCATTCTTCACCCAATCCATCCCTTTCTTCGGCCTTCCTCTCCCTCTCCATCGACCAATAATTATATTCACCTTTCTTTTAGTTAAGTGCGATTCCTCCCTCTTCGTCACATGCATACAGCTATACGATTTCCTTTCAACTTTTCTGTCACTGCGCCACTTTCAAACTTCCCCGTAAGTATATACACATTTTTTACTTTATCCAATTTCGTCTCTCCACGCATCCATCTCAATATTTCAATCTCCACCGCATGCAATCTTTTATCACGGCCCACCTGATTATTATGATGATAAAGAAGATGACATCATGCCATGCATGCCATGCATTTTGTTACGGGTACCAAACATAATTCTAATTACGCCTTGAATTCGCATGTGTAGACTGCGTAAAGAACCTCATTGATGCACAGACGCCAGCACCTCGTGCTACTACAATATGTCAAATTTATTTAAAAGATTGTCAACTTTATCGCTAAAAAATAAGGTTCAATGTTGATTGGGAAAATTTGACAGTTTTGTCTGTACTAAGGTTTAATGTTGGCCTCAGCACTAATTATTCCGAGTGCGCGCTTACTTTCGCAATTTGTAGGTACTGTTTTCTTAGGTGAGGTAAGTATATGACTTGACTCAATCAATTCTCACCGTGTTCTTGCATTTTCTGTTTAACTAATACGTACGTGAAATTTCAGTGTAAGTTGATTGAATCAATGTTTTGCATCGTCTAGAGTAGTCTAGCTTCATAATTGCGTACACACCCTACATTCACAATCCGAGGGTTTTGAAGGAAATTCCTAATCCATTGCTTCATAGGTTGGAAAAGTTGGAAAAATTCGTTTGATTAGGTATAAATACTTTTTATGACAACTCCACTGAAAGAAAATATATAACACTAGTTCCGCCCCGCGGTTTTACCCGCGTAAATGTCAATCCCGGGGGAATATCGGGATAAAAAGTAGCCTATATGTTAATCCAGGGTGTCAGCTAACTCCATACAAAATTTCATCAAAATTGGTTCAGCCGTTTGAGCGTGAACTAACAGGATTCCACTGCTTCACCGCCTCTCAGTAAGATCATTTAGACCAGGGGGTCTACTCCGAAGCGGTTAACCACTGTATCGGCCGAATGTTCGGTCATTTTCTACTACGATTCATTTCCTATATTGACTATTGGTCCCGACCAAACTGTGCCAATCCGAACCTTTTTAGAACCCTTACCCTTTTTTACCTTTTTTTTTTAAAATTCGTAGTAGGACAACAATATTCGAATCAGAAAATGACCGAACATTCGGCCGATACCGTGGTTAACCGCTTCGGAGTAGACCCCCTGTACTCACGAAGTCACGACAATTAAATTAAATTTTATGTACTTACAACAAGTAATAAGTTAATTACTGATCAATAAACTGCCTAATTGCTGTAATAAATAGGGTGTAAATAGTCACCAACATTTATAATATTGTGGTTTTAAATGGGTTTACTATTTTATTGATTGACTTGATCTTCGCTTACTTTTAGCTTCCTTGCAACTTTGCAAGTAAAGTAAGCGCTATAATTTGTGAAGAAAAACATCGTGAGGAAACCGGCATGTCCTGGCTAGAGGTATAAGGAATAGGGTTTAAAGTTCACTCAACCTCCATAGTAAAGGGCAACTGCCCAATGATTCATGTCGGGCCGTTGTATCTATGCTAGTTGCAAGGTAAACTGTGCTTGCGAGATGCAGGATTTTTCGTGACGTCAGTACGACGCGTTGTTCGCATGTGGTGTTGAGATACCTGTAGAGCTTAACTTTCGAAAGTTAAGCTACGCTTGTCGTGGTCGATGCCTGGATGGGCGATCATCCATTACATATTGAGACCCCATCATGCCTAGGAAAGCACGTTAATGATCCCGGCTGTCATTTATAGATCTTTGACAGTCGTTATGGGTTGCAAGCCCAAAAGTCTGACAACCAGTTTTACCAAGGGGTATCGTGTTACCAAAGAGTGGTTATATCGTCGTTGCGTGTTACCCAGTAACTGGGTTATGGAGGTCAGATTGGCAGTCGCTCCATGTAAAATACTGGTATTGCATTTGGTTAGAATGGAAGCCGACCCAAACATAGTCGGAAAAAGGCTAGGTAGATTGAAGCTTGGTAGCGGGGCCGACTGGCAACTGGCGACTGGTCATGGAGCGCCAGTCTTTTAAAAGCTGGTTTAAATCTCGTATTGTAAATCAATACTACAACACTGAATAACTGCTACAAATAGATACTTTGTCTACTCTCATAACAACGAGCACACGATTTGAAATACGAACTACCCGCGGTATTCACAGAGGAGAGAACAACAAGGAAACTCTACAATAAATAAACTGTTTTGTTTTTGATGTTGCCCAGCCACATAGTGCGATTTCCTTCCAGAAGTTGAGTCTTAAATAGAGTAGAATAGATTTTATTGTTCTTACCACAAGTTACGGGTTGTAGTTAAATTAGTCTACAGATACAATTTTGTACTTAATTTGTGGAAGACTGGTGCCTAAACTAAGTTTTTTACAAAACCTGTAAGGGTCACCAGGCCCCCTTAACAGTTTATATATATTTCAATTATTGTACTGAAGACGTTTTGTTTGAAATCACAGTAGTATTAATTTCAAAAAATTTCATTTCATGCGGAGCGCATGACGGCGAAAATTCGAAGACATGTGACATCTACCAACCCGCACTGGGCCCGCGTGGTGGATTACGGCCCACTCCCTCTCACCGAGAGGAGGCCTGTGTCCCAGCAGTGGGATTATAGGCTGATTATGGTTATGGTAGTATTAATTCATTCATTATGTCATTTATTAAAAATTGTTTAATTTATTAAAATTTTATTCTTTAATTGAATAAATAGGTAATAAATTCTTCTTAGCGTGTCGATAGCAATCTAAATGGACTCGGCCCAGCACCCTAATTGCGTAACACACTATCAATAGGAATCTGAATCATTTTGAAGCAAATTGCTAATCCATTGCTTCATACGTTCGAAAAATTTGTCTGATCAACACGTAAATAACGCAATGAATGTTGTTGAACTGTCAAAATCAAACCGATTCCGATTGATAACGTGTTACGCAATTGCCCCGCAGAATTCAGCTACTTGTTTGGCGCCATCACCAGCGTCCACCAGTTCCTGTAACATGCAGCTGGCAGTGACCGCGCTTTAGGTCATGTAGTTCCCTTAATAATCCTTTGAAATTAAAATGTAAACAACGTTGAGGTTGGCTTGCAGTCCAACAAGCTTATCAGATGCGGTTGAACAGATACCATTCAACATAATACTGCAATTAAACACACAATGACCAATAACAGTGATTCCAGCTCGCGACCTTATGCGAAGTCGGGTGTGTTCAGTAAATCGAGACAAATGTAAACATTATGTTATGATAAACGTTTGTGTTGCCACTGTGAAAATATTGTACAAACTCAAGGCTTGTGTTGCAATGTTGCGTAACTAAAACTGAAAATATCATCACCAGTTTTTTTTGTGAACATTAAAAAAAGCGGTCAGGTGTGAGTCGGACTCGCACAATGGGAAGGGTCCGGTCCACTACGTATAATATTTAACACAACAACATAACCGCCTTTACACAACGCTTTGTCTTCTTCTTTCGAAATTCTAATTACTGACGACTGAAAGAGAGAAAACGGTGAGTAATTTAATATGTTTATTAGTACCATTTTTTAAACACATAACTTGTATGGACCCATACCATACCATACCTACTCGTAGTAGTAGGTACACACTCTGTGAAAATTTCAAGTATCTACCTATTACGGTTCAAAAGATACAGATACAGCCCTGTGACAGACGGGCGGACAGTGTGGAGCCTTTATAATTGCGAGCGCTTGACCTCTTTAGAGGCACGCCTGAATCTGCGGGCAATCATGTTAGCACACAGCGCCCTCCGCTCCCTGTCAATATCCTCATCGTCTTTGAGGCCAGTGGTCAATAAGTGACCCAGATATTTAAATCTATCTACCATCACAAGCGGTATACCGTTCAGCTTAACTGAAGGTACCGCTTCCGGGTATTTACCCCTGGCCCCAAAGACCATGATCACACTCTTTGTAATATTATATGCCAAACCATGTAGTCTGGCATATTGCTCGCAAGTGGCTACGAGTGTCCTAAGCCCGCAAATTGACGCGCTCAGCAGCACCATGTCGTCGGCGTAGCTAATGTTATTACAACACATCCGTCACGCATGCTGCTAAGCGCGCCAACCAGATCATTCACGTATAGGTTGAATAGCGTAGGCGAGCATAACCCCCCCTGCCTCACCCCGCACTCCAACCCATACGGCTTAGACAGGGCACCAGCCCACCTCACACTATTGACTTGGTTTCCATACCAGTATTTTAGAGTATTTGTTACCGCTGGTGGCAAATCCACCTCTTCCATCTTTCTCCATAAAATATCGTAGGAAACCAAGTCAAAAGCCTTGCTCAAATCAAGGAAACATGCGTAAACTGGAGTGTGGCGATCCGTGTAGTACTTCACAGTATGCCTTCACACCACAATATAGCGCTGCCAGTGGATAAAAACCGAATTGGTTATCGTGAATACGTATTTTTCTTTTCAGTTCTTTACCGCAGTCGGGTCTTTTATTTTTTTTTCAAGATTATTATAATGTACACTTTAGACTGCTACGATTTTATAATAAGTAATGTACAGATTAAGAATAGAAACATTCATAATACAAAATCACTTCTTTTCTTCTTCATCGAATATTTCGGGACATCGCCAAGGGGTTGGTTGACTCTTCACGTGACCAGAGGGCTGGCCTATTTTTAGCCCAAAGAATAAGCATTGCCATCCAACGTGGTAATGCTGCCAGCCATTTGGGCACTTATGCCATTGACAGCGATGCGGACGAATTTTTTGATGCCCAATGAGCTCCTGTCTTTTTCTTTTCCTTTTTTTATATACTTGTATATACTATATAATATGTATTTGTATATTTTAGTGTTATATTGTAAAATAATTAACTTCTTTTAGTGGTTTTTATTTAAAAACTCGATTGACCTACCTTTTTTTTTTTCTTTTCTCAACTATATTGGTGTCGGCTTCCAGTTTAACATGGATGCAGCCAAGTACCAGTATTTTACATGGGGCTACTGCTTATCAGACCGCCACAACCCAGTTACTGGATTACACGAAACCCCGTGATAGCACTGGTTGTCAGGCTTTTTACTACCCGTAACGACTGTCAAAGTTCTACGAATGACACCCGGGACCAACGGCTTAACGTGATTTCCGAGACACGGATAGGATTTGATATAAAATGAATCCATGAACTGACCGCGGCAAGTGTAGCTTAACCTTAGATCGACCCGTGTGGCCGAGACATTCCAAAGTGCTAAATAACATTCCCAGACAGTTGTTTTTCACAACAGTTACTTCCTGTCGGTTGTGCGAACACCAAACAATTTAAGGCCATCTAGTTTTAGACCTCAAGTGTCAGTCAGTCTATCAACAATTCAACTAAAGAGAATCCATACTTACTATCCACACTAATATTATAAATTCAAAAGTAACTCTGTCTGTCTGTATGTCACCTTTTCACGCCTAAACCACTGAACGGATTTCGATAAAATTTGGCAGAGAGATAAATTGCATCCTGGGGAAGGACATAGGATAGTTTTTATCCCGAAACCGCGGGGCGCTGCTAGTATTATATTATAGTCATTGAATTCAACAGTCAACAGATATGTTTGATCAATCAATACTTTATAATCACTTCAACAGTTTTGTGACCAACACAAACAAGGCCTTGTTGGTCTAGTGGTCGCAAGCGCTACTGCATCCTCATGCAGTAGCGCTTAGGGAATCGTACCGTAGGACCTCTCCTGGGTACGATTCCCAGGTTGTCTTTGCCCAGCCTTATTGAGTATAACCATCAGGAATTTTTAGTACCTAGCAGCTCGGAGTCTGATTTTGTGTCCGGTTGATGGCAATAGGCGCATGCTATTACATGGGACTTGAACATAACGGAAGAAATGTGGGTTTAATATAGGTACACTTCTGCCTAACCTTTCGGGGATTACGGACGTGAAGGTATGTTACGATAATCCATACTATCACACTAATATTATAAAGGCTAAAGTTTGTGTTAATATGTTTGTTATTTCTTCACGCTCAGACCCCATAGTAACAGGTCCCATAGTAAAAGTTCATAATGACCTCTTAAGAGGTTGTTAATGTTTTACCAATAACCCTGTATATGTATAGAAGTGAGGTTTTTAAACGAATACTCAGTTCATCTCAATATGTATAGAGCTTTGTTTGAATGCAAACAGTTGAACAAAAACAAAGATTTGATTAGAGCTATGATAACACGGAAGAGAAGTGAGGTTTGATGTAGACAGCTCTGATAACTCAGAAAATAAATAGCCAAAGATCAATACAGACATGAGAGCAGTGGTGGCCTAGCGCGACTTACCAGTTGTAGGTAGTAGGTTCGAACCCAGACAGGCGCTTTAATTTGTGTAAATTATATCATCGCCACTGCTCTCAAAACGGTGAAGAAAACCTCTTGAGGGAACCGGCATGTCCTATAACCAAAAAATATCTACCAACCCGCACTGGGCCCGCGTGGTGGATTACGGCCCACTCCCTCTCACTGAGAGGAGGCCTGTGTTCCAGCAGTGGGAACATTATAGGCTGATTATGCTATTAAAAGAAACATTATTCAGTAGACTGCCTCGTAGGTCCAGTGGTCGCAAGAGCTACTGCTGAGCATGAGGTCCTGGGTTTGATCCCCAGGTCGGACAAAGTGTGATTGGGTTTCTACCATCTGGAATTTCTCAGTTGTAACAACCCGCCGCGGAGTCTGGAATTTTGCCCGGTTGAAGGCAAAAGGCTTGCCCGAAATCTGGTCGGTTGGGCAGAGGTAGCGCTGATGGAGGGCTTCGGGAAATAAGAAGTTATGTTATGTTGATAATTAGTGGACTTAGTGCTGATTGATGTAGTCCTTTTACAGGTGTTTTACCTTTGACAGCAGTAACCCAACCGCAACCTTATTGTAAAGACAATAAAGATCACTGTGATTTTGATAGACTTGTCATTGGCAGCAACCCAAATGCAACCTTATTGTAACGAGAATAAAGATCACAATGATTTTGATAGACTTGTCATTGGCAGCAACCCAAATGCAACCTTATTGTAACGAGAATAAAGATCACAATGATTTTGACAGACTTGTCAGTGGCAGCAACCCAACAGCGACCTTATTGTAAAGACAATAAAGATCATTGTGATTTTGAAAGTGATTCAATATCAGATGTGAAACTGTGAAAGAACTGTAGGGTGAAATGAGGGTATAGAAGTGGTCAATTTACGCGTGTTATTGATAGGCAGAAGAACGCCCATCATTAAGAAAGCGACAATTCGTAGACAGCGTCTACGCAAAAGAAATGTAGGTAGATGGAACTTTCTGGAACATCTTAAGAAATCAAATAGCGTTGTTTTTATGAAATTTCAATATAATCAATTATTCGGAGGTCAGCGGCTATCACATTGTGATAAAATTAACACTTCATAATACCCATAAAAGTTATGAGTATAATGAAATATGCAGTTGCTGATGACAGAAGACTGGTACTTGCGATTTATTACTTTGCGGAAACTAACAATTAAAACTTCGTTACAAGAATATTCAAATAATGGAAAAACTGGATCTTGGAACTGTTAAACTGGAGGTAAATCCGTAAATGCCGTGAGGAAAGTTTTGAGTATCAATATGGTGAGATGACCATGAGAGTAGGAGAAGACCAAACTGCCCTGTTGGTCCGGTGGCTGCAAGCGCGACTGCTGCTGAAAGTGTTATTTGGTTTTTCCATTGGAATTTCTTAGTAACAGTTCGAAGTTTGGAAGTTGGGTGCCTCGGAGAGCACGCTAAGCCGTTGGTCCTGCGCGTGATCTCTCGTGTCGTGTTGGATTGCCGTCCCATCGGACTATGAGAGTGAGGGAAGAGGGAGTGCACCTGTGTCTGCGCACACACTTGTGCACTATAACATCTCCCGCGCCGAAGGCTGGTGTCCGCTGAGATTGGTCGTCATGGCCGAAATTCGGTCTGGAGGACTTTATTTATTGTGACTCAGTTGAAGAATGTCACAAGTCCTGACACTGGCGACTGGCTCAGGTGATCAATTGATTGATAGGAGTAATACGTATACACGTACGTTATTTCCATACCTATTAAAATAATTAATTTATAGCGCATTCCTGATTAAGGTCAGATAACATAGTGGAATGTCGTCGCACACCGGCCGCCTGTAAATTAGATGGTGTGCAAAAAATGCGCGAATTGAAAATGACAAATGACCTTAAGATGTCCTATAGACCAGATGCGCTCTCAATATGTTGTTGATTGCGATGACTCGTATATACAGGTTGAAATTGAAAACATGCGACAAACCGAAATGGAAGATACAATCTTCCATTTCGGTCTCATCATTATGAACAACTTTTACGGGACCAAAGCTGCAATCGCGAAAAAAAAATCAGCTGTTCCCTATATTTTGTCGAGTTATCCGAACATAAATGTAGGGTACAGCTGATTTCGTTTTTGCGATTTCAGGTTTAGTCCCATAGTAAAAGTTGTTCATAATGATGAGTACAATCTCCCATTTCGATTTGTCGCATGTTTTCAATTTCACCCTGTATAGCGTTTTGTGATTCTACTTCTGCTCAATCTCAAAACCTTCAAAATGAGCTGTCATTCCTCCTGATGACACTATTGACAGCTCACTTCGCTCAGCTCACTTCGGTTGTAGCATTATGCTGAGCGATGGCCGTTGTGCGTGGATGTGACGCATATTTTTCCCAACTTGTTCTTTTTTTGTGTTCTTTCTTTGCGTCATGTTTACCGCAAATAAACGTATTTTTATTCTTCTTTTTTTTCTTTCACTTCAAGGCGCTTCACCTAAGTTTTCAGGGTGAGATTTTTCAGAATAGATCGACAGAAAAAGACAACTTTTCAAGATGTTTAATTTCTTTTTCCACAAGGTGGACGGACGATCTTGTGAAGGCCGCAGGAACCGGTCGAAGTGGAGGTGCTTGGGGGAGGCCTATGTCCAGCAGTGGACGTCTTTCGGCTGAAATGATGATGATGATGAATTTCTTTTTCCCATTCCTATGGACGGCTTCGTCCCAACTCTCACCGATCCCGACTCTACAAGATTCAAAAAGTCCTAACTCTACACGAAACGTACAGTCAGAATGAAGTCAACACCCGTCATCTCATTGAGGGTCTACCACCTGTCTGCTTGGCATTATACCCTCTGCTTTAATGAACGGTCCTTGGATTGCTGTTACGATGCAAGTTGGGCAGATGGATTGTTGAAAGTAATAAAAGCTGCACCTTGACCGATATCCTCCTGGCCTGAAGTGACCTTTTCTTCGTCACTTTCCGAAGGCCTTTTTCTCTCATCTCTTTCAAGTCTTCATTGATAGCATTTTGTCTCAGTAAGGTAACACTGAACAACTTTCTCCATGGAACCAACATCCTATTCCTATGATATTTGGGTCAAGAAGGTATTGAAGTTTTCTATGGGATAGTTGTTATTTTTAGCGCGATTACGATGTTGGTCCCAGGGAAAAAATTTACGTCACATGTTTGCGCTCTCGCTCACGCTTACCCAGCCTGCAGTACACAGGACTGAGCGCGAAAGTGGCGGCTTACGATTTTTGAACGTAAGTTGTAACGTCCACCCATTTCTGATACACACTGTATAGGTAGAGCCTAGCAGAATCGGCTTCGTAGATCAATTAAAACTCATAGTAATTAACACTTTTATTATTCGAACCCTGCTGTGCGCTCGCATATTGAGTACCTACCGCTGACCTAGACATAAAGTCGGCAGATTCTGTGATTTACCGCGTCGAACGCCTTGACGACTCAGTGTCGAATTCTCAGCCTTGCCGGTCACGGTATTTATAACTTTGAGAATTTTAATACCACACTAATGTATGGTGCGTAGAATATAATATTATTAATGTGTTAACATACGCGATGCCGTATAAATGAAGAATATAGTCGTAACAGCCACACGCTAAGTAATAATAATAGCCTCCCGACCGATTTCGGTCACGGTGGCCAATCTCAACGGATATTAACCAGGTGATAAGATCATCACTGGCTGCCTAAAACCGACCCCGGTACAAATGCTATATCCACTAGCAGGAATAGCGCCACCAGTGGTTTGCAGAGCGGTGGCAAGCCCCAGCGAAAGAGCCAAAATGGTCTCCGACACACGACACCCTTTGCACGACAATATCCTTGTGCCACAAAGGCTGAAAAACCGAAACAGTTTTTTAAAGTGTGTCGCCCCACTCACTGACGAACGATCAAGAGAAAGACTGAAGTTGAGGCGAGACAGTGCTTCCTTACCCAAACCGTTCGTCCCATCCGCTGAAGACCTCACACCTGGACATAAGTTACCTTGGGTAACCTGGAAGTCTTTAAACAGACTCCGGACCCAGGTTAACCGAAGTAACACAGGTGCACTCTCTGTTCCTTTACTCTCATAGTCCGATGAGACGGCAATCCGACACGACCGGGGAGAGATCAGGCGCAGGACTAACGGCTTTACGTGCTTTCCGAGGTACGGAACCCTATAAATATTATTCGGAGCTAACCGGCTTAGGTCATCATTTCAGCCGAAAGAAGTCCACTGCTGCGCTTCTCGCATCCAACGGGTTCCTGCGGCCTTCACAAGGTCGTCGGACCACCTTGTGGGAGGCCTTCCAACGCTACGTCTTCCGGTACGCGGTCGCACTCCAGAACCTTTCGGCCCCATCGGCCATCTGTTCTGCGAGCAATGTGCCCTGCCCACTGCCACTTAAGTTTGGCTATTCTTCGGGCTATGTCGGTTACCTTACCGGCTTAGGTAATTCATAATAATTTATTAATAAGATTGTAATATTGAATTAATAATATTCGTGCAAAAAATACAGTTTTCTGTGGACCTAGATTTAGCTTATTCAAGTTTTGTATTATAAATTCTCGTTTGAATGGCAATTAAATGTGTTTATGTTTATTCATTAAATTACCTAAGTGTGTCTTCCGCATAGATGATTCCATTTGTCCACTCAATCTGTGTGGTTCTTTCCTCAAAAGACCATTTCAGACACCAATCTACATGGTCTTCACATGATCTGACCAAGATTTTGTCTGGACTTTAAAAGAGACTGTGAGCTCTGAGTTTTTTCGGTCTTTCTTCTCAGAATAGTCAGATAGGAAACGCCGACCTCATCTAGTTAACAAAAATATGATTGCCGTGTAAAAGTGTTTGTACAAACCTACTTACAGAAAATAAATCATTTATCATATAAGTAACCTAAACGTGATTTTAAAAAACTTTGTTAGCCAATATGTCCTTTCCCGGGACTGAAACTATCTCTATACCAAATTTCATCTAAATCAGTTGAAGAGGTAACAGACAGACAGACACACTTTTGCATTTATATTAAGTGTGAATATTTCACCAAATAATAATTTAATAAATTGACTTGACCTTGTATTTGTAGTCATTTGTATTCTAATTAATTGTGTCTCACTGTTTCTTTTTAAAATAAGTATTATCCGTATCTATCCACAATTAATATAATCGTCGTCGTCGTTTGTCTTAATATAATTATTCACTATCTACCTACGTCTGTACCTAGGATATTTTTTGTTTTATTTTGTTCTTTTTTTTAAAACGTTGCCCCACACTAGGAATTTCTCCTGTATTGTGGGTGCGTTTACAAACATTGAAACTCACATACACAAACAGCCAGACTCGGAACAACTACTTGTAGGTCATACAAATATTTGTTCCGTGCGGGAATCGAACCCGCGACACGCAGCGTAGCAGTCAATAGCTTAACCACTGCGCCAACCGTGCCGTCATTATTCATATTCTGAAGAATGTCATATATTTTTCTAATTGAAACAAAATTAGAAAAACTGTAGTCGATCATATACTTTTATTGTTTCTAAAATTTGCGTTTTTTGTGTTTAGGTTCTGTAAGCCCCTTAATGGCAGTAGGGTCACCCTCTATTACATGGGACTTAAACTTAACTGGCGATATGTGGGTGTGGGGTACTGTAGCTGCACGTCTGCCCATCCCTTTGGGATACCAGCGTGATGTTATGTTATGTGTGTGTAAAGGTATCGAACATCTGCCGGGTCAGCGGGATTGTCCGAAAGGGTTACCGCTGGCCCGGAACATAAAGGGCTAAGGAAGGAACACGGGTGGGTTTTAGTCAGTAAGAGTCTGACACTCCCTTCCACTCCACCCAGAGCGGGAGGGGTCATTATTTTTTCCCATCCGCAAAAAAAAAAACAAATTAATGTAAACAACTTAATGCTTGCACTCAGAAAAAAAACTATAAACCAAGGAACACTGAATGCGAAAAAACATTTGCGTGGGCTTTCTCTAAACAGATGGGAAAATTCATAAAAAAAAGCCCTTGAAGCAATTCTTGTCTAACCGAGTTGTAGGTAACAGCATGGAACAGGCTCCCGGAAAATGTTGTGACGGCTCTCACACTGAACTGCTTCAAGAATCGACTGGACAGACTAAATATCTCCAAGCTATACGATACACACGCATCTGATAATTAGCTGCTAGTGTGTCTAACCAAATAATAATTATAATAATAACACGGTAGAGTACTTCCGAGATTGTCCTGATAGCCGTGGAATACCTCTCCACTCCTCATAAGCACCTCAGGACATGTTGCCCCCTTGTCGCTGCGACACTATGTACTAGCGACTATTTTCGGGGGCCCAATATTGAGTGTGCAAGTCACCCCCTGCCATTTTATCTGTGTAACTTATATAGAACATCGGTCAGGCAGGGGCTATAGTTTTTCCATAGTCCTAGATAACCAGTTCACTGTAGCCACCAAAACCCATAATGCAATATTTTTGTTTCCATGTTTTGCAATAGTCCTACACCACCCGGGGGTTGTCCTTGGGTGCACTTGCATAGTGCGAACAGGGATAATCGTCGATTGGTGCCTCATTTAATTAAAAACGTCTAACGGGCCTCTGCGAGTTGGCTTCGGCCCCTCGTACACCTTCCAAAGGTCCGGGACCCCAGGGTCCCGAGAAATATCAAAACACGGTAGATAATTTTAATCTGAATGCCCCAGAATGGGGGTCATAATTAATTGTGTTGGATAACGTGCACAATTACTTATTCTGATAAAACGTATGCAAGCACAGTTATTTTTGTTAACGAGACGAATTCACAGAAAGTCCTTCAAATAAGACAACCTTACATTATAACTTCGTTAGGCGGCGTAACGTCATCTCGTGGACTCGTGTGCCCATCACATTTCGTAACGTTTACCTACTTTATAAGCATTATATCAAGTATCACGTTACTACGATAAAGGCAGAAATATGGTACTTATTAAAGTGTGTAGGTACGTGATCAAGCAGAATAACAGTTTACTAAAATTACAATAACTAGGTCAAATTGTCTACTATAGTCTGTTCCAAAAGTATATAATAAACGTGTGAACAAACCCTGTTAAATTAGAACGAAATCACTCACTGAAATGTAAAAAATTGGTAACACATTTATCTGTATTTAACAGCAACCTAATTGCGTAACACACTATCAATCAATCTCAATCTGAATAATTTTGAAGGATATTGCTAACCCATTGCTTCATAATATGTTCAAACATGTTGTCTGCTCAACAACGTAAATAGGGCAATGAATGTTGTTGATCTGTCAAAATGAAACCCATTGCTACTGATAGTGTGTTACGCAATTTGCCCGCAGGTTTCAATTCAACTTTATATCTCATCAAGTCATCACTTTTGCCAACAATTAATTATTGTTTGGAATAATATAATTAAATTAATGAACATCGGCGAAAATTGAGATTTTGCCCTAAATACACACTACTACGGATTAAAACACAACAGAACAGAATCTTCGCATCATCACCATTTGGTTGTGTCGTTGTGACAGAACGTATGGAATGTGCCTAAATCAAGTCGGTTCGACTTCATGTCTCCAAACAGATAATAATCTATCAGACTCATAACGAACACAGTCCATCAATAAGTGATGCAGGTCTTTCACAAGTCCACACTTCACTCACTTATGGGCTGTCTCCTCGGGCGAGAGAATCGCGGCGATAGTCTCGCCGTGCCATTAAATTTTCGCCGCGATAATATCGCCGTGTGGAGACACGTTGGAGAGTGATAGAAATACGTGGCACGACGATAATATCGCCGCACCGCCGCCAAACATCCCAACTCTCTGGTTGTCAAGGCCGCCAACTATACCCCCTCCCAAATCAGTAAATGCCGCCGTCCAAGGCACGTTCTCTCCGACCCTGATGACCCCATAACCCTCCTCCAGGAGAGTAACAAGGCAACCAGTACAGTTTATAAACACAAGAACAGAAAACCGTCATACCGACCTCGCCGACGAGGTCCCACGCGATGCCCCCAAGTAAATACCCCCCACCGACCCTTGCTCGATGTAGTGCCAGCCCGCGCCGCAGCTGAGCCTGTAGACTTAAATTCCCGACTGTGACCTCTGAGTTTGTTTCGGCTTTTCTTCTCAGAGTAGTCAAATAGGAAAAGCCGGCCTCATCAAACTTAAATAATCAAAATCTGACCCAGCCTGTCCCATCTTGCTGCCCTCTCCCCAGCGACGCCCTAAGCCGAGGTTCGTACCCCACAGGGGGTGCCCTTAGCGCAGTCGCTTAGTATATAGTAGATAAGAGACTGTGGAGACGGCCCCTTGGGCGAGTTCGTTTTTTTCATCATGAACGCAAACTTATTACTTATTACTAGTAGCGCCCCGCGGTTTTACCCGCATAAGTTTCAATCCCATGGGAATATCGGGATAAAAATTATAAACTCTGCTTATAAACTATCTGTGTGCCAAATTTCACCCAAATTCGTTCATTAGTTTCGGCTCGTTAATCATTTGATTAAGTCATGTTGTGTCTAATACTTTCGATTATAGTTTAAGTACACCTAAAACAAGTTGTATGTAACACAACTTGTAGAAGACTTGTCTAAAATGTCAAATAGATGAACAATTGACAATAAATATCTAAAACAAGGTCAATACAAATAAAATACATATTTTTGACAAGACTTTTACAAGACTTGTCGAGAACATGTATCGTAAATTGTATATCATAAGCAAAGAGTAAAGTAACTATATAGGAAATCATAAGTAAACGGAGTTTGCACAGACATTATTTTGTACCAAGCTTCGTAGAGATTGGCCACCGTGGCCGAAATTCGGTCAGTAGGATTTATTTATTAACTGATGTGCATGAGATACTTTACATAATCTACTAAATAGATACACTACAAGATGATCATATGATCGCCAGTCCAACGCCTCAGCCTCAACTATTTCCGCTTCAGTAGTTCTTCAAGTACATCTTTGTAATACAGCATTGCCCGTTACGGATCACCAGTGTATTGCTATTATTATGTACGTATCATCATTATTCTTGGTATATAGAGCGGCAGCATCTACGACCTTTGAAAACTAATGCAGCGTAGAAAATGAGATCACAAATGACATCAACTAACGGATTGCCGTCGATATTCTGGTATTGGTACTTATTTATGGTGTTTAATGTTACTGGTAATGAAATTAGTGTTTTAATTATAGTCCGCGCGGAACTAAAGTCGGACTTTTAATTAGCTGCAGTAAAATGACACTTCTTAATAACTCATTTCGGACTGAGTTTAGAGATAGGAATGCATGTCAAATAAGTTTCGTTTGTTACAATATTCTGTACTAGAAAAACAAGATTTGGTTGATGACCGCGAAATAATAAAAAGACGCCAATTGTAACACAAGCTGTCATTTTACTGCAGCTAATTAAAAGTCCGACTATAGTTGGCCGCGCCTTAGGTATGTGAGCGGTGGTACGGAGGGGCGGGGGCGCTTTGTCATATTACTCAGTACGTGCGTTGCGAACCCCATTTGTCTACTCATGTGTTGCGAACACTAGGCAACCCCGCCGCCCTCACCCCCGTCCCCACCTAAGGCGCGGCCAACTAGTTCCGCGCGGACTATAGTACATGTATGCCTATTGGAATTTGTCAGTCAGCCCGGAGTCTGTATTTTGTGCCTGTTGGCAATAGGCTCGCCCCCTCTGGGACTTTAAAACTGGCGGAATGTGGGTTTACTAAAGGTATCCTCTTCTTAACCCTTCGAGGAAATAAAAAAAGGTAATATAATAATATACTTAGAGTTCAAAACGATTTAGATTGAGATTGATAGTGTGCTACGCAATTAGGATGCAACAGTGGGACAATAAAGGCGAATTTATTTATTTTATTATTATCCTTTGAAACTCTTTGAAAGCATTAATAATCATTATTTAATTTTGGGCGGTCATTAATCGGATTTAACCCGTCAGCGCTATTGAGAAATTCTTGGCGGTAAAATGCCACATTTTATCTCAATTTACTGCGCTGTTGCAACTGCTTTTCATCAACGTGGTTCAATAAAATTCAGGTTAATTCGAAATCAGACCAAAAATTATTATTCATCTATTGGATCTATAGAAAAACGTGATGTAAATCTGGCAGCAATTTGTAGACAAACAAAGAAAATATAAAGTCTCTGCGCGGAGTCCAGTGACTGTAATTGGCCAACTATGCAGGGTTATTTTAAATTGGCGAGCTAAACTCCGCATAACACGATAAACTAAAAAACCGGTCAAGAGCGAAACGTTTTTTTTTTTACATTTTCCATCGAAAGTCGAAAACTAAGTGGCCTAAAAAAAAAAGAAAAAAATGTTTGAGAATGTGCAAATAGCGCTCTTTCATATGATATCCCACTAGTAGCCCCACTTCGAATTTTTAAGACCCCTTTCAGTCCCTGTTGCAAAAAAAAAATATTTTTTTTCGTTAAAAATTTTGTTCCTAATTTCAAGCAGATAGCATTAGTAGTTCTTGAGAAATCCAGCTGGGACAGACAGACTGAGTTGCACCATAAGGGTTCCTTTTTATTATCATTTTGGTACGGGACCCTAAAATTCCTAAAAATATTAAGATTTTATGTTTTTTTTAGGAGGTCATCGACCCCTGTTAGTTTTTGTATGTTTTATCGTGTGATACCCGTCACGTCTGTGAAGTGTACCTACACAAAACAAAAAAATTTCTTAGCTGATATTTCAAGTGACTACAATAATGTCAATTTAAGCACACACAAAAAAAAATGATTTATCATGTTTAGATATCGATATCCATAGATAACTTTTTTTTCAAACTTTGACCTGTTTGGTAGGTTCGTCATTTTAAACAAAAAATATTTGTACTAGCTGCACATACGGCCTCAGAAACAAAAATTTTTTTTTTGTGAATTTGACCCATGTATTAATATCTAGTTATTCTGCTATTCGGGGCGGAGACAAATCCAACAAACCAAAGATCATAAAAATCGGTCTCGTGGTTCTTGAGTTATAAATGCTGCAACTAACCCAACTTTCTTATATATAAATTTTAATAATAATATAAGATACTATATGTCATGCTTACATACTAGTAAAGTATGCCTACTAGGTAAAGGCGATAACATTATCCAAGACGGTAATTAAGGCACGACCTTACACCAGTTCAGCCGCTAATGTACCACATACGACAGTCACCGTTAGGCGCGCGCATAATTAGGTTACCGGCAAAACAACTTAAAGGGCTGGTAGCCTAAACAAGTGAACTTGCTTCAGTACTTGTAGTATCTTACTACAATACGTCAAACCATACAGAGAATATTTCAAACTTAAAAGTTCCCAAACAAATCTAGACGAGATACGTAGACTTATCTTTAAATATAACTGTTACTCCGTACGAGCTGCGCGATCGGAGGCGGGAGGAGCTCATTCAACTTACAACGCGCGCGCCTTACAGTTGCTCGGTAACAACGCTGAACACAGCGCGCGAAAATGCAGATTCAACTATTTACGTTAGTCACTCTGTGGACTTGCGGTGTTTTAGCGCACGAGTACAATTGCAGCAAACGATCTGCTCTGCTACTGCTCAAAAGGCCAGCGTACGACTTTTCAGTGAGAATGTTGCAAAGGGTCACTCAAGAAACAGACTCGCACTTTGTCTACTCACCTATGTCTACCTGGCTGCAGCTGTCCGCTCTGGCCGAAGGAGCTGACGGACGAACCTTCAAAGAAATCTGGAATGTCACCAAACATCACAAGAACAGATGCTTCAAAAATCAGTTGAGCGATATTTTAAATAAGCTCAGCAAAGATTTAAGATATGAATGTAGGAGAAAGAGTGTAATTGCCATGGACAAACTGATGGCAGTGAAGAAGTACTACGTGCGACAGATAGAAAAACTTTACGGGATCAAAGTATTGTTGCTTGATTTCAACGAGCCCATGAAATCTGCGGGAGAGGTGAATCAGGTGATTGAAGACGGTACCGGTGGAGTGATCGACCATATAGTGTATTTCGATGACTTTAAGTCCTCAGTGCTTCTTATGAGTGATGCGAACTATTTCAAAAGTGATTGGAAGACCCCTTTTAACAGTGACACTGAGATACAACCTTTTTATTCTCGTAAAGGATTGAAAATCGGTGAAGTGAGTATGATGAACCGAGTAGGATCATTTAATATCGTAGAGTTCCCACACATAGGCGCTACGGTGTTAGAAATTCCATGTGCAACACGTAGGATAACAATGTTAGTGTTTCTGCCAAAGGAAGAAGTCTGGGTCAGTGACTTATTTTACAATCTACAGAAAACTAGGTTGTCGTCTATTTTCAATATGTACAAACATAATGGGCAGAAGATTGTAAATGTAACGATGCCTAGATTTAAGCAGCGTACAGAGGTTGAGAATTTGCCAGAACTAATTTACGATATGGGTATCAAAAAGATATTCGATCCTGACAAGGCAGAATTTAAAGGCATCAGTAAATTTAATATGCACGCATCTCTTATGACGCAAATTACTGATATAGAAGTAAATGAGAAAGGGGTATCGGCGTCCGCTAGTTTCCTGATCAAGAATGATACTGCGATAGAATTTCTTGTAAATAGGCCTTTCGCGTACATGTTAGTAGATAAAATATCAGATTTCATTCTATTTGCTGGTATTTACTCGGTGCCCAGTGTGATTTGAATAGGAAGTATAAAACTAATGTCTTGATGTATGTGACGGATCGAGAATCTCTTCTGCGAATGATTTGATTGCGGAATGCATTCGCGATGTTTTGTTTGTAAATAAATTCTGGAAACGAGGACGTCTGCATTGAGTAGATAGAGGAAATGTGCCGTTGACATAGATTGACATTTTGTGAACTTTAGTGAAAGTACCCGATGACATTATTGAAGTGGCTGAAAGTATAAAATGTTCGAACTAGAAAATAACTATATACTGCATCAACACTAACTTTTAAAACGTTATTTAAATGAAATGCTAGAGGACAAAAATTATCTATTTATTTACGTTGATGAAGAAATAAATTTTTGGAATGACTGTAGTTCTAAACTTTTGATTAAACTTTGGCTTTCTGAATTGTACTAGTTTTTTTGATCTTCCCAAAAATTTCAAAGAGTCAGAAATTACTGTCTGAAAATGACTGGTTTGACGTCCAGCTGACGGCCAATTCTCGTACTTAAAAGAATGTTCAAATTCAAGTCGCAATCTCATCTTAGCGACAATCAATCAATGTCAAAAATTTAGGAAATATAAATATTTTATAATATAAATTATATATATTTTATGAATTTATAATATATTTTTGACAGATAGAGACTGAGATAAGACTGTGAACATTCTTAAAAATACGGGAATTGCCCCTCTGAAATAAAAAAAGAAATAGGTAATAATAAGTTGCTTGAAGCAGCCATTGAAAATAAAGCGATGATTAATAAAAATAATATGTTTATTCATAACAACAATGCACTTATAACAATGTTTCTATGACTAGTATCACATTAACTGCTTTGTATCGCAAACAAAATATTTTAATATAACAATGGTCTTATTGTAATCTTTTCTATAATTAACTATGACTACCTATCTCCTTCCTGTATTCGATAACTTTATTTTGTATTTAATCGACCCTTTAATAATTCCCATTTTGCGCTCCTAAAAATATTATTGACCACTAATATAATTTATTGTGCCTCTTTTTGTGAACCTCAAATTCCTAGTTGGGGTTCTAAAAATACTAAATACTCAAGTAACTGCGACTAACTTGTCTAAAGTATGTAGGTTGGGCAAAGCTCTAAATAACCTAAATTAACTCGTTTGGTCGGGGTACCCTAGCTTAGTTACTGCTAGTTGAGACCAACTGTGAGAAAAGACAAATATTTAAAACTAGCTTCTGCCCGCGACTTCGTACGCGGATCCTGTTGCTTATGCCAGCTACAACGGGGTCGTCCAAATCTGAAACGTCTGATGTCGAATTCTAAGAGCCCGGGGACGGGAAAACACCGTGATGCGCGAGACGATTCGAGACGTTTCAGATCTTTCATTTTTGTAAGTCAACAGGAAATGCCCATCAGACTAAACAACTTTTGCTAAGACGTCATTCCTATATGTTATAGTGTCGCTGGGCTTTGGAGTTCCACAAAAAGTGTTCCAGTTCTTCAAATTTATTCTCACAGCAAAAAATGCTCTTCACGTGGAATATTTTTTGCTATGGCACCATTTTTATATCTCTTATACTTTATCTGATCTGTTGCGGTTCTGCATCAGGTGTTCCATTTTCCAAAATAAATTAGTGATAGTTTGTTGATTTACAGAAACACTCAAAAGATGCGTCTCATACTGTACTATAGCTTAGATCCCTCAAAAACTATTTGGCTTAGTAAACTCAAAATTTTAAAGTTATGTAGTTAATTTACTGGTAAGAGACGTCAGGTTAATAAGGAAATTTAGGAGACGTCGAATAACAGAAGTGTTATAATTTACTGTAACACTTCTGTGTAAACAACGTTCCTTGTTTTTCCCTCGGTCTCATTCAATATGTAAATACAGCGAGTCAGGACTGGTGACGCGGGAGGAAGCGACGTACAGTTGTCCGTGTGAGATGCAGCTCGTCCTGAGGTCGACACCCGTAGCCTTCAGTGTCTGCCCCTGTGACTTATTTATTGTCAATGCGAAGCACACGCTCACAGGAAACTGCACGCGCTTGAATTGAAAGGGGTAATTGTGGCCGGGTGTCACCATTGCCAGGATCGCCCAGAAGACACGATGGAGCACACGGTGGAGGTCTGCCCCGCTTGGGCGGAGCACCGCCGTGTCCTCGTAGAGGCGATCGGCAGCGGCGGCGACCTCTCGCGTCCGGCCCTGGTGCAAGCCATGGTCCGGGGCGAGAGGGAGTGGGTGGCAGTCACCTCCTTCTGCGAAGCCATGCTAGCGAAGGAGGTGGCGGGACGGATGAGGGAGAGAGCCTCCCGTCCCAGCCGCCGCGGGAGAAGCTCCGGGCGTCGGGAGCCACGGGACGACTCCCGGCCACCGTAGGCGCGGGCCTGCGGGCGGAGAGTAATGGGTAGCTCACCGTCCGATCAGGACCAGGCCCGTGCCGGACGGCGCGTACGTGTTCCACGCGCGCCTCAAAGAGATGTCAGCATCGAGGAGGGGCCCCATAGGGCCGAAGCCTGCCGGGTCAGCGGGATTGTCCGAAAGGGTTACCGCTGGCCCGGAACATAAATTGCTAAGGAAGGAACACGGGTGGGTTTTAGTCAGTAAGAGTCTGACACTCCCTTCCGCTCCACCCAGAGCGGGAGGGGTCATTTCATGACATCCCATCCGAAAAAAAAAAGGGGTAATTGTGGGGAATCAGCGGTGTACGTGGTATAAACACTGTCTCGCCGACACCACATCCCGTTAGAATTTCCGCCTCAATGATATTTCTCTGCAGCGAGACGACTTTGAGCCGGGTCCCATTGCACAGTTTCGGCGGAGTGAGATTCCGAAGAAGCATAATTGGGACACCGACCTTTAGCTTAATGGTGTGCGCTGGTAGTTCACTTGCACTGAGGAAATTGAGAAATTCTACGGGGTAATGTGTAGCGTCATCTTGGTCGACAACAGTGTTTATTGAAGTGTAGATCACTTCATTTCCCTCAATTTCCGCGAGAATGCATTCATTGATCGCTGAAGGTTGGTCGTTTCTGTGTGTTAAAATGGCTCGTTCACACACCCAAGAATTATCTTGGTGCGGTATCCTATTGATGTCCCCGT